>JAAIXI010000215.1:1269990-1938799 GCA_013403645.1 Heliconius nattereri | reverse complement strand
TGTACGGTTTGGGATTGTAATGATACACTCGATTGCTGAATATAGACTAATTTATTATTATAACTACATTACTTTTATATCCTAGCTACAATAGATAATATAACTATACATACCTACTTAAGATATACCACTACACTGCATAGCTTCTGACTCTTCTATGTCTCACTCGAGGGATTTTTTTTTTCTCCACTCTGGTAACAATACTACACTTAACATGTAAAAAAAACTGATTGCATGTGATTCAGAGTGTCTTAACACTAGGTTCCCTTTACCTATCCTGCTATATGCGGGATAATAACAAAAAAAAACACCCCAACTTGTATACTTTAAAGTAAAAAAAATCACCCCATCTGTTATACTTTAATTTATTTCCACGAAAATTTTTTTAAATCTTATACATTTTTGAGTAGCTATTAAAACGTATTGTTGAGAAGACAATATACGATCTGGAGGGACATCTCTGATAAAGGAAAGTTCTTTGATGTCTGATTTATTGCTATTGTAATAAAGTAATTTCCGAGTCTAGTCAATTTACAATGGGCAATGTACGGTATAAAGACTTTGTACCTCTTATACAAAAGTTGAAATAAAATTGAAATATTTAGTATTTACGTTATTTCTCGTTATGGTAACGAGGCAAAGTATTAAGTATTCCGCATATTCTACACAATGATTCTAGAGTTCGGCGAAAAAATGGGAAACAGAAGTGTTTCAACGTCCCAGGTCCCAGGTTCACCCTATCTATCCCGATGTGCGCATTATATCCTGATGAGCGTGACTTAATATCACAAAATATTTGATGTAGGTTAACCAAAAGGAACGTAATTTTAAAACACTTACTCTCAACGTTGGGTTTTTAAGCATGGAATTCAACGCCACGCTATGCCTATTATAACGGGGATATAAAAATAATTCTGAAGCGAGGAAATGAAAATATTAATTCTCTAATAGGAATCGAATCCACAACCATCGCATATGCACAATATTTATTTCTACACATCCAGGAATGACATAATATCTGTAAAGTAATATGAAAATGAATCTTCCTTAGAGAACGTAACAAATTTACGAGATCGTAAATTTAAGGTGCAGAATCACAGATTCAGTGATAATTATGTGAAACCTGTAAAAATTAAGGCATTCGTAACGCAGTACCACGAGAGAGTTTTGGGTTCAATATCAAAATATTCTTAGTATTTTGTTTATAATACGCTACTGCGGGATACTTCCCGTAGGTAGCTGGTAATAAAAGGGAATCCAGCGTGAAGACCCTTATAGTTGGATAAGGTTTTTACAATAAAAAATTGCATTTAGTTATAAGTAATGTAGAATTAAACCTGTTATTATATGTTTTTTTTAATTAATTACCACTGGTGGATCAAAATAAATAAAGAAATTAAGACCATTTATATATTTTCACATTCTTTTAAGATAATTTTATTTAATCCATACACGAAAGGAATCGGTGTAAATTTGTTTAGTCGACTGCAAAGGAACTTGTATTTTTTATTATCTCTTGAGAACCGCTGAACGAATTTATATAATTACGGTATTATTACATTAGTTTTAGCAGGCCAAAAGTGTCCTTATACGCGTGACGTTAAACCATATATATTTTTTTATATTTTAATTTTTTATGTTGAAGGAAATAATTCAGTAATTACGAAAAATACATGAGTTCCACAAGGTGAAGTCATAAAAATTCATTGATAAAGTTTAATGCAGCTATGGGTTGCCTATATTCCTCTCTTTCTCACTCATCGATGAAGATAATAATAAAAAAATTACTTAACAGTCTTATCAAATAACCAGTCAACCAAGTCAGACTATGAGATAGCACCTCTAGAGGTGACTTAACTCAACACGTAATGTCTCCAGAATTCGGCAGAAAAGGGGAACAGACTATCTTGATATCAGGTTTCTAGGCTACCTCTGCCTACCGCGCTGTGATAGAAATACAACGTAAAGATAAAAATTGTTATAAAAATACGTAAAATACGTACGCACGTAAATTAGAGCAAACACAATCAGTCCCAATTTAAAATAATGAAGTCATCTAACAAAGATTTTTAAAAAAAATGCTTATTTGGTAAAATTTCATATTTTAAATCAGATTTTTTAGTTTCACGCTGTATCCCGCACATAGCGGGCATAGTTATTTGGGAGTATAGTACTAAGATACTCCGTTCCCCTACTTTTCGCCGAGGAGGTTAGTTAATCTATATTGAAAAATAAAGTTTCAGCCAATATAATTCAAATCTATGGGATTCAAATGGGATAACTTTTTTAGTTATGATTATGATCATAAAGTTATAATTGAGATAACACAAATACTTAATGTTAAGGAAACCTTGCCAAAATATAATAGTGAATAAGTGGTTTCTGAGATTAGCTAGTTGTTTTAATTTACCTGTCGTCGGTGAAGCGCGGCGTTGAGTTCCGCTAGTCACCACGTAAGTTCTCTAACTAGAATTTTATTATCATACGGCATCCATATAGATCTCGCATTCTTTTGTCGGTGAGCTCGGTATTAACATTAACAACTGAACATTTAACATGACTCTTTGATGAGATATAGATTATTATGTAGAATATAAGTACTCGTAGTACTTGTATGGAAAAGAAAAGTAAGTACAGTACGTAGGATAAAAGTAAGTAGATTGATTTCCGTCATCAAGACGGAAATCAACGTAAAGACATAAAAATTTGGCAGTATATGGATACCTATGGAGGTTTCCTGTCTTTTTGTGGTTAACCCCTCCTACCATTCTTTGTCATGTTTTGTTTTTTCTGTCTATAAATATCGAGAGCTATTTGCTATATAACTGAGTTGCATGAAACGTACAAAATTTCGCAAGAAAATTTAAAGTTGGTTGCGCAAAAACTTTTCCTATTTAAATATTTTCGGCGAAGCTTTAGAAATATTTTGAAATATTCAACGTCAGTATTTCTCGGCTATAAAGTTTTGACCAACCTCTAATAGAAGGAAAAGAGTGTTTATTTAACTCTACCTATCGTATTACTTTAACAGGGTTCGTGATATTAAACACTTCTTTGAATTTCAAAAATATTATTTCTTTCAAGTTTAGTATTGGACATGAGTGAAAGTGTCACTAGGTTCTGTCCCCTTGATAAACAATTCAGCGAAAACTGTGAAACGGAAATATTTTAATGGTAAAAGAATATTATATATAGTCTTAACTCTAGGTTCCTGGATTCCCTCAGTATGCCCGCTATGTGCGGGATACAGCATGTAGCGTAAATAATATTAATATCGCTAATAATCCTTTAATAAAGACTTCTATATTCTAATTATATAAAAAAAATCTAAATAATATTTTTATTATACAATATTTTTAAAAAGAAAAATCCTTTCGTAACAAAAGACCCATTTATTTTCGATATGAAAAATATAACATTTGTGAATTATGAATGTTAGTCTTTGAGTGTGATAGAGCCTATTGTGGGAATTAGGGGCCTCGTTACGATGACACTTTGTTCCTTTTGTCCGTGATGCGGCGTCAGGATAAATTACGTTTTGTTGGAGCACTTAAATGGAAGTTTAAATTAAATATTTTAACTAAGTTTTTTGTGTGGCTCCGTTCTCTTGTAATATAGAATTATTTAGCTTTACGCTGTAGCCCGCATATACTAGAGCAGGCAGAGGGAACCTGGAAACCTAGTGTTAAGATACTCCCTTCTCAACAAGACATTTTTGTTTCGGTTCGTGAATTCTATAATTCCTGACAGGTTTTAAAAATCGTTCTTATAAAATTAATTCGAGAAAAAATATATGCTAATTTTCCGTTTCCGGCAATTTTTTAAGAGTTCTGGTTTTTTACAAGTTTAAAAACAAGTAGGTATTTGTTATATTTTGCTGAAAAATAGCAAAGCTAGCTCCTGAGCAAGATATCAGTTTTTTAAAGTATTTTTTCATATGAACACTTTCAAAATATAAAATTTTTCAAATTGTGCTCTATTCGCTGCTGGATTTTTTATGAACGGTCTTAAAACCTATGGGTTGATATTGAGGATCTTTTTATATTTTGATTAAATCTGAGGTTTTCCCCCTTGAGGAGGTTGAGACTTCTGATCACGATACGAGTATAAAGTATTGTTAAAGAGACATTTCAACAAATCGAATATTCAACTATGCTCTGCTGATACTTACTCAGGAGTTCTGATTAATTTTTTCTATAGAATACGGTTTCATATTTTGTAAAAAAGCTAAGAGTTTTATATTCGGAGCATCGCTTTAACTGATTTAAAAATAACTTTATTGTACGAACAATTTACTGTTAACAATTCTTCTATTTAATTATGCTCTGCTTTAACTACAACGTAATTTTCTGTCTCATTTCAGATTTTATTTCAAAATCAAGGATTTTCGACATCTGCTCATAATTTTATCTTTTCTAAAATTACTTTACGAATCGAACTTTCATTTTGTGTCATTTTTTTTTGTAGGAGCAATCACTAGACATATAGTTAAAATGATAAGGAACTATTGATGTCATATGTATGTAAAAATCGTTACCATTTTTATTTGCAAAAACATGACCTGCCAAGGGAAGTTAGCAGATCATTTTCTCAAATTATTATTTTTTTAGGGTAAAAACACGAAAAGAACTATTTTAGCAGTACTAATGTACTATAATAATATATATTAAATAAGTTATATATGTTAATAACATTAAAAAAAAAAAAAAAAATTCGGTAGGGGACTCATNTAGCTATA
The DNA here is from genome assembly GCA_013403645.1 of Heliconius nattereri. Taxonomy (NCBI): domain Eukaryota; kingdom Metazoa; phylum Arthropoda; class Insecta; order Lepidoptera; family Nymphalidae; genus Heliconius; species Heliconius nattereri. The sequence continues at coordinate 1,934,061 of JAAIXI010000215.1, read as the reverse complement.
GAACTCAGGTGTATGTGCAAATAACTCCTTTTTAATTTTGACCTTCTGGACAATGAACCGCTGCGCAACCATGGTCTCAATATTCTACATGTAGTATTTAATATTCTGATATCAGGATAATAAGAAATTTAATATGGAACTTCGTGAGATTTTCCAAAGAAATCCTCATCTCACGTTTTCTTTTTAAAGGCTGCTCTAAACTTCTTTTTTTACTTCATTCATATCGCTTCTAAAGATATGAGATTATTGGATCGACTATATTAATATCTTGAAATGTGAGAATATTGTGAAGTAGACGGTATATAATAGAGTTTTAGTTGTATGAGAAATAATTTTGCTTCGATAACGAGACAAAGCGCGGTTGAGTTCAGCAACTCAGTACGTCAATAGCTCCTGAATTGGTAGAAAGTAGGAACGAAAGTATGTTAATGGGATTATCTTAGCACCAGGTACCGAGGTTCCCTCTGCCTACCCTGCTATATAATCATCAGTATAATCAGTAATTGGTGACGTCCATACATGTTTTAAGTAGAAAATTTAATAAATAACAAAGATTTTAAAACATTTTCTCATTTTAATTGTATAAAATCAGCACCTGTAACGTTTTGAACTCAACAGTTGCTAAGGTTTCTCCGTGAAGAGAAGCTAAGTAGTGTATTTAAGTTGTTTGTTTGCTTTGCCCGCTTAGTTTCATACCCGCATATCATGTGGAGCTTAAATATTTTCTATTATAACTAAACTACGTTAAAATTGAAAAGCCATAAAATAGAAATTCAACTTTTACATTAACAATTGGTCAACTGGATGGTGTTAAAATTATCTCTAATAGATTTAGTCGTCGACGAATTCGAGGTAAATAAAACCGCTTAAAACTACTGAACTAATTATATTTATAAGAAAAAATATGTACAGTTAAGTGTACCAGTTAGTAAAACATTAGTTAAATTCAAAGAAATCCATAACTATAAAATAAAATAATAAATAATTTGTGAAAATTTATTGTAACGCCCTCGTTATTCCCGTTCGCTGTAAAACTTCGGGCCTTCGAGTATTTCTTTGATTGTGAATTGTGAATAATCAATTTACATAATTCTTATTTGAAAAATAAAATCTATTAAAACATCGCATTTTATTTGAATACGAAAACGGAGTGAGAAATTGTAAATATTAAACTGTTATTTTGCTTCGAAGATATTTTCGATATTTTAGGGTTCTGCACCCCAATAGGTAACCGTTATAGGATCACTTTTTCGTGCGTTCATTTGTCTGATAGATAATGATCATGTAGAGATATCTATCTATATGAAATTAATAATAAATATATAACTTAAGACACAAAAATAATTGAGCTTTTAAATCAACGTAATCGAAAAATACGAGTTGCGTTTATCAGTCACAGTCTCGTTTATCTACAATCATAAAATTAGTGCGAAACTTTATAATTTATACTTTGGCCGCTATATTTTAACACAATTAGAATGGCAACCTAGAATTAGAATTCCTAGAACTCTAAGCTACTTACTACAGGGTACTATTGTAAACCCAAGATGGAGCCAGATGCATAAAAATGGCGGGTATGCATTAAAATGGTGGACTATAATTTGTTTTAGTTTTAGTAATTTTAACTTAAGCTGAATATTTTAAGTAAAGTATTATTGGCAAGTCTAGGCGTAGTGTTGAGTTCCGCTCCTCAATATGCATGTCTATGTTTTTATCTAAGGTCTTGAAAACTAGGCAGAAAATGGGGTGCATAGTGTCTTAACTGGGTGGGTGGTATTGGGTACGGCATGAAGCTAAAAAAACATATAAGATATTTGTCTGACAATGAAGATTATACTGTTGATATAAGACGCGAAAAGCGACTGAAACTATACAAAAAAAATCTGTAATTATATAAAAAAATACTAACCTTTGCCTCAAAACGAAAGGCCAGTCCAACGCATAGCCAAATAAAAAGAAGCTAAACAATAAGAGCTTTCAGAGCACACTTTCTTACAAAATTTCTTGAAACTTTTAAAAATGGCTTAATTAGGTAGAGTGGAGTAACATTGAACGTCTACACTTTGTTTGTAACATACTGCTGCAGATCCCGTCGCCAACGGCGGACTGTGCCAAGTGCTTAATATGGTGAATTAAGAAAGTTTTTATGGTATTGAAATGCTTTTTGAGGCTATTGTGACACAGATGTGTGTGACCGTTTACGTAAGTGTAGGTTACTACCTGCTACGTACGGCTTTTTTAAAAGCTTCAGGTTTTATCCTGTACAGCGGGAAAGGTAGAGAAGCATGTGTGAAGTCGCTTCTTTATCCGACTCACGATACAAAAAAGGAAAGGACCCAATGATATGCCTCTCTATTTTCTACTCTACAAACATTTCAAACCGAGAAAATAAGGATAATACATTTATTATTCCGAGTAGGATTCGAACTCACAACCGTCGCGTTTACACTGTCTGTGTGTAAAATATGCTGCTCCCCCATGGACATGACGATCTCTAATAGTTTTTAAAATTAATTATTTTTCATTTACCATCTTACAGGTCACAGGTAGTTTACCTGAGTATGCATTACAAAATCAAATTACTTCTAGAGCTAAGTTTATTTCACGGCTCATTTCTGCCAAGTTCCTCAGTCTAGGTAAAAACGTAGTATTTAAATAAGCAATCTAGACATAATGCTTATTCTGTATTAAAACGTTTCTTGGTGTCTGAAGTTCTTAGTCTTTATTAGAGATTCGAATTAAATTTGACGCCGTCTTGGTTTCATGATAACTTACGTCGATGGTAGAATATTCTAATTTGGTATAGAATATATTTTATAATACTAGTGGGACCAGCAGGAAGGGGTCTTGTTTGGAAATAAATACTTTAATATCTTATTTCCACAATAAGTATAAGTTTCTGCAGTGAGAAAAACAATTAAATGAAATATAATCCAACGCCTACAACAGTCCAGACGCTTTTCCACTGCGCCATATATATGATCTATTAAATTAGTACTTAATAGCCACAATAAATAATTTATTCAGATTTTTAAAATATTTCATAAATTTTTCATAATTTAGCTAGCCTATTATAATAATATAATAACATACTAGATTTTTTTTTTAACTTCACGCTGTTTCCCATGAGAAGTAAGACAGTAACATGTCTCTACAGTTTACCCATTATTTAAATTCGGAAATTGGTAATTATATTATCGTTATTTTTTTTATCTGAAGATAGTGTGTAATTTATTTCGCACAAAGCAGTGTATACAGAAGGAACCTAGTGCTAGGAGTCTCCGTTTCGGTTCCCCACTTTTCGCTGAATTTTGAAGGCATTGTGTGTTAAGTGGACGAACTTTACGCCGAGCTTTGTCTACCAGAGCGAGCTTACATGTCGCTGTCCATTGAACTACGATGGCTCTAAGAAATACAAAGATAAATATAAGAAAAAAAAACTCGGAAGTACAAAAAAACCACGTTGAAATAAAAACAGGAAGAAGAAAAACACCTTAAAAATATAACCCGTCTAATATTTAAAATGATGCAAAGATTATTCATGTATGATTTGCCATATTTCATGCGAGTCGCGTTTAATGGAGCGCGCGATACCCGTGGCTGGGTGACACCTACACCTACCCCTACACCTACCCCTTTATAGTAATATGCTATGGGAGCTTTGTATATTTTGTATGTATGTATGTATGTTTTGGTTAGGAAGAAAAATCTAAAAATTATCGAGTTATGGATATTTTTTTGTGAATGTCATAGGAAACACTCAAGGAAATAAAATATGTAATATTTTCGTTTCTACGCTTTGGTAACTAGGTAAAGTGCGGCGTTTAGTTCCGCCATTCAACATGCAATATTAGGATAGGATTCCCAGGAAAGTGGTCAACGGATTGTCTTTACACTAAATTCACTTTTGCGTGGACAACTATGAAGATACAGCGTGAAGCTGACAAAAGTATAGATATATAACTAAAGTGGACGGGGGTTCGATAATTCAAATGCATAAAAGTGATAAATATGCAGTCTCGTGTCATCGGACGGGCCTTGAATACTATTAGAAGGAGAATCTCAAAGGTTTTGACGCTCGATAAAATTTCACTCATACGATGCATTTTACAGAAGTTTGTTGTACGTATGCGTACAGTACGTGTTGCTATAACAACCTGTCACTTTTTACGAACAGCAGCATATGCGTTGTGTATGGTTTTACTTATGTGATAAATTTTATAATATACCACATTTAAAAAAATACTAAAAGCATTGTATACTTCGTCTCTATATAAACTATAACTGTCCCAAATTTCATACTTTTTGTTTGCACATTTTTCGTAAGAAAGTGCAAAGTGCAAAGCAAAGGAAGTGGAAATATAAACGTAATATATTTTTCTAATTATCATGTTCTGTTTTAAAATATTTCTGGTTGACTTGTTTTAAAAAAAATGAGCCGAAAATTAGGCATTGGAGTGCCTTAACACTACGTACCCTCAGCCTACCCAATTATGCTGTAAAAAGAAGCTCAAGAATTTTTTTTCATAGAAATATGTAATTAAAACAAAAGAATTTTAGTACAACATAAAGTTGACAAAGAATTTCAATTTTATAGTTGAAAGTTTCATTATTTTGTATAGAATGGCGAGGGACGCGTGCTTAATGGCGTTAATACCACAATACTATTAATATAAAGAACACTTTGTAAGCAATTTTGTATGCAGGATTAAGAAATAATTTATAGGAACTGTAGTGAATTGAATTGAATTCTTGATATTTTCAATTCACAATATCACTGTCACAATGACACTGTCTCGAGCTATGGGGTGGGGGGTGCGCGTCATTACCGCGCGAACCACGGGCGAGAGCAGACGCGGCGTTTGCGCACATCCTTAGTTGGCGAGCCAGTGCATCATAGACGACACAACAGGAACAGTAGTTATTTCATTTTGCCTTTTTTACCTTTGAACTGAATCCCGCACATAGCAAAGTACGTAATGTTAAGTTATTCCGTTCCCCAATTCATTTTTAGAAACATTTTATGTTGAGTGGTAGAACTCAATGTGGCGCTTAGCCTCGTTGAAAATATTAAATATTTCATTTCCTCGATTGGTAATCGCAACGAGTGTAATGTGAGGTACGGGAGTGTTACCTAGATCTAGGTTCCCCTCATCAAATCAAGATCAAATCCTGTCTTGGTGGTAATGCTCTTTTAAACAAAAAAGACGAATTGATGGACAAACACAAAAAAAACGATAATAAACGAATATGGAACCTCCTCCCTTTTTTTAAAAAAAAGTTGATTAGATATTAATAAAAAACAAAAGAATGGAGTTATTTACATCATTTTTTTATTTAGTACCTACTGTAATTGAAATTGAAAATTACAATTTTTGATTAGAAAATATAAATTTTTCGAGCATATTTTAATATTGTTCTATTGTTTTATGAAAAATGTTTAATGATTTTTACCTTACAGTCTAAATTGATGTTCTTTCAGAATAAATTGATATTCTGAAAAAGGCATAAAATAATTGAAACCATTCTTTGGAAAGTAAAAAAAATCTCTAAATCAAAATTAATATTAGAGGCCATTGTGATATTCTGCATTACTGTCATTCCCTTGCTCTGGTGACAAGGTAAAGCGTGGCTTAGAGTTCTACCACTCAGTATGCAATGCCTCTAGACTTTGAAAATTTGGGAACAGAAGTGTCTTAACACTAGGTCCCTACGTTCCATTTGCTTATCTTCTTTTATGTGTGATTAGCATAAAGCTAAAAAAGTAACGAATAAGTATACTACGGAAAGAGGAAAATAAAAAAGAAAACTAATGTTATACTAAAACTGTAATTCTAACAACGATCTATCTCACGCCTGGGGATAAGTTCATAATGTTAGAAAAATTCACATGAAACTTTTTTCTACGATGATGGATTGGTTTAAAGTTTGTATTAATATTTATAATAATCTTGTATACTATCTATACCAATATTATAAGAGACTAGAGTTAGTTTATACAATGGACTTATCACAGGAACTAATACTCCGAATTGAAAATTTATTTTTGTATTGAATAGTCCATTTGGGAAGGATTTAGATTACATTACATCTTGTTGATCGTTTTTATGTTACCCACTGTACCAGAGAGCAGTAACGTAAAGTAACAATCAATATCTTTTTATTTAAGCTTCACAGTAGACTCTATACTAAAGCAGGGTAGGCAAAAGGAGGGTAGGCGGTGAGACATACCGTTTGCCACTTATTTTTCAAGACATTACGCGCTGAATGGCGAAACTTTAAATTAGCGGAAATTCAATCCGCGATTGGAAATAGAATCTTCAATCGTCGTGCTTACAGTCACACACTGTGCCATCGTTTCATCTTAAATATCAAGAAGATATATTAATATATTGATAGTAAATTACTTTGGCGTTTTCATTACTCGTAACAAGGAAGTGGGGTACTATTTATCACGAACTCGAAACTGTCGAAGGTCGACTGTAAGTCCCCTATAATAAATTAGGGCCCATTTGTAGTCGAAGTAGCCTTAAGGGAGTTATCCGATATTTTTGATATTATACATATTATATCTATCTCGCGTAAAGTTAGAAAATTACTGAATATTCCCTTTTTTATGCTCTTTTTATATTTATGACTTATTGGGATTTTTTAATAAGGTGAAAGTATAATGTTTAGTATCGTTTGAAAATTATTAGTAAAATTACGTAATTAAGTATTTTATGTGTGAGGCCAGTTATGGCGCAGGGGAAAAAGCGTAGTAATAAACGAGACTGTTTGTGGGTTCGATTCCCACTGGAGGAAATAAAACTGGAACTCAATAAACAATGTTTACGGAATTCGCTGGAAAGGGAGAAACGGAAGTGTCTTGATGGGAACGGGATGTCCTAACACTAGAACCCCATGTTCTCTCTGCCTACCCTACTATGTGCGGAAATACAGCATGAAGTTAAAGAATTATCATCTAAAGGCCATTGAGTGTATCGTGGCGTTGAGTGAACAGGAAGATATTTCTTATTAATTTGTCTCGAAGTACGACCTATGTAAAGCTCTTTCACGTTACTCTTGTACCTACAAGTACAACTGTAGTTCAAAACTAACAACTACAACTCGCATCGCCTTAAATATTTGTTGATTATTGAAAGTTACACTGTTTAGATAACAAGTACTGAATCGGGCTTTGTTCTGGGAACTTACTTCAAAGTAATTAAGGCCGCCCTAATCTATGAAGTGTTGTTTTGGTAAATTAAAACTTATTTGCTTACCACAATTGTGCAACTGTACTATAAGGGAGATCTTTTGATAGAGAAATTTAAAAAAATAAAAAATTTTAGGTTCCGCAATTTGAAACGATAAGTCTAAATTTTTAAATATAGCGAAGTATCTATATATTGGGCTTCCCTGCATACTCTGCTATATTCGAAATATAGTGCGACATAAGCTAAAATATCATCCACCATCTGGATACGTGGCACTCCACTACTGTGCGGTCTACGACGAGAAACTTCCTTCCACGCGGCACTGAACTGTGGAATGGCCTACCTGCGGCAGGGTTTCCAGGACGACACGACATGGATATCTTAATGGCTGGCAACGCATCTGTAGCTCCTCTGGTGTTGAAGAGGCGATCGTGGGCGGCGGTGATCATTTTACCGTCATGTGTCGCGTACGCTCGTTTGTCTTTTAAAAGCTTTTATTTAACTTGCAATATATGTATGTGGGTTCGGGTGAAATCTTGGAGCTCAATTTTGAAGTAGATATCTTCAACCGATTGAGCTGAAATTTTGTATACACGTTTAGTTTGAATGACAATCCACGATAAGGTGTGTGATTTCATTCTAAATCCAATATTGCGGACCATCCAAGATGGCGGAATAGTTATATTTAATTAACTTTTATAATATGGGTATTAAATAAACTGGTTTGTTGAGAGTAACTTGAAAAATAGTCTAACGTCATTCTAAATCTAATATGACAGACCATCCAAAGTAACAGAATAGTTATTTTTGATGCACTTATACATTATGGGTATCAAATGAAAGGGCTTCTTAAGAGCAACTTGAAAAATAATGTGACATCATTCTAAAACCAATATGGGGAACCATCCAAAATGACGGAATAGTTATTATTTTTGCACTTCTGCAATATGGATATGAAATGGAAGGGCTCGTTGAGAGCAGCTCAAAAAATGATCTAACGTCATTCTAAATTCAAAATGGCGGACCATCCAATATGGCCAAATAGTTATTTTTGTGACGATTTTCTAAATCCAACATGGCGGAACATCTAAGATGGCGGAATAGTTATTATTTATGCACATCTGCAATACGGGTATCAAATGAAAGGGCTTGCCGAAAATAATTAGAAAAATAATGTGACGTCTAGTGTGAGAAACCTAACCAGTGGTAACTAAAAAGTAAAACATAAATTACAAGCAAAATATCATATTTAGAAAAATCTTTTATTTAAACGCTGTAAAAAGGAGAAAATAAAATTTGTCTTTTAAATTTTAACTATCAACTCATAACCTCATTGTACACTATTTATATGATCATAAAAGCTTGTTGCGTTATCAATATTTAATTAAATTGAAACTATAAAAATTTAAACTTAACAGATTTTACATAATTAAATTAGTACATGTTTATTTACACAAGTAAATCGCGCGAAAAAAAAAGATTTTTAGCTTGTAATTTATTCCTTAAATAAAAAAAAATAAGCCACTTCTTATTTCTAGGGTAGGCAGAAAGAATAAATAATCTGAAACTACAGTCACAGTAACATTTCACCTTTTTTTCGCTTTTCCTATTGTCACTATTTCGCTCCGCACGAGGCCTTCAACTTAATACGTGACCATTCCTCAGTATCATTGTTGCTTAATCTGAAGGCATTTTTCTATATATGTATATATTTTGTAATTGATAAAAACTTTAATATATTTACATACTAGTGGTTTCCGTGCGGCTTTGTCCGCTTCTTGTTTTTTTTATTCAGTTTCATGCTGTATCCCTCTGCATACTATGTATGTATACCCTAGGTAGAGGAAGCCTACTGTTAAGATATCTCTTTCCTCGTTTTCCCCCGAATCATGGAGGAATATTTAGGGGAAATTGGTTGGTTATTTTAGTATTTTTATCTATGGGTTCTCTAAAAGTAGATACTGCTTTATTTTTGTTATAGTATAGGATATGAAGGTAAATCTTTAAATAATACAAACGAAACGACGAAAACGAAAATATCAAATATTTTATTTGAAGTAGAAAGTACTCAAAAAAATTACATATATGTTATACTAGTGGACCCGGACGCGGCTACGCCTGCTTAAACTATAAGAATAATTATTAAATATATTATTTTCAGTTTTCAATAGAATTAGTAAGAAAATATAAGCTTAAATAATCAAAAATTGTAATAAGTAGAAACATATTATTACAAAAAATATCTGAGAAATTGAAATGAAACAACATATGAAGTAAAAGTAACTAAAAGATATTTTTAATATTAGAAAAAGTACCTAAACCTACCTAAAAGAATAATTTTTGCCAGCAATATCAAATAAAATAAGAAGAGAACCAAAGTGTATTTTAAATTAATTATAAACAACAAAAAAAGTTCGAAAATGTATGAAAATTTATAAAACTGAAGGCTAGGTCATTTCAAATCAGTCTTAATTACCGCGGTAACGGTCGCGTAGCGACGACTGTCGTTATTAACATGGCAGAATAAATTGCTTGTCAAATTAGAAAGTATTTTAATATATTAGCATATATGTGTAATGTAATGTTATATAGCCTATAGCAATTCTGAAGAATACAACTTTCATACAAAACAAATACAAAGTAAATCGGACCAGTATCATAGCGTTCAAACAAACAAACAAACAAGCAAACTCTTCCGCTTTATTATATTAGTATAGATATCATGTCTAAACACAAAAGACAATTTCACTTAATTCCTCTATAATTAAGTAAACAGGAATTACACAAATAACAATGTATTATACTATTATTGTATTATAGTCACTAGAGAGACTCAACAGAGAGTTCCGGTCCTTTAGTACTTCCTTGTAATCGTGCGAGGTAAACAATTATCTCATTCAGATTCAATACATTTTGTTTGCCAACTTCCGGTATCGTATATGTAATCCAATAAATGTAGCTTATATGTTTATTATGTAGGAAATATTCCTCTCGTAAGCCTCTATTCTACATTTAATTCTAATTTAACACCTAAAAACAATAAGACTAATCTAAAAATATATAACAAATGACATATTACTTGGGAACAGATTAATTTTAAAGGGAACGGAGTGTCTTAACACCACGTTCTCTGCCTATTCTGCTACGTACAAGATACAGCGAGAAAATAAGAAAGACAAATTAGAAGGCCAATTCTAAACCAGAAATACAAACTCCTTTCACTTATCAAAGACTAATTGTTCAAACATGTATCTTCTGACTTAGCACGTTTAGTTGTATGATAATATCCCTAACCGATGCTTCTGTGAGCACCATTCTAAATAGACCTGTAAATTCCTCTAAAATATCTTAAGAAATCCTCAATTTAGTAGTAAACGAGAGGGGTGAGCGAGGTCTTGCAGAACTGGCGAGTTTATACGAGATAGAAATTATGGGCAGGCATTAGTCAATGTCTTGCAGTGATGTTGGAGGTTTGCGGTATCTACATAAATATGAATCAAAATACTAAGTAATAGTTCAGTCTCTTGGGGTTCAGGAAATGGTTCGGCGATTCACTGTTGACTGCTGGTTAAGGAAATGAAGCGTAGGTATTCGGAATATGGATTTATCTTTGGACAAATTTGTATGTTGTTTTGAGAATATGTTGATTTATCTTTTCTTCTGAGGGAATTTAGACTTGTGAGTCGCTTATCTATTACAAAAATATTTTTTAAAATTAAAACTAGTGGTAATTGAGTTTTTTAGCTTCTCGCTGTATCCCACACATAGCGGGGTGTGTAAAGGAAATTTTAAAATCTAGTGTATACGGATATAAACGGAGTATCTTATACTCTGTTTCACACTTCCTGCCAAATTCTGAAGACATTGCGAATTGAATAGAATAGAATAGAATAGAATATACTTTATTGCACACATAAAAGAAATATATAGAAAGAACAACACAAATAAAATTGAAATAAAAACACGTATGCAAAGGCGGTCTTATTGCTTTAAGCAATCTCCACCAGACAACCTTTGAAACATTACGGATAAATTGTAATGAGGAGAAAGGGGACAACGTCTCAGTGCAAATTTTATAAAATATAATTAAATATTATATAATATATAATAAACTAAGTCAATAATGTAAAATAAACTTACATAAAATGTGTTTATTGTTTATATACTTTACACATACATACATACATACATACATATATTGAAAAACAATATATATTTACAAATATATACATACATAAAACGTGTTCAAAAATATATACATAATATTAAAAAAAAAATTAAAAAAAAAATAAAAAATAAAATAAAGATAAACTATTATACTAAATTAAATGAGTGACGGAACTAAACGCCGCGCTTTGTCTCGTTAATAGAGCAAAGAAATGAAAATTAAGAATGAAAATAAAAATAAGCAGATCTTCGTCAGAAAAAGAAAGACACGTGCAAAAAATGTTCACGTAAACAAGCTCAGTATATATTTATATAGTCTGAATTGAGGGTAAAACTAATTAAAACTTAAACCCGTTGTGGGTAATGACCTTTTGTTTTTGCCGTATGAATTTATAATTCAAGAGACTTAATTATTAGACAGCAAGATGAGATCTGACATATTTTCATATATAAAAATATGTATGAAAAGCCATGATGACACACCCACATAAACCAATACAGGCAATAGGAACATAGTGTTAGGACTCTCCGTTCCGCGCGCACTGTGCTATTTTCGAGACATTACGTTTTGAATGACGGAACAGGAGGGCATTGAGCCCTCGACTCAATTCAAAGTCATAATTTTTAATAGTTTACATATTAAGTGCGGTGTTGTATAACGCTAGTATATTATGAAAAATGAAAATAATATAAATATTCAATTTAAATATAAAAAATCTTGATTGAAATGAAAGAAATGCAATTTTAGTCCGCCACGATGGTAACATGACAGTGTGTTTGATCGTGTGTTAGGCTTTTATGCTTAATCTAATGAACCGTTCGTTATGAACTTTTGTATACATATTATGAATAGTATAATAGGGTAAGAGAGATTTTTTTTTACTATACTTTTAAATGTCAACTAGGAACCTGGGAACCTAGTGTTAAGTTTGTTTTCATTAAGACACTTACTTTTTCCATTTTCCACCAAATTCTGGAAGCATTGCGTGTTGAGTGAGGAGGAATTGAACCCATTATTTTATTATTATTTTTTTATGATCCAGACAATAAGCCAAGCAATCCCTCGGGTTATATTTAGTCTTAAATAAATCATACTATATTATTATCATATAACAATAATACCCATTTGAAATTAGATAGTTCTCAGAAGTAAATCCGAGTACAGAATTAAACCTCTCAATCAAATTCGAACAACAAACACCGCCACCTTGTTAATTGGCGCTTTATGGTAAACAAACTATTTACACCTTATTTACTTATGGTATTCGATATTCTCTAGATAATAATAATTATATAGAATATATAGATCTATCCTGTTAATTTCACGCATATAGCGCGGTATGATGGTACATAGTGTCAGGACACTCTGTATTAAACTTTCCGCCTAATTTTCGTGATATTGCGTGTAGAGTGTCGGAATTTATCACCGCATATAGCAGAGTAGGCAGATCAAACTAGGGAACCTAATATTATGGACACTACGTTCCCATTAGGACACTTTCGTTCTCAATGTTGCGTTTTGCCTCGTTACGAGAACGAGAAAAATAATATATTAAAATATTTAATTTCCTGGAACGGGAAATGAACTCACAACCTATCACGTTTACAGTCGTACGTTTCTGCCACCCTATGCCACGACTGGCCTCTTAAACACTTTGAAATTTATATTAGAAAGATAATTAATATCTCATTAGCAGCTCGACTTCCAGGAGGCGCGTCAAAGTGAAGTGTGAAAATCTGATGATTTAAAGCTACGCTCATGACTTTGACTATAAATTGTGACAAGGCTTTTGAAAAATTTTGTAAAGAAGTAATAGGCGCAGGGGTAGTAGTGTGTGACTGTAAGAGTGCCAGGTTGTGGGTTCAATTCCCACTCGAGGAAATAAAATGTTTAATATTTTCATTTCGAATTTTCAATCGAAACAAAGCCCGGTGTTTAATTCCGCCACTCAACACTCAACGCATCCATACTTTGACGTTAGGTTTCCGAGGTTTCCATGTTCCCTCTGTGTATCTTGTTACATGCTAAAAAAATACTATATGGTTCAAGTGGAAATAAGAGTAGAGTATATAAATGAACTATCTAACACCAAGAGTCTGTTTCTTAATTCGAAGCAGCAGTTCCTGAGATAAGTGCATTCAACCAATGAAAATCCTCAATTTCATAATGTTATTTAGAAAAGAAAATGTTTTTTTTTTTAATTTTTTTAAGGGTTAAACATAACCACAGCATATGAGGTGTTGCAAGAAAGTTTCAACGAGTCCCTGAAGACGACTAACCCATCAAAATTAGTTAAGTAGTTTTAAGAACTTAGCGGTCTTGGGGTTTGGAGGGCTGTAAACTATCGATTCACACGTAAACCTTAATAGTATTTAAAATAACGAAAGTATAATCAATAGAAGTCGTCGTCCATCGTGGCAAAAACGCGGCGTTTACTTATAAAAGTGGCGGTTACGGGTTCCATTCCGCCTTTATAGTCGCAAGCTTGTGGCTGCGTCCTAACTGAATTAACAATTATATAACAATTTATACTTTTTATCGAACTTATCTTATTACATATTTATTTTAATAATACTTACAATATTTACAGTTAAAGTTAAATAAGTAGAAGAAATTGATCAGTTACTTAATTAAATAAAGAGCGGCGTTAAGTTCTGCCAGGCAGCAAGCTTTGTTTTTAAGTTGAAAAATATACTTTTTGTTAGATTTTTTGACTTATGTTATATTTTTGCCTATAGTAGCTATAGGAAAACCAACGTTAAAAATATGTTTTTCAATACCTAAATAAAATCAGCTTCACGCTGTATCAGAGGGAACCTAGCGTTAAGACACTCCGTCCCACACTTTCCGCCGGAAAAATAATAATAATAATATGCCCTTCAATATCTACATATCATTATATAATGATCGTTAAATTACACCTCCAATTATGATTAATGATACCTAAAGTTGCCAAGTAAAGAAGTCGCGAGCGTTCCGACGCTAATACCTTATCAAGAAAAGTCATTTATTTGATTAAATACACAAAATTTATAAGATTCGTGTTAAATAATTATAATTTGTGATTTTTTTCTTATTTTATGTATAATTTTACTTAAAAAGAGAAGTGGGACAGCTTCTGACAGTTAGTGATGGTTATAAAATTTAGGGGAGAAAATTATCATTGCCATACTCCGGTGCGGCGTTGAGTTCCACCACTTAATTCACAGCAGTGGTGAACGGAGTGTTTTACACGAGGTTCTTTTTATCTACCATGCTATTACTTATGCAAAAAAGATTCTTGTATGTCTTTTTTTAATCATACCACGAGGAGTGGTGGAACCCAACGCCGCCCAATACTGATTTTAAAATAAAATTAAATATCTTCAAAGTTTTGGATTTACAATGATCAAATAGCACAATTTCACAAATTACTCATCAATAAAATGTAACTATCGAATAACAACGCTACAGTAGTTTAATGAGAGTGTACTTCAAATGAACAATGGACGCGTTTATCGGCGCCAATGACATTGTTGATTCCTCTATATTATTTACATTAATATTATAAAGTTAAAAAGTGTGAATAAATATGCAAATTCTTTTTGTTGAAACCAATACGATCACCTTAGGTACTTCTGGAGCCCTGTATTTCGTACATACCGCAGTAGGCAGAGGGAACCTGGTAACCTAGTGTTAAGAATCTTCCGCCCTTCCGCCTATTTCTTAGGACATAGGACTCAATGCCACGCTGTCACTGGATATAAAAAAAATACGTGTTTTATTACGCCGAGTGGAAATTGAACCCATTTCTGTGTTAAATCCCAACTCAGGAGAATTAATTAATTTCTACTTCACATCTCTCCCAAGAAAAAAAGCGTCGTCGTTGTGTGCCGTCATTACTTACGCTAATCGTTATCATTTCCGAAAAAAAGAGAACGGAGTGTCTTGAAGAAGGATTCTCTCCACAGCTCTGGATAAAACATTAAACTGAAACAATAAAATTAGAAAGTTCTATATAAATTTCATAAGTGGCTTACAGTGACGCCGCGCTGGTCTAAAAACTAAATTAATCACAGTGACGTAAATGATGACATTAGAGCACTTTTATCCTGGGGGAGACTAATATATAGGTTTAATTTGTAATCGTCAATGTGAATGATAGCTTTGAATTTTTGATTTAAAATTTCCAGTTTTTATAAAAGAGAAATTGAAACAATTTGTTATATTAACATAACAATAACTATTATAATATAAAGTGAGTAAAACCGAAAAAAGGATAATAGTCCGAAAATATAAAAATACTATGAAAGTATAAAGCTCGAAGACAAAGAGTCCAAGAAAACCTTCATAATAACTGTTATCATAATGCCGATCTCTTTCATCTTTGTGGGGGTCTATCCGTAATTACACGCCAAAGGCTATGTTCGAAATAAATGATCGAACGTGTATTAAATCTTCAAATAGTTTTTATAATGTCTTTGTTTTTTTAGTTTCACGCTGTATCCTAGACCAAGCAAGGTGGACAGAGGGAATCTGGGAACCTAGTATTACGCCAAATTCTGCGTTCCGCGATATGCCAATTATTTTTTTTATAATACTTGTATCTTCTCTTGTTTTTCATATAAGGTCATGTTTTTTCTATCACAGCGTTAAATTCGGTCTTTAAACATAAAAAGGTAATGAATTTCTGCGCAAAAGCGGAGAACGGTAAGTGGTTTTCGAAGGTTATATCTGCTCATACACACGCTCACACATACACATACTCACACATACTCGATGTTATGCTGGACGTGATAACTACGCTTTTTTAGATTAATAATTTTATAACTTTAGTTAGTTTTTCTTTTTTTGTTTCGACGATTTTAAAAGATTATATAGTGTTTCTTGTTTTCCACTTTATGTTTATGCACTTTATATTTATAACATTCAACTGATAATTAATGCTTCAAATGTCTAAAACGTCATTATAAATTGTTTAAGGGGCAAAGACGCTGGTGGCTGTGACACAGTTTATACTAGTACGGCTACCAACGCACTCCTCTTCACTCAAGAGGCAATTTGTAAAATTTAAGTTGATTTGAATAAATATATATTATTATTATTAATATTTAACCTCTCGAGCAAAGCCACATGTAAAAGCTAGCAAGCTATAATTTCCCTTTATTTAAACTCTAAAAGAGAAATTCGAACAGCTTAATAGGTTTTAAACTGAATATCCACATGTTTTCATTGAAGATAAGGTGAGATAGATTAAATGTTCCAGGAAACACCCGCGTTTTACGATAACCATTACTCAAGTAAACAACTCCCCTAAAAGTTCAAAGTCTAAAGTTACAAAATCGTTATCATATTATGATTTATAGTGTCTCAGATCTATTAATTATGAATTATTGCTTAACTTTTGGTTCACTATTTTGGTGTTTTAAGTAGAATATTTCATGAGAATTAGTTTTTAGGTATTTTTTGCATTTTTGCAACGAGGGAACACAGTGAAGGATCACTCCGTTTTTTATTTTAATTCTAATAGCGGTTTTGCTTGTAGTTTGATGATACTTAATGTTACATTACATGCTAGGAAAATAAAAGATTTTTTAATTCTACATAATATATATTAGTTTCTGACAGAAATAAGGTTTTCGGCTAAAACTGAAACTGAAACCGAACCTTCGATCGGTCACTCCGCATTATTTGTCTAGTTTTTTTGCTTTATTATGTACCTATCCTGCGTTTATCAGAGCAGGCTGAGTGAATCTTGTGCCCCCTCTAACTTTCGTTAATCCATTTCCATCTAACTTTTGAGATATAGCATCTTCAGTAGCGGAGTTCAACGTCGCAATTTATCATCTTACCGATGCGGAGAAATAAAAATAATTCCCCTAAAGAGAATTGAACACACCACCGTTGCATCTACAAACAGAAACTATACCACTTTCCATAAAACATCAGAACATTGGAAACTGAAAAATTGTTTCCAACCAAGTTTCTCCAACCCTGCAGTAAACGTATTTAATTTAAATGTTAAATTCGTTTCTTCGAAAGCTTCCACGCCGAAGGTTCTTTGAGTCTAAAGGCTTAGGGTATGACTTGCAAATGCAGAAGTCACTTAAACTGTCCATTAAACTTGAAATATTCTTAGTTTTTCTTTGTACTATTTTAGTAATCGTTAAGTAGAAGATGACAAAATATTGAAGCAGTTTCAAGCTTTATCTCATAAACTAGGGTACATAGGGGTAATATAGTGTCAAGACACTACCGTTGCGGCCCACAGCCCAATTTTCGGTATATTGTGTGTTGACTGGCGGAACTCAACACCGCTATTTATCCATCAGGTCGGAGAAATTAATTTATTAGATATTATCATTCTTCCGAGTGGAGATTCAGTTAACGTCTCGATGGTACGATCGTCTCTATTTTATTAACCTAAATACGTGAATCTAGATATTCTTTATTTAGGTAAATGCCAGAGATAGTTTTTATTTCAACCGGCCTATCTGTCACAAAACATTTTTCACCTAGAAACAACCCGTCGTCGCCGCGGCACGGACGGATGTGGGACACGAAATTTTAAAGTATAAACTGCGTTTGTGTATGAATAAATTACAAAAAATTTACACGTCGCTTTGCAGCAGTGTTGTTTTTTATTTCTATATCGCATAGAGTTGGCAGAGAGAACCTAGTGTCCAAACACTCCGTTCCGCATATTTCGTCCGAATTCGAGATATTGCCTGTTGAGTGGCAAAACTCAATGCCACGTTTGTACTTTTGTTTGAACGAGGAAATGAAAATAATTCATTAGAATTCGGTGAAATATGGGAAATGGAAATTTTTTAATGGCAACGGAGTGTATTTACACTAGGTCCCTGGATTCCTTCTTTCGCTTTTCTGCTTTCCGCCTTTCCTGATAAGTACAGGATACGCATGAAGCTTAAAAAAAATATAACGGACATTTGAATACATCAACCTAATCTTCAATAAGTAGTAGTAGGATATAATAAGAAACTCTTAAAAAAAACTACAAAGATTTAAATAACACAATTTTCTAATCTCCATTTTACTTTGAAATCATATAAAAAGTGAACTGTCGATCGAAGAGAAAAAACCTTTTCAAACAAAAGTTAGCTTTGAAACGCTATCGAGGCTTCGCAGGCATCGGATATCAACCAACTTGGACATCTCGACATAGAAATGTATTAAATTTAAACTTACGACTAAAACAATTTATAGAACTGATCTATGACTTATAACGTTTCCTTTGTTTAGATATATCAGTATTATATATAATACAATTGATGTTTGAGTTCGTGTAATGAATTTGTATCTCTACAATGGCAGTATTTATAAACATGGGGACGTCGTCGTCGTGGTTCAGAGCACAGCATCCGATTATAAACGTTGTTGGTTCGATCCCCACTCGAGGGAAATGAATTGTTTCAATTTCCTCACTTTAGTATAAGGAAGCGCAAATTTAGTTTCAAAGTGGAGAACGGAATATCTTATTAACACTCGTTTTTTTTACCCAATCTGACATATGCGGGATAAAACGAAAACTTGTAACAAAATAGCATAATACAAATATAGAAATCTAGAACAACGGGCAAAGTTACAGTCTATTCAATAGAAATAAGTACATTATAATGAGGCGTAATTAGTATTATATAGCAGAGTTTTTGTTTAAGCATAATACTCAATTAGTAAATTAAATTATATTTTTCACTGAATAAGCTTGGGAGGCGATTGTTTGTGTGATAATTTGTAGGAGAGTTACCTTTTGTGTTTTATATAGGTTTAGGACTTCAAATACACTTTTTTATGCACCACATTCATACCTTTAAAAATCAAATTCAATATTGTATAGTATTGTGTACACTGTGCTTTACGGGTATATAAAAAAATAATTATCAAACACAAATAACCCAAATGCCAAAAAGTTCTACAAAGAAGAGAGAAGCCCAATAGTTTATTAGGATTAACAATCGGGACCCATTTAAAATTCTCTGGGTCCGTAGATTGAATTGAAGGGAGTGTCTTAAAACTAGATTCCCTCTGCCTACCCTGGTATTTGAAGGATACAGCGTGAAGTTGTTGTTTTTTTTTTATTTTAAAGAACTATAAGTCCCGACTGTTCTTCTTATAATATATACTAGCGACCCCCTCGCGGCTTCGCCCGCTTTAACTACTAAATTGTTTATATAATGTATGTTTGCAAAGCACTTAAGATAATGTGAAAATTAATTAAACCCTAATGCAGCCCGCATTTCCGTAGTTCCAATAAGGATTTTCCAATTGTTTTAAAATAAACAAAAGAAAACTTGAACGAACGAAATTATAAACAACACTACACTACCTACTATTCTCTTACCCAAAAATAACATTATAAATAACATTAGAAATACATTATAATTATTGTATAACTCCAAAGAACGTGCAATCACTTCTAAATTTACTTTGCCAGTAGTAGCTCCGAACGACATCAGGGCCTTGGTTCTCTGACTATCGGCTTTTACAGCGACACCGGTTGGGTAGGGAAGAGGGTACTCTGTCCCTGATGAAAAGCAAGCACTATGTGGCTGCCTGTGAGGAAAATTAAATAGAATGCATCGGCCGGAAATCGAACCTGGGCCGGCCGTGTGGCGGCCGAGCATTTTACCACTGAACCACCGATGCGTGTAAGGTAGGCGGGCGCGGCGGACGCAAAACGTCGCGGGGGGCGGAGGGACGAATGGCGAGTGGCGAGCCGTTTCGCAGCAAGGATTTTTTGATATTGTAACAACTTCTAAAGTACTTATTAAAATGAAAAACAGTAAAAGACAGTTTTGATCTACATTAAATGGCCAACGTAACTAATATACTTATTTATATGCTGAGAGCATTTCTCTAAAACTATTCGCAGCTTCGAAATAGTGTAAAAAGCAAATTGTATCTTCGTTTAACGTTAAAAAATAATAAAGTATTTTAAAGGATAAAGATTAATACCATTATGGAAAAATATCCCTCACATTAAAAAATATATTGAAATTATTATTTTTTAGACAGAAATATGATCACTACACGTTATCCTTAAAAGATACGAATATGCTGTCGCGGACTTTTTTGTAGATCTTATTAAGAGAAATAATACTCCAGTACATTATTTTCATGTAGTACTTACCATTAAAGCAGCGCATGCGCGAAAGTGTATCAACGGGTAGGACTTTATACACATTTATCTTATTTATGTTAACTTACATAAGAATGTACAAATAATAAACTATATATAAACCTTCCCTGAGAAATACTCGACCTAATGGTGAAAACCGCATCAAAATCCGTTGGGTGGTTTAGAAGAAGAAGAGTTAGAAAGTTCAGACAGACACGAAAAGCGACTTTGTTTTATAAGATATAGGATAGGATTCCAAGTTTATCTTACCTACCGCGCTATCCTTATCGGGGAATTACATAATTATATTTATATTATTTTCTGTATCTATTTGGTAGAAGGGAAAGGAAGAGAACGGTGTCTTAACATTCCATTTGTCTTCCCCTATGTGCGGGAAAACTGTTCCTTTGTAATTGATACTAACGATTTATAGAAATAAATTCGCAAGCTGTAATTCATATTTCAATTCACACCTTTATTGAAACAAAAAGACATAAAAGTTATTTATTAGCTTCATTTAAACGGCTCACTGCTAATCTAATAAATTAACTTCAAAACGAAAGGTAACAAATACGATTATAGAATTTTCACTTTTAGTAATGAATTTAAAACTGTAAGGCTACTTTGATATTTTAACGTTAAATACTTCCGTTACCTCTAGTTGATGTCGTTATTTAGAATTGTTCGGCAGTAATTGTGATGGTTTTGGGTTCGATTCTTACGCCGATCAATTGTTTATTTTCGTTTTATTGCTCTGGAATAGAGACAACGCGCGGCGTCAACTTCCGTTACTTGGAAGCTCAAAAAGTAGAGGACGGCAGCCTTAGCACTAGGTTCCCAGGTTCTCTCTGCTATATGTGGGGTACAGCGTGAAGCTAAAATAAAAATATATAAATATAAACACATTCGCTAACAAGTTTCGAGCGAGCGAACAGTAGCGTATCATGATCAATATTAAATTTCTCTGTCACGTTAATTTTCTAGTTGAAACTTTATTATTCCATTACAACGTTTAGCGCAGCGCTGTTGAGAGCTCGGCGTTGAGGAAAGAATTATATGGAATAGTAAGGGCCTCACATATTTACATTTACGGACCGATGTATATTACGTTAGTCACAGTAGTAATATTAAATTAGACTTGAATGGTAATAGATTTGATAGGAAATGGATAAAAGTAATGTTCGTCTATATACTATTCTTGCTTAAAAAATATTAGCAGGAATCGAATCAAGAACTGTTGCGTTTACAGTCAGAAGCTATGCTGCTGAGCTAAGACTGTATGGTAATATAATATTATATCGGGAACTTGTGAATCACACTAGTATCAGATAGTTTTCTAGGATAATCCAATAAAAAGAATTACGCTCGCGAATATTACGGCTTATTGATTAAAGCGAAGAAATGAAAAATAATGCTAATATAATCATTCCCCTAAATGAGAATCGTATCCACAAAAATCTCAGAAAAAAATACATCCAAGAAATGTTATTAATAAAAAAGTCCAAACGCGGCGTCCCATTTAATTTTAAGCACAAAACCTATATAAATATAACCAGAGGGAAATACTGTCTTGTATGAAACCTTGCATTTCACCCTTATTAGCATTTAAATAACGCCCACACGTCACTCCCGGCGCGTTCACTCTCATTTTGTATGTGTCACTGATAGCAACAACATTTTAACTGGAAACATCGCGTGCTCTGTGAATAATGGCGACCGGCTAAGTGCTAACGAGACTGCTTTATTAAAATAAACAACAAAAAAAAACGTGGTGGTCCGTCTGTAAACGTGACGGTTGTGAGTTCTATTCCCACTCGGGGGAGTCAACTATCCCACGGCTCCCTCTCCCTATATTACTACGCTACGGACACGGCGTGAATAACGATAATTTTGCGTAATAAAATCATAAGAAAACATTGATGATAAATTGTTTATATTTATAAAATGAATAGAATACATGAATTACCATTATTTTCTATAATATGGAGAAAAATGTAATTGATTATTTTTTTTCGATAATTTAAAATTTATTTACACTTTTACATAAAATTATTATTAAATTTTAAGTAACAATAAATGAATAGAAGTCACTGAATAGAAATCGAAGGCCTATCGTGCTTCTCTATCGTTTGCTCCACGCTCTCGCTTGCACACTCGGTTCAGGCGGAACGTAACAATAAGTCATGCTTTTTCGTGCGTACAACCGGCGTTCATCGATTTATAAGACATTATCACGCCAAAAGAATTACAAGAATTGCAGAGTAGGTATAATGAAGTTGACCAGTATTGTAAAGAGGTAACATTATAACACTATATCTTACAGGCGAATTAAAATGTGTAAATTTACTTTCACTTCTTCGATTTACTTTCACACGGATCTTGTTCGATAAATTAGGATGTGTTGGTCTACCATGTAACACATCTATTATATCAATAATGCAAAAGATAAGCTTAGATAATAAACGGCATCATGAATCAATTTATATTAAAATCAGTTAAAAGTTTATATTCATATACAATTTATACATATTTATTATTAAATAGAAAAAAAGCTTACAATTTACCATAATGGCAATGTAATGAATTAAAAATCTTAAATATCGTTTTAAATTATGAAGGAGGCTGTTATAAAGTAGGTTGATTAGCGCACAGTGTACTGCTTTAAGCGCTGTTAAGAATAATCTTTTAAATAGGTCAAATATAATTTAATTTTATTACTTTTTTCTAGGTTTTAGAGTTTTTTCGTAAATACGCTGAAGAGAAACGTGATATTTTTGTTCATTTTACTTTATCTTGAAGAATATAAAATATAATTTATTGACGAATTAATCCTTTTAAGTCTCTAGTCAAGTAATAACAGTTTACAACTTAAATTTGCGAGCACTCATTGAAGGATCTACCAAAATAAATTTGTAATTACCTATCGAATATTTCGGTTTTTTCTTCTTTATAAGTACTGTTCTTACTTCTTTCTAAATATCATAATTCTAATGTAACAGAAAGTATCTTATATATGAGGATATCATATATACTGAAGGACGTATAAAAATGTCTTAAAATTTAATTTACACAATTCGTCAAAATATCATTCCACGGCATTAATAATAATTATTAAACAACCATACGGAACCTAACGCTATTAAAAAACTCACTCATTCATACTATCTTTTAGAATTGTATTTTTAGATACATTTTTATGATACACGCTGAGGATCTTTTTGAAATATTATTTGCCACTTGACATGAACGTCTCATAAACATAAACTTGATGAAATGATGAAATATTATGAAGCAACAATTTTAAATATTATAAGGCTTGTTTAAAATTATATATATAACGGGATTTAGAAGCGGTTTGATGACGCGAATAAAAAACAATTCCAGTGGATTCAATTCCTAGTTGTGTTAATATAAGTTTAAATTTGGTTATTTTAGACATGGTATACAGAAAAACAAATTAGGGTATACGAATTATGCGAAAACAGCGGCGTTGAGTTTCAGTCTCGCAAATTGAGTTTTTTTAGTTTCACACTATAGTCCACACATATCAAAGTAGGCAGTGAGAACCTGGGAACCTAGTGCTAAGATACATCGTTTCCATTAAGACACTTCCGTTCTCCACTTTTCGCTCAATTCAAAAAGCATTGCGTGAAGTGTAAACTTAACGCCAGACGTTGTCACATTACCAAAGATGAAATGAACAACATAACAGGCGTCTAAAATTGAGTTAATTTTCCTTTGCCTACTGAAGTATTCAATCAAGCATATACAAATTGCACTAGGAGAGTGTCAAGATTACTCAAAGTGAAATTACGCTAAGTCTAACCAGTAATTCTATTAAGTGGCCAACCGTCTGATGCGAGTACGGGTTACAGCCTGTCGCTCGACTTTGACTATCAATTAACAGGCCAATATCTAAATTTACCTGTGAGTTGCCAGCTCGATTCCTTAAACGGGATGTGTTTCGTAATACACATATCCTGAATACTGTGGATTTATGTTTCAAAATATTTTCATTTCACTGGATTTGGTTAACGAAAAGCAGCTTTGAGTGTCCACGTCTAATAGAAGATGTCCATAGTGTGAAGTGGAAGTATCTTTACATTAGGGTCTCTCTACATATCTTGACAAGCAAAAGATTTGTTATTATAGCAGAGTAGGCAGAGGGCACTTGTGAATCTAGTTTACTCCATTTTCTGTCGAATTCTGGAGGCACTCCATTTACCAGAAAGGAAATTTAATATAATCAATATATTGAGTGAAGCATGAAAACACAAACCATCTGAGCCATAACGGCCGGAATATTACAACAAAAGTAAAATTACATTTCCTTCCATTCTACGTTATAATTAAATTATACGTTTCAAAATTTTATTAATAAAAACAGCGTTGTGCCAAAAACAATTGTCACAACGTATATATGAGAGAAAGCAGGAAATTCTGTAGAGAAATGAAATAAAAACCAGTTAAGTGGTAGCTTCGTATTGAACGAGTTGAACATTTCAACCGAAAATATTTTAGAATCTTTTTATTGTTTCATACTGAGATTGCAAGTTTTTATTTTTTGTTAATATTATTTGTGGTATAACGTTTGATTGTAAATGTGATGGTTGTTGGTTCAATTTTTAATTGGGGTGATGATTTTCATCGACGGCCCATCTTGAATTTGGGCGAAAGGAGAAAACGGAGTTTCATGGTAATCCTCGTAGTAGTAAACGGAGGTGGCATTCTTCGTCAGTTGCCTCACATACCCGCCTGCCTATCCTACCTCGTGCATTTTTTATAAAGAATTCAGTTTACAACCACGTGGATATTGAAAGTACCTGTTCCTCTGGTGTTACACGGGGTCGTGGTCGCTAATCACTTACCATTAGGTTACTCGTTCACTCATTTACCTTATTAATAAACCAGCGTGACCACGGACTACTGCAAAGTATATGTAATCTATATATATAATAGGACGTGTCCTCACTGACTGAGGTAAGACGCACGCACAGCCGTAACCGCTGATGGTAGAAACATGAAATTTGGACAGATGTTTACTTTCATAATCTGGACATCCACTAAGAAGGGATTTTGAAAAATTTTAACCCTAAAGGGGTAAAATAGGGGTTCAAAGTTTGTATGGAAAAAAATTTAAATCGGCACCGATTTTTATAAAATTTGAAATTTAGATTTTTAAAAGTATTTAATTGAACACGTGTTTCATCGTTTTCTAGAATTCTCCCTCTAAGGGTGCAAATAAAGGGTTGAAAGTTTGTATGGAAAAATTCTTAAATCGCCACCGATTTTTATAAAATTTAATATTTAGACTCTTAAAAATATTTAATTGAACATGTGTTTCATGGTTTTCTAGAATTCACCCCCTAAGGGTACAAATAAGGGGTTGAAAGTTTGTATGGAAAAATCTTTAAATCGCAACCGATTTTTATAAAATTTGAAATTTAGACTCTTAAAAATATTTAATCGAACACATGTTTCATGGGTTATTAGAATTCACCCCTAAATACGCAAGCGAAGCTGCGCGCGTCCGCTAGTATTAAATATACACGATTAGTTCGGGTAAAAATTTTAATTTAGAATGTTAAATAATCGCGAAAATCAAATATCTTATTATACTTCAATATTAGTTCATCATAAAATAAAACTTTAAAAATATATTACGAACGCTTAGCTATAAACTTTTTTAACTTCAACGTTTCTCATGTTTCAAGCGCTAACTTTAGTTAATGTTGTGCTTACTTTTCATGCTCTGTTGCATACTTTTTGAACAAACATTTCATAACTATACCATCGCGAAGTTAAAATGAAGCTGATGGAAATTTAAATTTAGATTATACATGATGACCGTAGGTTCGAATCCCATCATCTATGTATATATAATAGGACTTGTCCTCACTGACTGAGGTAAGACACACAGCCGTAACCGCTGATGATAGAAACGTGAAATTTGGGCAGATGTTTGCTTTCGTAATCTGGACATCCACTAAAAAGGGACATTGAAAAATTTTTACCCTAAAGGGGCGAAATAGGGGTTAAAAGTTTGTATGGAATTTTTTTTTAAATCGGAACCGATTTTTATAAAATTTGAAATTTAGACTCTTAAAAATATTTGAACATGTGTTTCATGGTTTTCTAGAATTCACTCCCTAAGAGTGCAAATTAGGGGTTATAAATTTGTATGGAAAAATCTTTAAATCGCCTCCGATTTTTATAAAATTTGAAATTTAGACTTAAAAATATTTCATTGAACACATGTTTCGTGGCTTATTAGAATTCACCCCTAAATAAGCAAGCGAAGCTGCGCGCGTCCGCTAGTAGGAAATATTTGTATGTAATGTTGTAATTCCTGGCTCAGAAGAGAACCAATTATACTCTTTCCTTTTGTAGTGTAACAAAAACATACGGCGCTGAATTCCGCCATTCATTACGCAAAATATTCAATACATTCAACAGAAAGGAGTGTTATGACTTTTGATTCTCTTTCTCAACACATGCTAAGCGACGATAAGCCGACAAAGCCGGCAAATCTACACTTTTTAAATACATTATATTTACTTCGTACTTAAAATGTACGACTCAATAAAATTACATAATAAAATACATTGTTATACACAGTATGAACAATAGAGTACATTCGTTATCTGTGGTTATTTGATCCATATAGGGAAATAGAATAAAACAGTTGTGATTTCCTCACTCTGGCCTTTTGATTGTCCTATTTTCTATCTATATGTTATTGTTTAAGTTCATAATAGTGATCAAATATTATTTTCCCATAATATTTGTGATTTCTAATCTCAGAAAACTTTGGAATTGGCTTTAGTTTAGCAATATATTGTTTAGGATATTGTCTTTAAAACAATAATGTTATTAATATATGAAGTTAATTACGATTAGTAAATAAATGTTTGTGTAGTAATAGCCGACGCGAGCGGGCAGCTAGTATATAACAAAAACATAAAATAATTGCAAGAAATAAACTCCATTTTAACCACAATTTCGTTAAGTCCTTAAATTGTACTATACTTCACCGTTCACCCTAACAAGCTGCATTAAACCGTTACACAGTAATAATATTCTGGTAACATCCAAATAAATAAACTGAAACGGCTTTTACTCACTATTTGGCTCGCGTTTTGACCGCAAATCCTAACCCCGAAAGCCTTATACATCCTTAACTTAACCGTAATAGTAAAATGATCTACGCCACTACGGTAGTGCCGTAATTACGAATTTTTTGTGTGGCGTTTGCAAATCGTTTTTAGTTCTTTTGATATGCTGAATCTATGCTAATTTTATTAAAGTAAGAGTTTGTTTTAAAAATCAATCATCAACGCCGTTTCCAGTTTCCAGAACAGGAGTTCTTTCGAAATTATGTTTCGAACGAATTCCTGTTGCTTCGTTTCGTATGACAAGCTCTTCGTACAGAGTTAGTTACCTTTCATTCGTAGCTGACTAATTTGATACTTTTACGTTTTTCTCAAGCTTTTATTAACTTGTTAGTATGTATGTTAGTGTATCTTATATTAAATCTACTTCCCAGTACGCGATTGAACTGAAATTTAGATTATGACTTTAGTTCTAATTATAATGAAATTAAATATAATAAATATTGTAGTTTATACAAAATGGCCGTTAAAACAAACAACGTTTTTCAATTAATCACTTAGTGTGGATATGAAATTAAAGAACGTTATTTGCTTGCAGAGTAAATCAGGGGACCTAGTGTTAAGACACTCCGTTAGAATTAAGAAACGTTCGTTCTCCATTTTCTGCATATTTTTTTCTGCTTCAGGGCAAGATCAAGCAGTAAGTGGTTCTATTAAATTTAAAGAATAGGCATAATTTTTGTTAACATAAAACGTTTCAAATTATATATTTCTTAACCATGAAATCTTAAATTACACTTAAGTAGTGCCTGGTATAGTTTCGGAATCATTTATTTCACGTGGAAGTATCGTACGCGGCATTAAAGCACCCTACTCACCTTACTATGAAATTTAATGGAGCCTTCTTTTTTACTGTGTTAGTAAATTATTAGCAGTTTATTATATATTTTTTTTCTATCAAAATGATAGTGATAAGCGCTAAGCAGTTTAGTTTATTGTGGTTATTCTTTCAAGTATTTAAGTGTATGTAAAGACTTCTGTTGCTATGTGACTGATAATGTACAGTCGAAACTACTGGACATATAAAGTTGCTATTTGAAATTCAGTAAAGTTAGGGAGTGTTGGGGAGCACATGTTGTATATGTCGGATTTAAAGGGCGTAATAGATATTAAAAATAAACGAGTAGAACCTCCGACGATGTCCTGGCCTTTGCAGCGACCGAGGTGGCAGCTCAGGAGTCGGACTCGGATCGGATTCAGGGGGAGGGAGGAGGACATCCGCACGGCTGAACGCGTTGGACGCGAGCCGGCGCCTCCTTCCACGCCTGGGGGAAGTAGCCCAGGCGCAGAATGGCGCTGAAGAGCCTGGCCAATGCTGCGACGATCTTCATTGGTAGGTGGCGTAGTGCTCCGTTGGTGATGCCGTCCAGGCCGGGCGCCTTCCTGGCCTTGAGACGGCAGATCGTCTTCTTCACGGCGGACGGGGAGAAGAATGGTAGCGGCGGCAGGGGTAGATCAGGGGAGGCCAGGCGAGAGAGGACCTCTGCCTCCATGCTGGCGTGGCGATCTGGGCATTCGCTTGGGTTGGCCGAAAAACGGCCGCCAGGTGTTCCGCCAGGATCTCCGCTCTCTCCTCCGAGTAGCGGAGGGAACCATCGGGGTGGAGGAGCGGTCTGGTTGGTGGCCTCTTCTTCGTTAGCTGGCGGCTTAGTTGGTTGAGCGAGGATGTTTCCTCGCTCGCCCTGACGATGCGGCGTTCCCACGCCTCGGAGGCCTCCTCATCGAGCGCGGCCCTAATGCGCTCGATGAGTTGGTTAGTTCTGGTCTTCAGCGCCGGGTCCCTGGACTTCTGCCACTCCGTACGAAGCCTCCTCTTCTGACGGATTAGCTTGGCAATGTGCCCAGGGGTCGGTGAGTGGCGGTTGGAGCGAGGCGGAGCGGTCGCGGTCTGCATCGCGTCCTGGATAGTCGACGTGATGCCCGCGACCAGGCTGTCGACGGCAGCTGAGTCGCTGAGCTGAGGAAGGCTCAGCTGCTTCTCGGAGAGGGAGGCCTCGAAGCACTCCCAGGATATCTGGCCTCGGGTCGGAGGTGGTTTGGCCAATGTCAACCCGCCAGAGAGAGTGGCCAAGACGGGATGATGATCCCGTCATCCAGGGCGGGGGTTGACTCTCCTGCTGCCTCCTCGTCCTCTTCCCCCCCCCCTCTTGTGTTTCCTGCCCGCTCCGCTAGTTGACGGGGGGTTGGCGGGGGCCATCAGGGTTGGCGCACCTTCGTCAGCGTTCACTGTGTTGGTGGTGGAGGCCGGCGGGGCGCCCCTGGTTGGACGGAGATCCAACCGAGATCGGCCTTGGCCGATTGAGAGAGGGCCACGGTGCCGGCCCTCTTGTTTCTGTGCTCCTTGCGGAACTGCGGGCACGCGGTGTAGTAGGCCGGGTGGGCACCCCCGCAGTTGATGCAGGTGGCGGGTTCGTCTCGAGGCCGCGGGCAGTCGCGCGCGAGGTGCTCTTCCCCGCACCTCACGCAAGCCAGGCGGCGGTGGCACCCATGGCTTGAGTGCCGGAACGCCTGGCAGCGATGGCACTGCGCCGGGCCCCGCTTGCTTCTTGAGAACCAGGAAATGCGCTCCGTCTTTTCGAGGTCCGAGAGGTAGCGCTGGATCGCGCGGTACTCCTCCTCGGACTCGGGAGAGAAGCGCACACCCTGCCCGAAGCGGCGTGCGTTGGGGGCGTGGCCAAGGCGGTCGCGGAGCGCGCGGAAATGGCGCGCCCAGTCGGGTAACTTCTCCACCACAAGTGGCGGGAAGCGCGGCTTCGGTGGCTGAGGCGCGGCTGAGGTGGTGGCCGGAGCAGTGTGAGTCGGGCCCGGGCCGGGGGCCCTGAGTGCGTCAGCAAAAGTGCCTACATTAGAGGCATCCGACTGGCTGCCGGTGGTGATAGAAGCGGCGAGTGGCATGGTCCGTGGTTAGGAGGCAGTGCTGCGCGCGGTTGCGCGCACACGCACTTGGCGGCCTCCTCATCGGCATCGTCAGAGGGCCGAGGTCGTCGTACGGGCGTTGGCGGATGTGGAACGCCCAACAGCGGGTCGGCGGCGGCGGCAGCCGCGCCGGCGCATTCCAGCCCCTTTCCCTTGTCGTTCAAGTACATAGCAATATGTACCATGAGTGACCGGGAAAGAGCTCCGCGCTTCTGCAACTCGGACACAACGAGCATGTCCGAGTTGAGGCGCGACTGCGGCGAAAGCTCGTCCTCGACGCGGGGTGCCGCGGAGGGGGAGCGCTGCGGTTGCGGCGACTCCTTGGAAGCGGCCCTGGAGGGTCGCTGAGTCTTCGGTGTCGTCAGTGCGGTGGCGGTTGTCCACTCGGCCAAGGTGGGCGCAGCGCCGAGAGGGCACGCGGTAACATCGCGTGTCTCCGGTGTCCGTCAGGCATCCTCGGTGGCTTCGACGATCGGCATTGATCGTCCTGGTGTCGTGGAGGCACGAGGGCGCGAGCGAGAGCGGTCTCACTGTGCGCCGCTGCGGCCGCTCATGGTGAGCTGGCTGGCTTCAGTGCACCGCACGCGGCTGTCATCGATCGCGTTCGCGATCGCGCGGTCACACGGAACGACGCAAGGGCGTCGGTGTCGCGTCGCGGCGCCTAGGGGCGCAGGCGGAATTTCAGCAGTATTTACGTGATGAAATATTGGTGAATTCCTTAGGACTGGTAGGACTCGCGCCGCTGGAGTATGCAGAGGTGCTATCTCGACGGCGAGCAGGCGATCCTGGAGAACGAGAAGTGCTCCGAGCCGTGGCAGAGCCTCGACTGAGCGTACAACGCCCGCGTGGCCTTTTATAAATTAACAATGACGTTGACAACGGTGACGAGCCCAAAGTGGCGCCACCGGAAACTGACAAATACAAAACCATCAATTCAATATTTACAGCACTTTATTAACTCTAAATGTTATTTCTAATTTTACTCCTTAAAACATCTTTTGTAATTAATTAACTAATTATGAATTTACTCTCAATATTTAAATAAATGAGCACCAACGCCGACATATATATTTTAACCTACACATGCAAAATAAACATGGGAACCTAGTGTTAACCCTCCACCTTCCAATTTCTGCCGAAAGTGATGATGGAGGAAGGGCAGGTAGAGGGAACCTGAGAAACTAGTATTAAAACATAAATAAAATTATTCAAGCACTTTACTTCTTTCTCTGGGCATCGAATCAACAAACATTGTGTTTTTATTAACAGGCTTACAAAAATATCCTGCCAATCGACAGATTTTTAGACATTTCGAGCGCGGAATAGTATTCGTCATCTAATAAATCGGCTTGTACGCCGCGCCGCTTCACATGTATTTCACAATGTATATGTACGTTTTGTGTACGTACATGTATAAATGACTCTTATGAGCTTTATTTGACTTTTTTGTTTTTAGAGTTCATATGGAACTCAGGCAGTCAATACCTTGAGTTCACGTGGAGCTATCACGATTCTGGACGTAATCAGGTCTATGGTTTCTTAAAGCACAGATGAAATTAAGTCAACTCTTTTGCCGCGTTATCCAAACCTATAAAGTACACCCCGTCTCTGTAGCCATGAAATTTGGCGCGAAATGCGAACATGAAAAATCTGGAAAGTGAAAATTTATGAATATTTCATAGAAATAAATTAATTTTTAACAAAAAATAAAAAGTAAAAAATAATTATACATAATGTAATCCGCACTTTTACAAAAAACATAATTTTGAAGTCGGTGTTAAGCTAATGCTACAACAACCTTACTACAATAAACAGCCAAATTGAAATTACTAAAGCCAGTTAGTTTTACTTCGCCGAGTGCAAATCAAACTGCCTGTGTTGCTGGGAAACTAATGTTGAGACACTCCGTTCCCACGTTTCAACCAGTTCTCAAGGCATTACGTGTTGAATGGCTCCCATCACTCAACAGGAATCGAACTCACAACCGTCGCATTAACAGCCAACCTCTTGTACCCTTTAGTAGACGTAATGGGCCTACTCAGGTACGGATATACTATTAGAACTGCAGAACTCTGTCTGGTTAGGCAAAGTGCGGTAACTTCCGCCATATCGCCCGTAATTTCTGTTTAGAGAAATATACTGAGCAGCTTTGTTATATTATTAATACTATCTTTACCTTTACAAGTCAAGTTAGTCGAAAGGAACTTAGTGTTATGACACTCCGTTTTCTACTTTCCGACGAATTGTGAAGACACTGCGAGTTAAGTGTTGGCGTAAGGCCGCGTCGCTTTGTACACCAGAGTGGGCTAGTAAAAATAATTTAAATACATTATTACATTACATTTACATTATTCGATCGAGTTTTAATTGAATCTACAACCACCGTGCTTATAGTTAATGCTAGATGTTGATGCTAACCTATTGTACCACGATGAACAGTAGATATATTTATCGCAATATGAAAAGATTCACAAAAAATCTGTGTAATGTCTAACGGAAACGCAAGAACAAAAACTCAACACGCATTTCTTTGGATCCCTCTCCCTATGCTACTATAGGCGGGATACAACGGGAAGTGAAAAAAAATACCAAAGCTGCGTTTTTCTATAAATTTTTAAACTTACATAGAAATAAGAAACTATAAACATGTTTTTTTTATTCAAAATGCAATCATAGTCAAATTGACGTCAAATCAATTTATCTTTCAATTTCCCAGGGCCGCCTGTAATCTAATCTGCCTTCAACTTTCAATCAGTATAAATATCGTTTTGATGTGATTTACAACTTGTATTTTAGAATTAATATTTTTCTATTGGAACACCAGTTTTTTTGTGTTTTTTTAGCGTCACCTGTATCCCGCCTTTGCCTCGATATCAAAGCAAAGAAAAAAAAATGTTTTATATAAGGATAATATAATGTAAATTGAGATAAAAAAATAAAATTAGGATAAAACTGTATTTTTTTGCTGTTTCTCTTGCCAAATGATAATTTAAAGCATTTATCTTTGAGACTTTTGGGGTCCTGATAACTAGAAACATAATAAATACATCACTACCAAATACTAGAACGTAGTAACGTCAAATGACATTCAGTTGTTATATCGTAAACGAAATCCCGGGTGGTTGAAGCGATTTCAGTACAACCTAATAGAGATGGTTATATAGCATAATGAGGCCCTGTACCCGATTAGGCTTTAACGATGATGACTCTCTTCAAATGCTTACTCCACTTAAACAAATCCTAGCCCTAAAGTTAAAGAAATTGGGTTCAATCTTCCTCATCTTGGATAGACAGGTTGTTTTTTCTAATTTGTATGCTTCATGCCTCCATAGGCGTCATGCCTGGTGGGCAAAGTAATGTATTCCTCGTAGACGTTGTACGTTAAGAATAGGCCAAGTTTCACGCCGAGATTCGTTGGTTTTCTTGGATAATTCACGTTTTATTTCAGAATTTGGGACGTCAATCAGATTTAGCTGAAATTGCTTTTCGATAATTTTGTGGTAGAGTCGTCACTCCATCATCTTCATGTATTCAATGCGGTTGTGGTTGTAGGTTCAAAGACAGCATAATTTTTTTTATTTATTTATTATTTTATTTACAAAACCAATACAAATTACATTCAGACATTTTTTTTGACCAAGAAACACGCTTGAATATCCTGACATTTACACCTTCGATATCTCACTAGAATTCCCTGTGTGGAGATATCCAAGGATTGCCGTGCGGATCTATTATTGGATTTTAATTAAAACAAGTGCTTATAAGTTAAATTATTGGTAATATTTATTTTATAGGAATATTTTCATTCGTTTAGTATGGTTAGAATTAAACCATATAACCAGAAAAACATCTCAGAAATACACATGTCTGTCACAATATCTGTAAAAAAATTAGAAAAAACTTTCTCAAAAAGGATATAGCAATTATAAAGAGTAAAACACAATTAAATAGCATGGAGAATTATTTGGTCGTATACCGAGCGCAGTGTACGCAGAAGTTTGCTCCAATTAGGAAGGTTCTTTGGCTTTTTAACTTAGACAATATCCTTCTGCTTTTATAGTTTTTAACAGTTGAGTGTAACAAATATTAGTTGTACTTATGGTTATTAGTTTTTTTTACTTAGACGAAACGCGGTGTTACCAGAAATTGTATAGAAACTCAAACAAAAAAATAATAATATTCAAACTTTCTCTGTATACAACTTTAGCAAAGATAACCTAGTGATGAATCACTCAGTCTTATACTTTGTATACTTAGTCTTTTTTTTTTCACTGAAAAATATAAGCAAGTTTACCTCACCCAATGATAAAAACGATAAGAACGCCTTCTAATCTATATCTAGCATAAAAGACAATGATCTAGATTACTGACTCATCAACACTCCGCCCAAACTGCTAATGAAATTTGAGATTTGATGGCTTTCGTTTTACAAAGAAGATATTTTAATTAAGTGAATTCTTAAATTACAACTAATATTCAAGAAATGAAAAGTATTAAATATGTAGCACTAGAAGCGCCGCCGTCCCATTTTTGTCCCAAACGCAAGTTTGATTGTATGTAACTTTTTTATTTGTTAATGTATGTAGATGAAACTTTTTGACTATTACCAATTTTACACCTTTATTTAATTAATAAATAATTTAATAGCAGAAATACTTTTTGAAAAAAAAAATAGATTTACCTAGAACTGTCGCTGGGTCATTTTTGTCCCGCCATTATTATTTTATTATTTAATGGTATAATTTCACATATTTTCATGTCTCGGGGATGAGGTGGAGGTGAAAGGGCGATGCGGGGGCGGAAAAAAACTGAATAGTAGGTTTAGCAGTCAATGCCTAAGTTTTTAGGGTTCTGTAGCTTTTAAGGAAACAAAAACCCCTTATAAGATCAATTTTTTTGTCCATCCGCCTGTCTGTGTCTCAGAAATGCTTGGAGATATCGAGTTGATATTCGTATGAGATATGAGTATCAACTATATGACGATCTACAGTCCTTTGATTTCCTGAAAAAGCGCCCTTAAAAAAATATGACCATTTATATAGTAAAAAACGTGTATTTCAACGCTATAAAGGGAATAAAAATTAATAAGGTACTTTCAGTTAACTTAGAATTATGAAATTTGGCAACTAGCATCTATATTTAGTACTAGGATAGGAAATAATCTGAAAACATTTATGTATAAATCTTAAAAAATAATAGCCTGTAAAGTGCGGTAAAATTGGTGTCAATACTAAATGTTGCCGCTAGTTCAAGTGAGGTATCAGATGAAAGGATGACTAAGCTAGGCTTGAATTTCAGAAAAACACTCGATAACAAATGTGGGCAATTGTAGGGTAGGTAGAGGGAACCTGGGAACCTAGTGCTATGCACTCCGCTGGCATTTTCCGCCGAATTCTGGAGGCATTACCACGCAATGTTATTAATCATCTGTGATGTATCACTGATGAAGAATATATTAATGCATTACTTGGCCTAATAATAATATTAACTAATTTAAATAACTTATAATTTTGTAAGAGTTATTCAGTTAGTTGTCACAACGAGAACGTATTTGAAATATTTGATTCTTTCTTTGTGTTTTGTTTTTTGGTATTTTTATGTTTCTTAAAGAATAAAAAATGATTATTAGGATATTTTTCTTTCGCTAATATTTAGAGACATTTCCAACCATTGCATTGCATTCAAAATATTCCTCCTTCAATAAGTCAATAAACACATAAAATCGAAGGTTCATTTCAATAACACATTTCTAGCGGAAAAAAACAATAAAATTACGTCTATCATAAAAAATATATACATTTCAGCTATCGTCACGCAGTAACGAAGAAAAAACGTATATTTTATACAGAAAAATTTCTTTTTTCAGGTGCGCCCTGGCCCCATATAAATCTAACCCTCTTAAAGTTGTTTCCCCATAAAGTGCGGGGTCGGTTAGCTCTTGGTATTTTGATTGGTTTTATCGAATTGAACTTCGAAACATATATATCATTCGTGATAGCTTCATAAACCTTCTAAATATCCGAGGGTTATGTACTTGAATAAGCTGTATTATAAACGTGTTTTCTTATGTTATTTTTTTTTTGTTTTTATAAATTGGATCAGCATATGAATCGATTAATTATTTCCTTAGCCGGCTATGACAAGATATCGCGTACGTTGTACGTTGAGTTGAGTTGTACGTTGAGTTTTGTCACTTAACACGCAATATTTCGAATCCAGATGTAGGACAAAAGAACAGAGTGTACAAACTCCAGGAGTATGTATTTTTACTTTTGAGCCTAGTTACCAGACGGAACAAAATGAAAATATTAGTAAATATAATTAATTCACTCGAATGGGAATGGAACCCACAACCGTCGCAGTTACAGCGGCACGCTGCGCCACTATACCAGAATGGCCAATTATTAAGATTATAAAAAAAAACCTCACAAAAAACTAGAAGATGGAAAAAATATAATCAAACTTAATTCATCCCGTTAACAAAGAGTTCACTTAAATACAGCAAAAAGGCGTCCGCTCCACTTTGAGAGCTGAGTTTTTATTACGTCTGCAGTGCACATATGAACTTGCGGCTCACTACTTATTACTTTTGAAAATATTTTAAAAATAAACATGTTGGTTAGACGAGTGGTGTGTGAGGGTGGTCGTGGGTGGTGGGTGTGGGTTCTCATTCGGGGTGCGTCTATGTGAGCGTGAATATGGAAAAAAATTTAATCAGTTTCATGCTGTATTATGTATATTGTATATACATATAGCATCTAAAAAATCGAAATTATTTTTGACTTCTTTTATCTCGATCTTGTAAACTATATTTTAATAACAGTCTAATTAAATAAATAATTTAAAATATTATACTTTAAAATTATTATAGCTTTTATTTAACTTGCAATGAATGTATGTGGGTTCGGGTGAAATCTTTGAGCTCAATTTTGAAGTAGATATCTTCAAACGATTGAGCTGAAATTTTGTATACACGTTTACTTTGGATGACAATGAACGATAAAATATGTGACGTCATTCTAAATGTAATATGGCGGACCATACAAGATGGCGAAATAGTTATTTTTAATGTACTTCTACAATATGGGTATCAAATGAAAGGGCTCGTTGAGAGCAACTCGAAAAGTAATCTAACCTCATTCTAAATCCAATATAGCGGACCATCCAAGATTTCTACAATATGGATGTCTATTGAAAGGGCTCGTTGAGAGCAATTCGAAAATGTGACGTTTTTCTAAATCCAATGTGGCGGAACATCTAAGATCGCGGAATAGTCATTATTTATGCACATCTGCAATACGGGTACCAAATGAAAGGGCTTGCCGAGAATGATTAGAAAAATAATGTTATATCTAGTGCGAGAAACCTAGCCAGTGGCAACTAAAAAGTTAAAAATAAATTATTAGCTAAAAAACTTTTTTAGAAAAAGTTTTTAATTAAACGCTTTAAAAAGGAGAAAATAAAATTTGTCTTTTAAATTTTAACTATCAACACATAACCTCATTGTACACAATTTATATGATCATAAAAGCTTTTCGCATTAATAATAAATATTTAATTAAATTGAAACTTAGAAAATTTAAACTTAGCAGATTTTACATAATTAAATAAGTACTAGTTTAGTTACACAAGTAAATTGCGCGACAGGCTTTTATGATCATATAAATTGTGTACAATGAGGTTATGAGTTGATAGTTTAAATTTAAAAGACAAATTTTATTTTCTCCTTTTTAAAGCGTTTAAATAAAAGCTTTTTCTAAAAATGATTTTTAGTTTTTAGCTTATAATTTATTGATTTTGATTTTGACGATATTACTCTTTATCTAAATTAGAAAGATTAAGACACTGTTAAGACATTTATTCTATATTTTTTTGTCCAATTTCGGGACATGTTCCGGCAATTTCTGGTGGATATTGTTAAAAACAATGAACTTTATATTCAACCGTGTAAACAAAATTGTTATTAAATACATTTTCGTTCAACAGCGTGTTGTATAGCGCGTTAAATTGTTATAGCCGTACGGGCGAGTGGCCAAAGTTAGTGGAAATTAATCATAAAAATTTATATAGGTACGTCGATCTAGAAATGTACCTATAGGTACATACTGAGGCTGATGTATACATCTTTGAAATATATCGCATATAATTATGTGTAAGAATTGTATACATTTAATTGAACGTCATATATTCAATTAAATGTATATAATTCTTAATTCTTCTATAATTGAAACTTCAATGCATAATAAAAACTCATATTTATCCACTTTTTACTTATATCAGATTGCGTGAACCAATTTTACAGATATAACCGTGGAAACAACAGTTCGTGTGTGTAAAAGAGATTTATGCGTATATTGCATTCGCGAGAGCTTTTCGAATGAGGTGCGATTCGTTATTTTGTATGAATATTTTGCATTCTACCAGCGTTCTTTACATAATTCTCTTTTTTTAGCTTCACGCTGTAACACGCACCTACCAGTATAGGCTGAGGGAACCTGGGAAGTTAATGTTTAGAGAGTCTGTTCCTGTTAATTTCTTTTTTATTTTTTCTATGTCTCTTTGTGCTAAACTCAGAAACGGCTAAATCGATTTAAATGCAGTTATCCCTATTGAGCTTTGGCAAACTTTTCTTAACATTTAGTGTGTTAATAGTTGTAATTAAATCGGTTCGTAAATAAAAAAAAAAATAATCAAAGTGTTGCTTGCGACAATATTGATACATAATATGTACTTAATTGACTTAGTAAAAACTCAAGACAAAATTCAACAAAAAATGATTAAATTATTCAGATAAGATATATAAATACTTGTATAGTACAAGCGGGCGAAGTCGCGGGCGGTTATATAGAACATAATATATTTCAAAAGAAAGCCTTAAAGTGTCAAATACCCACTTTAACTTTAAGTACGGAAGAACTCAACTCAATCTTTCAACTTCTAAGTCCAATACGTATAAACAATTACTGTGAAAAACTTGTTAAAAGGTCGTCCTTCCATAATTTATTCGTTGCAAAGAAGCTTAAAAGAGCACTTGTCAAGTTGGAAGTTCTTCTAAAAAGTATTTAGAACAGAGTGTTTTAAATATTGTAAAAATGAACCACGTATGTAGACACTGAGGTTATCAGGTTAAGAAAATATTTTAATATTTCCATTAAGCCACTCTGGTAACGAAGCAAGCCGCGGCGTTAAGTTCCGTCATTCAACATATAATGCCTCCTGATTCGGGAGGAAAATGATGAACGAAAATGTCTTAACTGAGTGTTGAGGAGGTGTGTTGAGGTTTCCTCTCTTTACGTCAACTATCAGTTCCCCACTTGCTGTTTAAAGACATTGCATGTTTATTAGCGTAACTTAGCACCACGCTTTACCTACCATAGCAGAAAAAGTTTCCCAGCGCATTACGATGATCTCATAATCACATCATTATAATAATAAATCATTTGAAGTCTTCATGACGCAGCGGGATTTACTCCTGACTATAAACTCAAAGAATCTGGGTTCGGTTCCCACTCGGTGAAGTTTCAGTATTTCTATTTCCTCGTTTTGGTAACCAATCAAAGCGAAAACTTTGACTTTTCAACAGGCAATATCTTAAAAATTGAATGAAAACTAGGGAACGGAGTAACTCAACACTCAATACAACCTTCTACCTTACATTCTACATGCGAGATACAGCATGAAGCTAACAAAAAATAGTAATACTACCTAAGGAATAATAATATGAAACTGACATAACAAAGGCTAGTACCAACTTTTCAGCTGATCTCTTTGAGACGGCGCTAAAAGGACAAAGTATCAAAAAGGAGGACACGGACAGCTCGCGGCAAAAAAGTTTTTATTGCTCTGCTATCTATAGAGCAAAACTATTATATAAGAGTTGGGAACAAAGTTGAACAAATAGACGTGCAGACTGGTAGCGTAGATTTTGTCATCATCATCATCATCATCATCAGCCTGTCCTCGTCCACTGCTGGACATAGGTCTCTCCAATTATAGATTTTGTAATGTTCATTATTTCTATTGAATTATGATTTTTATCAGAACGAGAAAATTAAAATGATGTCTTCATACGTGTGGGACTCAAACTAACGTTCGTCGTTTTAACAGTTAGAAGCTGTCCCGTTGCGCTACGAGGTCACTGAAAATTAAGTCAGGTGAATGTTTTGCACTCGATTCCATCTCGAGGAAGTGAAATATTTAATATTTTCATTGCATCACTCTGGTAACGAGGCAGGGAGCGGCGTTGAGTTCCGCCACTCAATACGCAATGCAAATCTAGAATTCGGCAGAAATGAGAACGGAATATCTTAAAACTAGGTTCCTAGGTTCCTTGCTTATCCGTCTATGCGGGATACAGCGTGAAGCTAAAAAAATAATAATGTATATCTAACTTGAAATGGAATCCATAATTTTTGTGTTCAATCAATACAATTGATCTACAATGGCGTCAGATTTAAGACTTATTTAATAACAAATATTTATTTCTTAATAAGATTTGTATAACAGATGGAGATTGAAATGAGTAACGTAAATTAAAATGTTTTCAAGCTTAGAAAAGTTTCCAGCGTCTTGCTGAGATTGTGCTTGAATCGAGTTAGCGTAGAGTATAAAGTTCAGATACTAGTTGCTATATAACATTAGGGGAGCGCTCACGGCGACTGATGCAATGTTACTAAATAAACCAACATACAACGGGCACGGGTTGTTAGTTCGATTCTCCCTCGCGAAAATAAAATATTTAATGTTTTCACTTTCTCCCTCTGGTAAAGAGTCAAAACGACTTTCCGCCCAAATTTCAATTTTATGGGTTGAGTGGCGAAATTCAACTCCGCCCTTTATCTTTTCACCAAAGCGAATAATTGACTTGGAATTGAACCCAAAACCATAGCAATTACAGTCATATGCTGGTTCTCTGCGCTACGATATCCTACTAGATTACTTCTATGCTAAAACATTTTCGGTCTAAAATACATAAATCGTTATAATTTGCAAGCTAGCAGCAGCATCCTGTAGCCTCAATTTAAAGTTTCAGTTACATCCAACGTGATACATCTCTGAGATATTTATCTGATCTGAAACTAGGTCGAAGCGAAACGATTTCACCATTCACTTATTAGTTTCATTAGAAAATAAGTAAAAATTTCATTTACGAATGCACTTCTTTATTAAAGGATGTTCTTAGGACTTTCTTATTTTGTAAATAAGAAATAATTAAAATTGAAATGGGACAGCATAAATTGGCCATATTTGTTTAATTTTTTTTAATGTCTTTTTCCTAATTAGAC
The DNA here is from genome assembly GCA_013403645.1 of Heliconius nattereri. Taxonomy (NCBI): domain Eukaryota; kingdom Metazoa; phylum Arthropoda; class Insecta; order Lepidoptera; family Nymphalidae; genus Heliconius; species Heliconius nattereri. The sequence continues at coordinate 1,892,203 of JAAIXI010000215.1, read as the reverse complement.
AAAATTTAACATAGAACTCCGCCACTTAACACGTAATGTCCTTAATTCTAGGTGCAATTGAAAACGACGCAATATCTCTATTGAACTTAGCTCATATTTCACATTTCACGTTCTAACGTAATTTTCTCATAAAAGCACCTAAAAATATAAAATTTTCATATAAAATTACTAACATTTGCTCACTATTCGGATGAAATAGCAATTTCCTAAACGCGAATATCTTACAATTAGACGGGGCGAGGAGTGTGGGTAGTAAAATATTTCCACCCCTATATATACTTGCTTAATTGGCAGTAAGACTTGATAACATCGATGCCTGGGGTTCCGTAGATAGCGCACCTATCTATGTAGATAAAATACATACATAAATATTCTTACTCGTAGAAACGCAGGCTTGGTTAGGGCGAAGGATAAACATGGAAATTATATGAAAATATATATTGTGTTAATGTACTGGCTTTGTCTGTTTTTGGTTAAATTAAAATTTTATTTCGATATTTTCTTTGTACAAATATATATTTTTGCAAGCCTTTTTTAAATTATCAAGTTCACATTCTTACCTGTAATTTATTTTAAAAAACGGGAAATAAAATGTTCACAACTCATATTTTGCAGGAAGGTTTAATTTTAAGCAAAATTATATGCTACTCATTGCGAACATTAAATTTTAAATAATAAAATGATTAACATTCTTCATGTAGGTGATAACTTTGTTTTATAAAGATTAGAGTACATAAATGAAAGTATATTTCAAATAGAAATGTTTGTTTTTTAAAAATCAGAACAAATTATTTTCATATTTCCCTAAGAAAGCTATAAAGACTATAGCTATAATATTTACATAATATTACTAGCGACCCTCTTGCGGCTTCGCCCGCTTTAACTACTGGATTATTCATATAATGTATGTTTGCAAAGCACTTAAGATAATGTGAAAATTAATTAAACCCTACCCTACCCTAAAATGCTACCCGCATTTTCGCAGTTTCAATAAGGATTTTCCAATTGTTTTACACATTTTTGATTTGATTTTTTAGTAGGTACCGTAGTTTTAAATCTGTGCTAGTAATCTTTTCAAGTACTTATTAAAATATATTTCAATTACTATTTTTAGATAGTTATATGACTACTTTTAAACGGAAGAAATTATAAACAAAAGCCTACCTACTATTAACTACTACAAAAAAATATGAAACCAAATATATCGCGCTGAAATAATACATTCAACTCCAATTATCCAATACGTGCAAACGCATCTAAATCTTCGTTGCTATAGAGGCAGGCGGGTTTTTTTTTNGAAACAGTGAATAGTCCTTGAGTCCAAGTATCAGCGTATATTGAAAGGTAAACGATAATATCATTACTATAAAGACAAAATGCAGTTTAACCAAAAATTTCCCTCGACACGGCATATCTTCACACCGCCATAATAGTTAGGACAGAGCAATCCCTTCAAGGGCGGGTGCTAGCTGAGCACGCGTTCTCGACCTATCCACTTACATCCTAATAAAATCTACTTCAGTTTAGGATGTATGGAAGTTGGAAGAAGAGGCGTTGAAATTTTTTAGAATGTATTATAATATTACTTATTTTTTATCTTTTTTAGAAGCAACAGGATAGGCAGCGTTTTTTTACATTGCCTATCCTACTGCTTCATAGAGTACAGAGAGTACATAGAGTTTTATACACTGGTGAGTAAAAAAACTCATTCTTTCAATTTGTAATCAAACCCCAGACATCCTCATCTTCACTAACATAGTAATAATTTCTAATACAAACAAATTTTAAATAATCGCCTTTCGCTTCACTCGTGTAACTACTCGTATATCTCAAGGCACTAATGACCTATAACAGTGTTACGTAGGCTTTGTTTACTTTGCACACGTTGACACAAAGTCTAATATAGGATTTATTAGCTTACTTAATAAGTTTATAGAAGGACATACTTTGGAGGATGTTTTAGTTTTAATAGGCACTAAATGTAAAGGAATCGTGTTTGAATTTGTGTTTGCATATTATCTTTTTAGGGTTCCGTATCTTTTAAGGAATTTTTATAAGATCATTTTGTTGTCCGTCCGTCCGCCCTATCTGTCTATCAAGCCTCTGTCCCTGGAAGAATTTTGAAATTCAAACCATATATATACTCAGAATGTCAATAAAATGAAGCGAAAAATCGATGAAGTCACACAGATATATTACCAGGTTAGCCATCTCTCACGTAAAATACGAGGGATCTGTAAAGACGCAAAAATCGTTAAACCACGTCATTTACAAGGATAAGAAGTTTCGACGTTTGTGGAATTTGCCTTCAAAAGTCAAGGGAGGAAATATTTGTCTTGACAACACGAATATGTTTCCAAGTCTTGTTTGTTTTATATAGAATGGGCGTAGAAGTTTGATGAAACATTGAAATTAATTATATTAAAGCTTTTGGATTTTCTATTCTTAGATATTATGTATGGAAAGATAAAATAAATTTAAGCTCTTCTGAGATGGCAATTACAATTGTAAAGTTGAATTTCTTTTGTGAATGTGTGTTGTATCTATGTAAGTGTCAAATCGTGGGGTGAATGGATATATAATAATAATAATCTTATAGATAGTCATGTTCAGTTAAAATTTCATTAATATATCTTATTAATAGATACTGAGAAAATAAACTTTAACTTTAAGAGTTATTACCCTAATAAATCCCTCAATGAAAGTTGGAGCCCAAAAAAATAATGTGGCGTTATTTCAGATAAAAAGCAATATCTGTATCAATAATCGTAATAAAAATCATTCATTAGAAGATGCAGGTATTCTTACAGTTGCTTCCCAATTTCTATACTATAATATTCTCTTTGTCTGACAAAATATACATTCTCATGGTAAACATAGTAACAGTCATTAGATAGGAACGAGAAATAAAGATAAGATTGTTACTCCAAGTTTTCGCTTCCAAAAAGTTAATAAATTTCTTATGGGTCTGAGCATACGTGTAAATAATAAAGTTCCGCAGTGTATTCTAGGTTTGTCACTTCCAAAATTTAAAATATCATTAAAAAAAATCTAACAAGTAAAGCTTATTCCACTGTTCAAGAATATTTAGAGGATAAACATGAATTAATGTCTATTGAATGTAAATATAATAGCTGCCAGCTAATGTTTATAGATTGTTCCATTGATTTTGAAAAGAGCAACTGTTGAGTTTCTTGCCGGCTCTTCTCAGCAGAACTGCCTTCCGAACCGGTGGTAGCTTTTTGTTCATATGTTTATTCGACGATTCAAAAGTGCTTATAATAAGTTTATTTGAATAAATAATATTTTGAATTTGAATTTGAATTTGAATTGCCCTCACAACACAAATTTAATATAAATTTATAATTTACAATATAACATGAAGTAATTGGTTTCGTTGATTTAATTTTGTTTAATGAGTCTTCTGACAGAACCACGCTTATTTATATACAGTATATTTGTAGAAGGGTTATTAAATTTCTTTGTGTTTTGTAAATTAAGACAATTAAATAACTTATTAAGTAAAATGAGACAATCTCTCATCAAAAATGGCAGCGAGCGAGGGAATTCACAACCGTAGCGGCTACAGACAATACAAATAAAAAATACGCTAAATGTATCAGTAATAATTTAATATAAGAAAAAAATATATATATATTTATATAAGATTTTTTAAATTATTATGATAAGCATTCACAAAAAGCAGGGACTGATTAAAAGATAGACAATCTTTTTGTAGCTTTTTGAATCATTGCATGTTGATTGGCGGTTACTCAGCCGAATAAATGAAAATATTAAATATTTCACTTCCCCGAACAGCAATTGAACCCACAGCCTGTGGCGTTCACCTCCTTCATCTCGTATATTTCGGATATCTGATGGTAAAGATAATTTACTGACATAATTGCGCATACTGAAATATACGCATTGAAAAGCAATTATTGCGTATAGTACCTAGGTACTAAATGCAACGTCAAAGCTTTGTTGTTTAATTGGTGTTAAATTGCTAGATGTACTGCTGTTTATGTTTAAAAAGATAAAAATATTTCTAATAATACAGAGATTATTTGTTTTTTATAGCATTGTACCTAAATTAAAAAAATACATATTTATTTAATAACCCAAAAAAAAAATCGAATAAATATATACAATCACGTCTCTCTGATTCTAAAGTGCTCTAGCAACGAAGAGTACAGGTAAAACATACGCTAATTTAATAAAACATTTTACTTATTCGATAATTTACCCTTTTAATCCCAGCATTTACACAGAAGAAGAATTTTCTATAGAATAAGAGACTAAAGCCCTTTATTAATTTAATTACTTACACAAGATTTCATCTTTTCATTAGTTAAATATCTTTGAAGGGGTGCTTATTTTTGTTCATATTAACATATACTGGTGTAGGGTAGTTGAGAAATGTCGGTATTTTTTACATTTTTAAAATGTTAGTACACTTAAGAAAGAAAAGTTTTTTGAAAGTTGTGGAATTTGAGCCCGCTCTTCTATGGTTTCCAAGAGGCGCGGGTTCAATGCTGCTACGGTCTAAACCATTAAATGCTTTCGAATAAATTAAATCAACTAAAACTGTAGGTACGTATAACGGCCGTGGATTTTTTTTAAAGGAATAAAGAATGTATATATTTAAATTATTATTAAGGCTATCGTAGCCCAATGGTACTACATCTGACTGAAATACATAAAGATTTTGGGTTCGAAGCACACTGAGGAATTAAGAAATAATTTTGTTTAAGTTTCGATCTCTGGTAGATAAAATATGGCGTTGAATTTCACCGCTCAACTGGCAATGTTTCAAATTTAGGCGCAAAATAGAAGAGTGAGCAGAGTGCATTAACACTAGGTTCCAAGGTTCCCTAAGCTATGTGCTTAAAGAAAAATTTACTTGCCACTGGGTTTATCTCGTATCTACTGCTATGCTAGTTAAATAGTTAAAATGAAAATAAGAGTAACTAAACTTAAAACAGCAGCTTAATGCTTTTTTCTCTCATAGCATAATAAGCGGACTGAACGTAGTGTTAAGACACTACAAAACAGACTAACGGACCACAAAATCTTTTAAGAGATTTGTTTTCTTTCTCCCAGGTACGGAACCCAAAAAACATGACCCTAAAAGACATTACTATCTTCCACCATCTACAACTCTTATACAGCGCCGTGTATCCCGTCTTGTTTACATGTACACCACGTACAGGGTGTTTGTTAGTACGCGGCGCGACGACAAATTGTGTGTTTTTCGTCACAGACTCTAAATGGCCGATTGAATCCTTATATTATGCTGATCTAGATATCACTTCGGATTTCTTTTGCTTTGTTTTTTTAGGTATAATGATTAATGTCGTACAGTGGGTCAGTGTCTGACTATAGAACTAGTTCCTGATTCGATTCTCACTGAGAAGGAATGATTATATTTATTTTAATTATCTTGCTCTGGTTAATAAAGCGCGGCGTTAAGTTTCGCTACTCAACACGCAGGGAAGGAAAATATGTAACGGTGTGTTTTAATATTAGGTTCCCTCTGCCTATCCTTGTCCTCCTGTATATATATATCCTGTCGTATATACGAAATAAAGACAAAAATATTGTCTAACCAATGCCTAAATATAAACTAACAAAAACATAAAAAATATCAAATTGTATGGTTCAAATAAAAGATAATAACAGTAATTAATATTATATTAGGTCAGTCCGAATAAAAACAAAATTAACTAAAAAATAGCCAAAAATAATAAACCAAATCCTATTTTTCGGTCAAAAATATTAAATTTTTGTATGCAAATTGTGAATAATTCAACAAAAGAAACAAATTACTTACATAAACGGTACACGCGTGTAGAAACATTACAAGGTGTTTGCGAGTGATTGTCAAGGGAAATGCTTGTTTGGGCACTTCTGGGGGGTTTTACAACGTTTTTGTTGAGTAATTTTAAATGTTTACCACTGTACTCGATTTTGTTGAGCTACGTTATACCTCACCTATAGTAGCGTACGCAGAGGGAACCTAGTGTCAAGACATTCCGTTTCTAATATACCGTCCAATTTTCGAGAGTTTTTCGAGCTATTTCGTCTACGAGAGCGGAGAAATGAAAACAAAATTAAATATCATAATTTGAGTGGGGATCAATCAAACCTACAATTATACTAATACTGATGACTCATAAAATTTCCAAAAATAAAAATATGATTTATTTTACAAAAACAGAAGAAAGGAGAAAAACACACATTAGACTTATTATCTTTTAGATAAATGTAGAGTAGGTACTTAGTAGGAACGCAACGCTTTGTCTTAGTGTCAGAGTGAAGAAATGAAAATAATTAATTCACGGGAATCGAACCCACAAACGTCGTTTTTACAATCAGACGCCGACTCATATTACACATTCTAATAATAAATTGGATATGTTGTGTACGCAACCACAGGTAGTGTTCAGGTGAATAGTACCTGTTTCAATATATCAAAACTATTGGAAATATGAATTCTATATTACTATTGTGTTGAACAATGTAAAATTCAATGTTTTACAATCTTTTGTTCTTCGCGTTAAAATTTCATTTATAAATAAATGTACCTATATATTTTTTCTTATTTATTTATCTTTTTTATGGGCTGGATAACGAAAGTTTGTTATAAATTTCGCTTCTTCACGACCATATTGAACCATTGTATAATGTTTTTCTTATTTGTTATGTAGGTATATGAAAGTCTTTTATTGCTGTGTGTGATAGACAACGTACATACAAAACCACTAGACTTAGAAGATATAAAACTGGACATGTAGATAGGTAGATTAATAAGCGTAGGGAGGAATATCAAAACTTCTACGGGCACGGTAAAAATGAAATTTTATACATTCAAAGTACACGCAAACCTGCGGGTAACGACTGCTTTTACAAACATAATACGATTATTATTTTTTTACTTTACGCTATATCCTGCATATAGGAGGGTAGAAAGGTGGAACGTGGAAACCATTCTCCATATCTAGGTAATGTTAAGAGAATCCGTTCTATTGAGACATTCTCCGCCGAATTTTCAAATCATTGCGTGTTGAGTGGCGGAACTCAAAGCCGCGCTTTGTTTCGTCACTAGAACGAGGAAAGGAAAGTTAAGACGGACATTATAACGAGAATAATTGTCATTTCATCATCACAAAATTAACTGGTTGTCTGTGAAGTCTTTTACGTAATAACGTCATAAGAAAACATAAATTATAACTTGTATAATTTTATTAATTAAGTTGAATCATTATCAACGAATTATTATTATTCAGTATAATACAAAAAGGTGTTGGTTTTGAAATGATGTATTTTTTTTATTTTACACTTATTTTCACTCGTTAAATTTCCTTAAATTATACAGATGAATTATTTACAAGGAAAACTGTGCTTTTTAATTATAAATAGCAATGAATGAACAGATTCGTCACATTTAGCGTATTCGCTTTGTCCGATCATGCATCTCTATCGCTTATTTTGCGCTCTCGCTTGCACACTCAGCTCAGACAGAACGTGACAATGAGTCATGCTTGCATGGACAAGCCGATACTCATCGATATAAAGGACGCCATCACGTAAAAAATTAAAATCTATTCTTCATATACCTATTCATAAACTCCATAACCATATCGCAAGGAATAGACATAAAACTAACAATATTATCATACGGTAATATCTGTTTGTCATGTAAATAGAATGGTTTTATTAGGAGAGTGGGCCCGGTGAGGCATTTTATTATTGTATTGACTGAATAACAATATGAATTTATACGATTATTTGTTTTTGTTTATGAAGCTTTTGCTATTATAATGTAATTAGTTTCCCACTCTTAAAATAATTTTAAATTTTGAATGCATCGCGAAGCTATCGTTTCATAGACTAGCGTCTAACTGTAAACGCAACGGTCGGGGATTTGATTCCCGCTCAGGGAATTGTTTTTATTCAGTTTTGCGTACAAGACGTAGTGCTTCGAATTCGGTTGAAGTTTTTTCTGCCCTGTTAAATGCGTACTTGGTAACAAAAAAACTTAATTTTACGCTTTTTTTCGATGTTCTGCCTATAAATTTCGATTTTTAGATTTTTTCACATCGGTAAAAATATTTGGAAAATATTTCAAAGTAATATATTTATTTCAACCAAATCCATTTCTTTCAAATAAGCGTTTACTATATGTACATCACCTACAAAGCATTAAGTATACAAGTAACTATATAAAGATGAAAATACCCTCATATCAGATATCTTAGTTCCTTCATTTGTACACACACATTCTTTACATTCCATTCAAAAACCTTTTTAGCTAATAAAATTAAGAGCCGTCGTAAATTTAAAAATCTCTTTATGAAGCAAAAGCATTAAATTGTAACCATCCTTCCTACAAACCATGCACACACCATTACGTCCAACAAAAGACAACCTTAGAATGAGAATTACAATATCAACATTACGACTATTGAAATAAGAAACGCGTTTTCACATTGCCGAAATGGAATTTGAACTCTGTACCTTTGGGATAAGGAATATGTGTTCAGATTTTTATTTTCAAAGGCTTCACACGATGTTTTTATAATCTCGATTGATAGGAACAGTACATTATCTTTCTTCCTGCCACCGGAAGCCGAAAGTTTGGTGGCTGAGTTACGATGGGTTTGGATTTACGGAGAGTGGTTGTAATGGAATTCTATTTAAAAATACACTAATATTAGAATATTTCGCAGTTAGTTAATGGATATGTTACATTTTGAGATTTTTGACTGTGGTTAGAGCCGTCAATCTTCTCTCTGATAAAAAGACAAAGCGCAGAACTGTATTCTGTCATTCAACAAAGAATGTCTTGAAATTTGGGCGAAAAATTCTGAACAGAGTGTCTTAAAATCAGGTTTCCTCTTGCCCTCACTGTTTTGTTTTTTATATATGAGAAAATTTAGGAAAGACTAGCAAGATAAAATGAATATAATGTTAGGGATAAATACGACTGTTTCATTAACAAATAAATTGATCATTACAATTATAATCGCCATCTTAGAAAAGTTTAAATTGACATTTGTATTTGGATAAATAATAACTAAGAATAGAAAATCCAAAAGCTTTAATATAATTAATTTCAATACTTCCTCAAATTTACGCCCATTCTATATAAAACAAACAAGACTTGGAAACATATTCGTGTTTGCAAGACAAATATTTCCACCCTTGACTTTTGAAGGCAAATTCCACAAACGTCGAAACTTCTTATCCTTGTAAATGACGTGGTTTAACGATTTTTGCGTCTTTACAGATCTCTCGTATTTTACGTGAAAGATGGCTAACCTGGTAATATATGTGTGTGACTTCATCGATTTTTCACTTCATTTTGTCGACTTCGGTATAAGATAGCAACAAGATGTTTCGCGTCGTCTGCATCGGCGGACGCCTAATAGTTAAAATATTTCGTTGCTCACTTTCAGTACAATTTTTGGGTCATTGCAAAGAAAATGTAAAAGCGACAGGTTGTGAGTTCGATTACTACTCGAGGAAATTCGCTCTGGCACCTGTAGGACAAAAGGCGGCGTTGAGTTCGGCCACTCAGCACGCAATGTCTCCAGAATTCGGCGGAACCAGGCAAACAGAAGTGTTTTAATGAAAATGGAATATCTTAACTTCTTTTTTTAATTTCAAGTCTGTAATTAAGTAGAGCTTAAGAGAGGACTGTATGAGAGGGATATCTTATATACGATATCCTTCTCATAACTATTATGAGTTGATGATAAATTCGAACAGGCTACCTTCGATCTACCTCCAGCCAATTAGTAGAAATAAGCAAATATAGAAATTAAGTCTAAATAAAACATCAAATCAAATATAAATAATTATTGTATAAAGAAATATTCTTGTTAATTAATATCTATTTGCTCACAAAACATTAACTAATTAGGCTCTTTCATAATATTCGACGATGGGAGTTATTTTTTTGATATTTTGTAAATATATTATGTAGGAAATATTATGTAGGAAAAATATAGGATATTTTTTCATGTTTATACTATATTTATTTATTCGAAATTCTGAGTGTTGATACACTCCGTTTTCCGCGTAAAGTTCTTTGAATTATAGACAAATAGTATAACGACAAAATAATTGAAGCATACCTCTCTTTTCCCTACTCCTCCCCCGACTGGGGATAGAACCCATAACAATCAAGATTACATTAAAACGCTGTTTTAAGTATGAAGTAAAATTATAATTATTTTTATGTCCAATGAATTAATTAACAAAGCAAAGTCAGGTAGTTAATGAGACAAGACCGCAATTAATTTCGACTTTTGTTCAAATATAGCCGGTTAATTAGTTACCGTAGTATATTTATATTGTGGGTAGTATAAACGTTAGACTACTCGAAATCCACTCAAGGTTTTCGTTATTAAATATATAAGATTCCAAGTATTGGGAGACATGTGTGGATTTTTTTACTCAACTGCAGCGAAGCTCAAGAGAAGGATTATGTATTTACTATATAAGACCGTTTCTTTGTTCCCTTATAACTATTAAACCAGTAAACCGATTTTGATAAATTTGTAGGGTTTGTCTTGATGACACGAATGTCTCTCTTTTATTAAATCGACATGTAACTATCTAATAAAATCTAAAAGAATCTAATTGGCCACCTTGTAATTATCATATCATCATAAAAGGCAAACGTATGTAGCTTAGATGATAATAATTGTAATAGCGTATTATCATTAAGCTGGTCTGTTGATGGAGACAGCGGTCCTGACTCCGGTCCGACTCTGGTTTGACTCATACGGATGAAAAGTAGAATTCGTCAGAGGTTCTTTCAGAGGTCAGATCCAGTACTCGTATTATAGATAATATTTATGGTTTTTTCATTAGCGCAACTCAACACCGCGTTTTACCTTACTGTCTGCCATTAATTATCACTGATTGTCATTTAAAAAAATGACTAAAGACTAAATTACTAAAAATATTAAACGTACGATCGGTTAAGTAAAAAATAAAATCTATATACAGAAAGGTGGCAAAAATAAATAAATCCCACGTACATTTTGTAAATGAAGCTGCCTACATTTTGTCTGCAGTCTGCGTTTTGCTGTTGAATTCATTTCAAATGTAGCTCGTTAATTGGGTGCATAATTAATAAGCGACACTACTTTAGAGAACGTCTATTCTCTAACTAACTTTATTTAAATTTTAAAATTGTGAAGTGCATTTCTACTAAAAAAACGTAGCCTCTCGATAATTTCGTATAGCAAGCTAGAGACAACTAGCCTAGTGTACAAACACTATATGTTTGAGACGTTGTGCATTGAATAGCAAAACTTAGGGTCGATTCTTTACCAGAGTGTGGATTCTTTACCCACCATACCACCGACCATCTGATAAAATAATGAAAATAAAAAAATATTAGGTTATTTCATTTTTTGGACTATATTGATAAGATGGCTGGGATAATGACTTAACTGTTATAGCCTAAATAACCTTTATTTGAACGGTTTAAATGGCAAAAGTCTAGACTAATACCTGAAGGTTGTTTTAAAATGTTCTTTTATGAGCCTGATGAAGTTAAAATCATCTATCTAAATGAAACTATCTATAACACGTTTTTTTACCTTCACGCTGTATCCTGCATGTAGCAGGGTTGGCAGAAAGAGTCTAGTGTTAATACACTCCGCTCTCTTCTTATACCGAATTTTGCAAACTCTCTACTTAAACCTTTATGTATTTATTTATTCATTCATTCATTCATTCATTCATTCATTCATTCATTCATTCATTCATTCATTCATTCATTCATTCATTCATTAATTCATTCATTCATTAATTTTCTTGCATTCATTAATTCATTCATTCATTCATTCATTAATTCATTAATTCATTAATTCATTCATTCATTCANCATCTATCTAAATGAAACTATCTATAACACGTTTTTTTTACCTTCACGCTGTATCCTGCATGTAGCAGGGTTGGCAGAAAGAGTCTAGTGTTAATACACTCCGCTCTCTTCTTATACCGAATTTTGCAAACTCTCTACTTAAACCTTTATGTATTTATTCATTCATTCATTCATTCATTCATTCATTAATTCATTCATTCATTAATTCATTCATTCATTTATTTATTTATTTATCAACATGAAACTTGGCAGCTATACTTTAAGTTATAGATTATGATAAAAAATATGCCATCATGGAGCATGGATCTAGGATCATTATAGGAATACGTATTTTTACGTATCTAGCATATAATGGGGAAAACCTCGCAGTCTTGTCACCCGAGAGGAAATCGAACTTGCGTCTAGTCGCATTTACAGCTATAAAAAGTAAAATTACCACAGTCAGCATTTGAACCTGCTACCATTCTACCAATTTTAAATACAAATGTATAAATGAATTTGCATATCAATACATATATTATAGTAGCCTAAGTCCGCAAGGTGAAGAGGGATAAGTTTATCAGATAGGGTTATTCACGGGACACCGACATTGTTAGATATATCTTTTTTAAGGAAATTAGTTTCGTTCGATTATGGATTGGACCTTTTACGAAGAAGAGGATATTTTGGATTTAATAGAAAAGTGTAAAAAAGTTTTCTTATCTATTTGTAGTGACATAAAAAAATTTTGATCTATCATTTTGTCTTTACTTCTAAAAAAATCTTCTGCTTTAAAGCAAAGCAAAGTACAAAAATGGCATTAAATGGCGGAACTGAACGCCGATAAAGAACAAGATAAAGATTTTGCAAAAGGAAAAAATTGAAAAAATCATTTTCTCCTACTAGCGATTGAACTCACAACTACTACGCTTTCAGTTAAACGATGTCGTACACTACGATGATGTAATCTTTCATTTAGATGATGTAAACATTATCTTTAGTTTTTCCACCGTATTCTGAAGGCATTACCTACGTGTTGAGTGGCGCAACTAAACTACGCGCTTTGCCCCGTTACTAGAGCGATAACATCTTTTTGATTAAATATATGAAATGAACTCGGATATTGTTAAAAATAAACTTATAAAAAAAACTGTTGAAAATTTAATAATATAGTTATAGAGTAAGCAGAAATAAGTCAACATCTTTATTTAGAAAATTGTATTATAATTTCACCTGATTAGTCGTTCTAAGATAACTTCCTGCTATACGTAAAGTCAAAATCTAATATATATTAATATATAATCACAAAACGACCAATAGTTATCCCTAATATGAATTTAATAACTAACTACAGCTTAAGTACAGGAGGAAGTACTAACCAGTTTCTAATTTACAGTGTAATTACATTGTTATTATATGCAGTCTCCTGGACTATGTGCTTAATAGGTTATACTATACGAGCTTTCATCCACCTGTTTACATATACATGTATAATTTACATCCCTACTACATTAGACAAAATAAAGAAAATCTAGTGACAAAAAACTCCGTATTTCTATTTAGTTTCGGTTAATAAACGTTCAATACTAATATAATACTGTAGCATAATGCAGAGCTTTGTGTTACAAATTTAAGTTTTTAAATATTCGACTTCCCTTGAGGAAATGAATTATTAATTGAAATTTATATTTACCTTTCTTCGCCCTTGTGTCAAGGCAGGCCGCGGCGTTGAGTTCCGCCACTCAACACTAGATTCCGTATGTCTAGCCTGTCGTGTTTTGTTTAAATATTTAAATACAAATAAGTACTACCCCCGAGATTCGAAGTCACAGCCCAGTAACCTGCACATTATATGCAACAAACACCTTTACTCAACAGACCGAAGTGGACAATTCCAATCCATTAGGTGGAAACATCTAAATCCTTTCAAGTTAAAGTTCGATGAATGGATTTAATTTCTCAAGGAAGGAGAGCCTTTCTAGATATGATGCGGTTTCTATACTTTGTTATATTTGTTTATTGCTAATTTTACAATTTGATCTTGCGTTGAATGGAAAAAAGTATGATTTTTCTTAGTTTTACTGTGTATACCGCACATAGCAGGGTAGGCAGAGAGAACCTGGGAACCTAGTGTTACATAATAGTACCCATTACTTATGTTTCACATTTTTCTCATGATTTTTTTTTTATTTTTCATTTCCTTGAGTGGAAATCGAACACATGACCTGTCGCGTTCACACATGCTTGTGTCTCTGGACCATGACTGGCTTCTGAAAATTACTTCTTTGTTTAAATAATGCTTGATAAAACTAGCTATCATATTGTAATATTTTTTTAAGTATGGGAATTAATTCAATTAACGCGAATATTGTGGGTTTGATTCCCGTTCGGTGGAATTAATTATTTCCATTTCCTCACTAAGCTCTGGTAGTAAGACAAAGTGTAGCAAATAATCCGGACACGGGTTTGAGACATTGGGTGTTGAGTACATGCAATGTCTCAAAATTGGAAGGAAACTGGAGGACACTATGACGTCCTTCACAAGACCCCCTTTCTACCTACTACGCGGTTTACGAAAAATCACAAGACCTTTAAAAACATTAAGATTTTCCAGCAAAAATCTCAAGTGTTTAATTGCAAAATTTAGTTTAAAGAAGGAATTTAAATGTGATATTTCCACTTAAGCCGCGCGAGCGTCACGAGAGTGTACAGCGGGAGTATTAGTCGCTTCCTCAAAATTCCAGCACATAATTTTCATTACACGTCGCTACATAAATGTAAGTTTATGTAACCACTAAGGATTTTTCATACTGACGACGCGTTTTATATGAATCGAGGCTGATATTAAGACATTCTGTTTCCCATTTTTACCCAAGATATTTTGAGATACCCAAGATATGTTTATGACAATTGTATTGCATAATTAGTTTAGCGTGCCTATGAAAATAATTCATAGGATTGTTTTTATGTCATATTCTATACTTAGCGAAGTTGCCCGAGAAATAGATCACTTCCTTTCTTCAGCCACGACGGTCTCAATTTCCTTTCTTATAAACAGATTTTAGAAAAGAAAAAAATACTTTTATCTCATTGTACCTACTGGTAAGTCAATCGTCTTTAAGCCACGAAAACGTACAATATTCGGTCATTAGGGCTTCAAAGAGGATATATAAGGTTTAAATGAATCCCACGAACTAATGCTCCGCAAAGTTTTCCCTTTATGTATAGAGAAATACCTAATGTACCGTGAGGGTATTAAGGAGTATTTTACCTGGCGAATTTCTACATGTAGAAATACGACTGTTTTAGGTTCTATTTTCACTCAGGGGAGAGGTTTCACTAGAGTAAGCACGGCGTTAAGTTTCGCCATTCAATACGTAATGTCTCGAAAATCAGCTTGAAAATGTAAAATCTTAACTAGGTTCCCTTTGTCTACCCTGCTGTGTGCGGAATACAGCGTGACGCTGAAAATAAAAAAAATAGATGTTATGATATAAAGTCAAAGTCAAGTCAAGTCGACTCCAACACTGGTAACAAGGCAAAGCGCGGCTTTGACTTCCGCCAGCCAACACACAAAGCCTTAACCCAAAGACATTTTAATAAGTATCTACATTATATCGCTTGAAAAGCTTTAAAAGCTGGAAACGAAAATCCCTCACAAAATGAATGGTTCCTCACGTCAATTTGCGAACTTTTGTCCAAATCGTACGTAATGCCATTTTAACGAACAAACTCTAGGTTTATAATTGACTCGGATGTAGATAGGTTCAATTTATTTTGATGTAACGTCAGTCAAAATTCATGTAAATGAAAAAGGCAAGTTTTAATCAACTTTTACTTTTAATGTGCGATAGTATAGGATGGTTGTGAGTTCGATTCCCAGTTGAATGAAATATTAAATATCTTTAATTCCCCGCTGTGGTAACGCGACAAAACGCGGTGTTGTGTTCCGCTACTTAACATGCAATGCATTGAAAATTGGTAAAAAAGACGGGAACGTTTTTTAGAAGAATAGAATATCTTAACTCTATGGTTGTATGAAGTAGAGATAAGAAAAAGTATTTTTTTTAATATGATAAAATTTAGCTTTTCCTTACTGATATTTAAATTTCTTATGTGTAAAGCAAAAAAAATATATATATTTTTTTAGTTTCACGCTTTATCCCGCTTTGTCTTGTTACAAGAAAATAAAATAGGAAAAAAATATACTTCCGCCTATTTAAAAAACTCTCACTGAGCATCTTCGTCATATTATTGCACCATAAATATTTACCTCAGCAAGATTCTATTGAACTAAAACGATAAAATTTTAAGGAGTGAGAGGAAGAAGTTCGAGAGAGTAAGGGGATGGAGGCAGTAAGAGAAGATTTCTCGAATTCCTACGGAAACCACCAAAAAAGCACAAATGCAATTTTTCACTTTTTGTTTTAGAATTCATAGTCAACACGGTAACTAAATCACTTAATAGTACCTTCACACACCTCACATATGATAAGGTAGGCAGAGGGAACCCCGTGTTAAAACACTCACAGGTCCCGTTCTATTCTCAAGACATTGCATACTGATTGGCGTAGATCAATACAGCGTTTTGGCTTGATACTGATCATGGAAGGGCACAATATTTCATTTCTCTGAGTGGGAATTGAACCCACAACCAATCAAGTCAGTCCATACGCCGCTGTGCCACGACGGCCTCGACTTAATAGTAATTGAATTGTTTTATTTTAAGTTATCTCCGCTTCAATTTATAGGCGAACTAATTGGAACCGCCGTGAGCATTTTCCCTCGAACAGTTTCTGGTAGTAACTTAGAAGATTGGATGTAACCCATTTTGACTTGGAGAAAAATATATTTATATACCTAAAGGAATATTATTTTAATTATTTTTTAGTTTTATTGAGTCTTTTTTTATAATTCAAATCCAAGAGATCTAAATAAACACACACTTTTTTACAACTCATACGATAGTTATTTCTTGTATATAAAATATGATAAGCACACTGAGCCCAGTATTAAAACACTTTGCTATCCACAATGCATTAGCAATCACAAAAACAAATACAAAGGAATATTATTGGTATATTTTTACTGAAATAACCGAAAAACATAACTTTTCTAATATATAGCATTACGCGGTAGAATCGTATCGGACCCACAGAAGGGAAGTAGTTTATGGTTAATTCCCGAAACCCAATAAGCGTTTGACTTTAACACTTTCGTTGCACCTTTTCTCGTCGATAGAAATAAATTTTAGTGACATGTGTAATGTTTGTAATCCTTAGCTCTTTTTTCTTTTTCACGGTATTAGAATGGATGGAGACAGCTCAGTTTCAGCTTCACTTTCTATTTCGCATTTAGGAATCTGGGGTTGAGACATTGGGAATCTGGTGTTAAGACATTTCGTTTGCCATTAAGAATAGGTACTCTTTCGTTCCCTAATTGATTCTTGACACGTTGCGTGTACCGTGGCGGTACTCAACGCCGCGCTTTGCCCTATTATAAGAGCGAGGGAAATAAAAATAGTGAATATATTACCCTGTTTCCCGTTCCCGACGTTCCATCGAATTTTGGAACGGAATTCAACGCCGGGCTTTTGCCATGGTGAAAGAGCGACGAAAATAAAGTATTAATAATAATAATTCATTCCCTAGAGTGGGGATCGAGGTGGGTATATATTATTTAAAGAACAAAACAAAAACTATACATACATATGAATATATAACATAAACCAATCCCACAAGTTACACCCGAAAATTTCATTCAATGTGAGAATATTAATATTCTGGTGCGACTAAGGCTTTATGTCGATAAGACCACATTTGCATACCGTACATAGCCTTGCAACGGTACCCTTGTACTGTCAGAATTTAAAGTAGAATTTTGATTATTAATAGAATTAGTGGTGACAAGTTTGTTAATAACAGGCTGATGCCCACTAAATATTCTTGAAGGGAACATTTGCTTTGGGATCCCAAAATCTTGTTGGGTGACCTATTGTATAATATAACCTAACTTTATAAATTTAGAAGATGGTAAACTTTAAATGGGTTATGTTTATAATAAACTTTGAGGTTAAATTGTTATGATTTGGGAAAAAATATAATTTCGACGAAGATTGATAATGCTTTTTAAGCTTCACGCTGTATCCGCATATGGAATCCAGGAACCTAGTGTTAAGATACGGAGGGTACGGACCCTTTCAGACATTTCTGTTTCCGTTTCTAGAAGCAGAAATATCAACTTGTTACCATAGCAAGGAAAGTGACAATATTTCAATCGAACTCATAAACTGTCATGTTTACAAGTGCCAAGTGCCAAGAGTGGCCTGAAGTATATAAAAGTGTAGTATAAAAGTGTAGTACCTATAGTTCTATTATTATATCAAGCTATATATACATAAAACTCTTCCGTTTCTCAGTGACTGACAGATATCTCACAGACGAAACTATTGAATTAAAACGATAAAATTTTAAGGAGTGAGAGGAAGAAGTTCGAGAGAGTAAGGGGATGGAGGCAGTAAGAGAAGATTTCTCGAAATTCCTACGGAAACCACCAAAAAAGCACAAATTCAATTTTTCACTTTTTGTTTTAGAATTCACGCAAACAAAGTTACGGGTGACGACTAGTTTCTTATATGAAACTAATTCTATCTTTTTCAACTGTATTTGTTATTATCAGAGGGAAAAATCAGAATAACTTAGGTATCACTTATCTATTCGGCCTACTTATAAAGAACATAAACATTGAACACAGAGAACGAAGTGTCTTAGACTAGTTCCCTCTGTCTTCCGTGAAGCTAAAAATAGCGTACAAAAAATAAATGAAAAAAAAATATTTTTTAATCCGAAATCTTACTAGTTCCTAATTGTGTATATATAGACCAACAGTTTTAGGCATCGATTGTACTATGGCTATATTGGCCGTCTGGTCAGTGGGTCTCACGCCGCATTAGTTCTTACTACCACATGCCCCTTTGAGGATATTTAAAGTGACCTTATTTTGACTATTCATTCAGTTTGAGAGGCCAGTTTGAAAATATATCGAAATAGGAATCGTTCTGCATGGATATCCAAAACCGTATATTTAACGTATGCATTTCATAATGCATTATATCCATAGTAGGGGTAAAGTCAGTTCATATTATAACTATGCAGATCTTGCTATAATCTCAATGTAATATCGCCTGTATTGGGCTTATGAGGTAGCAATGTCTACATACCGCCACAACTCCCATATACGTACCTTATATATAATTGGGTACTACAAAATATTTTAAATTATTGTTAATTAATTAGCTTCACTTTGGAACGCATAGCAGCGTGTGAGAGGGAACCTGGGGAACTAGCGATAAAATTCCGGTCAGAAGATTTTCCGCCCCATAGTTAAGGCACTGTATGTTGAGTGGTGGAACTCTACGCCGCTCTTTGCCTCAGTATCTGACAGGGGAATGAAAATAGTAAATATTTCATACTTGGAGTGGGAATAGAACCCACTACCTTTCGTGTTTAAATTCAAATTCAAAATATTCTTTATTCAAATAAACTATAAAAGCACTTTTGAATCGTCGAATGTACATGTCAACAAAAAGCTACCACCGGTTCGGAAGGCAGTTCTGCTGAGAAGAGCCGGCAAGAAACTCAAGAGTTTACAGTCACATGCTTGTGTAACTGCACTACGAATGGCATCAAGCTAAAAAAAATATTTGAGGTTTTATCTAATTTACATATTTTGTGAAAGGAGATAACTTAATGACAATTCCTTGTCTGAATATGAGGGGACAGTTCTGAGTTCGATTCCCATTCGGGAGTACGCACTGGTTTGATTTCCGTCGTTTTAGTAACAAAATAAACTGCGGCGTTGATTTCTGCCATTTAAATGCAATGTCTCGAAAATTGGACAGTGCGTAGGGAATGTTTCAACATTCAATCCCCTTTGTCTACGCTACGGGATGATGCTGTCTTTAATCCAATGGAACTATATCTTTTGAAAACAAGTTAAATTACTATTCTAGCTTCAATAGAACCTCACACGTTTGAAGCCCAGAGGTTTATTTATCCATGTATAAATTCTGAATATACCATTCCTTAACTATTTTGGTACGCAATTTCCGCTTGGGCGGACTGTATGTAGGAATTCAATTAAACTTTTGTTTGAATGCTTATAAGAGATATACTAAAATAACTTTATTTTTAGGTAAGGTTAGATATAGGTTTCTAGGTTTCCATTTGGCTTTTATACAATAAACAAATTGCTTTGCACGTTGTATTCCGCATACATCACGATAGATAAACTCTGTTTCTCATTTTCGGCCCGCTTTTTGAGACATTATGTGTAGAGTGGAGGAAATCAACACCGTGCTATGACTTCTTACCAGAGCGAGGAAATAGAATAATAAATTTTCTAGAGTGAGATTCAAATCCACAACCATCATGCTTATAGTCAGACAGTGCTGCGCTTTGACAGGACTCTTAAATAAATAAATAGCGTCAAGCTGTATCCCGCATATTGCAGGGTAGAAAGAAAGAAACCTAATGTTAATACACTATGTTCCTCACGTACCGCCGAATTTTCGAGACATTACGTGTTCAGTTGCGAAACTCAACGCCGGGCATCTTGTTACCAGGGCGAATCTTCTTCCTCCTGGCATTAATCCCGGCTATTGCCAGGGTCTGCCCTCCTACTCAATCTACTCCACTTTGCACGGTCTTTTGCGTCCTCGGTGATTAGACCATTGGCTCTCATGTCCTGCACCACGACATCCAACAAGCGCTTCCTTGGGCGTCCACTCACTCACTCCAGGAACTGATATATTAAGGCACTTGAATCCGACATAGTTCTTAGGCCGGCGCGTAACGTGGCCAAACCATGTCAAGCGATGCTCTTGGAGCTTATCCGCCACGTCACGGACCCCAAGACTACCTCGAATGAATGTGTTGCGTATGCGGTCAGACCGTGTTACGCCGCACATTCACCTCAGAATCTTCATTTCCGTGACGTGAAGCTCCTGAGTGTGCCGAGATAGTGCTGGCCAACATTCGCTGCCGTATAAAAGNTCAGGAGAGTTGGATTCCTGCCACTTCTTAAAGGCAGCCTTCTTTTCACGAGTCACCTCCTGGACCTCGTCATTCCACCACCATGTCTCCCTGTCGATAACATGTCCTCCTCTAGAAAGGCCAAGAACTCGCCTGCCCGTCGCAATGATTGCCGACTGAGCCCGATCCCAAGCATCCTGAGCAGATTATGCTCGGTGGTAGTCGGAAGATTATGACTTTTCACCTCTGCCAGGAAGTTGGTCTGCCTCGGTCCATTCAGCAACCACCACTTGATTCTAGGCCTACGTTTCTCGGCTACTTTCTTCTTCGGAGTGACGTTAAAGTCCATGACAAGAAGACTGGAATGACCTTACAGTTAGTTACTCTGCCCATATGACACCGTCTGGTCAACAAGTAGTCAATTTGAGTTGAATGGGACCCGCTCTTATATGTGATAAAGTGCTGAGAATTCTTTTGGAAGAACGTATTCACGACGGCCAGATCAGACGCAATACAGGTTCTCAGAATGTTTTTCTCCCTCTGTATTGCGAAAACCGTGCCCAAAACCCCCGTGAACACGTTCATACGGCTCAGCAGCCTTACCGACGTGACTGTTCAACTCCCCCCCAACTATGACCACTTCAGTAGACGGTACGTCAAGTACCCCTTCATACTGCTCCCAAAATGTCTCCTTTTCGGCCGCACTACATCCCGCCTAGGGAGCATAGGCACTGATTAAGTTTGTGGTAACGCCCTCAATCAGTACCCTCACCCGCATCTACCGATCGGAACGACGGTCAACTTCAAGGAGCCCGTTCTGAAGCTGTTCAGAAAGCACTACCGCCACACCGTTTCTACTTGAAGGTGACCCAGTGTATATAAGCCGGTAACCCTGTCCGATGTTATAGGACTTATTACCCTTCCAGTGAGTTTCCTGGAGGAAAGCACACTGTTTCGACGTCTCATTAGTACATCTGCGAGTTCCCTGCATCGTCCGGTCAGAAAGCCAATGTTCCACGTTGCAAGGCGGAGTTTCCATCTGGGTACTTGCGTCTTTAACCGTGCCCGTACTTGACACGGTAGCCCTTGCCCACTTGTCGCAGGTGTAGGGCGATGTGCCTGCGCGTCGTTTTGCGGCGACGCCCTAGCCGTACCCAGTCTGTTCTTGGTTCGTTTCATAATATGGCGGCTTGCGGTTTTCGTGGAGCGACTGCTGTCTGACCTCAAAAAACCCCTTTGTGGGGAAAAACTGAGGGGAGAGGAAAATAGAAGGGGGTAGGATAGGTAAAGGAAGGAGGGAGCTGAAGGAAGGAGGGGGAGAGGGGGGAGGAAAGACACCATTCTTACGGACTGGATGAGGATATAAGAGTGGCGGCTCGAGAATCCAGGGTTACGTACCCGTATGCCCACAAGCAAATATCGGACAGATATTAGTCTGTTAGTAAAAATATTATAATAATTAATTTCCTTCAGTGAGAATCGACGAGCTGTTACTTAACGTTCAATATTCTCAGACCAAATATTATAATACACAATACATTGTTAGGCTTCTATACAAGAAACTTTATTCGACTCTGCATAAGTCGATAACAAGTCACAACGAAGCTCAAAATACTTACAAGTATTGGGAAAAATGTAAAGAAAAAAGTGCGTCAGCCCGGTCTTGACTTCTGGAAATATATTAAATCCCTCATAGTAAAATGTTTTTAGAAAACTCTTGCAAATTGGTAGCGTCTAAACGTTCTGACCACTAGAATCCGTTTTTATAAATCAATCTCAAGTCTGACCTTCTGACATGAAGGCAAAAACCCGGCGTTGAATTCCGCCACTCAACACGCAATCCCTCGAAGAGTTCGTCTGAAAGTAGGGAGCGGAGTGCCTTAACACGACGTTCCCTTTGTCTACCCTGCTGCTGCTGCTGCTCATGATACAGCGTGACTGATCAACTGTTTCTGAAATAACAATATCTAATTGTATTTATCCCATTAAAAGGCATTTAAGCAGTTTTTAGATCTGAATTCCACATTTTCAATATCAATAAGCTCTAAAATAACTTTCTACTGAGCTATTGAACATATTGTGCACATAGCCGGCACCGACGCGTCGCGCTGCACGCCCGTTTTGATATCAGTAGCACAAAGTAACCGCACGGTGTGTTACAGGGTGTTATTGTAAAGAGTGTGCTTATGTGTGCTACGAAATCTCCTAATTAGATGTTAATTGGACGAAAACAATTAGAAATACCTATAAAACAAAACGTGTGAAACTTTTGTCGTCGTTAAATATTTTATATATTATTTTAGCTTTTCTTAATGAGATGGAGTGTTTTATCACTAGGTTCCCAGGTGCCTTTTACTTACTCTGCTACGGGGGTGGGGGAGAGGGGGTTGCGGTAGGTATTTTCATGATCTCGCTCTAGTAACGACGCAAGTTAAGCGTTAAGTTTAGCCACTCGACAAGCAATGATTTAAGAATTCAGCGGTAACTGTTCAAGATTCAGTTGAAATTCCAATATTTCATTGAAAATAAAAAGAAAATCATATTTAAATTGTTAAAACTCAAACACCCTGTACCCAAAAAGCTCAAGATCATTTAATATTCATGGTGGGAAAGCCATCGTTTCAATCGGAGACATCTAACGTCGATTTCATTGGGTATCAAATCCTGTACAAGTTTTTGTGGCTTAGCGTTTTGCACCAGCGCAGCGTGGTATCTGCTCAATTTATATCGACAGCCGAAGTAAGTGATATTAGTGAATTTGAATTATGTTTTTTGTATGTACTCGTATATAGATGTACTTATAGGTAGGTGACAGACGCACTTTGTGTTCAGAGTTATAATTAATAAAAGTTATAATTATGGAAATTATAAAAAAATAGTTCAAGGAGAAATAGTCGTGAAACTGGAGCACAAGCGTCCGACTGTGAACGTTGTTATGGGTTCGATTACCACTCGACGAAATTAAACATATTTTTTTTATTATTTCGCTCTGGTAACGAGATAAAGCGTGGTGATGGAGTTCCGCCACTCAACACACAATAGGTACTTTAAGATTTTGGGAAAGTGGGCAACGGAAGTATTAATTGGAGAAGAGTTTCTTACTACTAGGTTTTCAGTTGCACTCTGCCTGCCTCGCTATGTGCGGCATGAAGTTAAAAAAAATATTTTTAAAGCTTTACAATGTGTGTCGTAGACATAGAAGGCAAACGGAATACAATGTTATGACACTCCGTTCTCTAATTTTTTACAGTTTTCGAGATATAGCGTGTTGAGTAAGTAAACATATACAGAGTGTACATTTCAAATATTTATGTAGTAGATATATTATTATAATTTAAATTTGAAAACATTGAAAACTTTACTATCGTTTGGTTATTCTTTTATGATGAAAGTCTCATACTTACGCAGAGAACGTCTAGTGTCAATACTGTCCATTTTCAATTTGGGATTCGATTATCGAATTCACTAACATCTCTTTACAGTAAGCGAGTCCACGTCTCCACTGCACCACTATGGTTTTACAGAAATAAATATCAATATAAGTAGAATGCATATTTAAATAACCTATAACATCAAAATGCTTCATTTAACCAACTCGAAAGTTGATGAAAGTTTGTAAATTAAATCTTGTATCTTGATCTCATTTCAATCTTTTCTATGAGACGGTTTCTATTAAAACTCCAGCTCTGTAGTAAAGTTTTCCTTTGACCGAGTCCTCGGCAGATTCTTTTTGTGCATATGAGATGTTTCAAACCATTTTATATATATGTACAAATAATTGATTTGGATATTCGTTTGTTTGGACATTGATTTGGTTATCATTTTATCTGTACTAATATTAATTAAATTAATAAGACTTTTTTGTCACTTTTTAACACTTATGAAATATATACTGCTAGAGGACGCGTACAGCTTCGCCTGTTTTTTTGGACTCTTAATTTAATAAACCATGAAACACATGTTCAATGAAATATTTATAAGAGTCTTAATTTACTAATTTTATAAAAATCGATGGTGATTTAAAGATTTTTCATACAAACTTTCAACCCCTTATTTGCACCCTCAGGGGGTGAATTCTAATAAACTATGAAAAACGTTTTCAAAGAAATATTTTAAAAGTCTAAATTTCAATTACTTCCAAACATTAAAAAACTATTAGACACAGCTTTTATTCATATTATATTTTTTAACAGTTAGCTAAATTGTACAAATATAACATCATTATAAAGAAATGTTATGATTGTATTAATATCGAAATTGAAATTGACAATATAAAACATTATACGTATCAATATCTATGAATTTACAGATATAAATACAAATTACTATAGCAATAACTGTGCTGTCACATCGAAGCAGTCCGGGCCAAGAGACAACGTTGTCAGGAAATCTATTTCCAACAAGAGAATAAGAAATAAAATAAGTTAATAGCATTTTCTTGTTCGTTTAATATCTGTATAGAATTTTCTTCGTTGTAATCTGTTGATAATAATCAACTGGTGCATCGGTCTCGCTGTGAAAGTGTATTGGTGTATGAAATTACTATATTTTTTTAAATTTCACTCTATATATCAAATATAGCAAACTGGGCCGAGGAATACTAGTGTTATGACACATCTTTTTCCATTTTCAATCGAATTTTTAAGACACTGTGTATTGAGGGGCAGAACTCGACGCAGACCTTTGCCTTGTTACCAAATTGAGGAAATGAAAATATTGAATAAATCAGCCTCCAAGTATTTCCTTGATAAGCTAAGCTTCCTGCATAAGTGACACTACTGATATATCAATTTAACTTAACGAATTTGAAAACAATCATTACCCTAAGTGGTAATGGAACCCAGAGCCCAGTTTTATAACATTTCCACTGCGCCATGAGTGCCTCAGTATAATTTTATGTGCCTTTATGGAATTTGATTCATAATTTATATAATTATACAAAATAATTTAGTGCGCTAATGAGATACATACAAATATTAATTTGTAATGTAAAAGTAAACCTATTCCACCAAAACATATTATAATATCATTTAAATAACAAAATTATATAATCAAAATATAGGAAATGAATACAAATGTTAATTAATTTTAATAAAACAAATACCACAAATAATTGTACTTGTTATTAATTTCATGTACGCGATGGAGTTGATTCGATTCCTATTCGGAGCAATTAATTATTTTCACTTTCTCGCTCTGTTAAGAAGAAAAAGCGCATTGTTGAGTTCCACCACTGGACATGTGAATCGAAATGAAGTTGAGGAAAGAAGAATCTCAACGCATGATTCTTTCTGCCTGATAGTTTATCATGCTGAAGAAAAGCTAAGCAACTCCATAAAATCAAACCCACGACTGCCACCAAAATAGGGAAACCATGAAAATAAGTCAAAATGGCAGGTTAGACGTTTCAAGCGAATACGAGGTATAATTAATTAATTTCAACCCCATATTACAGTGATGTCGTATGTCATACTGACAGTACACTCGTAGTGTAAATTTAGTTTGTGTCGTAGCAAGATGCCGGCAGCGTGGGGTACTTAGTTACGTATTTCAAGAACTTCATTTTGTAGCTTCATCGATTTTTGGTGTCATTTCTTGGGTAGTGGTAGGTGACTTCTGTTTTCTACTTTTCGTCTAATTTCGAAACATTATGTTTGCTTGAGGCCGGTCATACGCGACAAGTTGTCGGTTTAATTTACAATCTAGGGAATGAAATATTTATTGTTTACATTTCCTCGATGTAGTAACGAGGCACAGTGCGGCGTTGAGTTAAACCAATCAACACGTTATGTCTCAATAATTCGCCGGAAAGTTTTCGAAGGAAATGTCATAATGGAAACGAAGTGTATTAACACTAGATTTTCTCTGTCTAGCCTGTGTACATTATACAGTATGAAGCTAAAAAAATGTTTCGAACTTCGGATCCAATACTACCTACCCGGGCGTTTGGTCCTATCCTATTAACTATTACACCACAACTATTACGTATACGCCATACGCCCCTTAAATAAATAATTAATGGTCAAAAAAAATACAACCATTTATTTTAAGTTTTGACCATTTCTAGAGGAGAAACGATATTTCGCTACTTTCAGGATGTGCTACGGATACACTGTAATGCTGCCCTAATGTATATAGACTAGTAAATATGTCAAAAGCACAAAACCGGAACGCAATAAAGAATCTCTCAGTTCAGTGGTTCCCTAAATAAAATATTTAGTTTTGGCTAATATTTAGTAATTGTTCGTAAATTGTATGGGATAATTTTCTTTGTAGTGTAAAATTACAGATATTTTTAATTACAATAAAACTATTTTTTTTTAACTGAATTGTCTTTGTAATATGTGACAAAGTTAGCTAACGTTGGTTGTAGATTCGACGTTATATTCCAATTTTCCCCGGTCAGTAAGTAAGGTGAACGTAATCCAGTGCAGGCCATCGTTGCACAGGAGCATACGGCTGTGAATGACTGACGTTTGTGAATTCGATTCCCTTTCGGAGGAAATAAAATATTTTAATTTTTGTCAATGCGGCGGAATGCTAGATACTAAATTCTGTCTATGTTTCTACCTGTATAAAACTGAAGATACATTTTAAAGTAAGTTCTTCAAATACATCTAAATTCAACATTGTAATAAGTAGTTAAAACATTCGTTTACATAGGCAATTGCTCATTCGTTATTATAATGTACCCTTTTCTTTCTTTAGGAACCTAAATTATCGCGTAATTCTAGTCTCGGTTTCTAGGAAGTTTCCTTCGTTTTGTGACAAAGTAGTATTTCAGTTCTTTCATAATGAAGGTCGCATGTTATTTTACTTTTAAATAAGCTCGTTTCTATTTTTTCATGTTGAAAAAACCTTGTACCTACTTGGTTTTATAAACATATTTTAATTTTCTGTATGAAATTATGTTTTTATTACATTATAAAACTATAAGAAAATTGTTAATATATATTTAAATATTCTCTTCAAAGAAGATATTCCATTTTTTAGCATAACAGGCAAAGGTCATCTAGAATTGAGACGGAGTGTCTTAACATTTCTCCAGTTCAAAAAAAATGAACGTAGCGGAATTTGAATAGCAAAGTTGAATCTTTGAGTAGTGGAAATGTCCCTACGGCTTTGCTCGTCAATTTGAGTCAATTAAGGAGACCACTTCCTTGATAATGGGAATGCCCTAAACATATTTTTAAATTCCAACCAAACAAACACTTTACCTTTACCATATAAAATATAGGTCTACCCAAATTTACCACACAAAATATCGACACCGCCCTACATTACCTTCTACATCAGCCAAAATGCTGGGAAAAACGCTCATTACAAAATCGACAGAGTCAGATTGATATGTTGTGACGCGGCATTTACATACTAATGTGCTTATACCCAAACCTTGCTAGGGATGGGTAGCGTGTAGGGACAGGAATTTTAAATTATGCCTAAATGTGAAGACGAGATCATCGCAGCCCGGTGTATTCCCCCGTGGGGGGATTGCCACATGTGGGGGGGATATATTTATTATTTTCATTCAGTAACACGCAATAACTCGAAAATTCGGCGGAAAACGGAGAATGAAAAAGTTTCAATGGAAACGGAGTATCTTAACACTGGGTTCCCTGGTTCCTTCTCACTTATATTTAAAACAGTTCTTACCCCAATTTAAGGGGGACTGCGTGTTGAGTGGCAGATCTGAACGACGCACTTTATCAACCAGGACGAGGAAATGATAACAAATAAAATAAAATCATCAAAATAACGATTTGAAATTTCGCCTAATATAAAATAAAAATAAACAAAAAAACTTAACTAACTGTTGTTTCCGAAAAAAAAATATATAAATTAATAACCTCACATACGGAACCGTTCAGTGATTTTTGCATCGCTGCCTTTATTTTTAATAACGCCGCCACTGTGATTTATGAGTGAGCTGCAAAGCTACTTTACTTGTACAAATATTTTTTTTGTATAATATGACACTCATATAATATGAGTAAGTTTTTGTGATATATTGGATATATAGTTCTGCTTGCTAAGATTTAAATAGTAGATTTGATTCTGACAAAATATAATGAATGGAAACTCAATGGACGGAACTTTATTTTATTATATCTACTAAGTACTTATTGCCTTTAGTAAAGACAAGGGGGACCTTTTAAATCTACAGGATCCTAGTCCTAGACCCTGCAGCCCTAAAAATCTTAGTCAATCCGCACTTGATTCGAGGCTCTTGGAAGGTTATATGGTATAATACTATTTATAGTACAGTAAAAAAAATAGTATTAGATTTATCTTAGCTCTAGGGACTAGATATAAAACAGGCAAAACTTATACGAATGATTTACTTCGAAATTTACATACCTACTGTTATTTTATTTGGAAACGATACGAAAGTAAGTTCGGACATCGATAGTCAAAGTAGGGCAGTTTATAAACATTGGTCGGACGTCGTTTCTTGTGATCTACAAAATACAGTTTGTAAGCAGAATTTCGTATTTTGTTTTTTATATACTTAATCTTTATTGTGATGTGAAGAAGATTTTTTACTTGTATTTTTTATGGAGAAAGTAGTGATTATTACATAATTATTTATATTATATATGTTATGGAATAAATATTTATATTTTCGGGGGTATTATATTTTTGATTTCCACTTAAAGGAAAGATAACGAGGCAAAGCGTGGCATTGAATTTCGCAATGCTTCAAGAGTTTAGAGGAAAGTTGGGAACTGATGTGTCTTAACATAACGTTCCCAGGTTCCCTCTATCTAAAATACAAATACGACTAAAATACGAATAATACTAAATTCAATAATAATTTTATAATTTCATTGTTGAGGCGACAACGCCGCCGTCGAGATAATATTTTAGACTCATAAAATATTTAATATGAGAAAGACATGTAATGGTGGAACGTAACTTTCAACGGCGCGTATATAACGAATATAAGGTTGTTTATCTTGAAATCTGTGATTAAATATTTCGAAAAAAGCCGCTACACGCTTTTTCCCGCATACTCAACCAAGAAGAGGGAACTGAGTGATCCACACTCCGTACCCAATAAGCTAACCAATTTTCGTTGTGGCAGCGCCACTGGCGTGGAACTTTGTGTGCTAGAGAGAAATGAAAATAATAATTTAAATATATTAATTCCTTCATCAAACCCGCAGTCCAATCAAGAAGGTTCAATTGCTTTCAGTGACAAAATTAACCTAATATGGTCTACCTGACCAGAAATTCCTGAGATTAGCTCATTCAACCAAACAAGCTCTTCAGCTTTAGGTTATCACAGAAATACACACTTTAAATAATATGTTAAAAAATATTATTTTCATTGCAAACTGCTGTATAACATTTATTTTACGGTTACAGTTAAATATTATACAGTGATTACTTTACATTTATTTGTAAAAAGGACGGAACAGAAACGGTTTAATTTTACTTTGTTTTCAGAAACGCACTGGCGACCGCCCAAATCGTTGTCACAATATAAATAATTGTTGTGTATTTAAATTTAAAGATTATTATAAAATAGCCGAGTTTCGAGGCCAGTTGCAGCACCGGGACAGCGGTTGTACACGAGACGGCTGTTGGTTCGATGTCTAATGATGTAACCAAAGCCTGGATAATAGAACTCTTCAGAGGTTACTAGTAAACCACTCGAGTTTGGCTCATAAAATTTGTAACTTCGGGCACATTCTATTGCACTTGCAGCAGTCACTGTACGAAAACGTTTATTGTTTTTTAATCATATAATTTATATTCCAAGAACAGCTTTTAAGCTAAGTATGTTAACTTAAATAAATACAGGTACCTCACACGGTTCCCGACTTGGAGGATCCTATAAAAACATGCAAATATGGCCCTCGTAGGCCGAATCCGAAAGCATTTTCCGTCCCCTTTAATGGTTAAGTAAATAGACGCCCTGTTCTTTCCTATTGACTTAGAAGATACAGGTTTTGTAAGATATTTTGATGGCACCGTTTTATGAGGTACAAGTGTGAGGTATTGTTTATTTTTATATTGGACCTCGTAAATGTTAGTTTTATTGACTATTTTCTGTATATTAGTTGTTATTTATCACAACTATGTTTTTTCTTATTTTGGCATTCAGTTCTGCCAGTCAATACGCAAAATCTTGCTACATAGGAGGAAAGTGTAGAGCGGAATTCGAGATATTAGATTTGCGGAGTTCTGCAATTCAACAGGTAATTAGGCAGGACTATAGGGTATACACTAGGTTCTACCCTGCTATAAATAGCATAAAGCTTACCTATAGCTAAAAAAAGAGATTGTTCTTATCTAAATGAATCCTTATCAAAATCAATTTCTACAAAACCTACACAAAATTTGAACATTTCTATAGATACGTTATTTAAAGAAAGATTCCAGCTAAGGTTATTTTTGTAATAAATTGAAGTTATTACAAAATCACAGACGGACGGACATTTCATTTTATTTCATATAAAAGAGACCGTTTAAAATTTCAGCTTCCAAGTAAAGTAATTTGTTCGATGTGACATTGATCGTTGAGAGGATACGTTATATAAAATTGTTAGAACTTTAAATTTGCGATTTGAAAAATTATATATTTTCGCTGTATTTAGTGCAAGTAAGAAAAAGTGCAAGCGAGGTCGTCGTAGCGTAGTGTGACATAAGCGTAGCTTGCTGCTAAAAATGCGACAGTTCTGGGTTCGATTCCCATTCGGGGGAATTAAATTTATATTTTAGCGTGGAAAATGGAGTGTCTTGACACTAGGAGTGTCTAGGTTTCCTTTGCTTACCTTGGTATACGCGAAATACAGGGTGAAGCCATAACAAAGTATACCTATACACATACGACGATACATAATTATGTACCTATATTATTCAAAATTTGTACGTACGTAATACGACGCACAATTTATTAAGACGATGATTGATATTTTGTTGTTCTTAGAAATATTTCGGGCATCGTTAAGCCATTTCCATATACACAGGTATGAACGTATATTCCTTTGATATATTATATATCATGAAATTAAATTCTTGTTTGATACAAGAGAGTGGCGGAAAGTGCGGGACATAAGTCTCTTTATGGCTACGAAGTATCGTAAGACGAGGTTCCCGAATTCCCTCTGCCTACCTGCTATGTGGTATGCTATGTGTGGTATGCAGCGTGTGGCTGATTAAAAGTAAAAATTACAGTAAATGCACAAAGATAAATCTATGTTTATTTTCGCTATCTTTTAGCAGCTATCTGTTTTCTAACACCACTATGGTAATTCAACAAATCTAATGTATTTACAGTGCCTATAGTAGTAGTATGGAAAATAGGCTTCAGAATATATTACGCTCGTATACTAAGCTATACCTGAAATGTATTTGAGACTCCGTCGTGTGTTGGGAGTATCTGACTGTAGATGCGATAGTAATAGTGGAGAGTTCAATCTGAACAATTTTATGTTTTAATAAGTTTAACAGGTCAGTCGAACAAGACTGTAATTACGACAGGCTGTGGGTTCGATTCCCACTCGATGAAATTAATTACTCCACCACTCACCACGCAACGCCTCCAGAATTTGGCAGAAAATTAGGGGACAAATGTGTCTTAGCGTGATGGGAGCAAGATGTCTTAACATAGGTTTACAGGTTTTCTCTACCTACCCTGATATGTGCGGGATACAGAGGGAACCTGAATAAAACTAAGTTTATTACATTAGACAGAGGAAACCTAATGTTATGACACTGTGTGTAGAATGCGGAACTCAACACTGCACTTTGCCCAACCTAAGAGTATTTAAAAAAAATAGTTTCCGGATAATCAATATAAAATTCGGATAGTGTGCAACCTCAGTTTTATCACGCAAAATATAATCTCTATAAAGTGGAAAACCAAAGTGGTTTACTCTAAGACCTCCTTAAGAGATGTGTGAATCTAAAAATATCTTTCATATTGAAAGGAAAGTCAAGTAAAGGTTCACGCTAAGATAAGTAAATCAAATATTTAATAAAACGCTAATCGACTTTTTGATTTTGGAAATTGCTCATTTAATTGATGTAAGAAATTATGACAATTTAGTATTGTCAGTTTAAATCAATAAAAATATTCTATTTTAATGTTTCTTACTTTCATGGAACAACATATACGAGGTCGATGTCGAGGGGACGAGGTATTGTATAGAATACCTACATACATGTTTTAGGTTAATATTATATGGAAGGAATTCCAGTCGTGGTACAGGGTCACACGTATACGACTGCAAACGTGACAGATTGTAGGTTCAACTCCCACTCGAAGAAATTAAATATTGCCTCCATAAATCGGCAAAAATGGGGAACTGAAATATCTTAATGGGAACAAAGAGTTCCAATTCTAGGTTCCCAGGTTCCTACTATGCTACGTGCGTGACGCTAAAGAGAAAAAAAAACAAATAACTTTAGTCTGCATAATAAAAAACATCTACTAATATAAAAACCCTCTAGTTTCAGTTAGTTACATCTAAAAATAACTATTTTTCAAATATAAGCTCATGTACGTACATTTGCATGATCTCGGTTGTTTCAACGCTATTGTTCACCGGATATTAAAATCCGAGGCTTTGTGACCGAAAGATTTAATTTTGAACGTGAACTCGATGTATATTGAAAGGTAGAAAGGACTGCTAAAACAGTCCTTTCATACATACAGACATATTACGTTTTTAAAATTATATTAGAATTATAATATTTTGGATACTTTCCGATAATAATGAACGTACAGTCTAGCCACTTTATAGATGATGCTTGAATTCGGTGCAGAATGTTGAGAACGGAGTGTCTCGACACTAGTTTCTTTCTACAAGAATTCTTCGCAGAACAGCAGCACAGTGCCGACTTACAACTTTAAACTATAGTAGTCCAAAATCCTCCGTTCTCTACTTTCTGTTCGTCTTCGAGATAATTATTGCACGAACTGCGTTCTATATTACAAGGAAATGAATTGATTCCCTCGAAATGGGGTCGAACCTACGACCATGTCAGACGGTGATCTACTGTCATTTTCATATACTACTCATCTTTAATAGAGGAAATTACATTAGTCATTAATAAATACCTCGTTTTACTTTATGTGGTACGTTAAAGTAGTAAACGAAAACGGGTAGCCTACGCTACGGGGCGGCTATTAACTTTATTAACATGTTTTCAAATAATTTTGCAACTACCCTCGATCAATTTAGTACTCGTCGATATATAAAATTGAAACACCTGTTGTTTTGTTTCTGTTAAGGGACATTTTTATCGTGTAATATTTTTTTAAAGACAAAATTGCTTGGAGAAATATATTTTAAGAAAATTTTTATTATATATAAGAATCGAGGCCAGCCTCGCACAGGGGTACAAAGTGTGTAAAACCGACTAGTTGTGGGTTTCGATACTCGAGGATATAAATATTTATTTAAATTTACTTCGCTCTGGTGTCGAGGGAAAGCGCAGCGTTGAGTTCTGCCGCTCAACATGCAATGTCTCCAGAATTCGGCAGAGAGTGGGGAACCGAGTGTCTTAATACTACCACTAGCGTAAAGCTGATATATTTTTTTTAAAAAATCGTACAGTAGGCAGCACTCCAATGTGTGTCTCGTTTACGGTTGCCACGTAAGACGTGGATTAAAATTTTACTGTGCTCTAAAAAAAATTATACATTTTCGGAAAAAAATTTTGGTTTCCATATTTTTGCTTTATCCAATCGGGAAAACAAAAATATTTAGCATAGCTTCTTAGACTTCCTCTAGACTCACTCCAAGCATATGACCAAGAACAAACACCACACAAGGCAAATAGGTAATCAGTATAAAACTGACGATTAACTACACAAACCCTATGAAACATCGAATACTTCCCCTACTCCAGCTTAAGCCTTCGCGAATGCACCCTCATCACTGTCAGGTAGATTACTGTCACGATTGATTTCATAAGGTACGAGGATGTTTTATGTTCGAAGAGTAATGGGTTTCTGTTTTTATGGCTTATTTAACCAGTGTAAGGAATTAGCTTCGTATTACTTTTACTAGTTTGCTTTATATATGGATGGAATTTATTAGATATAAAATGTGATGAGGTTGGAGTTCGCTTTTGAATGTCGTAAAGTATGTTTGTATAAAATTAGTGGCCGTAGGTCGTAGAGACGCAGGGGTACATCGTCTGATTGTAAATGCGACGTAGGTTGTTTTAAATGCCGTTCTAGGAGTGAGCTATTTTCATTATCTCGCTTTGGTAAAAAAACAAAACGCTGCGTTGAATTCTGCTATTCGACACAGTAGGACAAAGGAGGAAAACACTAAAAAAAATTACGGTCTACTTGAAGGAGTTAGACAACTACTTAAAGGAGATAGACAGATCTGTGGAGCAAGCTGGACGCGTCCTTCAAGCGAAGTACAAGGGGAAAGACAATTATAACAGACACCATTATTAGAAGAAAATAATAATCCGCAGAAGAAACAGAGACGTCTCCTTAGATGAAGTATAACTTGAGTTTTGAGGGCCTAGTCATATGCGACAACATGTGCTACATGATAACTTCAAAAGAGTGTGGAAATGGAATGGTGTTTTATTCGAATTCTAATTAATAAAGTCTTCGTTTATCATTTTTTATTATTAAATTAAATATATATACATATTTTTATTATCAAAGAACAAGAAAACATTTTTACAGCTATCAATTGAAACAATTTTCGTTTATGCAAATAGAAAATAATATCAACAACCGCTCATAAAAGTTTTGCTCTAAAGCAATTGATATTTTATTTTAAACTCTTCAATACGTGATCAAGAATCTTTTGTCCGACTCTTGATACGTTGGTTAATTGCTTGTTTTATTATTATTATAACCTTTACTATCTAAGATGATTTTACGATGATTTTTGCCTTCTCGTATATCTTGTGTGGTCAATAAAAAACATAATGAACTAAATAAACTTAGTTTTAGCAACTTTAACAAAAATCGTTAAGAAATTTAGAGGGTTTTCATTATAAAAGTTATTGGAAATCTTGTTCTTCACTAATTTTTATGAATATAAAATAGCCGAACGTAGTACGAAGATATTAGGATAGTTTTTCAGTAATTTGAAGGCAACATAATTTTCTATCTCACCAAACCAATGATAGACGTACCTGTTGTACTCTATTAGTATAGTTAAGAAACCAATATAGAAAATTCCTTATCAAATGATAATTCTTAAGTTAATGTTTTCAATATTTATGTATAATAATAAAGCATTCCATCAACTAGCAACAGTTATTATCAAAATTGAAGAAAGTTTACGAGTCTCGCCCGTTGTAAACAAATGTTGTACCGTTAACTCTAACGATGTAATTTTCTATTAGCGAGCCGCTTTGTTGTATGGCGTAAGTCATAAGCTACAATTCTTCTTCTTCCAATTTCTTCTTCTTCGTCTAACAATGTGTAATGTTACAATTGTCTTCTATCGTGAAGTATTCTGCAATATAGACCAAAATTTGTAAGTTACTGATATATTAAAGAAGCTAGTCGTGGGCTAGAAATGTGTGACTGTAAACGCGGCTGGTTGTGAGTTCAATCCTCACCAATTCTTGTCTAAAATCATCATTATTGCAATAAAATTATAATGAATCAGTTAAGACCAGTAGTTGGATACAATAAGAAAGTTTTCATCTTTCATCTTTAGTTATAAACCATATCTTGCAAGACAAAAGATCTTTTTTCATCGAGTAAAATTAATTATTTTTTATTTTTCATTTTTACCTTGAGCCTGAAATAAATCTTGAACAAACATATCTCCTAACTTATCGACATGTTAATATTCAACTCCATGCTCTTACAATTTCCACCACACGCCATTTGGTGTACCGACGCCTTACAACAGTTTGGATGAGTACGGATATTGTTAAGCGTCGAGCATTAAATTCTGTTTGTAATAAGTGCCTCAAGAAATGGAAATTTAAACGAGTATTTAATGTAACACTTTAATTGGCAGTGCACTTGAGTTTCCCTTTGAATTTAACTTCGAAACTAATGAGGGGTTATAATTGTTCCCATTTACGTATAACCTATTAAAAGTGAGTGGTTTTGGTACGTGTTAAATGTTTTATAAAATATGAATGAATATTATAGGCACATTGAGGGCGCTGGGTTCTATTAAACAATACTTAATTTCTCTGAGTGGGGCGGAAAGTAAGGAAGAATACCACCTGGATATATCTACCTATCACAGCATATATACACAAAACTTACTTACCATTATCAAAAATATTTCGAAAACGAAACTCAGAATATATTTTTAACAGCCTAAGTCATCAATCGCTAGCAAACATGTAGTCCAATAATAAATTTTGAATTATTAACCATTAAGTGAAGCTTGGTACTTATACATGAAAAAAAAAATATTATTTTAATTTTATTTCTCAATAGAAGGATCAAATTCAATTTATTTATATAACGCTATCCTTATTCTATATGTATACATGCTCTGAAAGCGCCGAATCAAATTCGTTAATTTAGTCATCAACATTTAAATCCTGAACGATGAAAAATGTACGGTTTGATTCGACGTCCTCGTAATGAATGCTTCATTTTAATCTGAGCTTTGGTTTTTTATAAAAAAAATCATCCCTGAATAATTCCGTGGGAATTTTATCTTTTTTTCTTTTCCCATTACTTTCTTTATCTTTCATATTTTCCGCTCTCACCGCTCCATTCGAATTTGTAATCTAAATTCTTAGTTTAAAGGAATTGAAATGAAACGTCTTAATACTTTAATATGTTTTATTAAAATTGTTAGTCTGCGTTAACTTAGTTTTAGATTTCTGTACAGACTGCTTTGTTTATAAGTACTGAGACCAACATAGTTGATGCTAACGAATAATACAAAATATTTGAATTTTCTAAGAGTGCATTTCGAATAAATATATTTTTAAACCATAAAATGGATAATTCAGCATTATAATAAATTTAATTGGCTAGAGAAAGAAATATATGTTCAAGGTACTGAGTGACTGTGTAACTAGAACAAGAAAACATCTATAGTATAAATATAAATTATTCCCTAGATTTGATTTTATTTTACTTTCAATGATGACCAATGGCCTAATGAAAAAATGTTTGAAATATATGTATGTTGACCTTAATGTTGTTAAAGTCAACGATGCTTGGTGGGTTTTACGTAATAATACTTCAAGTCCCGTTTTAGGTTCAATTTGGACGTAAATTTAATTATCTATTTAATATAACCCAACGATCATTCAATTTGTCAGATCTTGCAGAGAGATTACTTTTAATATAAAAAATAATATTTGAATAAAAATTAAATATAATAAGATAGTTTTTTTTTAATAATCGAAGCAGTAAAGAAATAGAAAGAAGATAAAATATAACAATGACAATATGGGAATAAAAGCTATAATTGTATGTTAAAATTGAACCATGCTATTTATGGTTCAATTTTAAAATTATATTTAAAGTATAGTTTTAAATTAAATTAATTTGTTATTATGTTGACTAACATTGGAAATGGTAACTAATTATTTTTTATAACGTATTCTTCAAAACCCAATATCATATAGAATACAATGGAAATAGTTTATTTCCAATATTTTGCTCAATAGGCTTGTCTCTTTGAGATTGGCCGTGACCAAAATCGGTCGAAATTTTATTTATTTACTAAATTTGTTGCTATCATTAAATACATTGAGACAGATAATGATTACCCTTACTTATATACTTACAGAGGTTTAGCTAAATGAAATTAAAGAAATTATTTGTTATAGTATTATTATTTTACATCAAGAATCTATTCAATCAGTCAATGACAAAGTCATTGCAATGAACAAAGGTTAACCATTACAACCTGTTATACCGTTAGCTAATTATTTACATATTTACAACACTATTGGTCCTTCTAG
The DNA here is from genome assembly GCA_013403645.1 of Heliconius nattereri. Taxonomy (NCBI): domain Eukaryota; kingdom Metazoa; phylum Arthropoda; class Insecta; order Lepidoptera; family Nymphalidae; genus Heliconius; species Heliconius nattereri. The sequence goes on along the minus strand of JAAIXI010000215.1, from coordinate 1,853,392 downwards.
GTTAAAAAAAGAACCTAAAACTAAAATATTCAAGTTGTTTCACAGTTAAGGTTCAAACTTCATGATGAATAAAATCATAACTGATGATGATCATCACGCTCAAGATCAACGTCATTATTAAATTATTGCTTCAATCTATTTAAGTTGTCATAAAATTGGTGTTTTACACATGTATATCTACGTTTTCTTTCACATTCATGTAAACACTTCATTTACCGTTCATCACGTAAACAATAAAAAAAGACAATCAACAAATTCCGAAGTTCAACATTCATAGGATGGATATGGCCTCCTTATTTACAATACACTATATAATATATACAAACATTTACATTTAAACGTCCAAGACAAATGTGGATATGATAAACACTCTAGTCATTTCACTATTTTTTTTAACGCCTTCTTATTTAGCGCGTATGAGTCATATGTAATCTGTAACGCACTTTAGAAGGTCCGGCGGGAGTCACACAATTTCGTCGTGATGGGCCATGTCACTGCAACTGCCGGCCCGTTGCAGTCAGGCACGCTGACGTCACACCCGTAACTCCTCCATAGTCACATTCGACTTCGCGTTCAGCTGAGTATTCTTCTTTGTTAATGTACTAGTATTCATCATTTGCATCTGATGGGAGAGCAAGGGTTGGTTCTCTTGCAATTGGCCACTTGCAAGTGTATTTATATTGCTTTTACCGATTTTCGGAGGGGGAGGCGCTCTAGGCAACGTTGCCATACCTGCCACGTTATTGCTCGGCAAATCTGCAAATTCTGGAGGAGGTAGCTGATGATGCGAATGTGTATGATGATGGCTCAAAATGGTTGCAGGGTCGTTTTTTAAACTTGTCTGAAATGTTAAAGCGCTTTCCAGATCACCACAAATATTGTTCGGCATTTGGCCGTTTTCTACACGTTTTTTTAAATGCGAACCGTTTGCGTGGTCTTGTCCATTCATTCGAGTTTTATCTCGTTGATAGTACACGCCAGCGAATATTAGTACATTAAGTATAAGTAATGAGCATCCTATAGCTATAGTTACACTAAGGGCAGTAGAATACGCTGCAAATCCATCTTCTGGCGGAGCAGTTGTCGATCCATCAGTTTTGTGGACGTCAGATACACCAATAGTACTTTGAGTAACGACACTTAATCCCACAATATTAAAATTTAATGGCGACGTGCCATTTAGAACGGATAGTAATGGAACTTTAGTAGCTACGCCAGTGTCAGTCAGCACCATTTCAGTAGCTTTTTTGAAAGCGGGCGTAAAAGTTTTAAGCGTAGGCTGTAAAGAGGTTTCTTCATTTTCTAATTGATGATGTGATTGAGGAACATCCTCACCGCCAGGGCGATGTAGATCTGGCACTAGGTTAAGCCAGAACGATAGCCTGTGAACAAATAAAAAATATGACCCTTAGTTTCTACCACTGTTTAAATATTGCAAAAATAATATTTATGAAAGTTTTGATAGCTTTCTTTTGACTGATGAAAATAAAAATATATTGTCCCATGTTATTAAACAGGGTTAGTCATACAAATAAATATTTTAGACACTTTAATACAAAAGTGCAAAGAACTTAAATTACAAAATAAAAAAGTTTTGGTTGTCAATGATATTTGGAAAAAATATTTCTTGATCTGAATGTGTGTATAAAATGAAGCATTAAATCTGTAAAACAAGTAATAAAAATATTAATAAGTGTGAATATTAATAACATTATGTTGTCTCCACTTTAAGTAGGAGAAGCTTAAGAAACGAAATCTCATGTTTTATTTATCAATCGCGTTTGCGTACCTGTGAGCTCTGTAATGGTTCTTCAATTTCGACTTAATATCGATATTTAAATATTTTTTGTGAACAGCTTCATATGCCGTCCATTCAATATTCTTCATTCTCACCCTTTCTTGTCTCCCGGCTCTAATTGGGTCACTCTCTTGAGCCTCGTTTGGATTTCTATATCAAGAAGAAAATGTTTTTGTAAAACGTATTTGTAATATTAATTAACTTCACAATTTAATATTTACTCAACATTTACTAATAGTATTTATTTAAAATGTAATATTTTATTATTATTTAACAACTAAAATACAATAAGTAATGAACTGAAATACATATTCTAGCTGTGTATGTAAATAAATTTAATATGCTTTTTACGGTAATCATATATAAAACTGGGGAACTGAAGTGTCTTAATTGGAACAGAGTGTCTTAACCCTAGGTTTTTTTTACCTAAAAGAATAAATAATACAAATACCTTTATTAGTATGGCTATTACCAAAAAATATAATATTGAATTTAGTACTGATATCTGGCTTATAAATAGGTTACCCAGTTTTGGCGAAGTTTCCCCAATATAGCATGACGGATTCGGACAATGCCACTTCAGATTTAGTGTAGTTTCGAGGGAAGTGAGCCAGACCACCGACTAGAGGTGCTCCAAATATGTAAGGCAGTTCTTCACCGTGGATACAGCCTTGGCGCTGTTGAAGAAAATATTGTCTGAATATACATATAATTTTCATGAGGGCATTGTAGCGGCACGGGCTCTAACTGTAAACGCGATGGATGTAGATTTAATTCAGGGGACTAGATCACTAGCTCAGGGGAATGACCTATTTTTATTTCTACTTGTTTTGTATACCACGTCAAAAGCGTAAGAGTTGACTCTGATCGCAGGTACAGTGGGTTATATAAATATGATTAACGGAATGAATATATTCATTACGTGGAGTCAAATATTTAAATATACCTAAGCATAGTTTGAACTTCGAAACAATTTTTCGATTCAAAACAGTAGTTCCTTAGTTTAGAGAGTTCGAATTCAGCTTTATAATGTTATTATAGATTACTACTTAAATTGAACCATTTACGTTTTACGAGTTTTCAAAATATGTAAGTCATAATACGTAAGTCATAATACAGGAAGGTTCCATTTCCAAAAGTTACATCACAAGTACAGCACAATATTAAATTTCTAAGAAATTATTAATAAATGATAAACATAGAAAGAACGCTGAGTTTTACAAGGACCAATATTTGACTTCGACGACGCTACGATTTTCAAAGGAAATATTAAATGTAAGGTAACATTTTCATTTCATACGCCGTTCAAATAAAAGCTGGGGGATGGTATTGAAGATATTATTCATTTCTGATACTTTTTTAAACTTTCCACGATTTCCTATCAAATGGTTTTCTTCACGTACCAATATTGCGGGTGTATAATGTGGAAACGTTCGAATATTTGGGTCTTACAAATTATATTTTCCATCCAGTCTTGTATCGCAAGTATATATTATACATAATATAAATTATAAATAATATGCTTTTAATTTTATATTTACTGTTTTAGGCCATGATGAAATTGGGAAGTATCTTACATCACCTGCGTTGATTTGGTTCATATAGACAGAAGGGTTTATAAATATAAACAATTTTTAATTTACTGGTAAACAAAACACCAACAAATTAGGCTAACAACTAAGTATTTTTATAAAGTATAGGAGACGGAAAGTCTGGTAAATTACAATTATAAGTAAGTCTAAGTTTAAAATTTCATATGCTGCAATGGCATTACAGATGATATAATTTTAACGATGACATTGAGGCTAGTTGCGGCGCAGGGGCACAAAGTGTTCTGCTAAATAGATTGGCTGTGGGTTCGATGTTCACTCGAGGAAAGGAAATATTTATTTAATTTTATATTTCCATCTGGTGGGACGACCCCCAGCCAGATGGGCCGACGACATGAAGAGATTGGCGGGAAGCGGATGGGTCCGGAAAGCTGAAGATCGAGTGCGGTGGCGAGAATTGAGGAAGGCCAAAAGATGGCTGTTGGTGATGATGATGATGATGATGATATTTCCATTTCTTCGATCTGGCGTCGAGGCAGAGCGCGGTGATTTTCGCCACTCAACACGCAATGCCTCCACAATACGGCGAAAGTGAGAAACGGCATGGCATAACACGAAGTTCCCTCTGCCTACCCTGCTGTCTGCAGGATACAGCGTGAAGCGTGATTTAATTTAATTTAATTAATTAGATTTTCCCTATTATAGATAAAATATGCTGCTTAAATGTAACCAAAATGTATTCCATTTCCATTACCATTCATCATATATTAGAATAAATGTTAAAATATTTCAGATTTCAAACCTGGCCATCAATTTGAAATTTCAAAAATCCATTACCGTCGAGCCATAAGGCTACCAAAAACGTTTCAGACAAGATATATGACGTATAGCGTATAGAAATCGAATTGGCAACATTGAGAGTGTCTACAAGCTATCTAAAATACACAAGAAAGTACGCTAAAGATTTATGTTCTGTACGTAATGTCACGATCGTTTTAGGAGACGTCGAAAAACATTTCAATACTAAAATATTGGTTAGACCATTTGTCGGCGTTCGTTTTGAGGCTGCCTTGTGCAGATTTCGAGTTCGGGCGTAGGTTGAATGTAAATTTGCTGATTTCTTTCACGCGGTTAAGTTTATTTCGTGTATTGTGTTATTTCAATGTTTTGAATTTGATAGTGAAATGTTTGGTGGTATTTTTGTAAATTTCTCGCTTCGCTTAGTCTTCATTGTGGTCTTAAATCTTAAATTTTATATAAATTTTATGACCATACGTAAATTTAAGGTAACGTCATTCAAATCAGAAATTCTGTATCACGTCTAGAAACTTATATCAGATAATAAGTCAATCAGCTAGCTGATCCTAATTTTACTAGCCAACTGTATCCCTTATTTGGATCTGAGTGAATTTTAAATATGTTGTAGTATTGAAAAACAAAATGATCTTGACAGATTACGAAACGTTACAAAGGTAAAAAGGATAACAATAAGAAATAGATATTTTAACGTAATCGAGAAAAACGTAAATACGATACGTTAGTGGATATAATGGGGGTAGGTACGAGGTGTGCCAGTTTTATTTTTTTTTCTCTCAGCAGGGCAGACAGGGCAGGGGGAGAACCTAGTGTTAAGACACTCTGTCCCCTATGAGTACTTTCCGCCCAATTGAATTGTTTTTATACGTTTTAGGAAAATATTTTTCAGAAGCAAGCAATCCTGCCAAAATCTAATAACCTATCATGAGATAGGAGTCCAATTAGCAAGTTGTGAGAACAAGTAAATTAGAAATAGTTAATTGTAAAATACGAGCTAGTTCTGACTAGAAGTAGATTACAAAAAAAATGGCAAGCAATTAGGCAGAAATTGCAAATGTAATTGTCGCATTTGTTTTAGTCCCGTTATCATTGTATTCCATTATATCATCAAATGTAGGACATTTAAGAGGTTTCTTTCTGGGCACCCGTAGGAGATATAGCCGACTAAAATATAAAAATGGCTTTACTTTTGCAAAAAAGAAAATTAAATTTGCGTTTGCGTATTAAATGGCGGTACTCAACGCCGCGTTTTACCTTGTTACAGCCGAGAAGCATGAATAACTCATTCCCCCGAGTTATAATGGGCACTCACAATCGTCTTGTTAACAGTTATACTACACTAACCAAAATAACTGCCTCCAAATCATAAAATAAGATATATCAAACAACCTATAAATTGAATAACGGAATTCCCAAGACTTATAAATTGCTTGATGAAAAATGCCTTGAAATGGAGTACCGATAAAAATCAATTTGAAACAACAAGGCACGTCCAAACTTTAATGAGCAGGCAATTTGGCTGATGACTTCATCGGTTAGACCTAAGAGAACGTAAACTGAGCGCTTTTAAGATTTTCATCTTAAAACCTTATTCTTATACACTCGAAGCTGTCGTAGCAATGTGGAATATACTCTGATAGTTGTGGGTTCGATCCGCTCTCGGGGGAACAGTATATACCTATATAATATTTTCATTACTTTTCTTATTGTTTCGTCACACATCTCGCAATACCTGGAAAACTTGGGTGGAAAATGACGAATGGATTGTATTAGCATTAGTTTCTTTCTGTATACCTGCTATACGGGAAATAGCGTGAAGCTGCTTTTCTCAAATATTTGTGAGAGAGAATAAAGTTACTTTCCATATAATGTTTACATTGAAAGTCAACCTTACGATATAATTTAATAGATCTTCAATATGCCTGTACATGTTTTAGATATAACATATGTAACTGTAGTATTTTGGCAGAGGGATCCTAGTGTTTTTCCCATTCCCTTCCTTCTTTCCATCCTCATTAATTTTTCGATACATTTTTGCAGATATTTAAATATACTGATTTCCTTAAGCAATTGAAAAAGTGGAGAGTCACAAGTTAAGCCCCAGCTTTCTTTTTAAAATAGAAAATAATAAAAACAAAATTTTAGAGTTTTTTTAGATTCACGCTGAAATACGCAAGTAGCAAAAAAAGTAGAGAGAATCTGACTCCAGAAAGATCGTTTCAAAATTTCCCCCCGATTTTCGAGACATTACTCGTTCAACGGTCGTTATCAATATCGGAGATATTGCTTCTTCAATAGCTGTCATATATGAGACATTATTTTTTGAGCTGGTATCAAAACCACAAAAAAACGCTGCAGGCAAACGCTGTGACATTTCAAACTATTAATTATAACTTTTCAAAGCGCAGAAAATAAAAATAAAAGTGATATAAAAAAATTATGAAAAGGAGTAGGTGTTATTTAATTTTATACATAAGGTGTTACGTATAAAATTAAATACTACATTATAAAAGGTTAGTTGTTCTTTTAGATCTAGAAATATTTTTTGTGCGAACTTTCTCTTTACAGTCTGCACTTTGCTGACATCTTTGATAAAAATAAGCGTTAAACAAATATTTAATTAGCCTTTCACTGCTTGGCTAGATGCCAATATTATTTTGCGTTACTAAAATAATCTTAACAAGGAATATCGTTAAAGGAAACTATTGAACAGTTTCTTTAATTTAAAAAAAGTTTTTTAAAAAATAATTCTAACCATCTAAAATTATCTATTAAATAGAAGACTGCTGACCTTCGTTACTCATCACACGGTGTTTCGAATTCGGTTATAAAGTGGAAAATGGAGTATTTTTAGTTCTTAATATTTGATTGACTTTGATAGTAATGAAATCAGAGGAAGGAAATATAGTCACACATTTGTGCCCCCACATTACTATGGCCCCTGTTTAAAGTTAAAAACATAATATTTAAAAAAAATACCAAAGTTTTAAAGTTGCTTGTTTGCCAAGTTACACATCTATTTTGTGGCTTAAGCTACATATGTGTTAGATCTACTACGGGCTTATATCTTTAATATTTTTTAATACGAAAATCTGTTCTATTTTTATATTTGTTATTATCTTTTTTATGATTCTTGTCGATATTTAATGCGACTTTATTTTCATCTAGAGCGAGGTTATTATTTTCCTCCCTCGAACAGTAATCGAACCCATAACCATTCCAAAATTTTTCATAGATAAAAAGAAGTAGAACCAAATTATTAAAATTCGAACTAATAACTATCGCTTATTTCTCCAAAGTATTAAAACCGGGCTTATGATGAAAACAGCTTATAGTTTCGACACAATGCAAGCAATACTAGCAGGGAATTAAGAACTTATACCTACAGAGGTGGGGATTGCCATATTAAAATTTTACTAACTTTGCAAATTAATTTTGTATTTTATTAAATAATTCGCGTAAGTAATTTTTGGTATATTTTAGATGCATAAAAAATAAAAATAATTTTAGCTTGCAGCTGTTTGATTTTATTGAAATTACTTTTAATAGGAATTACGAAATCATTAAAGAAAAAACAGATTCGCTCAGCGATTTTATTAAGCTTTTTTTTAGCGTCACGCTGTGGAGTGGAGAACAGAATGTAAAACGAACGATAAGTCTCCACTTTCCGCCGATTTCTTGAAAAATAGCGTATTAAGAAGTAGAAGAAATAATAATTTACGCCCTGGACTTGGAACTCACAACCACGTCACGTTTACAGTCACAAGCCCCTGCGCCCCGACGTCCTTAAAAAATTCCTGCTTCAACTATTTCCCATTCTCGATTTACATGCGTTATCAATATTATTCCTCAATATTATGCCAAATATCTATATTTCCCTCAAACTAGACTAACTACACTCAATTACGCCACTTGGCAGACTACAAAATAATGCTAACGTCAAAAGTTCCGCAGCTCCAGCCATCTTATATATGCTACGCTGAACTTGGCAAGTTTTCATTTTTCTATAGAATTCCTTAATGCATTTAATGAGAGTTCGGAACTTGGTTCAGACATTTGGTGGACATTTTCTTTTTCGCAGAGATCGTTTGAAAGTTAAAGCAAGTTTAGTAAAAAAAGATTTATATTTGATACGTCTATTTTTTTCTTTTCCAGTTTTCTGGACACTGCCTATCTATATATATAAAAGGACTTGTCCTCACTGACTGACCCGCGCCGCGCACAGCCGTAACCGCTCATGGTAGAAACGTGAAATTTGGACAGATGTTTACTTTCGTAATCTGGACATCCACTAAGAAGGGATGTTGAAAAGTTTTAACCCTAAAGGGGTGAAATAGGGGTTGAAAGTTTGTATGGAAAAAAAATTAAATCAGTACCAATTATAAAAAAAATTGAAATTTAGATTTTTAAAAGTATTAAATTGAACACGTGTTTCATCGTTTTCTAGAATTCTCCCCCTAAGGGTGCAAATAAGGGGTTGAAAGTTTGTATAGATTTTTTTTAAAATCGGCACCAATTTTTATAAAATTTGAAATTTAGACTCTTCAAAGTATTTAATTGAATACATGTTTGGTTTTCTAAAATTCTTCTCCTAAGGGTGCAAATAAGTGGTAGTGTATTAGAATTCACCCCTAAATAAGCAAGCGCGCGTCCGCTAGTCTTTTATAATCGTAAAACATGATTATGTTATATTTACATATATTTTGCTAAAAATGACTTCTTTATAACACTCTTTTCTATTAATTAAAAACAATTTTTGAACCACGTTAAGCATTTTGATAAAAGCCACTGTACCTTACCTCGGGCACTTAGAAGATATCATATATAAAATCTGAGTTATTTCTTTCTTAAAGTTAGTCATATTATATTACGATATGAGTGATAATTCACTTACCTGAGGATAATCACCGTATTTCGTTTGATAATCAAAAACATAGAGATATGAGTTCCTTCGTAGTGCTGAGTGAGTGTCTGCTGTGAGAACAGTTGGTGCCACAACTTGGGCGTCGCTTAGAGCTTCTAATGTTTCGTCTCTGTTAAAAAAATGTATAATTAAATGATAATTATATCTTCGGCATATTTTATATGTATAATTTATTTTGTATTTTCGACCACATGGCAGCGTAGGCAGACCCTAGCGTAAGGAGTTATGACACTCCATATTCAATATTCCTAGTGTTTGAGATGTAACATCAAAAACTTTTTTGGGAAATTAAAAACTAAAAAGTTATACAATAAGTAAGCGACTAACTGAACAGAATTCAATTTACTAAATATATGTGTTCAAGCGGGTGAAATCACAGGCATGTCACTAATATGCTTAGATGTCCATATTTTATTTACTTTCAAGTGGTAAATAATTGGTTAAGCGGAGAGGACCTACAGAAAGGACACTTCTTTTCCCCTGCACTGCCTAGCTTTCCAGGCAATGCCGCGTTTTTTCTCTTTAACCGAGCGTGGAAAAAGATTATTTATTCCACCGAATGAGAATCGAACCCGCAATAGTGCTTCCATTCATAAATAGTTATGTATTTTCATAATTTACAACTGCGAATATCCAAATAATCGAAATACATCACTGAAAGCTTTTCCTAAACACTTACCTTATATTAATAGGATGTTGTACAGGCCTTTCCCAATCAGTGTACTCGTTAATGATGGTCGCTAAAATTTCAGATAAATGATAACTATAGGTGTTTCTAACAAATGATTTTAGAATTTTCGATCTTCGATCTGCTTCTATGCCATATTGAACATCATCTCCACTGAATGCGAAATATGCTTCAGCTTTCGTTACTCCTAGCATTAAGTCGTACCTAGTGAAGAAAAGGACATATCGTTAAGAGTTTTATTAATCAACTCGTTTTTCTTAGCTTCACGCTGAAATCCGCTTGTGGCAAGATAGGAAGACGGAAGGCAGTATTAAGATACCCCGTTCCCCATTTTCGAAGCATAACGAGTTGATTACTCCGCGCTTTGTCTTTTTACTCATCCAGGAATTGAAAATAATTCTCCGAGTGGAAATCTAACCCTCAACCGTCACACTTACAGTTAGCAAGGACTATGAGAGTAATATGTGTTATACAGTTGCGTGACTCAGTTAATATTTTTAACTCACTTTTCATTTACCTAGTAGTCTTAAATAGTAATTACTTTAAAAAAAAATTATGGAAAAAAATCTTATACAACAAAAATATAATCTTATAGAATATAAATTAACTAAATATAAGAAACAATGTAAAAATGTATGTTTATACAACAAACTTTTGTGTGTATAAACAAAACAAAAGACAATCCAAATTTACTTACTTGGTGAGTTGAGCGATAGCACTTTTCCGCATAAGTACCGCATTGATAATGTTAACAGCGGTGGCCTTGCCGGGGGCAGCACGCGCCGCCTGCCATTCGTAGCTTGGCTCTGGGTTGATAAGCATGTCGCCTGTGTCTAAAAACGAAGGATTATGTTAGGAAAATGGTCGAATTAAAGTCATAAGTCGGTGTAAATATGTAGATTTCCTTCAGTTTCACGCTGTATCCCTCATATTGGAGATATTGGAGATTAGGCAGAGAGAACAAAGTGTTTGGATACTCGTTCTACTCTCCTCCTCGTTACTCCACATTTTCTGCCAAAATAACCGGATATTGCGTGTTCGGAGGCGTTACTTAACGATCCGCTTTTGCTTTGTTATTAGAGCGAGGAAATGAAAAAAAAATCCTCGAATGGGAATAGAATCCAGAACCAGTCGTGATTACAGTTGCAGCACGCGTGTGGTATTACAAGATTAAATGAAATTACTTTATTCTCCCGAACGAGAATCCGACCAAATTTGAACCAAATTTAATACCACCCAAAAATTACACCAATCATGTCCAATCACAAATTCTTCATAAACGTACCATAAATTCTGAAAAAAAGTTGGTAAAATTGTCCTTAGTTACAAAAAGCCTTATGAAATCAAAAGAATCCCGTGTCGTACCAAGTGAGCTAACTGAAAACATCGGCCCAAGGGAGCGAGATGAGAAAACTTTGTGGATGCAATTTAATAACGGACGGACGGAACGGCTTGACAGATATTCTGGGAGTATCAGTTCTACAATAACAATATGGAGGATGAATGATGGGATATGTATAGGAACTTTGGTATTTTGTAATTTTTTGTGTGATATGACGATGAGTGAATGAATATCTATTTCAAAAATGCAAAATCAAAATCTTGTGTTAATTTAAGGGCACTCTATACAAATTTATTGTTTCATTTCCATAAAAGACATAAAATAACGAATTATTTAAGTTTCACCTACTATTATGTAAAACATACCAAACTTAGTATGATCATTGCAAACAAGAAAGTTCTAAGTAACGTTATAGTAGAAGTAGTATCTTGCAGTCAAACGTTCGTATCATTCTCTGTGAAATCGTCTTAGTTGGTGGATATTCCTAGTTTCTGTTATATATATATTCATTGTACAAATATTTATAGTATATATCTTTATGATATATTAGAGGCTGTCATAGCGCAATAGCACAAGCCGGCTATTGGAAACCTGACGGTTGTAGGGTCGACTCCCACTCGGGCAAATTAAATATTTAATACTTTCATTTCCTCACTCTGGTAACTTTGGTAAGCATGGGTTAAATTTCCGCCACTCATTACGCACTGCCTCCAGGATTCGGCAGTGTGTGAAGAACGCATATGATTTAATAGAAACTGAGTGTCTTAACACTAGGTTCCCAGGTCCCATCTACTATGAACGGGATACAGCGTGAAGCTAAAAAAATAATTAAGCTATTGTTTCCTAAGAATAGTTATATATAATGCTTACCAATCACAACGCCGTCGACACTTGGGCCAAAAGCGTAAGCGAAGTCGGGCGCATGAACTGGCGCAGATAGCAACGCTTCTAAGGGACGCTCTCTTAGGCACCGAAGTAACGCTGGAGGAGTGAGTTCTGTACCAAAAAAATCTATGGAGTTTTCCTTTTAAGTGAGGCCTTATAGTGTCTTAAATGAGAATCGAAACAATAATATGGTTACAGTAAAACCATCATCTATAATACGATAGCGTAAGTGGATGGATTTTTTTTAAATCTACATATAAAACAATTTTGCCATTTTCGTCGTTACGCCGCGGCAAAGTGTTGTTGGCAAAGTGGTTTCGACTCCCAATTTGGAGATACAATTATTTTTACTTTGATAACAAGATGAAGAAGAAGGTTCTCTATGCTACATACCGCATACTGCATTCAACTTTTTTTCTTTTTATAATACCATTTCTAGCTATAAATGTGTAATAAAAATGTAGAAGATTCATTTTTCTCGTTATGAGTACAAGGATATTTTTTTACTCGTGTAAAACACGATTATTTTCTTTTCACTGTAATATTATTTTTATACAGTTGAATTTCTTTTTTCAAATATAATATGAGGAAATACATAATTTTTATTTCTTTTCATTTGTGAGAAGATAAAGCAGCGTTGAATTCCGCTTCAGAATGTCTTATAACTTGGGTGGGATGCGAGGAACGGAGTGTTTAAACATTAGGTTCCCTCTGCCTTCCCAGTTATACACTGTACCGTAAAGCTAAAAAACAAAGATGGCCTACCGGGTGAGCAATTTGCGTGGTTGGCAACTATTTCGGCGTATTTGTTAGGATCAGCCACCAGCGACCACGGACTTAATCCCGATCCGGACATTAGTATCGCTCTGTGGAATAAGAGACCTGTAACAAAAATTTTAAATTAAAAATTTTAGAGTATTTTTATACATTACTTCTGTAGAAACAAATATATTTGGAAGTCATTTAAAGATATTGGATTTTTTTCTTAAAACCATGTTTTAATTTTTTAGGTCGTAATATATTTGTATACATCTGTAACTCACTGATTTAGACTCACTGATGAGGATAAAAGTCAAACATAGCTTACCACCTAAGTCATTGTAGAAATAGGTGATAATTCTAAAAAAGGTATCATGAATTTGTCTGAAGATCTAGCCAGGACCTGAATAGTGGAACTCTTTAGAAAATACTAAAAAGCCACTTGTCTTTAGGCTCATATAATTCTTTACGCTTGTGTTAAGACACTACGCTTGCCACTTACCGCCGAATTTTAGAGACAGCGTGATGAGTGGCGGAACTCAATGACGCGGCTTGCATCGTTTCCAGAGCGACGAAATGCAATTATTAATAAATAATAATTAATTGCCCCAAGTGGGAATCGAACCCAGAACCGTCGCACGACCTCTAGGCATAAACCAATAAATCCGTTAACCATGTTGCAACCAGTTGCTTAATATTTATGAATGCCATGTTTATATTAACCCAATAACTTTTTATCAAAGGTCCAACATTTTTTATTAAGATAACTAGTTAGCGAGGCAAGTAAAATTACTTAGTATAATTTAAATTGACTCTTAGAAGTCTGAGAGGAGCAAATTTATTTGGTAGTCAGCGTTTTGATGTTGAATAATGTTACTTGAATATTGATGAAGGATTAATCAATAACAAATTGATTACATTTCTTTGAGGAAAATGTTATAACGAGCGCGGTATTAACTTTACAAAGTATATTTCTTGGTAAAAATATATAAAAGTTCCGTTTTAGTACTATTGTTACATTTATTATAATCTAATGTACTAGGATCCGGCGGAAAGTGGGAACGAAGTGTCTTAACATTGTGTTCCCTCTGCTTAACCTGCTGTGTGCGAGATACAGCGTGAAGCTAATTTTTATTATATTTTGACTTTTAAAGTTACTTTATTAGTCTTCAATTATGCAACGATTACTACAAAACTAAAGCTAGATTTAATATTAAAACTAAAGACTAAAAGTAGCTACAAATGTTATAAATTGTCGTAAGAATATAGAAAAATATCTAGATAAAAAAGCGTTTCCATTTAGAAAAGAAGCAGCACTTAATATGGTTAGATTTCATTTTAATATTGAAAAGGCAACAATTTCTCAACGAAAATATCAAGATTACTTTTTTATACGAAATCTTTAGGAATCTTTGGTGCAAAGTTGGATTTACAGTAGGTCAGCTCTTTGACTCAAATAAAAAGTAACTTGGAGAAAGGTTCCACTGGATTTTACAGTGAAATTTCATTTTTGCTTTGTCTGCAAATAAGTGTATACTTTTGTCGACGCGAATTATGTCAGTGACAGACATTCTTATTTCCGTTATTATGAAAATCTTTTGGCCTTTCACATTTAGTCGTCGTTAGGGACGAAGTATTGGTCAAGTTTTTCCTTTTCCAAAAGTCACAGGTTCATTTGAAATGGCAAGTATATTTTTAACGTATATAGTTTCTTTTAGGTATAATTTAATAGATTTAATTAAATTGGCTGACTGACCGGTCGTGGTGCAGGGGCACAAACTGTGATTTGAACAGCAGGTTCGATTCACACATGAGGAAATAAAACATTTCATATTTTAATTTCTTCGCTCTGTTGTCTCGAGGCAAAGCGCGGCGTTGAGTTTTGCCACTCAATGTGTTGAATGCTTCCTAAATTCGGAATAAAGCATCTTAACGATAGGTTCCCTCGTACCGTCTCTAGCTTGCTGTGTGTAGGATACAGGTGACGCTAAAAAAATGTATTGACCACGAGCGTCTTCAGTATATGTACGTACCTATATCAATTTCTTTTTTAAATCTTTTTGTGAGACAAAAATGCAAATTAAACTAAGTAGTATTCTGAAAGATAAATTTGAACAGTTCAAACAGCTTTTTAAAAGATTAGTTAATTTTATGTCTGCAATGGAAACGTACGAAATTTCTCGACTCGCTAAAGAAATGCAGTAGAAGCTGTTAGTTCATCCCATTTGGTATTAGTTCGGTTCAAATCGACGAAACGCGATGTGCAACCAGATTGTAGTGAACAAAGTTGCTAGCTTATCTGCAGAATGCTACAGGTATAAAATATATAGAAAAGGAATAACATTTTAAAAAATAAATAAAAAAAAGTTGTATTAAAAAACTAAAAAAATCAAAGAGGCGCAGGATCACGTCTTGTTATGTTACCATTTTTAAACGTACTAAAAATCATTTGTCTTTTCTTAATATGAAAAAGATCACATATAAAATTTGGTTAGATAGAGATATCTCTATATTTCCGACAGCGAAGGTCTATCCTTCATCTGTACTTGGGTCCCAGACACTGTCCTAAGCTCCTTACTCTGCAAAGCCAGGGGCACATGTACGATGATTTTTGATGAGGTGCTTAGCTTTGAAGCTCTACGCGTAAGTATCTAGGACGTAGCAGGCAGAGGGAACCTACCTTTCGTTGTTCATTTAGCGAATTAACGAAAATATTACCCTTTACTTGTCACGTTTAAACGCTCGTGCTCCTGCGCCCTAAAGTAATTGCTTTCCAAATATATACAAAATATTACTTTAAATATTATTTTATGACAAAAATACATTCAAATATGATCCATACATTTAACAAATTGGCCGTACGCATTATTCGACTGTAGATATTAATAAAAGAGCTCGTTAAGGTTTACTTAAATAAATGACAATGGTTTAACTTTAAACCGCACGCGAGCGTTTACGAATGAAATTCATGATATTTTAACCAATTGCAGTGGCTTTCATAAATCAGGGTGATAATATTTAAGAATTATATTATTTCAATGCGATTTTAATTGTGAATTCAAATATTTTGGTGGACTTGTGGCGTATTTGGGAACTATGAAACTTAAAAGAAGATAATTTTCGGTACGATCATTTATTAAAGTGAAAAGTGGATTATGAATGAATGGATGACAATACATTCTAACTGTTATTGGTCTCGGCTCTATAAAAACGACACAAAATCACGTTTTTTGTGTGGGAAACCCTATTAATATTAATATAAATTTCAATATATAATGAGGTACAGCCTGGTGACAAATGGACAGGCAGACAAACAGCGAATGCTTCTTGCATATATGGTAGGAAGAGGTAACTTAGACTCAAGACAGTCTTTACCTTGCTTTATCCCATCCTATATCTTATAAAACAAAGTCGCTTTTCGTGTCTGTCTGAACTTTCTAACTCTTCTTCTTCTAAACCACCAAACGGATTTTGATGCGGTTTTCACCATTAGGTCGAGTATTTCTCAGGGAAGGTTTATATATAGTTTATTATGTACATTCTTATGTAAGTTAACATAAATAAGATAAATGTGTATAAAGTCCTACCCGTTGAGACACTTTCGCGCATGCGCTGCTTTAATGGTCAGTACTACATGAAAATAATGTACTGGAGTATTGTTCCTCTTAATAAGATCTACAAAAAAGTCCGCGACAGCATATTCGTATCTTTTAAAAATAACGTGTAGTGGTCATAATTCTGTCTAAAAATTGTAACTTCAATATATTTTTTTTTGTGAAGGATATTTTTCCACAATGGTATTAATCCTTATCTTTTAAAATACTTTATTAATTTTCTACGTTACACGAAGATAAAATTTGATTTTAACACTATTTCGAAATTGCGAATAGTTTTAGAGAAAAACGCATTTAATTGTCGACACATCACGCCGTTGACACATCAGCTATGTTTCACTTATCCCTTACTCTCAGCATATAAATAAGTATATTAGTTACGTTGGCCATTTAATGTAGATCAAAACTGTCTTTTACTGTTTTTCATTTTAATAAGTACCTTAGAAGTTGTGGAAGTTAGTGGAAGAGTAAAACTCAAAAAAGAAATGCACTCGCCATTCGTCCCTCCGCCCCCCGCGACGTTTTGCGTCCGCCGCGCCCGCCTACCTTACACGCATCGGTGGTTCAGTGGTAAAATGCTCGGCCGCCACACGGCCGGCCCAGGTTCGATTTCCGGCCGATGCATTCTATTTAATTTTCCTCACAGGCAGCCACGTAGTGCTTGCTTTTCATCAGGGACAGAATACCCTCTTCAGCATTAACCACAAGCTCGAAAAAAAAAACCCGCCTGCCTCTATAGCAACGAAGATTTAGATGCGTTTGCACGTATTGGATAATTGGAGTTGAATGTATTATTTCAGCGCGATATATTTGGTTTCATATTTTTTGTAGTAGTTATTAGTAGGTAGGCTTTTCTTTATAATTACTTCCGTTTAATAATAGTCATATAACTATCTAAAAATAGTCATTGAAATATATTTTAATAAGTACTTGAAAAGATTAGTAGCACAGATTTAAAATTACGGTACCTACTAAAAAATCCTTGCTGTGTAAAACAATTGGAAAATCCTTATTGAAACTACGAAAATGCGGATTACATTAGAGTTTAATTAATTTTCACATTATCTTAAGTACTTTGCCAACATACATTATATGAATAATCCAGTAGTTAAAACGGGCGAAGCCGCAAGAGGGTCGCTAGTGTAAAATAAAAAAAATTGAGACAATGTATATTGAGTGGCAGAATTGCAA
The DNA here is from genome assembly GCA_013403645.1 of Heliconius nattereri. Lineage (NCBI taxonomy): Eukaryota > Metazoa > Arthropoda > Insecta > Lepidoptera > Nymphalidae > Heliconius > Heliconius nattereri. The sequence goes on along the minus strand of JAAIXI010000215.1, from coordinate 1,835,825 downwards.
TTGTTACTATCTCTTAAAAACACAATCTTCACCTTTCCTGGAGGGTATGCAGAGAAACTAGCGGCAAATCATGTCCACAATTTAAAAATACGGGCCAATATTGAACTTTGTTCAAAAACGCCGGAAATTTTTCAGAAAATTCCCAACAAAAAAAATTTGAAACAGCCAAATAAAATTTTGCCGCAGCGGAATTTGAGAGTATAGCTTAATTGGCCGGAGCGCTTCTGCGAAATATCCAAGAGTAACAAGTTCAAGTCTAACTACGCTTGCAACTTTATACGGAGTTAAACACAGTGATGTTAATTATATATGTGTACTGTTTTATATTCAATGCAGTATAAATATTTTTTTTAGCTTCTTCACGGTGTATCCTGCCAGATACCAGAGTAGGCAGAGGAAATCTGGAAACTGAGTGTTAAGACACTTCCGTTCCCCAATCCGTTTTCCCCAAATTCTAGAGGCTTTGCGTTCTAAGTGGCAGAATTCAACGCCTCGCTTTGCTTCATTACCAGAGCGAGGACATGAAAATGTTAAATATTTCATTTCTTCGAGTTGGAATCGAATCCAAAACCTATCTCGTACACTAGTATCTTCTTCTCTGTCGTAACACTCTTGTCAGAGCGGTCGTGGTCATTACAAAGTAACATTAGCGGCGGATGTTACACGCCTCACGAGCATTCGCCACCTATCTCTACTGGCTGAGAGCCTGGTAACTCATGTAAGGGTCCCCCTACTGCAGCCTTAATCTGGTCGGTCCAACGCATGGGGGGTAAGGGAAAGAACGACAATTATATCTCGTCGGCTCCACATGTCAAGCTCACCTGCTCGCGGTACTCCCTGCTAGATAACGGACGAGGCTCTGGCGACCGATCTGTGGCGGAATATCCACTTAAACCTGGCTGGGCAACCTGTCAGAAGAGGCCACAAATAAAACAAGCCTGAGAATCCAAATAATTCTCAAACAATTGGTGCAGAAGGCAAGGGGAAACCACTGTAACTATTTTCCCAAGAAAATCATTATGGAAGTACAATCAAAGAGATCACTGACACTAGTATACTCCTGAAAAATTAACAGGGCCTAAATAGTAATATAATTTTTATTATATTTCAAGACTGAGTATTTTAGGTACTTTTTCTTATTATAATAATAGTCCGGCAAAGTCCAAGTCCAAAGTAAATATTCAAATTGAAATTACACTGAAGTCTCTATTATGAAGTCACGAGACTGAACTAACTTTTAATTAAAATGTGTCACGCTTGTTTTCAGTTTCAAAGTCTACGTACATTCGTTCTACTTTGTGTAGAACAATTTGTAGTACACGAAATTATACTGACTTCTAACACTTAACTATCTTTAACAAATACACTTTTTCAGTATGTAAATATAAATTTATATTTTGATACAAACATATCATTTTTTATTATTTCTTCAATTTTTAGTGTTTTTTTATGTTGTATAAAGAAATACAAAATAGGTGTACGATTTTGTATTTTGGAGGACATAAAGAGATCCTTGCGGGACGCTCGCTTGCTTTATTTTTATTAATTGTCCTTCTAAAAGAGGTAAGTTGGCGTTGTATTTTTTTTTTTTTTATGTCCCTCATACATTATACAAGATAGACAAAATATAGTGAAGTAAAATAGCATAAAAGTTAAATATTTATTGCTTTCATTTCTTCCGCCATTCAATTTGGCGTTGCAAAAATTGAGTATAAAATGTGGAACGGTGAATCTTAACACTGTGCCCTTTGCCTACCCTGTTATAAATACATCGTGAAGCTTATGTTTAATTATATATATATATTAATTAAAAAACAAGAAATAGAGAATACATTATTGCAAAACTTGTAGAAAATATATCCATTATAATGAGTTGATGAGATTTAGTGGTAATATTTAAAAAAAAATCAGCTTCACAATCAGTATCCCGCACACAGCAGGGTAGGAAGAGGGAACCTAGTGTTAAGACAGTCTGTTCCCCACTTTCTGTCGAATTCTGAAAGCATTGCGTGTAGAGTAGCGGAACTCAACGCCGCGATTTTGCCTCGAAAGCAGAGTGTAAATTTATTTAAATAAATATTTCAATTCCTCGAGTGGGGATCGAAACCACAACCGGCAGCGTTTACAGTCACACTGTGCCCCTGCGCCATGACTGACCTCTTTTTACAAAAATAACCATCAAAAATCTGGTTTCAACCATGTTTTATAGCACATATATAGCAACCACAGCGACTGGAAGCATTATTTTCTCCTCTAATTAGAGGAAAACGGCGGAAAAGAGACAATACGTTATGTATAGTCCTAGTTCCATTGTTCGAAGCCAGCCAGGACCCGGGCGTATATATATTTATATATGTGTGTTGTCTTCATTCGAGCCATTTTAAACATTTTTTATTGGGGTTGCACTCCAATTAAGTCTTAATTGACATCTCTGAGTGTGTATGTCCATTAACTGTTTAAAAATATAAAGTATATTAAAAATGTTTTGCTTTCTGTGACTTTTTTTTCTAAGTTCCAAAGTTCCTTCTGCCTTAACTGCTATATGCGGGATACCGCATGGAACTAAAAAAAAGAATACATTTTTCCTAAGAGTATAAATTTCAATTTCTTAAGTTGAATACGCCAACAATCAGAAACAACAGGTTCGTATTAAAAATTTGTTTTTATATTAAAAATTCAATTTATCGATAAGGGATATACAGAGGCTTAATATTATTTGGCAGAAAATGTCTGATTCCAGATTCTGGAAAAAGCGTATCTTAAAAGTAGGTAACCAGGTTCCCTCTGTGTACCCTGCTACTGCTACGTGTTGGATACAGGTTGAAGTTAAAAAAAGTTTCTATCTTACCTAGTTTCTTCTATATGAAAACGGGAACGTAGCCACAGCTCAAAACTAGTATAAAACAAAAAAAAAGAATCATATAATCATAGACTTTATATTCATTGATTGAAAAACCAATTGGGTTGTCCCAGTTTCCACTCCATTCATGCATTATGCACTATGACAGTCAGTTCTTAAATTTACATGACCGTGGGATTGATTTCAACCGTTTGATTCAAACGGAATCGAGTAATGAATCCATTCAATATAATGCTATTAACTAACATCAGAAGATGAGCTCTTTAATTTATATATATTTTTTTTTTCATTTTATTTTTGCAATGGAAATAAATGGAAGATATCGCGGTAATCTAGTGTTCCAGACACTTGGTTTCTGTTTTACTGTGCGAAACATTGAGTACGAAAAATAAAATTCCCATACCCCGAAATGGGAATCGAATCTACATCCCTCACGATTAAAATGATACCTATACGCCACAACGGTTCCTATATAAATCGAAACATTGTCATCCAATTAGCATCATTTCATCATAGTTCCTTCATATATAAATAATATTCTTTTTTTCATACCGTGAATACTGTATTTTCTATAGCGTCAACCTCTACGTCATAATACAAATAGTAATCCAGCTAAGTAAATTGCGTTTTTATTAAATGAGCGGAACTGAGTTAAACAAACTGCTTCTATGAAATAATAATAATATTTTAATATATTGTTTCGTTTTGTTTTAGCTTCAGAATTGTTTAAACATAGTAACGACTGTTGAGGGTTCGATTCCTAGAAATGAATGGGTTATTCATTATTTTCATTTCCTTGTTATGTCCAACTCACCACGTAATGCCTGAAATATTAGGCAGAAGGTGAGGAACGGAGTATTTTAAAACCAGGTGCCTCCTGCCTACCCCGCTATATGCACGACTCAGAAAAGTTATAAAAATATAATAAAAACTAATTTTAATGTCGTTATAAGTTTTAGAGGCTAATACTATACTTCGCTTAGTGTTTTCAAAAATTAAATGTTTTATTTGATTGATAAAAGTTCGGTATTTTTTTTTCATCATTGCAATATAGTCATTTTGGTTTCAAGCTTTAACCCACATTGAGCAGAGAATCAGTGTCAACACATTCCATTTTCTATTTTACTCCTAAATCGCAATAACCCCGCACTTTCTTTTGATATTGAATTGAAATTAACTATCCCCTCAAGTGGGAATCAAACACACAACTCTTGTGCTTACAGTTAGAAGCTACAGTGCACCTACATCACCACGTCGGTCTCAAATGTGGATTACATTAGTTTCTATTAAAAAACTTTAAATCGCCTCAATTGATTGTTTATAATGTCTACTATATCTAGGTCTAGGTTACACTACAGTTCTACTTCCATGACTATTGATATAAAATTTATGACCAAATTTACATGTTCCTGTATAAATGTATATATATGTATTGAAATTGTATACATATTTTTGTATAAATTTAAAAATTCTTTTACGTATATTTTTTTATTTTTACACATTTCATTATTTATCTTTTATTTTGGGGCGCAGCGACGCTGTGTCTGACTGAAAACGGGACGGTCGTGGGTTCATTTTACATTGAGATCATTGAATTATTTTCATTTTCTCACTTCACTTCATTTCATTCTTCCATTCACTTCATTCAATCACCAATTAAAAAAAAGCGTTATGTGCCACCCAACAGGCAATATCTCAAAAATTCGGCGCAAAATAGAACGGAGTGTCTCCATACTAGTTGTATTTAAGAAAGGCGACCTTCCTTAATGAGAATTTGGATCTCCAATTAAAGTGCTCACTTATAAACTACAGAATAAATTCTAAATATAAAAAAATCTATTTTTAAAATCGATGAAAGAAGTCCTAAAAATAAAATTTCAAATGCTAAGAAATAGTATTACAAAAATCCAAATAACACAAAGATTAGTAACATTTCTAACATGAAAGAGTGTTTTCTAGTACATTGTGCAATATTCCTTTTGTATTTTTAGTTTCTTGTGTATTCAAAGTATTTAATCTGTAGTGCTTACTGCAGTCCTAGGATTGCTTGAGTTCAGAAATATGCTGTTCCCATTGTGGAATATTTATAGATATTTTTTGTTAGTAATGTCGTATTTTCTCACTTCTGTGATAAGGAAATGAATAATTTGTTGGAACAAATCAATACAACTGTTTCTTCTAAGGATATACATTTTATTATATTCGATATATTATGATCTTGCCCTATGTATGAGACATTGCTTTTTGAGTGGTGGTGGACCTAATATTTTGTTTTGTCTATTAAAGCATAGAAATTAAAATAGTTTAAATAAAATCACTCCCGAGTGGGAATCGATCTCACAACCAACATGATCATTTACAGGCAGACGGTACTAAGCAACGTTGGACATGCCATTAACTTACTTAACGCAATATTAAATATAAATCAAAACAACACGAATTTAAAAACTAATAAATTAAATAACGATTCTTTAACGCCATTTCATCAGAACTAAGACCCACATAACAATTTATTATTTTACGACGGTCACCGAAATTTATAGCAACATCGGCGATGGCTGTTAATATAACAGACTAACAATGACGCGCCTTCTTTATCCTTTTTCATCAGTGTAACATGAATGTGCTAGCTTGTAATAGTCGGTTTAATTTAAATTTAAAACGTTGAAAAATCTCTTACAGCCTATTTATTTGTTGGTTTGTTTTACGTTGTATTTTTTCTAGGTACACGTTGTAATTTAGAAGGGCAGGTAAAGTAGAAACTGAGGTTCCCTGGAATGGTGGAACTCGACACCGCACTATGTCTTGATAGTAAGATTATATGGTTTTAATCCAGAACCGTTGAGGTTACAGTCAGAACGATATAAAAAATGGGTTTGAATTGACATATTCTCACCTGGCACGATGGGAATACCATAAACTAAGAATAGAACTAAACTGAAGTGACATATTAGTATTTTTATTTGCAAAATTTTGAGTCTTGCAACACAATAATATAAGAACTGAACAATTTACGATTTATTTTACGTAAATATAAATATGAATAAATATTTATTTTATTATTAATGGTAAGCAGAGGGAATCTAATGTAGAGAAGATTACGATTTACTCCATTTCCCACTTTTCACCTAATTTTCGAGATATTCCACGTTAAGCAGTCTAAGTCAATGCCGCGCTATACATATCAAATTTAAAAATAATTTATACTCCTAAAATGGAACAATCCCTTTAGCATAAAAGATAGTAGACAAAACCTTAAGACCTATCCAAACGGATCAAGGACATAAAATCATTACCAGATTTCATTTGACTAACACTCAAAAGCCATAGTCAACAACGATATCCTCTAATACCACCCACCAGCGCTTAGCTGACATCGCTTTTCCTCCACTCCACTTTTATGGTATACCAACAGTCCTATGTAAACTGACTTCACGATATTAGCTTATTCAAGTTGGTACAAATAACACAATCTGCCCTAAATACTTGCTATGATACGTCGTTTGGTGGCCTTGCTGTTGTCTATGATGTTCGTATAGTAAGTATATGGTATTAGTTTCTTTTGGTTATAGGGTACTTGGTTAGCGGAGTAGATCAAGATTAAGTTACAATTTATATGCAAGTATGATTTTTTTAATAAAAAAGTTTTTTTTTCGCAAGGAGTTTGCGACTGTTAACGCGACAGTTGTGGGTTCCCAGTCAAGTAACGAGGCAAAACGAGGTGATGACTGATGAGCTTCCCCACTCAATACGCAATGCCTCCAGAATTTAAGAGAAAGTGGATAACAGAAGTGTCTTAACACTAGATTCCCAGGTTCCCTCTGCCTACCTTGCTTCGAGGGAAATACAGCGTGAAAGTAAAAAAAAAATTAACCATTTTTCTCACTACTTGATCAAGCAAATTAAAGTAAATGCTAAACACACTACTTAGGAGGGTTCATTTGCATAATAACTGAACGGGTGAAATAGGACGGGCTTAGCCAGACTTAAACTGTAACCCCTTAGGGAAGATTAGTGTATCCACTAACTAATACCGTATCGATTTTAATGTAAAGCCCTTATATGATATGTTGGAACAATTTGGCCTAACTGATTAAATTCTCTTGATTAAACTGACTGATTAGTTTCACTGTAAACGCTATGATGATGAACGGATTCGATTTCCACTGGGAATGACTTGTTTTCATTTCTTCACGTTCTTTGGTAACAAGATAAAACTTGAAATTGGGTTCCGCCACTCACCAGTCACCACGCAATACCATTACAGCGGTGCATGGGGAACGAAATGTCTTAGCACTAGGTTCCCTCTGTTTACCCTACTGTATGCGAGATACAGAGTGAAGCTAAAAGAAAGTCTATATTATACCAGTATCACATTAGCGGTTTTAAAATACAAAGTTCTTGTAAGACTGATTAATTGAGCGTCGAAGTTACGGACTATTGGGAAAAGTAAATGAAATATAAGGTAATACCCGTACATATACACGTATATATATCACAAATTGCTTAGAAAACGTGTTTACCCGGTTAGGTTAATGCAGGGTGAGGTTGACTCATATTTTGTGACGTAGGTAAGAAATAACTGAGAAGTTACTTTATTTTCTTTTTATCGAGTTTGAGTGTGTGATGAATATCAACCAGAATGGAGAAATGAGAAAATTCCTAATTTTTATACTTTATCTCGCTTATACCGGGAATAAAAAGAAAGAAAAAAACTTCATACCTTCCGGAACAGCAAGAGAAGTGAGCAGGAAGTGAACACAGGCAGCTCCAGTACCATGACCCATTAGTGTAACATTAGTGGGATCTCCACCGAAGACGGCGACGTTTTCTTTGATCCAATGAAGAGCTGCTATCTGGTCCATCAAGCCGTAGTTAGCGGGAGACCGTGGATAGTCATCTGATCGAGGGTTCAAGAAGCCTGTTGGAAGACAAAAGTTATATCAATTAATGTTTAACAGGGCGCGATTCTCACAAAGGACAATTTATTATTGTCATTTCCTCGCTCTCTAATATGTCACAGCGCGGTGTTTAGTTCCGCTACTCGATACCCAATGACAAGATAGGAACAGTTGAATACAAAAAAACAAATAATAAAGTATAATAGGTGTAAATTACATAATATAAAAATGATATTTACAATTTCAGTTCTAATTTCATTTACAATGCTTTTAGAGTGTCGAAAATGAGTGTTACACAATATTTCTCATTCAGTCGAGTTTTAGCATCGAAAAGACCGCATAAAGGTCACTGCGAACATTTCTTAGTATGTAAGTTGGTGTAGATTTTAATAAGTTTTAATTAAATTTCTTTAGTACATCTATTCATATAATTCGTTACTCTGTTTTTTCCCTCGTTACTAGAATGAGGAAATAAAAATATTGATTATTCATTCCCCGAGTGGGAATCGAACCCACAAACGTCGAGTTTACAGTCGCACGCTTATACTGCGACGGACGAATTAACTTACTAACTAACTTACGGACTTAAGTATATTAAGAAAATATTTTTCATAAAAATATTTTATCATTGTGTTATTCTTTAGTAGGTTTAGTAGATATTAATTATTGAATACATATTCCTTTTATTTTATTTCTTTTAATTAAAATCTTTTCTAACAAATGAATTTCATATGAACAAAATTGTGTAAAAGAATTTAGCTTTGATGTTGACTTAAGTCAGTATTAAGAGTTTTAGTTTTGTTATAATTTTTTCTTTCAGTAGAACACATCTTTATCATTCAAAACTATTGTTACACAGCGTCTGATTGTAAATGCCACGTAGGTATGTCAGTTTGATTCCCACTCATGGAAGTTAATTATATTCATTTTTTAGTTGTGGTAATAAGATAAAATGCGGCAAAAGTGGATTGAAAATGGAGAGCGGAGTGTCTTAGCTAGGTAACCTCTGCCCTTCCATATGAGCAATACAGACTGAAGCTGTAAAAATAAATAAAAATACATGCAAAATTGCATTTACATTAACCTACTTTCATAGTGCCTCCCACGTATCATGATATTATAATTATTTAATGAAATACTTGACATTGCAAACTGTCTCATAATATTCACGAGTTAGTCGAAATTTTGATACAAGCTTCCCTTTATCGTCAAAAGGATGCCAAGAAAGAATTGCGTTGTTTGGTAGCGGGGTCGCTATTCATAAAAATACCTTGCGTTCCATTGCTTTACAAGTTTTTTACTTATTAAACATGTGTTTTTTTCATAATTTTTAATAGTTATTACTTTAATAGTCATTGATAATAATGATAAAATAGAATAACCAAGTGTAAACTTCAATATTAATAGATAAATATTTAAAGCTGCGTTATTTATTTTTATAATGTAATATAATATGTAATGCAGCTTAACGCTTTATCTTCGCTTTAAGCGAGGGAATCTTGTTTCGGACATTCCGTTCTCCATTTTCCATTAATTTTTTCAAGGCGTTGTGTCCTGAGTGTTGGAACCCAATACCGCGCTTTTTAACTTGGTAGCAGAGAAGAAATGATAATATTAAATATTTCATCTTCTTGATTGGGAATCGAAGCCACTAACGTTTACAGTCACAAGCTTGCGCCCCTGCGCCACTTCTCGCCTAGAAATTTTAATAATAATAAAAATATAATTAATTAATAAATAAAACAAGCAAATCGATATTAAGTCATAAAATTTGTTAGCAACTTACCAACAAGCCTAAGTTGTAAGATTCAATTAAAATCTAAGAATAAATACGAAATTTGCAAGGAAATTGTTACGGCAACTTTGTGTAAATTATAACGAGACGTAGTTAATATAAATTGCTTCGATGAAAACATTTTGTTGGATAGAAAGCCAATTTGGAAATTGACCCATTATATATTTTAATCGTTATGCTTGTTTAATACGAAACAAGTTTATTTCTTGATTCTTATTAAACGAGCCTTCACGTTGTGTTTTGCACCTATCAGGGTACGTAGACGAAATCTACTGTTAAAAAACTCTTTCCTTATTAAGACACTTCCGTTTTTCACTTTCGGCCGAATTCTGGAGGCTTTACGTGTTGATTGGCGAAACTTAACGCCATTTACGCCGGAACTCAATAACATCCGGACTCTTTAGGCATGTGGCAACGTGTCCGGCCCAGTCCCATTACAACTGTTTCCCAAAAAAGTAAATAAAGTATTAATTATTATTATTGGACTAATTCTTATAAACTTTTGTAACAATACAAAATAAATTCGCCTTGGGAATTGTTGAATTTTTTTTTAGCTTTACGCTTTATACCGTGAGGTAGGCAGAGAAAACCAAGTGTTAAGGCACTTCTGTAGGCAGGAAAACTTTATTGGTCCTAGCTTTGGTCACTATTCTTTAGTTCGTAAGACCAATCTAAAAATTGGAACCAACATTGGATAAGTTGTGGATTATGATATTATAGAAACTCAAATCGAACGTCCATTTCAAATATTGGTTCAAGACTGGCGTTCGCTTTAAGTAATACTACGTTCATAATTTCATAAATAGAGATATATGATCAAGTGATTTCATAAAAATAGTCGAACAAGAAATTTGTAAGTTTCTTTTTTTTGGTAATACAAATATATTTTTGTATGTAAAAATGAAAGGAGATAATTCTATTAAAAGATTGTTTTATTATTTTACACATTGTGTCATTTCGGTCATTCGTGGCACAGGGGGTACAGGCTTGTGACTAACCAGGCTGTAGACAGGTTATGGAATAATACTTACAGCTTTCTCGAACTAATTTTTCTAATTAACTAATTCTCTGTGGATTTCTTTTTATTTATACCTACTCGTATTATAATTTAGTTTGCCTTTTTTTTTTCAAATTCCTATTTTTTTCACAGCTGTTCGCACAGGATTTCGTAAACTGTCTTAAAAGACCACACACTGGCGAAGTGATTTTGTGCTCAACTGGCAGGTTCGGAACGCCATAATAAAAAGAACAGAACAGAACAGAAAGACTACACAAAATATTCTAAATAGGACATTTCAAGTGTTTGATTTAACTGATATAGACGAATTATGAACATCACCAGTGAGATGTAACTAAAATACATCACAAAAAATCTTGTTATTTTGAAAACAGTTTGAAAATCCGCTTCTCAGGAAGAAAAAGGCAATAACGGGCTAACGTCGTAAAAAACTTAAAGTAAGAATATTTTGAGCCACCAGTGAAGTGAAATTGGCCAAGCTTAACACAATATTAGCCTTTCATGCGAAAATTTGGAGGAAAATTTTTTAAAGAGACAAAGTTGGCAAGTTGAGGACTCAATTTCTGTACGGCTATTGTTAGCAAAAATGAGAAAAATATTCAATTTTGCTTCTTATAAGTATTGATGTGTATATAAATAAGGGTCCTTAGTTCGAATACTACATGTTTCTTATAAATGAAATTGAGTACGTACATGGATAGAAATTAAAGGGAAGGTAAAATGAAGTATTTCCTTTTTCAATCCTCTATTAAGGCATCGGTATAGGTTACGCTACTTAATAAATAACGTCTCGAATTTTAGAGGTATGTAGAAAACGATATATCTTGACACTATCTTCACTCTGCCCATCCTGTTACGTGTATATGCGAGAGAGATGATTGTGGATATTTTTTTTTGCGTTAAACTTATAGTAGAAGAAACCTGGGGATTTGAACACTAGCGTGAACCATCGAACGTCTCAACCCTCCGCCGAATCCTCGACGCATTGCGTGTGGAATTCAACTCAAGCTCGAGTTATACCCATATTTTTTTCTGATTTGCAAAATACAGCTAAATGTAAAATCCTACTTAAATTGTCAGTTAAAACTTAGTAGTACTTAGTACTACTAAAATAAGCGAATTATTCTTTTACTAAGTTCTTTCCGCTTACATTATATAAGTTGGTTCCAACATCTTAATTTTATCTTACGTTTTATGATCTAAGAACAAAAAGGCTATAAAAGTAAAGTAAATTACTATAGCAATAACGTCAAGATTTATTTTTATAGGTCACTGGGACATATGAAACCAATTATTGATTTTACTCGTCTCTTATAAAGTGGAAAAGACTATATTGAGTTGCTTGTTCTTACAATTGTTTACTTTGGTGAAATATAAGATACGGACGTAACAAAAAGATTTTTTTTTTTTAAAAAAACAACCTTTCTAAAGGTACTATCCAATGTCTACATTTTTTAATTTGGAATTTGGATTGAAAACAATATTGATTATATGTAACTTTATTATCATCAGAACTGAAGTCGTAATCTAAATTTCAGCGTAATCGGTAACTGGAAAGAGTGAGTTTGCAAATTTCACACACATCAATTAATGTGGCAAGTTAAATAAAATCGTGTTATAGGTGAAACTAAATAAAAACTTGTTAAAAGAAACAAAGACGAATTGGGTTTTGTCATGAATGGTTCCGTAGAAACGATTATATATATATGTAAAAGCTTTTAATAAAGTTAAAATTATATAAGGGATTGGCATAGGTACATATATAAGGTAATGTACTGTCATATTTCTGGAGAACAGAACTCGGATTCCAGAACCGGAGTGTATTAACATTAGGTTTCCAGGTTCTCTCTACCTACCCTGCTATGTGCAGGAGATACAGTGTAAAGTTAGAAATATATTATTTAGTTGTAAAAAGCATGTAAGTCTTGATAAGAATGCATGGCTTGGTGGTCAGAGCACTTGGAATATTACCAGGTGGAGTGGATTTAAGAGTGGATTTAAACATGTAAATTAAAATTAAGAGTCAAAAGACATTTTTTTCAATACGAACTAATAATTTTTGAGATCGGCGCGTTTAACTAAATACACTCTTTCAGCTTTATAATATTAGTGGAGATGAGCATACGTCGACCTGAATGCAGCGAAGGTCAATGATGCTTGCTTGTTTTTCATAATAATGCACCAAGTATTTCTTTTTGGTTTATTTTAAACGTAAATATAATTGTATACTTAACATGACAATGTACTCTATTCATTATTAACATGATGAAGTACAGAGATCAGTCGTCGCGCAAAAACAGCAGCAACAAACGCGATAGTTTGTGGGTTCTATTCCCATATTTAATATTTTCACGGGGAAATAGAAGTGTTTTAACTAGCTAGGTTCCCTCTGCCGCCCTGCTGCCTACGGGATACAGCGTGAAGCTAACAAAAACTATATTTAAGTAATAAAATATGTTTCCTGACTATACGGATTTGTCGTAAAATGTAACTAGAACTGGCAGTAAATGTCCTTTCATACGTATAATATAATAGTAAATGGCATAAACTGCCCATTTAAACCAAAACTGGGGACATGAGATTGTGTTATGGTCATTTTGTTATGATAATGCCGTGGATTAGCTGGGAATTATATATTTGGGGGTGATAATTAGCTTTCGTTTTAATTAGCACGCATTTTTCCAATTTTCGGAATAAGCAGAAAAATTATCGTTTTTTTTAGCTTCACGCTGAATTCTACGTCTGGCTTCGTATAACTAATATAATACAATAATAAGTTTAAATTAACTAATATTTATAGTAACATAATATCACAATAAGTTTAAGCGGGCGAAGCCGCATGTGGGTTATCAATACTCTAAAAATATATACATACCCAAAATCCCCAATCTGTAGTTAATAGTAACCACGACAAGACCAGCGTGCGACGCTAGAACCGTCCCGTCATATGGGTTCCCTGAACTCCATTCGTAGCTTTCACCGTGGACGAACACCAGCACTGGGTACCTCGCTACTGCATCACGTACACCTGCTGAAAAGAAAAAGTATGGTTTAAAACCCAGTTGTCAATAATATCATGGTTTTTAACCGACTTCAAAGGTTATCAGTTACAGATCATACGGTCATCAGACGGCCTTAATGCCATTACTTAGTTGTATGGTGTTATTTTATTACTACCTTTTTTGTTAGTAGGTGTCAAATCTTGAATGAATTTTAAAGTAGTTAATCAACGTTTCGTCCGACCGTCAAGTCAAATTTTTCATACAAACTAAATTTAGTCTTTCACAGTCACAGTGCGCAAATTCAAAAACTAAACTAGAACGAAATTGGACGGCAGTCCATTAAAATACAGGAGGAGTGTATTTATTTTCTTCAAACATATTAAAAGCTTTGAATTATAATGTAATACATGAAAATTTTAAATGAGACCATTGTCTCTGATTGGCACAATCGTCAAACTGTGACCATTGTGAGTTCGATTCCCGCTTGGGGGGGATTAAATATTGAATATTTTCATTTCAACGCTCTGGTAACGAGGTGATCCCCGGCGCGTATATAACATGGTAAGCGCAGGGAACCTGGGTGTCTTATATCTTCTGTCTATCTTTTCGAGACATTGCATGTTGATTGGTGCATGCTGGTGATTGGCGAGTACTGTCCTAGTGGAAATCAAACCCACATTATCCCACTGCGCCATGAAGGCGACTGTTTTATATTCATATCTATTATGCCACAAGAATTTCAATACTGCTAATTTAAATTTGTTTTATTTGAGTATAGCGTGACATTCAAACGTTATGACTTAGAACATCTAATTTTATTTATGTTGAAACTAATATTAACTTCCAAGTATCACGCTTTGCCACCATAAAATCATCGTATACAGCATTTTTTATACTGATTTTAATAAATCAAAGTTTTTTAAGTTCACGCTTTATATATGGAGCTATATCGTAACACGCAGATTCAGAATTTGTTGAGAGACTCAATGCCACGCTTTCTTCACAAGAGTTGGAGAGGCTCCCCGACTTGGGATATGATCCAAAACAATCCTTGTTTTATTTAGATGCTTCTTGTAATCAAAGTAGTTGATAGATGATTTATTTAAAGAAATACTATAAGAAGATCTTTAACATAATATAACTGAATAATAAGATGTTTGACTATTTTGAAAGAATTATAGTACTGCAAGAGTCCAGGGCAACATGAGAGACAAGTAAGAAATTGTCGGCGGTAGTTTGGTATTATCATTATGTCAACTGGCAGATGTCAAGTTAGTATATCACTAAGTATGACTTAAAAAGGGCTTAAAAAGTCTAAAAACTTCCAAAAATGTGTAATACTAAAAATACGAAATTAGTTTAGTTAAAGATTTTTCATTTAAAATTAAATACAAATATATATTTTTATTTATTTAGTACCAGTAAATTTTTATCACAAACTAAAACAATTTCACAACAGTATACGTATACGAGAACATAAAAAAAACCATCTAAAATTGACGTTCTTACAAAGTAATATAGCTATATCACAGCGACAATGACCAACGATATAAAAAGAGAATAGCGAGCGTATGATCCCATTACGTTAAATGGCGGACTTTAATGAAACGGTCTCCTGCCGTCAGTTCATGTCCACTTTTTGTAATTTACACGGGTTTTAGGATTTCTTTTTTTATCTAGCGATTCAACTCTCTTTTCTGTGCGTTTTTCTTAATTTTTGTGTTTGAAGAGCGTGGAAATAAAAAAAATACAATGCACCACGACTGGCCTTAAATTAATTAGTAAAACAAACCTCCGGTTATTAGAAGAACCAACCACATTTTGAAAAAGGCAGAAACCAAGTTAGTCATAAAATATTTCATTCGTAACTTTCTGTCCTAATATAACGGTATATTGCATGTTGAGTGGAAGAACTCAACGCCGGGTTGTATCGTGGTATCAGAGCATATACAGACAGAATCATAACCTCAAATTTAACACTTATACATTCCAATTAATTATACATTCCAGTTAATTATACATTCCAATTAATTATACATTCCAATAAAAGTAAATCTTAAACATCAACATCAAGTCCGGTAAACATTCAAAGTAAATTTTTCGTATACGTCAAAAGTAATAAAAGACACAATAATGAAACTAACTACGGCGAAACAATTTATGAAACTTCTGCTCTAACTAATATTGGATACATATTGGAAAACTCATATGTTTGTAGTGGGAGTGTCACAGGGATAGATTGTTTTAAATGAGCTAGCGCTTGTAAGAGTTAGGAATAGAAATGTAATATAACAACTTATATATATATTTTTTAGTTTCAGGCTGGGATACAACATACTGTATCCTGTTAGAATTACCAGACGTAACCTGGGAAGCTGTTAAGATACCAATTAAGAACTTCTGTTCTCCACTTTAAGAAAAATTCTCGAAACTTTGCTTGGTGGAGGTGAACGCTGCGCTCTTGCCTCGTTTTCGGAAATAGAAATATTAAATATTTCACTCTTTCGGGCAGGAATCAAAGCTACAACCGTTACGTTTACAGTCGTACGCTTGTTCCCCTGCGCTACAAGGGCATCTAGAGTCTGGAGTCTGCTCTAGAGAATATAATAATAAGTATAGAAAAATATAGATACAAATTTATTCTTATATAGTTGGTAAATACTAAGAAAAATATCAACAAAATCCTGCAATATTTGTCCACTTTTATCTCTAACTTCTAATTTGGCCGCTATCTGTTCTATTAATATAAACGACCTTGTTTCATCCTATTTCATTAATCAGATAAGCTCCTTACAGACACATCGAACGACCGTTTGCCTTTATTGGTTAGGAAGCGCTAATAAAATAACATATGGATATTATTTGGTACTCGGTAGAGATAAATTTGCGCTACAGTTGGTTAGATTGTTTTGAGTTAAAAAGTACTTTCACGCTCTTTCCCGCGTATAAAGCATAAGGAATCTAGTCTATTTTCCATTAAATCTTTCCAGATATTTTATTAAGGGTGACTAAACTCAAGGTAGCCATGCTAGCATAAGGTGGAAATGGCAATAAAAATAATTAATTTACCCTTTTTGCATTGGATTTAAACCCAGAACCGAGTTTGAAACAGAAGAATATAACATGCTGAGCCTAATTCTCGAGGCATTGCTTGTTGAGTGGCGTCGTTATCTGAGCGAAGAAATGAAAATATTAAATATTCACTGAGTGGGAATCGAACCCATAACCATTACATTTTCAATCATAGTAAACATAATAAATGAAGAGATTTATGTAATTTCCAATTAAAATGACTTTAATTTAGCAAAGCTTAATTGTAAACAGAGATTTTCGAGTGATTCACAAGTTTTACTTTATTTGTTTTGGGAAACTTTACAATCCAATTATGATTTACAGATTTATAGTTCTTACTTTAATTATTTTAGTCTAACTTTGGAAGATAATTTTTACTCTGTTCGCTATATAAAATGCCATTCCATTTTCCAATTCCATTTTCTAAATGAAAAGTTTATTATCTGTTTAGAGAGTGACTAAAAATAGTATGACGGGTAGGTCCACTTTCAGGTACTATGAGGCTAAATAATGACTTAATAAAAATATCTTCTTTTTAGGCTTCATGCTGTTGCTGTTACCCTTGTTTTGCCAAATTCTGGAGACATTGAATGGTGGAACTTTACCTCGTTACCAGAGCGAGGAAATGAAAATATTTAATTTCCCCTTGAATTGAACCCACAACCTGTCGCGTTTACAATGGCATGCTTATACCTCCGTGCCACGAATTCTCTTTTTTCGTTGATTTATTCTTACTTATAAGAATTTTGACTTATGGTTAGACAAAGAATTTGATTTTTAGAAAATTTGCACAAAATAAAACTTATTTTTCCGCTTTATAGAGTAGGCAGAGAGGGTTAAGATTTAGTAGGTTTGGCAGTTATTTGGAGAGTAAAGCCAAATTGACAATATACTTGTACTTTATAAGGCTGACGTCCATCCTCAAGTGAAGTACTCTTCCAACCTATGGGCCAGTGCCGTAAGTATCAACTAAAACCACTTTACTCTACAAACGTCAGACAATTTGAATTGCCGATGATTGCAAACTTACAAACGGATTAATGAATTCTGGTTCTTTGTGAATATTGGTACTCTGATGGTATTCTATTAACTTTACTATGGGAAATGTTTTCATTCGGCGCAGTTCAGTTATTCCATTTGCTGCTACGATCCTCTTTTACCACCTCAGAAAGAGATATCATGAGCACCACCTGGATGAATGGTCTGCGCTTAAAGCCATTATTTTTGTTTGTAAGCAAGCTGTGGAAAGATCTTCCTGCTAATGTGTTTCGGGAACACAACTTCGGGTCATAATTTTGAGGTTTTCAAGCTAAGGGTATACCATCACTGTCAAGACTGGCATCGCGTCCGTAATCCTTCCAGGTCACATTCGCCTGCATTCGTGGGCGAAGGTTCCGCTTACCATCATATGGTACTTTGCCTCTTTTTGTAATAATAAACCAGAGAAACTAGTTCTTTACAAGACACCTTCCCGCCTCCACCTTATGAAAGAAAACACCAGAAAAGTATAAAAAATAAACTCGGCACTTAACACGAGATATTCACATACAATATTTTAAAATTCAATTCTTTGTCGTCTTTTGTACTATTCCTTTCGTATGAAGTGGAAAATATAAAATAGGAACGTATCAGGATGAAAACTTCGTATCTTCTATTCAAATGTTAAACAAAAAGACGTATCTAGACGGTTCAGCATTGGCAAGGCTTATCGCAAGGATAAATCGCGGGTAGGGATAAATATTTTAAAGGAAATGAATCGGGTTTTTTTTGCGTAGCTTTAAAAATCTTGGCAAGAATATAAGTGTTTTGATATAAAAGAGACTAAAGTTTAATGTAAGCAGACTCACGCTTTATTCTTCATAGCATTATTTGATCTTATTACTGATGGGTTCTATTTCCGATATGTACAAATTTCTGAACGTTTCTTAAATAAAGTCCTTGAGAATTTGTTGTAAAGTGGGGAACATAAGTGTCTTAATGGGAACAGAGTATCTTGACACTAGTTTTACAGGTTCCATTAGACTTTCTTGCCATGTGGGGATACAACTGGTAGTTAAAAAATTAAATAAATAAACTATACTAAATAATTAGGAACGGTGGGAGATGGAGGACGAAGCCTCAAATAGCTACGTGGAATGTAGAGACTGTAGCGTTTGGCGCTCCGAGCTCTCTGACTGCTCAGCTAGGGATAAAGCGTATGTAAATAAATAAATAAATTTTAACAAAAAGAAAAACTGACTTCTAACAACAAACTAAAAAGTGAAAAATAATTTTATAAGGATTTTATAATTTTGAATTCGGTGCGAAATAATATAAACAGGCTTAGTAATTAGATATTGTAGTAACGTTGTTGTAGCATTAGCTTGACACCGACTTTAAAATTATAAAATCTTTGTAAAATTATTTTTTGTCGAATTGATCGAATCTCCTTTTCTTACAGAAGTCGGTTAATAAAAACTGAACAAAATAGTGTACAGCGATTCACATATCAATTGAATTTGAAATATTTAACACAAATATACATATCTATCTACATTCTACTCTGATAACTCAATGAATAATTTGAACTTAATTTAACAAAATATGAAATTTAAACAAATAACTCGATAAAACAATGCCCAAATCTGATTTCCATCAATTACAAATTGGCAAATATGGTCGATGCGTTTGGCGTCGGCATTAATCAAACGAGGGTCGGGCCAAGTAGGTCAGCAAGCAAGTCAATACATTTACAGAAACAAAAACCCCAAAGGTATAGTGTATGGCATACGTTACAGTGTAACTGTAGTGAATGTAGGTAAATAATAAATTATCATCTTGGGGAAAATATAACAAGATTAAAATTTTAGATTTTTTAAATAATAGATAGGTAAAATTGTATGACAATGGCGAAATAAGGGTTAAGTAAAAACGTTATTTATTATTTTAAAGATATAAAATATTGTTATTAGGGTTCCGTACCTGATATAGAAAAACGAAACTTTTATTTTGCATTTCTCATACAAAATGAGTGCATACGTTACAATATATTTTGCAAATATAAATTTGTAAATTATATTGAAAATATATTTTGAATCTCCTGTGCCAAATTTTTATTTTCTTTCCGCAATTCCGTTTTTTTTTAAATAGGCAAAGTAAATATGGACTATATTTAAAAGAGATTAACTATTTTTTTTCCCATTTACTTCTATTATGGACATTATGCGCACCATTAAATTGCTTATAAATTTATTTTATTTCTCTGCTCCGACAGGCTCTAGCGTAAAGCTGAGTTCCACTACTCAAGTTGCGGTGAGCGTAGCCAAAAAAGCGTAGGGCTCTTCATACCTAGCTTCTAACATCTGGCGACACTCATCTGGCAAAATCGGCTTCATCACTTATTCATCTGTCCATGGCATGGACCAAATAACTAGGAAACATTACCAAAAACATGCACACAGACAGATACCTAATTGATTGGTACGAACTGACAGAATAAATTCCCACCGTTGTATTTGCGGAACTCATTTATACGGATTTATGGCGCGACGTGACTAATGCACGGCAGCGTTTATTCAACCTAACGAGGTATTACATTATGAAATTAGGCTTGAATTTTGTATTTTATTTGATGGATTGTATTAATAATTTCTCTTAAATTTATGAGATCAGCGGTTGGCGAGTGATGGAATAGATTATATGGATGTGTAGAACGATTGATTGTAAGTGCGATGGTTGTAGATTCGATCTCTCCTCAAAGTAATGAACTATTTTCATTTTCTTCGCCCTGGTACCAAAATGAGGCGCGATGTTGGGCTCCACCACTCAACACACAATCTTTCAAAAATTGTGTGTTGAGTTTCTTTTCTGTTGAATTCTGGAGTCATTGCCTGTTGGAAGGCGAAAGTCAATGCCATAGCGAAAAATGTTAAATCTTAAAATTTTCATTCCCTCGAATGGGGATTGAACCCACGACAGCCGCGTTTAGAGTCACACGCTTCTCCCCCTATACCAAGACAGCCTTTTTACAAATCTGCTATGACTAAAATCAATATTATATTTTTTACAATATGCTTTTAATATCAAAACGTTTTAAATGTAAAGTACTTTTAAAACAGTAGCAATTTTTTTTGTTGTATTTTTAAGCATATCTGAAACAAAGCACGTCAGTTGTCTAGACGGTTTTCAATTTTTTGCCTAAAAGCTTTCTAAAATTAACCGCACTTTACACTTTAAGTCATATACTTTAGCGTTTCCTTGAGTACTTAGTCCAAGGTTTTTGTATATATTCTCACCTGTATTGATAGGTATTATAAGGTTGAAAAATATATTTGGTCGAATGTGTTATTTCAGAAAGTGCTAAAAGTGATAGTCAAATTATCGAGTCAGTTTATCGATTAATTGATTCGATGTAGCCCACTGTACCTGGAGTTACCGTGTGGAGTAATCTCGAGCACTTAAAAGGTATCATAATTATTACAAATACAACTATTAGTCTTTTTATTTGATTATTTTGGAAAACAGATTGGTAAAAAAATGTTTACCTACGAGGGGGTACGACTTTACAATATTTTACCGTCTACTTCAAGGAGTGTAAGCTCATTTAATGCATTTAAAACTCAACTAAGCGAAGACATAATTAAAAGCTACCCACCCTAAAAAAAACAAATGCATTAAATGAGTAAGCAAAAAAAAATGTGTTACTGTAATTGACTAATGTACGATCGACTACAATTCTTTATTTTGTCAACCAATGTTTCCATGTAAGTGGCCTATGTTTTAAATGGGAATAAAATATCTTTAACCGTAACCGTTATTTTTTACATGTACTTCATAATTATGTAGATCTATTATATCTATTGATCAATTTCCTTCGCGTGTTTTCAAAACAACGTGAAATTGGGACTATTAATGAAGAATTGAACTAAACTCTATTTGATTATGCGGGCAAAACCGACTGTAAAACCTATTCAAATTTAATATTGATATTATACCTTCAAAATTCCATGACTTTAATTATCTTCAACTCAATTTTTCTATACATTTCAACATTTTTATTCTTTTCAAAATACATTTCTCGCTGAATGATCGAACAAAGCGATCTTTTGCGCCAATCGAAAAAGTTAATAAAAAAAGCAACTGACGCCCGAACGTATTCGTTTCAACGTAATATTGAAGAATGTGAGGTCTTTTTTGGAGCTGCGTTGCCTTTATGACGACACTGCTTAGCATTGTTGCATTTGCGATCGATAGTTAGAATTTGGAGGATTAAAACTGGAAACGTTGAATAGGAAATGAAGGTACTTCTTTTTTAGGTTATTGTCCATGAATACTCTAGTGATTGGGGCTAGGTTTAAAGAAAATATCAAGTTTTGTTTTCTATGTATTGTCCTGAAACAATTATTCGTAATGAAAAGCTTTTTTTTGTAGAAGTTACTAATAGTAGATACCTTCATATTGGGGTATTATACTTCATGCAGCTTCATATTAAAGTTACACGGTAGTTTTATCCATTACATTGACCAGGTACATGCATATGTTATTGCATTAATTTAGCCAGAGCATAGGATTTTTTGTCAATGAATACCTATTATCTATCTACTTCATTAATTGTACAGAATCTACTAGTAAGCTCATATACATTTTTCTTTAATTCAAATTAAACTGTCTTACAGAAAGTAAATTGCAAAATTCAATTCATTTAAACGCTAATGCATCTTTATTTGTTTCACTAATTAGGTGTCCACGAATTGTGAAATACACTCTCGTGTTTAATTCCACCGAATTCCCGACTCGTTTCCGATTCACTGGAAATGCTATTTCCATCTAAGGACAAAATTACTTTCCAAATTATTCCTACTGAACGCTTCGTCTTTTAACAATTATAAATTAGATCTAATAACGCTTTTTGATCTTTACTTTTATACTTAAAAAGTTAATATTTTTGTAATTTTAACATTTTATCTTAAATATAATTTTAGGGGCCGTCTTAGTCCACCGGCACGGTATCGGTTGTGGGTTATATATAGGCTGGGCTATATAGACTCAGGATAATCAATTATTTTCATTCCTTCTCTTTGTAAAAAAATAATTATAATTATATCTACTTAAAATGTGAAGCAAAATTTTAAGGGATTTTCTTTGAAATTTAATTATTAAATATTTTAAGATATTAAGGAAAAATATATTAATTAAATTATTCTAAATTAGATTTAGTTACCTTGAGCTGGTGCGTAGATATTCAAGTACAAACAATCTTCCGACTGATTGGTCAAAAATGGTAATATCCTTTTCAAATATTCAAGTCTTCCTTTTGATATTCTTTTAAGCACAGCAGTCTCATTTCTTATATCTGGCAGGACTTGAGGACAGACTGGACCAAATTCCTCAGCAATCTTTACACCAGACCACTGAGCACCTGATACTGGCGGCATAAACCTTAGAGATCCTACAGGAGGTGACGCATAGGGGACTCCCCTGAACACTTCCACCGGTTCCAAAAACCTCGATTCGGGGGTAGTTATGAAACCTCGAATATCACCATATTTAGTCCGTACAACACGAGAACTTATCACAGGTAAATTCTTTTCCTCCATAGTAGATTCACCGTTGACTGTTTTGTATGACAGTGCGGGTAGAGTGATGAAGTGAACTATGATCAATATTAACATTTTCTTCGTTTACACCGTCCGTGGGCGTAGGATATTGGTTGGTGCTATAAGTCGACCATTTTGCAGTTTGAATCTTCCACGGTGTGGCATTTAACGCGGTATCTGTAACAAAGTGGATTTTTTTATAGTACTGAATTGATTTTTTCTTCAATTTTGTAATTGCTTACAATTAATTATATTATTTTAATATTAATTGTTACTGACAGTAATTAATGATTAGGCAACTGTTCCCTTTCTTTAATAATGTAGCCATATACAAATATTTCAAAGAAACGCTTAAAGTGCTGTTTTTTTTTGGTTATTTAAAATATATGATTGATAAGCAGAGTAATTGAGTGGACGTTAGGACATTACACAAGTTAAATATTTTAAAATCCATTTTAGGCTCAAAAGAATATTCAGCTCTTTGCCAGTATTTCTGAAACAGTCAACCATCATGTTGTGACCCACTTTCATGTCAAATTGCTTTCGAAATCCATCGCATGTAGGTCTTGTTTCCGCGTTGCGGCCTCAAAACGTAAATGTACAATTTGAAATAACATAAAACTGTCAGAAGGGGATCGCGTCAAACCAAAGGAACGCTTTAAAATATTTATATGATGCTTTATTTAGGAGTCCCTTTTTATGGAAATGAGTGAAATGTCGTTCGCTTCGTCTCGGACAGTACGATAGACGTTTTCTGTGTTCCTGACATATAAAATTATAACACACTGTTTGTTGTTCTTTTATTAGAGAATTTTATAGGAAAGGCGGAGAGGAGCCAGCCCTCCAGTTAAATTAAAAATGACATGATTTAAAATAGCTTATAATCTACTTCGATAAATAGACTACTTGACAAAAAAGAGTTTTTCGATTTGAATCAGAAATTCCTAAGATTAAACCATTCCACCAACCTAACTCTTTAACTAGTGAATTATATTGATATACTAAAATAGCATATAGGTTAGGAAGTATAGAGCACTAAAAAAAGATATTCCTAACTAAGTTAAGTTCCTAACTAAGTTAAGATTTAACGAGAGTTTTTCCATATTCCACGTAAAATTCCACGCATACAAAATTACGGGTGACGATTGGTAGTATAATATTAATATGATTTTCCTTTTATTTAAATTTTTTAAAAGACTTATATCTGATTTTATTCGCGCTTAAAGCTTGGAAAGCCTTTTGGACGCTCTTCTCAGGTAGCTTCTCGAGGGACTCGCAGCATGACTTTAAACTAACGCTTTAAAAGGGTACGGAAACGACTTTTCGAGTAGAATATTTTTATTCACTTATTGAATGCATATTTTTAATATTTTTCCCATGTTTATGTCTTTAACAATGTATTATTTCATTAATACTAAGAAATTAGTAAGCAGCTTCAAGTTTTTTCACGTATTTGTATGGTGGCCAGAAAGACTATCCTAGTGTCCTTACCTTCCGTTTAAAATTTTCCGCTATATTTTCGACATATTGCGTAGTGACTGATGGATGTTCAATGCCGAGCTCTGTCTGTCAGATATTTTCTTCGAGTGTGGTTCAAATCCACAACTATCGCGTGTATAGTAAGACTCTGTCCTTACATAATTAAAAATCTATACCTTTTTTCTTTGTGCCTAAATTATAATTTAAAAATTATACTTTATAGGTATGCTGATTACTCGAATTCTTAAATCAGAACATTTAAATGTACTGTTTTAATTATATTTATTTTAATTATATTTTTTTAAATTTAACATGTAAGTACTGTTTGTAATTTTATAATAATGTGTGACCGAGTTCCCAAAACCTTTAAAATATTTTTTTACCAGTTTTATGCTATACCGCACATAGCAGGGTAGGCAGAGGGAACTTAATGTTAAGACACTCCGTTCCTTACGTTCTGCCGAAATCTGGAGCTTTGCCTGATAACAATTTAAATATTTCATTTCCTCGTGTTTGAATTGAACCCGCAACCTCTCGAGTTTACAGTCACCCGCTTGTGCCCCTGTACCACAACTGGACTCCTTCTTGTTAGTCGTTTAAAGAGAATTTAGCTCATGGATAAAAAACCGTCTTTCTCAACCACTTCCTTTAACACCTTACTTATACCTTAGAAAAAAATATATCAAAGAAAAATGTTCTAATATAAACACTTAAAGCATAAAAGATTGCATGTTATCTGGGTCATATCTAACCATGTATTATTCACACTCGGTTGGCACCTTGTAAGGGTAAATATATGCACTATATCACCAACTACAGTATGAAAGATGAGTAAGCGTTTCTGGCAAGAATATTGAAGTTAATATGAGTTTAAATTTTAAATTTTTGTTTTTGGTTGTAGGTTCCATTCTCACTCGAAGAAATTAATTATGTATTAATTTTATTTGTTCGCTCTGGTAACGAGGCAAGGCGTAGTGTAGAGTTTCGTCACTCAACATGCAATTCCTTCATAATTCTGTGAAAACTGAGGATGGAATTGTCTTAATGTGGATCGGAGTGGAACTCGGAAAGGAGAACCTCGGAACCTAGTTTTACGAGCTAGGTTCCTTACGTTGACGCAATACGCTACGACCGCCTCAAGTTTTCACGATTTAAAATTTTAAACTTCTGAATTTTGTTCGTAGAATATTCGACAGTAAACGGTTTATGTTCGGTGACATAAGTATTTTGAAATATCGAGGCAATGTTTCATCAGACTATAATAGTTGTTGTTATAAATATTGGAGGAAAGTTTGGAAATTTTGTCTGTGAAGTTTCGGGCGATATTATAAAAGGAACAGTTTGTAGAGATATGAATTGGGGTATTAGGTTCCCTTTGTGGCACAGTGCCGTAGTATGTGACAGTAAAAGCGATTTATTCGTACTCGAGGGGGATAGGCGTAACTCAACACGCGTCGTTGAGTTACGCCAATCTACGATTAAAGCAATTTTTGCGTTACGGTCAGAGCCTTGTACCCTGCGCCCGAACGAGCTGACGTTACATTGAAACTATCAACATAATGTAAGGCTATGGTAATAGCCTATTATATGCCTTCCACAAAACATGGACTTTCCAACAAAATATTATTTTCCAATTCATACCAGTACTTCCTGGGATTAGCGCGTGCAAACAAACAAACTCTTCAGTTCTAAAATATTAGTCTATATTCGTATTATTGAGCTCTAATCCCGTACCATTGTTTGTTCGTCCATACAATAAATATTCAGAAACCGTATCTACAGTTTTATGTCCGCATTCAAGTCCTTCCTTTCCAAGGTTTTACGACGGTGTATATTTATCTCTAGTAAATTTATTGCGCCAATAACTCGACATGTCGATGCGATTCTTACTTCTTATCTCAGGAACATACGTATGTAGTAAATATATGTGTATGTATATGTTTTATATAATAAGTAGGTTTAACAGAAGATTTGGGAAGGCGCTAGATTTAGTTTTGACTATAGGACGTGGGGACGTTAATTTGAAATGTTGAGAAATTCTAATCATTGTCTATCCATACATGTTATCTACACAGTTGTTATCTACACGAGGCCAAGTTTGGTTGTACCACTCAAGGTCCTCGAAATAAAAATGCGATTCTCAGGAAAAAATGTTATTTTTTAACTCAGAAAATTGTTCTAATTATAATTACTTTCATATATGTAAAAAAGGGAAAAAATAGCCATACAATGTCTCAAAATTGAGCGAAAAGTCTAGCATGAAGCATATTAACATTAGATTCCCACTGCCTTCCTATATAGGAAATAAAAATACACCGTGGAAATAAAAAAAAATGACACAGGTATCATTGAAAACCCATTTTAAAGTTTTTACAAAATAAATATTGGAACATTTCAAATATATACATTTATTTCGTGTATATGGTCTTTTTTGCTGATGGAGTTTCCTGGTTACAGTTAGTGCGTTACCGCTTACAAAAAGGGCATCAAAATGTATTATTTAAAAATACAAGGTGAATTTTTGCGGTTGAAATTTTATGTTAAAATTATATATTTATTATTACTAGGTACATAAAATTGAAATTTTTGCGTACAATTGATGCTTACATTTTTTTTGTCAGGCTCACACTGACAGACGCTAACAGATCACTCTTAGCTTCTGTATATGGAATTATTTAACCCAGAACGTTATCTGACCCAAATGTTAAAACTCTTTTAGTTTCTGCTCGATTTTTAATTAACAAGGCGAAACAAGTAGCGGAATTTAACGCCGTGCTTTGTTTAGAGAAATGTCTGCTACATGCTACCAAAGTGACGGTTAAACACCCCCTATAAATGTGTATTTACGCTCATCTCCATTGTCCAAGATCATCTTGACAACGAAATCAAATTCAAATTGATCGATAGTTCTGGACAGGCAAAGATTATTATTTAGGAAATTTTAGAGCTAATGCTAGTTTGGGTAATACATTTTTTTTATTTCATTACCTTAAGTACGGTGGTGGACCATCGCGGCGCAGTGGCAAGGATGTGACTGTAACGCGATGATTGTGGGTTCGATCTTCGCTCAAGCAAATGTAGCATTGGGTTAGCAATAGCAACATATAAATGTGATATGAAGCCTATCCTGGCAGACCGGCACGAGGCCCCGTTTCCCTATAAGCTATGCTATGGATTTGGTATAGGAGAATAAATTATTTTTAATTCCTTGCCCAGGCAACAAGACTAATCGCGGAGTTAAGTTCCGCCACTTGTGTCTCAAATGTCTCAAAAATTGTTTGATGATGTTTCTCGATTGTCACATCGAGTATCGTAACAGCCAGAAAGAGGTTGCATGCTATATTTAAAAAAAAACTGTCATTTAGAAACTGTACCACGATCTAGTCTTCTTAGAGAAATAAGTTATTAAGTCCCATCTACTCAATTCGCGAAGGGAGATAAAAGATAAAAGTAAAATACACCACAAACAAAATATATGAAAATATTTTTTGGTATATCTATTTCAACGAGAAGTACATATATGCTGGTATGAAATATTACAGAAACAGTTGTATTAGAACAAAAAATATGATTTGATTCGAAGTTTTATCATAGTTGCGCACGAATGGGCGCTACGTGATGCTCAGATACATATTATATTATTTCATGGGGGATAGACGAAGCGTGGAAAAATGTACGCATCGCTATCGAGTTAACACTTCGTAGGTAGTTCGTAGGTGTGTGTGTGTTGTGTTGTTTGTTGAGGCCGAACAGGTTTATCTTCCCTCCGTATCCCGCACATAGCGGGTTAGGCAGAGTGAACCTGAGAAACTAGTGTTAAGGCACTCCGTTACCATTAGACACTTCCGTGCTCCACTTTCCACCGAATTCTGGAGGCATTAGTTATTGAGTAGTTAAACTTAAAGCAGCGCTTTGCTTCGTTGAAAGAGTGTGGAAATGAAAATATTAAATCATCATGACTGGTCTCATCATCACATTCTATTTTATCCACAGTATTTACGGTCTGAGTCACCTCGAATACTTAGAATGTCAAGACATATGACATTTTATCTCTATATTAAAAATTTCATTTCCTCGAGTGGGAATCGAATTCTCAACCTGTCGTATACCACGACTGGCATCTACTACTAACATATCATGAACAAAAGTTAATTACAATAAATAATTAAAAAGAATTGCATAACATAAATAAACAAACACATACCAACTAACTTGAAATGCAGATTTCCAGTACATTATTAGCTTTCATAGTAACCGAAGTAGATACAGAAAGGTTTGGAGTTTCGCGCTTAATTTCCCAGTTGTAATGCTAATGACGTCAACGAGTATTCACTCGTACTGTGGTTTGAATTCGTTACTATTAATGGGTCCGTATGTTTGTTGATCGCTAACTCCTTGATAGAGTGTATTATTAGATGGTTAAATTGCGATAGAGGCCAAAACCAGTACATGCCAGTACATGCACCAGTACACGTCCCCCTCGAGGGATGACATATTTAATATTTGAATACTAGTTGGTTTGGCGCTCTGCTTCTCGCTCTTGGTTTTTCGGCGATGAGTTTCACCACTCAACACTTCAAGCCTCGAGAATTCGGCGGAAACGTTAATATGATCTGACTATGAACCGTCGAATCGAGTGGTTTATTAGTAATCTCTGATGAATTCCACTAGTCAGGTCTCGACGCCATCATCACATTAGTTCGATGATATCCATATTATTGCGTCGTCACCTGATCTTCTGATATTGGACAGCTTGGCAACTATTAAAATTTAGCCAAAATTCACTTTCTTAGATTTTATTACAGCTCGACCTAATACCAAAAATGGGTTTAAAACATTAAGCTTGTTACACCAAATTCTCGCCTCCAAAAAGTTAGTAAATCCTTTATGGATCTGAGTATACGTGTATATAATAAAATTCCGCAGTGTATCCTTACTTTGCCACTACCAAAATTTAAAATATCTGTAAAAAAAATTCTAACAAGTAAAGCGTATTACACTGTTCAAGAATATTTAGAGGATAAGCATGTATGGAATTAATGTCTATTGAATGTAATGCAGGATAGCTGCCAGCTAATGTTTATAGATTGTACCATTGATTTTGAAAAGAGCAACTGTTGAGTTTCTTGCCGGCTCTTCTCAGCAGAACTGCCTTCCGAACCGGTGGTAGCTTTTTGTTCATATGTTCATTCGACGATTCAAAAGTGCTTATAATAATTGCCTATTTGAATAAAGAATATTTTGAATTTGAATTTGAATTTAAGGAGCTCTCTTAAGCTGTAGCAAACACAAAGTTTGCACTTCCACGCTTCGTAAATAGGAAGGCCCATAAAATACAAGTTGATATATAAAGCGAACAATTGGCTGCACAGTACAGTTCGGTACGGCACCTACAATTTCCCACAGACACCGTTTTCCTTTGCGTTATTGCTTCGAATGCGGGTGACAAATTACTAGACTACAGTTGCAAGTTAGTTGAAATACTGTTATTCTAATGGTAGAGATTTATTTGTTTGTTTCCCTTTTTTTTTTTTAATTTCCCTTTATCCCGCATAGAACAGGTTAGGTGGAGGGTACCTAATGTTGTCTCCGTCCGCACTTTATAATTATTTTTGGGATAAAATTGTATTTTAATTGCCTTTTAGAGGAACTATGTGTATGGTTGCGGGACCCAAGGAGCCTGTGTCTTATTAGAGCGTATAAGTTGGCATAGAACTTCAAATTATCTCTTATATCAGTCAGTGATGCTGAATAAGAGATTAGTTAAAATATAAAAATATTCTTTCTAATTTATGCTGGACCTTTTATTATTCATACAATTCAACTTCAATCGGCTTTTAATAAATATTTATAGGTAACTAATTTATTTAATTAGAAAATTCATGTTGAAATATAAATAAATTTTATTATTATTTATGTTTTTATAATTTATGGTAATTAGCAAATATTCACTCATTCAGATAAATATTTAATACAAAATTGCAGCGTTTAAAGCAGACGTGAATGTTGAGATGAAGGAGAGACTTCCGTTATTATAAAGTTACCTAAAATACATGAGCACACCTAAGAGAGATCGTAAAGTTTGATGCTCCAGTCTTTCTGAAGGTCAGCAAATTAAAATTGGATAATTGAATCGAATGGTCCAATTTTGATTTGTGAAATTTATATTTGCTTAAAAAAAATAACAATTTCACTCTACAACAAAACATAATATATATTTATAGACTATAAAACGTTCTAGCTATTAATCCGATATGGTTCTAACAGTGAAGCGTACATAAAAAGAAATAGGATTGTGTGAAATTTTCCTCTATTATCATCCGACCGTTTTCTTAACTTAGTATCGTAACCCGAAACCTTTGTTTTATTCTTATCAGTTTCAAAACTACTCAAGTAGTCCCCGATGAGTAGAAAGACTTTATGACGATATATAAAAAAATGTATATGAGGCCGTCGTAGCGCCGGGACCCGGACATGACCGTTGTGGGTTTGATTCCCACGCGCAAGAGTGAAATAGTTGATATCTTCATTTCCTCGCTCTGGTAACGAGTCGAACCCCAGCGTTGAGTTCCGCTAGTAAGCAGCAATACCTAGGATATTCGGCGGAAACGGAAGTGTCTTAATAACAAAAAAGTATCTTAATACTAGATGCCTAGGCGCCCTTTGAATTCCCAGCTATGGGGGGATACAGCGTGAAGTTAAAAATAAATAACTTCATGCCTTTTTTCGAAGTCTTTACTTTAAATACACTATGTTTCCTATACATACATGGTGATGCGATAACATAAAAATGAAGAAACTAATTAAAACAACAAATGTGTCGTTTAAGAAAATTACAAATGTTACAGATCTTCACCAACATAATTTAGAAATAACTAACACGAGATAAATTAACACTTAATCAGAAGTGTACAGATTTCCCCAAGAAAAACAGATATAGTCCTAGAATGAGCCGCGACGCCATTGAAATACAGAAACATCTGGAAACATCAACAACTGGAAATCAAACAGCCATTACATTGCAGTTAGTCACCGTGCTTCACGAGAACCTGGGTGAAATTTCTGATGAATGAAGATGATGAAATCATCTACCCTCCAAACCCAATCTTTCACAAAATCTCTTCATTATCGTATTAAATTTCATCATCCCGATTACCAATATCAGATTGGCGCTGTGTTAAGGAAAACACTAAGCAGTAAAATCCTTCGGGCCATACATAATTGGCAGGAATAAAGCATTTTAGACGTTTCCCCCAGCTTAGTGTGAGTTAATGGAATAGCTCGGCTGTTTATTAGAGTAATGCTGAAAAACTTTTCGACTTAAGTGCAGGAGCGTTCAGCAGTCAAAGTGAAAGATTGCCTTCGCTAAAGAAAACACTTGATATACTCTAAGGCTTGTGTTTATTTCGTATGTGTAGTTTGTTTATTTTTTGAGCTTGGTAAACTAAATTTTAATACGATTAAATTTTCATTATTTTGTTAAGTAAATTTATAGTTTTTTTTTTTTTAATTTGTGATTGAAATATAAATATAAAAAAATAGTAATTATTATGCACCGAAGCGGTGCGTAAGCGCGGCGTTGAGTTCGATTCAATTAGCGTCTTGAATAAGTAAGGACTTAATACAATTAAATTTCATAAGACTGTAGACCTGTTGTTTTTGCCTTACGTTGTATCCCGCATATGGCAGTGTCGGTAGAGGGAACCTAATGTAAAAATCTCATTTTACACTAGGTTCCCTCGTTCCTTACTTTCTGCCCAATTTTCGAGACATTGCGTGTTGAGAGTAACGAAATTCATCGAGAGTTCTTGTAGACTATTAACAATACAATGGTTTTCGGTAATTGTATCTCATATTTACTAGCATTTAGTTATATTGTAATTTGAAAGTTAGCTGACAAATTGAATAGCAACATAACAAGGTATACAAGAAATTCCTAAACTAAAACCCAAATTCTAAACTTTGCTTAGAAACTAAAAACAAAGTTCTACGAACTATTGATGTCTACTTTAATTATGTACTATCCTATCCTATCCTATCCTATATCTTATAAAACAAAGTCGTTTAACATAAATAAGATAAATGTGAATAAAGTCCTACCCGTTGAGACACTTTCGCGCATGCGCTGCTTTAATGGTCAGTACTACATGAAAATAATGTACTGGAGTATTGTTCCTCTTAATGAGATCTACAAAAAAGTCCGCGACAGCATATTCGTATCTTTGAAGAATAACGTGTAGTGATCATATTTCCGTCTAAAAATAATAATATCAATATATTTTTAATTGTGTGGGATATTTTTCCATAATGGTATTAACCCTTATCCTTTAAAATACTTTATCAATTTTCTACGTTAAACGAAGATAAAATTTGCCTTTTACACTATTTCAAAAAAATTAATAATTTTAGAGAAAAACGCATTTAATTGTTGACACATCACGCCGTTGACACATCAGCTATGTTTCACTTATCCCTTACTCTCAGCATATAAATAAGTATATTAGTTACGTTGGCCATTTAATATAGATCAAAACTGTCTATTACTGTTTTTCGTTTTAATAAGTACTTTAGAAGTTGTTACAATATCAAAAAATCACAAATCACAAGCTCGAAAAAAATACCCGCCTGTCTCTATAGCAACGAAGATTTAGATGCGTTTGCACGTATTGGATAATTGGAGTTGAATGTATTATTTCAGCGCGATATATTTGGTTTAAATTAATTTTCACATTATCTTAACTGCTTTGCAAATATACATTATTTGAATAATCCAGTAGATAAAGCGGGCGAAGCCGCAAGAGGGTAGTAAAATATAGGATTAGAATTTTTTTTACACTTCGGCATTTGAACCGGCACTTCTTGTTCTTACAAGCGCTCCAGCCACTAAAACCTGCGTTCGTTTGTTACTTTTTTGCTGCTTTTGCTGTATCCTGCACATAGCAGAGGAGGCAGAGGGATCCTAGGATCTTTATGTCAAGACATTCCTTTCCGGTTTCACTTTCGTCCGCCATTTGTTCTTTTATTTAAATTTATTTATTTTCTATATCTGACTTCTGCTTTATTATGAAGTGAACCTTAACATTGAAAATTTAATTAGGTTCTTCAGAACCGACAAATTGGAACAATAAAGTGGCAAGTGACGTCATATACTACTAGTGCCATTTATGTTAAAGATTTCTTTATAGCATGACTCTGTTAAGAGGCGTCGAAACTGCGTCTTGTTTGATTACCAGAAGAAATGAAAGAAATAACTAATCCCTTAGTGGGATTCGAACGGACAATCGTCGTGTCGGCCCCACCTTGTGCTGTTGTGCCACAAAAGCCTTTTCAGTTATTACCATAAATGTAAATCGAACCTGCATCTATACAACTCTCCGGTACTAGCTAGAGGGAACTACTTAATTACTATGAATATTTAGATATTTAGCGGAAGCTAGTATGTTCTCAGGATATTACGTTCACAGTCTTCCTAAGTAGCGCAGCATTATCGAGCTTTACTCTAAACAGTGATGATACATACTATTATGCGGTTTTTGAGCAAACTAATAAATTTTACCTTACGCAGCGCGTTGTGTGAGGTTAAAAATAAAGTAAAATACTCGTATAGGTATACTGCGACAAAAATGACTCGTCTAGAATAAATAATCAGAAAAGTTATTACAAACTAAAATTGGAAATACTTGGAATTGAAACTATTAAAAAACTTATTTTCTTTTTGTAAACTTTTTGAATATTTTATTTAAACAAGTATTTGTCATAAATTATTTATAGAAGATTATTAATATTTCAGCTTTGAAACGCATTAGGAAAATCTGGTTCGGTACATTTCTAAAATCTTACTTACTTATCACCTGTCAAAGTAACGTGAAAGTAACGTGAAAGTGAATCGGAAACAGAGTGTCCTAATATTAGGTTCCCAGGTTCCCTACCAAGCTGGTAAGTGCGGAATAGAGCAAGATGCTAAAAATAACAATGTTATATTAATTACTGCAATTTCAAAATTATTTCAACATTTCAAACGTGTTTTACAATTACATTATAAAAACCCACACCCCTTCGTATATGGGTTAACGACACTTCAAATTTGTATATACATACATACCTTTCAAAAAATCTTTAAATTAAAATGTTTTTATTCATTATATGGCATATAGGTCGGTCCCAGTGTCAATCTAGAGCGTTAAACATAAAGGTTCCTTTTTAATCATTCTATATTAAAAAAAAATTGTAGCCCGTATTTTTAGCTTCCTCGCTGTATTTCTGGATTTCACATATAGTAAGGTACGAGTAGATAGAGAGCAGCTACTGTGAAAGCTCTTCGTTCCCTATTTGCCGATAAATCATTCCCGGACCTAAACGCCGCTATTTTTAACTTGTTTGTTTTTTTTACTAAAGCGAAGAAATGATAATATTTTTTTCCCCAAGGTATGAATCGAACCTACTTTTGCCTTGCTACCATAGCCAAGAAATGAAAATATTAATTCAAATTCAAATTCAAAATATTCTTTATTCAAATAGGCAATTATTATAAGCACTTTTGAATCGTCGAATGAACATATGAACAAAAAGCTACCACCGGTTCGGAAGGCAGTTCTTCTGAGAAGAGCCGGCAAGAAACTCAACAGTTGCTCTTTTCAAAATCAATGGTACAATATATAATAAAGAATAATTAATTGCCTCGAGTGAGAATCGAACCCATAACATTCGCGCTTAAGTCACACTCTTACAAGTACGCCTACAAGTGGAAATTGAGGACAACCACAGGCTACAGCTAGTTAGTATTAACCTTCAAGTATGGACGTCGGGTCTCATAGACCCATCTAGTTCTATGAATTCTACAAATCGGCCACTTCTCGGTGACCTCCGCCACTGAGTCGCTCAGTACCTTTCGTATTAATGACAAAATGAATGTAGATAGCAGTAGTTGTGTCTCTGGGTTCAAAACACGTGAGTATATAACTTTACGGGGCCTAAACGGGGCCTGGGCCTGTAAGACCCGACGTCCATGTTTTCCATACATAATGATTTCAAAATACCATATATTTTTTAATATTACAAGATATACTTTAATATTTTAATTGTAATATTTGTATTCAAATGTTTTAATTGATATATATCATATATTATTTTGAATTATTTGTTATATATTTTAGTAATATAAATATTATTTACCTTAAAAAGATTATTTTTTTTAGTTTTTATGATTTTTATTTTTTTAGAGAAAAAATAATCGACCAAGCACGTCAGGGACAAAAATATCAGTACTTTATAATCAATATCAAACAAAACAATTGGACGACGACATTTTATGAAGAAAATAGCACTTTATCAAATAAAAAGACGCGTTTCGTATACTAAACTACTCTAAGAATTGAGCATGACTTTGACTCACGTTTTACGATCTGATCTATTATTTATTGAACATGAAGCTAAAAAAATAGTTTTGGGTTCTTGAAAAACATGTACACTTTGCTCCCAAAAGATATATAGAAAGACAACACATACTTATGTTAACTGCAATCGTCCTGTTAGCCTACAATGTTGAAAGCCATTGTGTATCCATGTTCAATAGTACCTTATCTTGAGGTGTTGTCAAATTTCTTTTTTTTTAATTGTCAGACTATATTTTGTTAAAAAAAGATTTATTTTATTATCTGTCTTTTTTTATAGTATTATTTTCTCAAGAGTCATCCCATTTAAGGGCAAAGACTGAAATTGTGACTTTAAGTTACTTAAATCGTTGTGATGCGTAAAGTTTAATAAAAAGCGATTTTATTTATATTGTTTTTGTTTGATTTGAGGCTATGCATGTAAACTAAAACATAAAATTGTCTTCTTCCCTTAAAAAACAGACGGAATATAACCAATAAATACAGGGGTCTCACAGACCCGACGTCCATATGTGTGTTATAAAAAAAATACGTCCATAGTTAAAGGTTAATAAAATTGGAAAAGGCTTGGCTTGGCTGTATCATTTATCCCTAATGACGCTTGTATCGATATTGAATCGGATTCATTTTGATTAACGATGTATTCGTTAATCGGAACTCCATTAATGACTCGATACTGAGTAATGGATGGGATCAAATCGCGTGCGAAGGGCGAGTGATAAGGATACAATATTGCGAAGTTAGTGTGATTGTTACTTATACTATGACCGGGTTTTGGGTGTCTATTTGGAAAATATACTTCGATTTTATGTTTTTTTTTAAGAAAAGAGGAAAAATAATGGTTACTCAGAAAAAATGTCTGACCTTTGTTTTTGGCGTTCAAAATGTAATGATTTACATAACCAAAAAAGTAAGTAATTATATATCCACAAATCTGCTTCACGCTCTAACCTGAACCTAGTGTTAAGACTCTCTGATCTCCATTTTCCACCAAATTTTTCAAGGCATTTAATTGTGGGAACTTAACGCCGGGCTTTTGCTTTGGTGCCAGCGAAGAAATATTTTTTTTAATAAAATTAAATAACAATTCATTCGCCGAATAGAAATCGAAGCCATAAACGCCGCGTTACAGTCACACC
Organism: Heliconius nattereri; assembly: GCA_013403645.1. Lineage (NCBI taxonomy): Eukaryota > Metazoa > Arthropoda > Insecta > Lepidoptera > Nymphalidae > Heliconius > Heliconius nattereri. The sequence continues at coordinate 1,798,594 of JAAIXI010000215.1, read as the reverse complement.
CATTCGCCACGACGGCATACAGTGTCTAAAATAATTAAAAAATATATTTTCTTAACTCTGTTTAGGTACTTGTAATTAAAATATAAAAATCAATTTACAATAATATGAAAGAAAATTACCAAAATAAATGAAGAAATTAATGAAAACAAAAACGATTAATTATACCTCTTTTTAGGAACATTTCATTTTAATTTCGAACAAATCAAAATCCACAGTAGGTACAGTTCTCATTGACCTAGATTTAGGAAATTCGGTAAGTGCTTGAATTTTGTATTTTAGTACAAATAAAGAATAATTGGCGTGGCGACTTCTCGCTGTAAATGTGTTGATCATGGGTTCCGTTCCCACTAGGTACCTACAATACATTATTTTCATTGCCTCGCTCTGGAAACAAGACAAAGTTTGGCGTTGAGTTCCACTACTCAACTCTCCAAAACAATGTCTCCAAAATTGAGCTGTACCTGGAGAATATATCTGCTATTTGCGGGATACAGCGTAAAGCTAAAGAATACTTAAAAAACAAAATTATTATTTATAGTTTTATATTTTCACACTTTACTTCCATTATATTTCATAGCTATTCGAGGTCACCGTGCGTCATATAGCAATATACCATAAAAAATCTATTAATCTTTAATTATAGTTTTCCTTATAATAACTAACCTATGGCACAAATTTGTTTAGGCATATAAAGAAGATTTCTAAAAAGAATTTTAATTGTTTCACTGTTTTTGTTATTGTGACTATATATGCAATTTTTTACAGAGATTTTTCACTCATAGGATGAATTATGTACAATTTCTCGTTCTGGTACTCACATAAAAATATGATTATTCTGTCGATTGTAAATCAAACCCACATCTACCACGTTTACAGTCATTAGCTGTCCCACAGCGCCATAAGAAATATGTTAAACAAAATTTCGAAGATTTTTAAAATTAATCCAATTCAAATCGAGTTTTAGTAACAAGCTGACACAATTTGAACACGCATTTGAATTGTTCTAGTTTAGAACTATGGGTTTAATTAAAGTTAGCTTAGTATCGATACCCTGGTTCTCCTTGATTAGAGACAAATAAATATGCTACGCTTAACGATGTTAAAATATGTTACATAAATGCTTTTGTGGCGCAGTGATAGAGGGTATGATTTAAAGAGCGACGGCCGTGGGTTCGATTCTCACTCTAGGAAATATAAATCGACTATCCGGATTTTATTCTATGCCTACAGTTATTATGATTAAAATCCAACAAAGTATATTTGTTGAAATCGGCTCTACACCGTACCTACTAACGTTGCAATTGAATGAAAGGAGGCAAATATGAGCGTGGATTTAATAAATGGAAAAAAAATGGAATGTTATAAAGAGATTTTTGTATTTGTAGATACAGCTTCAAAATAAGTAGAGAGAGCCTAACAGTGTTAAGACACTCCGTTCCCCACATTCCGTCCAATTTCGAGACAACGCTTGTTAAGTGACCGAACTTAAGACTGCGCTTAGTTTTATTACCAGAGCGAGGAAATAAAACTACTCTATTCCCCTGAGTGAAAATAGAACCCACAAACATCGCGTTCACTTTACAACAATGAAATATGATTAAATAATACAAATTTAATAGTGCATACCACTCAAAATACACTGAGAGGAATAATTACTGAGCCCTGTCTTTCTGTCAGCTAAAGAAATAGACAACGCTTTGAATAGTAAAGCTCTTATTATTCATTTATAAGTAAATCTTTAATTGACACTGGTTGTGTCAGTGAAACGTGATGAGATAAATGAGATGGCTTTACGTTAACTCGGATATTACAGTTCTGGTAGCGAAACTAAGTACGGAGTGACTTAACGCTAGGTTCCCAGGTTCCCTCTACCCAACCGAATAACCCACAACCGTCACGTTTACAATCAGATGTATTTCTTTAGATTCCTTTAGTTAATATGCGCGTAGAATATGAAATCTCTAAAGACTGCAAACACTGAAAATTTGAATCCGCCACTCAACATGCAGTCTCTAGAACTTGGCGGAAAGTGGGGGAGTGTTTTAGTGAGAACGGATTAACATTAGGTTCCCAAATTCCTTCTACCTACCCTTCTATGTGCAGCATAGCACATGCATTTAAAAAATAGGAATATATATAATAGGAAAAGGAAAACATGCACAAAATTTCACAAACTTCAAAAAATTTTCACAAACTTCACGTACTTCACAAATACGGGCTAATCTCATTTTTAATATGGACCCCTGGTCAGCGTATATCTAATGACCCTCATCTATTTCCAAGCTCCAAGCACTTTCCGGGGAAAAAAGGGGATATTTCACAAGTGATCGTTAATAACAATCTCTGGGTCCACTGATTGAGTTGTTCTTCATTGTAAGGACCCTTGTCGTTCTTGGAACATTATAGGTATTGAGTTCAAATACGTAATATATGAAATATGGGATTTATTGATTTTTTGGTAAGTGATAAACTAATTGAAAGTCTATGTTAATATAAAAGATTTCAATATTTTTAGACATTATAATTATAAAAATCGGTGTAAGCTAATAAATATATATAAATAAATAATAATAATTTAATAGCGTTGGTTTGGTCAACCATTATGTTCAAATAAACATGTTCATCTCAGGAACTACTGATTTCAATTGAAAAAATATTTTGATGTTGTATAGGGTTTTTATCGAGAAGGTCAATAGGCTATACGAGTATAACACTACACGGATCATAGTTGTTTTAAATTTAAAATTCTGTTACAAAATATAAATTGAATCAATAAATATTTGTTTTCACTTTTACGGTTTATGTTGCATATAACAGGGTAGGTATAAAGAACCTAGTGTTAAGACACTCCGCTTCCCACTTTTCCCTCAAATTCGAGACATTCCGTGTTTGAAGGATGAAAACCTCGCACTTGTCACAGCGCCACAGAGTCTTCATAATTATTTATTGTATAGAAAAAAATAATCAAATATTTGCAATACAATTTCAATGGCGTCGCCATGTCTAGACTCAATTGCTAACAATATAATCTGAAAATATATAGAAGAATAGGAAAAACTGGATATTGACTTATAAAAAAATTTAGCTATTTTCCAGAATGTCTATTTCCAGAATTCCAGAATGGCACATCATCTGACTATAGAAGTGATGAATTCCATCCCCAATTGGGGGGATGATTATGAGTACACAAAGCACAGGGTTAAGTACTGCCACTTGCGCACTTTCACGAAAATTATGCGAAAAGTGAGGAACGGACCTGTCTTCTGCCTGCTATTCAGGAAAAATGTAAAACCTCTTCTAAATAACTAAATCCTTTAGTCAATATTCTTTGCACCTGTTTGACCAGAAGTCATTTCAACAATTAATACAATTATTGAAGCGGTCCAACTTTGTACAAAGTTGGTTACCGTGGACGTGGCTTGAATACAACATCATCTTTACTTCAGTTGTCTTAAGCGAATTTTAATTTTTATTGTTAAGCTTTGGTTCGTGACGAGGATATATTGGCTTTTTGTCTGTATATATACATAAGCAGCCCGTGACTTTTTTGTCTGGACTTAAGATGTAAAATGAAATATCTATATTGTATAGAGAGAATATATAGAGGCCATTCGCTTAGGTTCGCCACTTTTCTCCCAATTCTGGAGGCGTTGCGTGGTGAAACTGACTCATTTGCCACGTGACTAGTGCGAGGAATAAAAATATTTCATTTCCTCAAGTGGAAATCGATCTCAGAACCATTGCGTTTACAGTTACTTGTTATCCTCATTACTTTTATAAACATTTTAGCTTCACGCTGTATCCGCTGTACCAGCACGGTAGTTAGACGGAAACCTAAGATAAAGACACTCCGTTGTCGCGAGTGAGAATTGAACCCGCAACCGCCGCGCTTACAGTCACACTCCTATGCCCCTCGATTGTCTCATTACACATATAATATACATATTCCATAGCGCTTCCACATCACAATACACTGACCTAAATGTGTACAGACAGATTCAATTTTGATTGACAATTGTAGCGATTAATTAATTTTAGTTCAATAAAAACATATATCATATTAATATGTAGTTGAATGATTTATATCATTCGTAACGTATATTCGTTGATTTCATTTTAAAAATGTATAGATGATGACTACGAGTGAGTGAAGACTACAGAAATACGTTTTTTTTTATTTCCTACAGAAAAATATGCGGCGGGAATCTAGTGTTAAGACACTCTGCGTCTTTCCGCGGAACTCAGCGCCGCGCTGTGTCTCTGTTTTTGAAATCATCTGTCATCATCATCTTCACTCTCAATGTAATTGGAATTTGGTAAAGAAAAGTCCTTGCCAGCCCTAAGTCTAAAACATTCCATTCACCACGAATGCCATACGTGCGTACAATGGTATGATATCTCCCCGAGGCAGAATGTACCAATGAGAAGTGAAGGGAATGAAAATGTTACAATTTTTTTTCATCGTCATGCTGTATCCTGCATATAGCAGAGTAAACAGAGAGAAACTAATGCGAAGATATTTTTTTTCCCATTTTCAGCCGAATTTTATTTCCTCGGATAGGGATCAAACTCAAAACCAGCCACGCCTATGAGGCGCCGTACGCCATGACTGGCCTTAAAATGGCCACAAAAAATATTAAGGAAAAATTTCTTATTTAAGTTATTATACCTACTCCATTTTCAATTATCTTATGAAAGTTTTAATATTAATAGTGTCCACAATTTTTAAAAACCTTCATTCAAACATGAATTGCATATCTAGAATGCTTTATATATTTTTTTATCAAAGAGGGTCAGCTCAGCCCGTGACTGAGTGAAGGTTAAACTGAATAGGCTTTAGAATTAAAATCGATATCAACGTTATTGTGCCAAAGTTGGGAAATATCTGTGTAGTTTTGCTATAGTATTAGTTTAAAATCCAATGACAGGATTTTTTAGGTTCACTCTATATCGTGCACATGTCGGGTTAAATAGAGGGAATCAACGCCGCGATTTGCTTCTTTACCAGAGCGAGGAAATGAAAATATTAAATATTTTATTTCCTCGTGTGAAGACCTCTAGACTTTAGACTTTAGATTACAGATATAGAAATTGCATTTAAACTGTATAGTATTTTTTTAAAAATGTTTAAATATGTTAACGTAGCGGGATTTGAGCCCGCGTCTCTTGAAAACCGCCCAAACTTATTAAATCCTAAATGTAGAATAACACTTAAAATATCAAAAATAACATTATATATTCTACTGCTTTTTACAATAAATGAACTATTGAATACAAAAATAATTTTCCATTTTTATATAGTCGTTCCTGAGATAGGCGCATCGAGCCAAACATACACTACACCTTTATAATATTAGATATTACACTAACTTCCCTGTCATTTAACTACAGAATATAAAAAAAAGGGGAACACTAGAAATGAGCAACATCTGCAAAAGTTGAATACAAGTTTAATTTTTAATATCTACGCATAAGCCCTTACGGCCCCGCCTTTGGCCTCTTAGGAATATTTTATGTGAATATAACCACCTGTTCAACCCGGATTTACTTATATAAGGTATTTAAGCAACGAGAAACACCTAACAATTATAAAGTCATTGGTCTTTGAATTGTTGAATTCTTAATACTTACCAATTTTGTGAGTTTTAAAGGTTTAACCGAAGCAGTGATCAGATTAACAAGCAATGCCACCAGAAAGTGGTGGAAAGTAGGGAACGGAAGTGTCGTAATGGGAACGGAGTGAATCAACACAAGGTTACCAGGTTCCCTTTGTGTACCCGGCTATGTGCGTCATACACCGTGAAGCTAAAAACAAAACGAAGTTACGGGAAGTATTAAACTTTAAAATTTTATATAACACTAGAACAAAAAATCACATTTTAATTAAATTCCGTACAAATTTCACAGAAACATCTCACAAAGTAAACAATATCTTCATAAAATCCGGTAAAAACGTTCATCGATGCGGCGTCGTGTTTCTAAGCACCTGTCCATTATATAAATTAATTTATATATATTTTTTGTCGTTCAAGCTTTTATTTTATAAAAAGCCTCCGCTTAAATAATATATTAAATAATATACTGTGGTAAAACAATCGCAGTGAAGCACGAGGTATTTTGATATATGAAGTGGGTTCAATTCCTAGACAGGGAGGGATTTATTTGAAATAATATATTATATTTAGCTCAGTTTTTCTCTCATCACAGAGCAATGCCGTTGGGATAAAAGGGCACTAATGTGTGACTGTAAACGCAATGATTGTAGGTTCAATTCTCACTCAGAAGAATGGAATATTTAAAATTTTCAATTGCTTGCTCTGGTAACAAAACAAAGCGCGGCGTTAAGTTCCGCCACTGAACATATCCGGATCAATAATTGTCATATATTACTAGGGCGAGAATCAAACTCACAACCAGTTGCCTACGTCTCTAAGACATTAACGTACATATATAAATTAGAACGTAATACAAGTCTGTCTAATCGTGTCAAATGTCAAACGAACTTTGAACTGTGAAATTGAAGCACATTACTCCTATGCTAGTATATAGTAATGATATATTAATTACTATAGACCTATGAAATTGTATTTAAATATATATAATATATGTATATACTATATGTATGTACACCTAGTACGCTGACAGTTATGTTATTTCATAAAATATGAGGATTAAATGAGGCGTAAGTTAGGCCTGGTCTTAATTTTGTTAAAATATCAATTGAAATGATTGTAGGTAATAATTTGTTTTAACATAGTATAGCATGTGGATGTAAGCGCGAAGGCGTGGGTTCGATTCTCAATCAAGGGAACGTAATTTTTTTCTAGCTCTGATTGTTGGAGGAATATGAGTTTTCACCATTAGGTTCCTTCTGTTGTAGTACATAGGATATAGCATGAAGCTACAAAAATTACATAAATTAAAAAATGAAATATTGACTGTTCCCATACATCCTACACGTCAACGATGAAATACAGAAAAACACATAGAAAGTGTCACTGAAAAATTATTTTCATATAAGAAAATTTCACGCTCTCGGTGAAAAATCTCTTTATGACTCCAAGATATAAAACAAAGACTGTCTAAACAAGGATTTTTTTCAACGTAATTCGGTAAAAATGTAAGACTTATAGACGTTGGTAACGGAGCTTGGCAGATTTATAGCCCAATTTCACGTGGTATATGTAAAAATATATTGGTAGCTTCACGCTTTTCCCGCATATAGCCCGAAGGAAGTTAGTGGTAAAGTCCGTCACAGTCTACAAGAGCAGTAAAATTAAAATAATTAAAACATAATTATTGCCACGAATACAGGAAAATAGAAATTTAGAAAATAATTAAATGCTTAGGAGCATTTAAACAAAATACTAAAAGAACGGTTAATTAAAAATAATTTAAACATTATTATTCCCCCTAATAGACGTCGAACCTATAACCACCGCGTTTACGGTCACACAGGCAAATTGAAGCGTAGAAAATTTTTAATTCTTATATTTGACCCGAAGAAAAATTTAAAAATAAATAAGCAAACATTCTTTTGAAATGAACCCACGCGAGTAATCGTCCGTCAAGGAGTTGAAATACGAAGCGTGTCCTTATTTAATTTTAAGCTATCACCTATTTATCAGGTGATATTTTTTTATTATTTCCTTTTATCTGTATTCATTTTATTCTTTTATCTGTATCATTTTTAAAGCGCCATTTATACTGACTATTATCACGTCTGAATTAAACCTACAACCGTCACGTCACCACCCATCCGCCCACAACTTCCATCGTATTTACATATACCTACTTATAAAAAATATTACAGCTATATATACGTTCACTTATCCAAGTAAAATCCAAGCCTATTAGATTTCATCTAAGACACTTTAGAAGCTACGGAGCACAGAATATTTTATGAAGACATCTACCGTGGCCTGAGTGGAGCACATTTTTCCCAAGTAAATTGTTTAGCTCTTGACAGTCGACGATTCAGGTTTACTTTCTTATATACGTTTTTTATTTATGAATACCATCAATATTGTACATATTTTTCTGTAAATATATGTAAATTTCATTTAATATTAAAATATGATTTATTTTCGTCAACATAACACAAGGCCTTCTAAGATTTTCAGAATGTGATTACTGGTATCTGATTGACTTTTATAATTCTAAGTGTGGAAATTTACCCGTCCAAATGTAAGTTGGCAAATGTTGTAGATGTAATGTGTGAGTACACTTATCTGAGAAGACGTATAAAAATCTAAACGTAACTGGACTCAAGACAGAGGGAACCTGACAACCTAATATAAAGTCATTTCGTTACTATAAGATATTTACGTTCCCCACTTTTCGCTGAATTCAGAAGCATTGCGGCGCAGTGTTCCTGTCCAAACTACGTATTTAAAATAATAAAACTTAAACTTTTTTAAAGCTTTTACTTAAATGCACAAAAATTATAAATCAAACTTTTCCTTTCAAATTTTTACCATCAACTTTTAATGTCAATATATAATTTATATGATTTAAAAGCTTGTCGCGAGATTAAAGTATTTGTGTTTACTTAGTTTCAGACTAAGTTATTATTTAATTTACTCGTTTATCTACAAGTAAATCTTTCGATAAATAAAATCGTATAACTTGTGTAATTAGTAGCACAGTATATTTTAGTAAATTTAAATAAAAGCTTGTTCTTTTTAAAAAAAAAAACAAATCAGCTTCACGCTGTATTCCGCACGAGGCAGGGTAGGCATTGTGACCCTACGCCATAGCCTCAAAATGTTCTTGTTTTAAAATATTTTTTTTTTAAATTAGTCTCAGAAACACCTTTTATATGACACCCATATTATATGAACGCATTGAAAAAACTTAGTGCGGTGTATTGCCATCCAAACAATACGTCTGTACAAAATTTCAAGTCCATCGGGTGATATCTGTTTCAAAATTTCATGCAAGATTTCAGTAGCAGCATGATTACATACATTGCAAGTTAAATAAAAGTTTGTGACGCTCGATGGGATTGTATCCTCTAACTACCGACTTCCTATTCTATTCAACCTTCCGGTTCTATTGCGATTTGTACATGGAGGCAAAATTTCAGCTCAATAGTTAACTGCAAAGTAGATCAAATTTAACTTACTACATTTAATTATAGACTAACAGACTATAGGGAAAGGTGAAACTAGATAAAAGCTTTTAAAAAACCTGTAGGACTTAGTATTTCTGTCTGTCTTGTCAGCAAGTAGCCTGAGACACTCAATCCATAATGTCTCTTAAATTGGACGGTATGACATCTAACCGCATATTGCGTGTTGAATGGTGCAACTCAACGCCGCGAGTTTTTTTGCTACCAGAGCAAGGACATGGAAATACTTCAATCGCCTGAGTGGGAATCGAACGCACCTATCGCGTTTACATTGCTGTCGAGATTACGAGCTGTCCCACTGCGCCGCGGTGGGTTTGTATCTATATATACACACATACATACATACATACATACATACATACATACATACATACATACATATATACATATTATATAAATATATAAAAGTTTTACATATATTTTCAAGATTATATTTGTTTAGTTCGCAGTTCGCGCAAGCAAATTAAGTTTTTGTTCCCACACAAGTGTGCTCGCTCTCTGGGGCAACCTTGCTAGGTCAAATAATAACGGAATTAGGTGAATAAATACTTCACACAAAGTAGTTTTGTTCTTACAGTTACTATTTTTGTTTTATGGTACTTTTCGACTGTTGTTAATTTCCATTAATTTATGAGGTTATTCTGAAAAAATATAATTTAATTTAATTTAAGAGGTTCACGATAAAAACGGTTAAAGGCTAATTATTACAAAAGAAAAATTCAAATACTGACGTTTATCAACATTAGAAGTTATTTTCTATGACACGTATTGTTATACGCACTGTGGTCGTGGGTTTGATTTTCACCTAAAAACGTGCCTATTTTTTGTTCCCTCATTCTGTGTGAGTTTCAGTTTGGAAATATAGCAGAAGGTTAACGAAACCTAACTGCCATTTTGTACAAGTCCGGAAATAATTTAGTTTTATTACTTTCTTAAGTAAGAATCAAACTCACGACTATCGCGTCTCGGACACTGCAAAATAGGTTGTATTGAACGTTTAACAATTTCCACGTACCTTGGTAAAAACAAATAGCTTCGTGGTCACAGTGCTTGGACCGTTTCCAAGCCAAATATATTCAAATTTTATACGTTTTTAAAGTTCCTCAGAAAGTAAAAACGGAACCCTAATAGGGTCAAAAGCATTTATCTCGAGATCATGTAAATGTATCGATCTGAAAATAATATCAAATATTTATATCTGCGGTTCCCTAAAGTACAGAAAAAATCAAGCTTCTAAATCAATGCAATCAAAAGATACGAACATTTTACGCAGTGATGTTAATGCATTTTGTATTAAATTTGTAGCGTAATCAAAACTACTACTACCACTACTGCTGGTGGACCTACAGTTATGGAAATGAGCACGTACTGAGAACTTACAATACAAGTAAAGGGAAAATTCCGAAATATGAAATTGTATAGATATTTTGTAGAAAAAAAATATACAAAAAATATATTCGTAGTTCATCTCATAGAAAATGAGTGTATACGTTTATAAACTTAATTTTAACTTTAGTTAGTCAACTTTTACAAATTGAACTGCCCGTTGACATACAATACTGAAATTGATACAGAACCCTGAGTATGCGAAGGCGACTCACATTTGATCGATTTTTCAAAGAATTATATATTTTCCAAAAACCAGTTATTAACGTAGCTTAAATATACGAAAACTTTTTTAATTAAGACCAAAACTTTAACAAGGCTGGATACGATCAGATAACAATCCACACGTAAACCTATAATAAAAGTTTAGAGTCCAATAAAGCGATTAAATAGAAATGAAAGGAAATGGATTGTTTGTTAAAAAAGTTAGCTAGCAGACCCACGAGAATATTTATGAAATTATTTTCAGTTTAGGGGGTAAGTTCTAATAAACCGCGAAACACGTGTTCAATGAAATATTTTTAAGTCTGATTTTGAAATCTTACAAAAATCGGTGCCAATTTAGAGATTTTTAAATATATATTATGTACGTATAAATTGTAAATGTATCGAATAGTAACAACTAATTTTCTTCGAAGAGATCATCTTGATATATATAGGCTATAGCATTTTTATGGACAAAAAAAATAAATAAATTGAACCAGTTGTTCCTAAGATTAGTGCGTTAGACCAAAGAATTTCTATAGATTTATAATATTAGTATGAATATAGATTAGAAGCTGCATCCCATTTCCAAATCCACATGAAACCACAAAGGCAAGACTAAATTAAGAAAGTTTAATTGAATAATTTAAACTTCGTAATAGTTAATTAATTGTTATCAAACATTATAATAGTGAAATATGTTTCATAACTTTAAATATTTGCCTCCAAAATTCGGTGTAAATTTGGGAACGGAAGTGTCTTAATAGGAACGGGGCGGAATTCAACACTTCCGTTCTTAACTTTCCGCTAAGATATAACGGCAGTGCGAACTCAACACCTCGCTTTGCCTCGTTACCAGAGCGAATAAATAAAAATATTAAATATTCCATCACCAGTGGGGAATCGAACCCACAATCTGTCACGTTTATAGTTGCACATTTGTGCCCCTGCGCCGATTACTCGCTGCAGATTTATATTATAAAGTTATCATTTATAATATAATAAAAGATATATGGAGTGGAAAATATACATCACTGAACACTAGGTTTCTAAGTTCAAAAGCCTATCGCAGTCAGGAGTAGGTCAGATGACTTAGAAGAAAAAATGTCCCTATGGAATTTAAATTATATATTATTGTAAATGTAATATTATTATAAGAATAATATTTTATAGTGTAGTGTGTAACTGAAGACGTAATGATTGTGTATTTGATTCCCACTTGAGACAATGAATTAATTTCGATGAATGTCAGTTCTGCCATTTCACACGTAATTGTACTTAATATATATTATCTTTATAAGAACGTATAGACACGGGCAACTGTGATCGTGATAGGTCATGGGTCCAATTTAATATAACATTTTGCATATATTCTGCGTTGAGTTCCGCTACTCAACACGCAATTCCTCCAGAATTAACTGAAAAGTGGTAAACGGAAGTGTCTTAATGGGAACAGAGTGTCATAACACTAGGTTTCCTTTGCGTAGCCTTTGATAACGCGTGAGGCTAAAAAAATATTGAGAATACTTAGGAAAAAATGGAAAGAATAACATAATGATCATAAATTTCTGACAAGCAAAGATACCCACAGCCTTTGAATTAGTATTAAATAATACAAACAACTAAGGCACTTAAATAATGTAGTAAAAATACTGTTTTATAATGAAGTAGACGAAATCTCAAGTGTCGTACTTAACTAGCTTACGCTGTCTAAATCTTAAGAGATATTTGAACAGACTCGTGGTTAGTGGTTTATTCTGCTTTATTTTTAATCTCCGACGTAAAAAGGTTTGACCTGTTTGTCTGTGGCATGGTAGCTCCTGAATAAATTAACGAATTTTAGACATTTTTTCTTTACATAAAAAATCTATTTTCTAGTGGTTTTTAATTTATGCTTGGTAATAAGCTCTAGCAGTTTGAAGATATCAGCTCTTTAGCGTAGGTTTTGTCATAATATTAAATTATATAGATAATTTAATTAAAATGTTAATTTATTAACTTAACAGTATATATGTAGCTGTAATATATTTATAATATTGAGAAAGGACCATTTATCTTTGACAATTAATTTTATTGATAATCAACCTTGCCAGGCAACACCTTACAAAAACATCCATCCATTTCCTCCCCCGCTATTTTATTCTTAGTAATAATACATATTGATCTTGTACAAACAGCTCGTAATATGTTTGGTTAATAAATAAACCATATAAATATACAAAAGCCTGTAAGCTCTTCGTCTCTTTTATTTTTTCGAACTATTTTATTTGAAAGGTGTATTAATCCAGAAACTTTAGACATGACTCAAGAATATATTATTCTTTCTTCCGGTTAATTTGAATTGTTTTTCGGGGTGTTCTTTATTAAAAAAATTAAAGATCATTTTTATATTTTTTGAACATAAAATATATATTAAGTGAGGAACCTAGAATTTTGAAATACAATAAAAATATATTATCATTGAAAAATCGCACCTACAACCGTTTTAAGGCACACACTGTTCAACTGCGACACATATGAAAATACTTTCACCATTTTCCTTTATTAATAAGCCGATATTACGCAGTAAATAGCCAATTGATCTTATTTGCATTGAATCATATGGCACATTTGTGTGTTAATATAATTGCTAGCTCTATTATTAACTATTATAATCGTGTTGATATATAATTATTATATTGTTATTTTGTAATGACCATATTACATGTATTATCCATACCTATATTATAAATTCGAAAGTAACTCTGTCTGTCTGTCTGTCTTTTACGCAATCAGGCCCAAACCGCTAATTTAATTGTGATAAAATACTCATATAGAGATACTTGAGGGTACCGGGATGAACATAGGATACTTTTTTTTTCCTCATATTTGTAATATTTTCGATATATACCAATATATTAAAATAATTAATTTGACATGCAATTTATTCCGCCATGTTAATAACAATGGTCGCTACGCGTTGCTAAGCAACGGCTTGCAAAGTTTGTTGTTTTAAGAAAACGTCACCCAAAGTGAGTTTGCTTAATGCAGACATGGCGCGCGCCGATATAGATTTGTATACATTAACAAAAATTAGATGATTTCTATAATTTGATATTCATCCTTATGAAAATAAATATAATAGTCACTTTTAGCATTTCATCTAGATGGAAATTATAGTTTACTGTATAACATTCTAATAAATAATTAAGGAGATGTCACTGATTCCAAATGACTTAGCCTACGAGTTGTGTAGTATGACCGACGCGAACGGGCAGATGACTTTGTTGATTTTGTAATTTTTTATATATTTTCGAATTAATATTATTTTTTATGTAATTACTTGCTGCTTATAATTAATTAATCTTAGTTCGGTTATCTATACCGATGTTATACACTTAAAATATCGTAATTTTAATCATTTGGGATTTTATTTAATATTGTTCGCAAAAATTAATAATTATTTAATATAGAAAAATGTTTAGTACGCGCGCACGGCAAACTTTAGGTACTTTTTCTAATGTTAAGAATTTCCTTTAGTTACTTTTACTTCTTTTGTTTGTTCATTTCGGTTACTCAGACATTTTTTCTAATAATAAATCTCCTTATTATTATTTTTTAACTTATTTTAATTATTTAGGCTTATAGATTCGCGGGCGTAGCCGCGTCCGGGCCCACTAGTAATAATATAAATATGTCGTCGTCGCCAGTGGTATATAGCCTGACTGTAAGCACGATGGTCTTTTTTTTTTATGGAAAAAGGACAAAGCAAACGAGCGTACGGGTCACCTGGCGGTGATCACCGCCCACGACCCCGTGCAGCACCAGAGGTGCTACAGGTGCGTTGCCGGCCTTTGAGGTGGAGATAGACGCGCTTCTTGAAGGCACCCATATCGTACCGACCTGGAAACACTGACGGGGATAGGCCATTCCACAGGTCGTGGGTTGGATTGCCTAGTTAGGGCGTCTAGGTGGGATAAATTATCTCATATCATATAAATTCATTATCTCATTAATTGATTTAATGATTGGGAAGTGGGAAACGGAGTGTTTTAACATTAGGTTACCCCTGCGTACTCTGCTATATGCGGGATGTAATGTAAAACTAAAAAAATACAGCTTATAATTTTTTTCCTAAGATACATAGTAAAAACGGTAAATTATGCGAATCTCTTGCAAATTGCAAATGACTGTAAATCTTCCAAATGGAGATCATCAAAAATGATGGCAGACGTGAGTTGCAGATGTTCCGTACGCCTTATGCCTTAAAACTTTTTAATTTTTAACTTGATTGCTACTAAAAGAAAGATTAGAAGATCTTTTTGTTAAAGATTTTGCTAGGAGTGAGTGAGCGGCAAGAGAGGGGGGTGTTGACCTCAGCTAGCCTTTGCAAACCCATCATCGATAATATCTCCCGGAGGTCATGTATGAAAAGGTTCATGACACTGGTTTACCTTATAGTTATGAAATGTAAAATTTAAAAAGTAGTACTACGATTGTACTAGACAAAAGTTAAGTAGACGCCACTTCCACTATTTTTATATTCAATAAAAATGATAAAATCTATAATATGATTATAATAGAAAGAAAGAAAACTCAAGAAACAGCCATCACCAGTGATTTGAGGTGCTTTTGAATGAAATAAAGATAAACGTCCCCATTGTTATATTTCAACGTGAATAGACCTGGGCCCGTGGAAACGACGAAAATTGTATTATATGTGAAATGAAGTTTGTGGATGGGAACTATAAATTATATTTCTACTTCCATTTTCTAGGAAATTGCTTAAGTTATTTCATTATGGTACCTTTTTTTTGTTGTGTTAAGTAGTTTTTTTGTTTCTTTTTATTTTCTTTTTATTATTTAACTAAATACAATGGCTTTTAATATAGTATAGAAAATACATAAATCTCGTATATAAAAAGGGAGGTAGAGGAAATGTAATGTTAAGAAGTGTCTTAATGTCGAGTCGATAAAGTGTCTTAATATTTACGTGGGGGCCGTGGGGAATGTTCCCCATGGCGAAATAAATATTAGTTTCAAATTTTTCATAAAAAATAACAAAAATATTACTACTGATCTTTACTTCTATGTGATCACTAAGTTACAAGTATCATAAATTATTTAAAACTTACTAATTTTCTAGATCGAAATAATACTTATCCTATAGAGTAGGTACTAGAAAGAACCAAGTCTCAAAATAATTAAGTTACAATTAAAAGATTCCTTCCTTACGAGTCTCAGGTGAAAGGTTGAAACTTTGTTTTTTAGTAACCCTTCATCTGCTGTAGAGAAATGAAACTTGAGACTTAATTACTGTTATCTACAACTTCCAAGGAAATCTTCACTCGAGTGCAACAGTTTTGATTTCTTTTTTTTAATTGCTTACACCCACAATATTTATGTGTTTTATAATAAGTATAATATTAAAACAGAGGTATACATTTTGGTTTCTGATTTAGTATATAAGCTTTTCACCACAAGCGATCTTCCAACCAACCCTTACTGTAAAATAGATCAGAGGACGCAAAGAACGTAGTTGCTGTACAAAGTATGATTTAACACCCACAAAGTACTCAATTTTTGAGACATTACGTCTTGAGTGGCGGACCTCAGAGCCGCACTTAGTCTTGATATTGCAGCGATAAAATAAAAATAATTAATTTCTTCGAATGGGATTGAACTCACTACCGTTTGAAACCACTTCAAATTACTAAATTTA
Source organism: Heliconius nattereri (assembly GCA_013403645.1). Lineage (NCBI taxonomy): Eukaryota > Metazoa > Arthropoda > Insecta > Lepidoptera > Nymphalidae > Heliconius > Heliconius nattereri. The sequence continues at coordinate 1,782,170 of JAAIXI010000215.1, read as the reverse complement.
ATCTCTATTATTATGGCAAATTTTCATTTAGAAATTATATGAGAAATAAAAGGTTTTATTTTCACAAAACCGATACATCCGTTGCTCCATTAGCGACTACACTAAGTGTCCCCTTTCCCGGAAATGACACGTAACGCTTTCCGACCATTTTCTTTCGGCTTGGTTAAAAATATCCAATTCCAGGATTCGATTCGAAGGAAATTACGAAAATTACATGTAATGTAAGGATTGTAACATAAAACTATCATTAGGTACTATTGCGGGAAAAAGCATGAGGGTGCTTTAAAAAAATATTACTATCAATAACCTATAATTATATTTATTTATCTTTTGTATGTAATAAAAAAAAATATCTCAAATATTTGAACCAGTGACCTCTCTTATCTCGACTGCTAAAACTAGCCTTAAACAATATTTTGGCTTACTTTTACAATATACCCACTATGTATCACCCGTCAGCCGGCCTTGAAAGGCCCCAAGACTATGGAAGTTCGATCGATAGATTGTCATATTTACGTAAATTTTCTTGAAATTTGTAAATCTTTATACAGCTTTATATAAAAATCAAATCTTATATAAATAAAATTTATATGGAGATGTCGTAAAGCAACACTGAGTATAACACTAAACGCGGCGGTCGCGAGTTCAATCTCCAATCGGAAGTGTTATTTTATGTGTATAAAGGTTAAAGACAGCGTTAAGTTTGTCGTAGGAAAATTAGTATTTTTGTAGCTTTACGCTGTACGCTTTGTCCATCCTGCCATGTACTCGTACTAAGCAGGATAGGCCGAGTGAACCAGGGAAGATAGTGTTAAGACACTTCGTACTTATTAAGACATTTCCGTTTCCTTTGTCTCGTCACCAAAGCGAGATAGATGTAGATAGATATATAAGTATTTCTCTGATCGACCACAATAGCCTTAATAATTAAAATTAAAATACCACAAAAAAACACCAATTAACTTTAATGTACAAGCGAAAGTTACGTACAAAAATAAATAAAATAAAATAAAATATCCCTCAAAGATACTATTAACCCAGTTGAAATAAAAAAGTCAACTTCGTTCTTCACGTAAGTTCCGGGAAAGGGGATACTTGGAGTCGCTAATGGACCAGCGGATGTATCACTTTTACGCAAATAGCAATTTCGTTTCATTGCTATGAGTAGGAAGTGCTGGGCGGAGTTCGGAACCTTCTTTTTGTGTGACTTGCCATTTTATTTTTTGCTAGTTTTCTCCTATACCTACGCTTGTTTCTGTGATCGAAATTACTAATATATGGTGTATTTCATGTTTGAAACATATAGACTATAGTCCTCATCGCTAAATAGACTATTCAATACCAAAAAGAAAATGGTCATGGTGCGGGGCACAAGCGTACGACTGTAAAGGCGATAGGCTATGGGTTCGATTCTTGTTCGAGGAAATGAAATATTTATAATTTTCATATCCTCGCTCTAGTTTTGCTGCCTTTAGGTTCCTTTAGGTTCCTTTGTCTACTCTGATATGTGCACGAAATGAAGCTAAAATAAAAAAAATAAAAAAAAACTAACCAGTGCAGCAGATTAGCGCAATAAATATTCAGCTCATATTATTATACATAGCTAAGTCTGCTTTCAATAGACTTAGAGAAAATTGAAGTCAGTCACTTTTTCTCCACAAGTTTACTCTCGGGAAACTTAATTTACGTGAACTATTAAACGTAAAATCTCGTTCTTCTCGTTTCCGTAAGAATTTCGGGAAATTACTTCGTATTCCTGCTCTGCATTTCCGAGAGCAACTTTCAGCTGACACGCCAAGATTTGAGCATGCTACGCTCACAAGCTTTGCCTGTGCGTTATCTATTAGAAACAGAATTGGGAGAGTTTTATATATACAGTAGCGACCTACTCGCGGCTCCGTCCGTTTTTACTAATTGTTTTATTACAGACAAATGATATAAAATCTTTACATTAATTGTAGCCTATGTGTTATTCTGATAAATAAGATATATAACTGTAAAGTTTCATCTAAATATGTTCAGTAGTTTTCACGTGATAGTGAAACAATATTTACTCCACACATCACATGCCTTCACATTTATAATATTAATAAGAGGAATTTTATAATGTTAATAGGGCGTCACCCTAAAACTAAACGTGGATTTTATTAAGTAAAATTGAAAATGGTCTTTTTTTCTGTTCCTGTAGAATTTTTTAAAAATCATCTTTTCCCATAATTTTTTCTAACCTATTTACATATCATATTTCAACTTTGCGTAGGTACGAGTGTAGTTTAAAACACTGTCCAATTTCACTTGTTCTTAGTATTAAACAAAACTATCTAAGAAAATTATAAAAATAATTATCGAAACTAAAATCTTGTGAATCACTTCTATAAATATAATCATTGATAAGATAATTAGTCTTTAATTATTAGTACATTTTGGCCGTAAATCGTTTTATTATGTTGGCTTAATCGCAGCTTATCCTATTAAATACGGTTAGTCCCGAAATTACTATCAAAAATGTAAGTGATTGTTTAGGCATTAAGATATTAATTTCCATCTTAGTTATGAATTTTACTAATTTCATATTATATACATACAATATTAATTAAAAATAATAGAAAAATAATTTAAGATAATTGATTTGAATTATTGAGTCTGCAATATTATATTTCTCACACAACGTCAAATTTTTGAGACATAGCCAATGTCTCTTAAGTGGCAGAACTAAACGCCGCAGATTGTATTGTTATCAGAGCGGAGAAAGAAAACGAGTGTGAAGCGAACTCTTAATTGTGACGTATATAGTCAGATGCTGTGGTTCCGCGCTACAATGGCCTTAAGATAATCATTTGAATTTAATTAAATATACTATTATTATTATATAGGCGGAAGGAGTTTAGGAACCTAGCGTGAAGAGATTCTATTCCCATTGAGACTCATCTGTTCCTTTCTTTCCTCCGATTTCCATAGGCGTTGAGTGTTAAGTGGCGGAAGTCAACGCCGGGTTTTGCTTCGTTACCAGAGTGAGTTATTTAAACTATTAAATAAATGTATATAAAACATTATATGACCTTGTCACCCAAAGCTGCTTGGTTTGGACTGCCAATAGCCTACTTAAATATCATCATCGTCGAGTATCTTGAACTGGCCTTTAAAATTTTCACCATTTCTAAAAGTAAGCTGATGATATTAATATCAAATGGAGCCTACTGTTAAGACACTTCATGTCTCCTTTAATCCTAATTTCGAGACATTGCGTGTTAAGTGGCGAAACTCAACGGTTTTTTTTATTTCCATATGATATATGACCACAGTACATAGGTACACTCGTACATAGCAGAGGAAACTGACTCGTTTCCAGAGCTAGAAGATGAAAATATTAAATATTTCATTCCCTCGAGTGGGAATCAAACCCACCACCTGTCGCCCCTTGCGCCTCTGCGCCACGACTGGCCTCCGTTATACAACTCTTTGTTCGATATTAATGGACAAAAGGTCCTATTCCAAAAAGAGCATTGTCAAAATGTATCTTGAATACACGTTGAGATGTTTTGAATCTGGAACATCACCTGTGCTACTTTAATGTCTAATGTGGAGGCTTCTTCTAGCGTACCATTCATGGTTCGTAATGAGTAAATACTAATTACCCTGAGAACTATACTAGTTCTTCTAAGCTATTTGAAAGAAATATGTATGCTATTGTCAATATTGATGGAAATTTAATACATTTGGCCGTCATACTTAGGTTATCGGTTTAATAGATTACAAAGTTGATGACACCTAAATTTTTTATTATATTTATGATGAGGAGGGTAGCCATTACGCCCAGTCGTGGTTCGGGGACAAAAGTGGGCGACTGTAAACGCGACAGATTGTATATTCGATTCCGTCTGGAGGAAATGAATTATTTAACATTTTCATTTCCTCGCTCTGATAACGAGGCGTTCCGCCACTAAACATGCAATGCATCCAGAATTCGGTGGAAAGTGTGGGCGGAAAGTGGTGTAAAGAAGGTATCTCAATGAGAACAAAGTGTTTTAACACTTGGTTTCCACTGACAATCTTTACAATAAGCACAGTGTGAGTGAGTGGTAGTCGAACCCACGACCGTCGCGTTTGCTGTCACACTCGTCGCCATAAATCAGTTGATTTAGTAAACCACTCACATATCTTCCACAGCTTCCGGAATACAGAATACATTAGGAAGAATCGATTGTGATGGCTCCAATCCCAATGGAGTACACTGGATCTATTATTAATGACAACCGAATATAGTAAATAAAACATTTGACTCGATCGTGATTCCAAATGCGAATTGTTTTATTGGGTAGCTGGACATGATAAATATTTTGCATCTTTAGACGTATACAAAGAATAATACTAGTACTAGTAAGAAGATACAAATTTTAGAAAACAAGGGGCAGTGCCCAGGGGCACCAGCGACAGAGAATATCCACTCAAGGAAATGAAATTCTACAAACAGACTCAAGGACATCATTTTATTAGAGGAACGTTTAAAAGAGATAAAACGTAAATCTATATAAAAACACATATTTATACAATAGAAATTTTTAAAATTTGGTAACGGAAGCGTCTAAATGGAACAGATTGTCTTAACACTAGGTTCCCTTTGCCTTCACTGTTCAGGAATATAGCATGAAGCTAAAAAATATCATTAAATATGTTTTAAGCAAAAAATGACATTTGGTCAAGCAAAAAAAGGCTGCTTAGAATAAAGTTACTTTTATGTGTATTAAAATCATTAATATTATAATATTTTTTATGTGCAGTGATCTATAAAATAATATAATATAAATAGTAAAGTTCAGATGAATTGAATCATTTGTGGAAGAAAATTAACCAAGCGTAAGTCAAATGCGTTGATATTTATTGGCACCATTAAAGCTTAGTTGGGAAATGTCAGACTGTAGAAGGTTGTAGGTTCGGTATTTGTATAGAGCAATAAAAAAATAAAAAAAAAATAGAAGGAAGGTCACGTAAAAAGCATGACAAGCTCCCGAAGGACTTGTTTGAACAGGTCGATGACATTGGACCTGCCGAAAGAAATCATGCGGAGACCGTAGTTTTTCCAGCTCTGTTCTCTCTGGTTACTCCATCAGGGATACATGAAGTTAAAAAATATATTTATTACCTCGTACTACATTATTTCATTAGAATAGAAAGAAATCGCTTCCTAACATCTTAGTCAAAAGCATTTTTCTTTGGGATGCGACTTAAAAGCGTCCTCATGCTACTTTTAATATTCACTTTTCTACAGACTTCATGGTTGGGATTAAGGTTGTGATAAGTCACTCCGTGATCCAACTCGAGTCAATGTGTGGTGGAAATGTATTTCCATAGTAAAGTACAAAAAATAATGTATCATTTTTTTTTAGCTTCACGCTATATTCCGCACAATACGGGAGCAGAAACCTGGGAACCTAGGGTTAAGCTACTCCGCTTATTGAGCCACTTCCATTCCTAATTTTCCGGTGAATTCTGGGTACATTGTGTGTTGAGTGGTCAAGTTTAACGCCATGCTTCGCCTCCTTATCGTTTTCTCGAGTGGGAATTGAACCTACGACTTGTCACGGTTACAGTCACGCCATTGTGCCCCTGCGCCATGCCTATGACCTTCTTATCTTGATGAAATTGTCATAATTCTTGTCAGTCGTGGCACAGGCGAGAATAACGTGTCATAGGTTGTGGATTTGATTTCCACTAAAGGAAATTAAATATGTAATATTGTCATATTACTCAGTCTGGTAACAAGGCAAAGCGCGGGGTTGAGTTCCGCCACCCAAAGCCTCCAGAATAGCATGTCAGGAACGGGTGTGTCTTAATGAGAACGGAGTATCTCAGGTTCCCGAAAAATAAAATAAAAAAAAACAGACTAAGTAATGATAAACATATAAGTTATACTACGGTATCTTAAAAATGTGTACCTTTTCATTGACGTTTTGACCAAAACTCGTTCTTATTTAAACTTGTTTATATATTTGTATAGAACTAAATAATTTTACTTTAAATATCAGTTGAACCGTATACTCATATATTATTTACTTAAAGGTCACCCAAATATAAAACTGCAGTAGAATATAAATTCCAAACATAAAAATTATTATTTTTTTTTATTTTCCAATATATATTAAAAAATACGAAATACTCAGCACCTATTTATCAGAAAACCCCACGATTTTGATTGTCAAGAAATAGAAAAATCACATAAGCTATATATTTAACTTGCGTGCGTATACATACCATAATAATCCCACACATCAAGACATATCCATAGCACAGTACACACACACAAACACTCACATAGCCTTGTAAGGGGTTCGATTCCGATTTGGGGTAGAATTTAACGCGGGCGCGGTCGTTATATGCGGCAAGTCCTCTCGCCAAACTGATACAATATGAAACTGGGGGTCTACTGCGCATGTTGGCGCGCACCCTCGTACCGCCGACTGAGAGCGGAGCTGGTCGACTCACTACGAATAAATACTTGTCTGGTTTACGTTATAAGTCGCTGTTAATTCATCTATTGTTGGATATTTGAGTGTTAAGTCACTCTGTTCTTCGATTTTTTTATTAAAAAAAGTATACAATAAAAAAATATATAAATACGTGTTATTTCACCCTAATTGTAGATAGAAAATCGACGTAGAGTTCCGCCACTAAACAATTCGAATATTGAGCGCAACATAGAAAAAAAAGTCACTTAAAATTGTTAAGCTTCTCTTTGACTGCTCTGGTATTTGCGGGTTACAGCGTGAATTAAAAGAAGAAAAGAAATAGATTGTTTTTGAACATTTCTGAAGATGAAGTAGATCTGATATATTGCGTAACTAAACGCCACTTTTAAATCATAGAAACAAGGAAACAAATGACTTTCATTATGTCAAACTTCCAGCTAAAAAAATAATAATTAGATCGTCTTTTGTAATTGTTACTTTTTTATGGTACTGTTTGTTCTGCAATTCAATGTTTTATATTCTATCCTAATAGTCCTTTTAGTAAGATCTATGATTTTCGCTATTATTATACTACTAGCTGACCCGGCGAACTTCGTACCGCCTAACAGTCATTCTTTATATTTTGTTTTTAAATATTTATTCTGCTTTTCGGGACACCGGGTCAGCTAATATACATATAATAATAATAATAATACTTTGTTGCACTAAAAAAACAAAGAAACAATACAGTAACAATATTTCCAAAAAGACAATAAAAAGTGCAATGGCGGGCCTTGCACTTGGCTTTCACTAAAAGCACTTTCTTACAGGCAACTATTGAAAGAACTTATTACATACGTAAAGGATAGCAGAAAGGTGTAAATAGTAATAATAAATATATTATTAAATATAAAGAAGTTATTTATCATATAAACATACATACAAATACATTAATATATACATACATGCATACATACTATATATATTTTGGTAGAGTAAAGTGATTGCAATTAAACCACCTAAACTAAAAAAAATGCGTGCCCAAATGGGTATATCTACAATAGTACCCTTGTTTTTTTTTAATTTTTATTTTTATGCAATTTATGTCCAGAATTGTAAAGATAAGTAGTATATCTTTAGTATTGTAAAAATATGTATCCTTATGTTGTAGCAGTAAAATCTAATTAAAAAAATTTTACAATCGTTCATTTCGAGCCTTTTGTATAGCTGTTTTACGAAATCTGTGAAGGCAAAATTTAAGTATTTTTATTTTTAACTTTTTCTTTTAAATACATTTGTTTTGGTACAAAACATACTTAAGTACTTAGTATTCTATGTAATATAATTTCATTTGATTAGAAAAGAAGAGCAGTAATAAGACAAATTCAACTTTTACGATGCTGTCCCCAATTGGGGCCAATGGGTACATCAGAGGTAAATTTTTATGTTTTTATACGCATGTCCATCAAAAATTCATAATGACTTTTAGGATATTTAGTGGTCGCAATGAATATAAGGGTCTTCGCTGCCTCTAGAACTAGGTGTAGTAATCGACGAAGAAGGGGGTGATAACAATACACGAAGCACTGCTAATGTGCCTGCTTTGAGACAGTAGCAATTATCAACCTTTTGCTAAGAGACGTAGAGGAACCGTAATCTTGAGCAACCCCGTTGGTGTAAAAGTGATCCAACTACGACTAATATACGAGGTCATCTTGAGAAATTTAAGAATTTTAAAAAGATGAAACTCAGCAGTAAAGGATATGAAAAGAAAAACCGATCCAATTTTGATTACTGCTTTTACCAAGTTAACCAAACTTTATTAGTGCGAAGGTTTGACAGTGTGGTATGGGCGGGGTTGATCAGGCTGATCAATCTTTTTACCTATATAGCAATGCTGTTGTGTTTTATCAACAGTCATGTAATTAAAAAGTTTCCAAATTCTTTTTTTTTCATGAGCATCTTGCCACAGCGCCATCTATTGTGCTAATAGTTCAACTTTCACCGTTCGATCATAGTTAAAATATACGTTTTCTCAGTATATATAATCAAAAACTATATTTTGCTAAAGTTTTAAAATTAATAACATTTCTCCCGAAGTAATCAATGCGTAACAAATAATAACTTGTTGAGATATATTTTATTCGTTATCAAGATTCGTTAGTACTTACTATTTGTTGTCAATAGATCTCCAATTTAACTTCTTGAAAACATGAAATACATATATCTTTTGATAGAGTGAATAGAGTGATTACAATGAAATAAAAACTTAAACCTACTCTGATTTACTTGTAATTTTTATATATAAAAGTTGCTTAAATTTGTTGCGTACTTTTTACGTGATACTTGTTCACATAAATAGACAAATAGATAAACAGACAAAAATTCCAAAAATGGTAAAAGAGTTAGATTTAAAAAGTTCTTGCATGACGAAACGGCCAAGCTACATACTTTAACTAAGGTAGAGTTTGTGAAGCAAGAGTTTGTGTTAGCAGTATTTGGATAAATATGTATGTAATAAATAATAATACATAACAATAAATAAATTATTCATATTGTAACAATTACCAAAATAACAAGCTTATTTTTTAATATAAGTATTATAAGTAAATCTGTTCTATCAAAATTGTTGAAATTGTTTATTTACATTATGGAAACATAATACTGACAAATTCTCGAAATATTTGCGAGAAAATATAAATATTTTTTTTTCAATTTTCCTTTTCAATAAAAATTGACATTTTGTAGGTAATAATAAAATTAAAATTTGAACGAAATATTTTCTTTTGATATTTTTTTTTAGTTTTACGTTTTAAGATACTCTGTTCTCCAATTTCTACCCTAGGACCTACGTGCTTTCATTTCTAATTCTAGTATAGTAAAATAGATAATATCAATTGAAAAAATATGAATAATGAGATAAATAATAACAAAATAATAAGAGGGGTCAATAGGGGTACGTCATGGTGCAGTGAATGTAAAAACCACGGCTGTGAGCTCGATTCCTACTCTGGGGAATTACTCGCTCTGATAACAAGACAAAGGATGACGCTGATATCCGCGACTGAACGTACAATGTCTGGAAATTGCACGATTCGTGGGAAACAGAGTGTCTTAATACTAATTGCCTTCTGACTAATCAGATATGTACCTAAAAAAAGATACCTATCTGTAATATTATAACATTTATATTATGTAGATATATATACATGTTTGTTTCCATAACGGATATTCCAAATAGGGCATAGGGCATTGACTCAATAAAAAACTTTACCTACTATCTTCGTTTCTAAGCATACTATAGGAAGATTTAAATACAAGTAAATATTCCGGATATGTTCGGACGAATTCGGCCAACTTCGGCAATCATCGTGACTACAAGAAAATCCCAATTTTTACGACTTTGCAGCCAAAAAAATGGAATTAACGATTTTCTGTCTTATTTTTGTATTGTTAAGGATCGTTTTCCTAAATTGTATTATAAATAGTATGCTAGCGAAGAATCGTCCCGTGATAGCCTTTTCGGCATTTTTCCTACCATCTTTCTTTGAGTAAAGAAATAAACATGTGTATATATATTCGACAAAATATATTTAGATGATTTCAGAAGTTTGCATGAATCTGCGGCGATAATTCTCTATAATTTATTGTTATTGCAAATATAATTCGGCGTAGTAATGTTATTTATATATGTACTTCAGTTTATATATAATATTTAAAATTATATCAATTCTTTAAGGTTGTTTTTTACTTTACTTACTGTTAGGTAAACGGTACGATAAAGACGGTTTCCGCGTAAGTCCCGATTTTTTGGGAATTTTGGGATAAAAGTAGCCTATATGTTGACAAAAAAGTTAAAATTAATTGTTTGTATTTTAAATTATTGAAATAATACGGTACGATATTATGAAATCACAGAAGAATATTTTCATTACATTTAGGAAATGAACTATTTCCATGTCCTGACTCTGGTTACTAAACAAATCTCTCTTTACCTACCCAGCCTACTATAAATAGCAACAATATGCACAATAACATCATCATCAGTTCATCATACCTCACCTTAAATAGAGTTAAGCCTAGTGATCTCTAATTAAAATCACTAACTGCACCAACTCCTCTCCAAGTCGCAAAAGAAAAGGAAAAATCAAATCTTTTCTGCTTTAAAAGCAAAAATTTTTCTCATAAATTATGTAAAAGATGAGGTCTTAGAGCGTTCTGTCAATTACATAATCTACTGTCCGATAAGCAAACTGGGATGCGACGTTTCACAGAAGTTCGTTCCGATGGTGAACTTTATAATCTATGACTTATTTTTTTTAGGTTAGAAACATCCTGCACATAATATGGTAGGCAGAAGGAGCCTGGGAACCTAGTGCTAAGACATTCCGTTCTCATTAAGATACTTCCGTTCCCCACTTTCCGCTGAATGACTTCGTTGCCGTTGTACTGCAGGATACAGCGTGATGTTAAAAACAAATTAGAAACATAGATATATACATATGTATTTTAAATTTGTTTTTATTAATTGTATATTTTCTAATTTGCTATTTTTTTAAGTGAATCACTAACGAAGGTGTTAATGCCACGGATGGATTTATCTTCTTCATATTCATAGATTCTTAGATACATAATTTATGAATGAGAACGCAATCTTAAGATCGATCTTAGAATTGACAACGGCTTATAAATACGGATCTTAATAATTTAGATATAGAGCTAAGTGACTTTATTCTAATACTTTCTACACGTTCTTATACATTTAATATTTTTAATGGCGGAGTCTCCTTTTAAAGCTTAACAGAATGTCAAATGTATATTTTAAAATGGAATCTAGGACATGACATTTCGGAGAAAATTACTTCGATGGTAAACAATGTAATCTTAAAGAGCATTATTTATAGATACAAGAACAAAAAAAATGTTATTTTTTCTTTCTTAAACGATGTTGAAACTGAATATGTCTCTTTATTGACTACGGTTTATTTATTCTTCATCATGCGTCTCCCCTCTCTTCTTTATTACCCACTTTTCACTGAATTTTCGAGACATTGCGTGATGGGTGGCTCAACGCCTTGCTTCATCTTCATTTTCTCAACTAGGAATCGAACCCACAAATGTCACGTTTACATTCACACGCTTTGCTACTTAGGGCCTGAGATATATTTTTAAAACATTCTGCCAATTATATGATCTGTCGAACAAATAATCTAGGATGGTACCTCTCAAAGAAGTTTGTTCCGATAATAAACTTTGTAATCTATAACTTAAAGGAAATTAATTATTAGTTTGAGAAAAATATTTTCCTCTTTTAATATTTTTACATCGTGGTCTATGTGTCAATATTGAGTCAAAGACTAAATAAAGTATTTTAGCGTCTCGCTTTTCATGTTGTTATTTACTTTTTCTGATATTAAAGTATTTAGTGATAGAAGGCAAAACTGTACTAATTATAAGTAAATTGGACTTAAATCTGGTTTATGCTAATTAAAAATGGTAACTAACAAACTGACAGTTTTCTTATAAAAGAACTAAAATTTAAAAAAACACCGCGAATGTAATAGTACATTTAAATTTTATTTAATTTCGCGTAGCGCCAATATCTATTCAATTTTCAAGATATAATCAATTGAGTAGCTGAACTAAACATTGTCATTGTCTTCTCATCACAGCAAAGAAATTAATAAATCTATAGTACTAAAAAATAAAAAAAAAACAAAATCATATATCAACTAACATAAAACCAATAGAACTATTCCACTTCCGCTTCCGCCAAAACAAGCGCAAAGTCGCTATACATTTTGTAGATCTTTAGCACTCCCTTCAGCACCGTGGGTGAAGTAAACTGTGAATAAATTTATTTCGTTCGTCTGTAAAGACTTTTATTTTTCTCTTTCCTTTTATTTCATTTGTCAATTCAAATATTTGTGGATAGATATTTTGAGGCCATTGTCACATAATAGTACACATTTTGACTCTAAATAAGGTGCTAATGGGTTCCCTCATCTCACTCACTTTTGATTTATCCCTAGCAGGATGACCAAAGTCGAGAGCGCCAAACCTATTTCCACATGTCACCAACTTCGTCATGCAGGGGTTCTCCTGCTTTTTACGTGACCTGCCTTCAGTAACATCTATACTATGTTCTCGAAGGTCTCTTACCATGCACTTTGCTCCATAATTTGAGATCTGGATGACAGGCTTTAGGCTATATAATTACGCATAATAAAACAAAGCAGCTCCGTTTCCCATCCAATTTTCTTGACATCAGATGGTGAAACTCAACACCGCGATTTTTACAAAGTAGGAAAATATAATTTATTTTTAAAACACATAGCAAAGTAGCATTTGGACCGAGCATGTAATGTTTGAGCTAAATCGTTAATTTTGAGCCCTCGACCTAATTTCAGTTTAGCTCAATTTTCATGCGCTGCCGGTTCCCTGATTTACTTTATGGTATACTCTGTTATTGTTTCAGTGGAGATAATATGTTTGTATGTATTCTCAGTAATTATTTGTATGGGAGCTCTTTTAGAACGTTATACATGTATGAAAATGCGTATATAAATATGTTTTAAAGATAAATACTCATATGTATTGTATACTATAGAATTTGAAAATAAGTTACTTAGAATTATTATTATGAGTAAATATTTGCTTATTTTTAAATTGGAAGTACATAAGTGTTATCGGCACATGAGCCTCGATGTATGTTTTTAGCTTCTTGCTGTATCCCCCAAATAGTAGCGTAGGCAGAGTGAATCTGGGAAGCTAGTGTTGATACACTCCTTTCACATTAAGACATAACTCATTCTCCGAGACGAGAATCGAACTCACAACAATCGCGTTTTCATAATCAAATATTGTCATAAAAAATGAACATTCCGATACATTACAATAAAGTTTCGCCATTCTATATTCCTATGGGATTTCCGTACGGCTACGTTACTAAGAAATATTCCTTCTTTCAATGTTTCACAAAACATGAGCATTGTAACTGGGTCACTAAAACTTTGTTATTTCAGTTAAGAAATTTGAACTTTTGCCATGAGTTAAGTAAATTATTTAATATATTTTTATGTAAGAATTGTGCTGTCATAGTGCAGTGCCGTAACTGTGAACCCGAGTTCATAATCCAATTGAAGTAATCTAACGTAAGTATTATCTATAAGAGACCAATCGATTCGTGGACGCACTAGAAGCACCCTGCTATGTGCGGGTTACAGTGTGAATCTAAAAACAATCTCTAGAATAAGAAAAACCCACAGAGCGGAGTGTCCGGACTTCACCCTATTTATGCTGCTATAAACAGGAAGATAAAACAAAATTCCACTGACGTCCTTTAGTATCCTGTCTAGTCCTCGTTCAGCAACTACTCTGATTTTTTCCTTACAAATTACGAGATCCATTTGACCTTTTAAGGGTTTCAGAAAATCCTTTTCCAGCGGACGCTACCTACATGTCGAATTTCAGTTTTTTCAGCTGAGCTCTGATAGATCAATCACCTTTTCCTTTTACGTATTTAGAACAGAAGATAAGATACATAATATTTATGTACACATTTGAATCTCATGTTCTAAGTACGTTATGTAGATACTCCAAGAAATATTTAAAATATATGGGATGAATATAAGTTCAAATCTAACTTATTATGGAGTTTGTACGTATCGTCACTTTAAGTTCTTACGTCACTTATCGTTCCCTTTACTTTCATTTTTTTAACCGACTTCTGTAAGAAAAGGAGGTTAGCAATTCGACTATTTTTTTTTTATTTTTTATTAGCTCTACTGTTGGATCTCGCACATGCATGAACCCATGATCGGAGTGATCATGGGTTCATGCATGTGCGCGTTCCCATTGAGAGCCTCCTTAAGCCCACATGCCGCAAAATTTAACTGCGCTTTGCCTGGTTACAAGAGCAAATATATGTAAATATTAAATATTTCGTTTCCTAGAGTGGAAATCGAACCCACAACCTCTCGATTGAGCCTGTGCGCTACTAGCTAGTACTAGCTTCAATTTTCCTTACCTGTATATTTTTAAAGCTTTTGATAATAAAAGATATTCAAATCCATACCTATATTATAAATTCGAAAGTAACTCTGTCTGTCTGTCTGTCTGTCTGTCTGTCTTTTACGCAATCAGGCCCAAACCGCTAATTTAATTGTGATAAAATACTCATATAGAGATACTTGAGGGTACCGGGATGAACATAGGATACTTTTTTTTTCCTCATATTTGTAATATTTTCGATATATACCAATATATTAAAATAATTAATTTGACATGCAATTTATTCCGCCATGTTAATAACAATGGTCGCTACGCGTTGCTAAGCAACGGCTTGCAAAGTTTGTTGTTTTAAGAAAACGTCACCCAAAGTGAGTTTGCTTAATGCAGACATGGCGCGCGCCGATATAGATTTGTATACATTAACAAAAATTAGATGATTTCTATAATTTGATATTCATCCTTATGAAAATAAATATAATAGTCACTTTTAGCATTTCATCTAGATGGAAATTATAGTTTACTGTATAACATTCTAATAAATAATTAAGGAGATGTCACTGATTCCAAATGACTTAGCCTACGAGTTGTGTAGTATGACCGACGCGAACGGGCAGATGACTTTGTTGATTTTGTAATTTTTTATATATTTTCGAATTAATATTATTTTTTATGTAATTACTTGCTGCTTATAATTAATTAATCTTAGTTCGGTTATCTATACCGATGTTATACACTTAAAATATCGTAATTTTAATCATTTGGGATTTTATTTAATATTGTTCGCAAAAATTAATAATTATTTAATATAGAAAAATGTTTAGTACGCGCGCACGGCAAACTTTAGGTACTTTTTCTAATGTTAAGAATTTCCTTTAGTTACTTTTACTTCTTTTGTTTGTTCATTTCGGTTACTCAGACATTTTTTCTAATAATAAATCTCCACTTATTATTATTTTTTAACTTATTTTAATTATTTAGGCTTATATTTTCGCGGGCGTAGCCGCGTCCGGGCCCACTAGTTACTTATAAAGTATAGTGATGTCGTAAAGGAATGGCACCTGTAAAAGGTTTATGTTTTAACTTAACACGAGATTAGATAGCGAACTGTATTGCCTCATAACTTGTGCATAATTATGTAGGGACAAAATGAATATACGTGGTGTAACCCACTTTGGGAAGAATAAGGTTAATTGAAAATATCTTTTGGTGGTTGAGCGGTCCGTAGGAGAAAACTGGTTCCCTTTAATCCCTTTACGTGACTCCTGGGTAGTGCAAATTTTATAACATTCTAGTGGACAGAATCACACAAGCTACCACCCACCATGCTGGTAACCACCTGATAAATTCGTATCGTAAAACGGCTTAGTCGAGTTTCGTCCTGTTGTCAAGTGAAAGCGAAGGGAAGAGTTGAACGCACGTTACATTTTATGTAGACCGAATAAGTTTCACACATAAATATCCGCATTTGGTACCTGAACGTGGAGGGTAGCGGGGGCATGGTTTACTGCTGACCGCAGCTGACTGCAGTTGCTGCTGCTGGCTTAAGTAGCGAGCTAGTCATTCTTATGTAATGCCTAGGGTACGCCGTCCAGCCGGTCGGCGACTGGATGGACATTTTCGAGGGCGTCCTTGGAGACTCCTCCAGGTTAGTCTATTATAAGTGTATGCGTTTTTGTGTGTGTCTTGTTTTATTATGTCCTTATGATGAGAAACAGCAAATTGATAAAAGACAGAGCCTGACATACAACCACATAAGGAAAATATAATTGAACTCCTAAATTTGCCTCCTAAATGTAGATAGTCTCTGATCAGTTTATGCTGATCAGAGCTATGATGCTAATTAAATCAAACGCTACTCACCTCGAAGAAAAGGCAGTTCGAATTGTCTCCCCCTCTCCGAAATGTGTCGGTACCGTTAGAAGACCATCTTGAACTACTTGCCATTACTCTGTCATCAAGAGCACAAATGAAAAGAAAAAAGGCAGAAAGAACAAAATACAATGACTATATCTGAGTTATCAATACTAAAATATATGTACATACATACAGATACTCAAACAACTGGAATAAACAAATCAAAACTTCTAAAAGCTGTTTGCTAGATTAATTTCCACCCTTATTCCTTTTTATTGGTTTTCAAGCAATTTGAAAATTGCACCCAATGTTATTTATCAATACAATTTCGACTCTATTCTATATATAAATACGAGTCTTACATTGAATTCGAAAACTAACTTATGTTATATGTAGAAGTACAATTGTTTATGATAGTTAAAAAGTAAACCAATTTCTATTATTTAAGAGCCTCTTAATCTATATTTTTGGCTGACCTTATTCGGTTAGTTTATTTGGACGTCTGAAGGTCCTCAGTTCGAATGCTCCAAGTTAAATAAAAATCGTTTTCAGAGATGTGAATTAAGATTTAAGAGACATTATATTCATAATAGATTATATTATTTGGATTAAACCCAATACAAATGGTAAAATATCAATTTTTTTATTAATAAAATAATAATATATACCTATATATTAACAAAATATCAATATTTAGATTTCTTTTTTAACTTATCCATATAAATTAGATAGAGCTAGTGTTAAGACACACTTTTCTCCACTTTTTGCGAAATTCTTGAGTCATTGAATATTGAGTAGCGGAAGTAAACGCCGCTCTGTTATACCGGAAGCGAGAATAAAAATAGTTCATCACCCCCGATAAGAATCGAACCCAAAACAATCGCATTCACAGCCAGACGTTGCCCCAGTCTCTTTATAGAAATTATAATACAATTTTTTGCTTTCAACAAAGGAAAGTGCATAACATTATTCCAAGATAAGGAGATGCGTGTAAAACGTGACGACGCAAAATGGCCGCCGCATTAGCTTCTTGTAACGAGAGCACTAGAACGCTTACGGTTTTGTGTACAAGAAAAATACATGGAAATAGAATTTTAGCCTCGTTATTGTGTGGAAAATTGTGTTTTTAGATTTTACTTTGTGTATTATTCGTTTCAAGATAAGAGGTATTTTTAATATTTTTAAAGTTAATGTGCTTAGAAAATAAAAATACTTTTGTAAAAAGCGTTAAAAAATCGTCGTAATGTAATATATGACCTACTTAATTAATAAGGCTACCAGTTGCGAAGATCAGCGCGGTCATGCAAACAACTCTTCTTCTTTTATTTCCTAATACGAAGTATTTTTAAGTAATTTATTAAAAAAAAAAAAATAGTTCGTGAATGAAAACAATGCAAAGATTGACACTATAGAGCCAGCCACTGTTTTTTCTCGTCAGAGTCAGTTAAAAAATATTCTTATATATGTTCTTAATATTCGTATATGGGGAATAACGATGCTTTCATTGCTCTTCATACTATCTTTCCGCTCAAGATCCAGCCCAGTCACGCATATAGGAATATTTCTTACCCAAGAATATGAGATCGGACCGAGAACAAACTTATAATAAACTACAGTGTGAATTATTCCTTAATTTCTCCAAATGAAGATAGAATTCACAACAATCAAGTCCACAAAAACTGTATCACTGAGCCTCCGGGTACCTATATGTATGCATTCCATCAAAAACGAAAGATTTACGATCTTAAACAAATCTTATTATCTCAAGATGTCGTTTCATTTCTTTTTATATTTTTTGTAACAACGTTACGAACAAACAGAATACAAAATGTACATATATACATATACTCGTATACGTATATAATGTTATAAATTGAATTTACTCGAGAACTTTACGACTATCTAGGGATCTTTCCTAAAAATAATTTATATGATTAGCTTCCCGTATATAGGAGGATAGGCGGAGGAAATTTAGTGAGAAGACACTCCCCACGCGTGGCCTAATTTTCGAGTTATTGTGTGTTACGAAGGAAAACTCAAAATAGCGCTTGTGAAGCATGTGTTACTATAATATTTGTACACGAACTTTTTAACATATAATCTTAGGAATTATTTGACGAATTTCCATTGATATTTTTTGATGTATCGCTAATTAAATATGAGCAGAATCGAAGTTATAATTAATTCGGAATAATAGTATAGGTACTTGACGAAGCCATATGGTGGACTAAATTATAAGAAACAATGAAATGTTGCCTTAACAAAAGTTAATGAGACTGCTAAGGAATTTCTATTGATATAAAGTAATAAGATAAGATTTTTATTGGCATAAAATAGATGTGGCTGTGATTTCTGACGAAGAAACATAATAGTTCAATTAAACGATAAATGATTAAATACCATTTTAGTAAAACATATTAAGCCTGATAGACGTTTTTCATCTCTATATTACTTTTAATTCTCATATGAATATACATACAATTATTAAATCTAAAACACATAATAAAATTTTAAATAGATTCACCGTATTATGCAAATTTAACATTTTAATTTTCTTGGAACCTAGTGTTAACATACTCCTTCAAAGTATTGCGTTTTGAATGGCGGAACCCAAAGCCGCGTTTTGTCTTTTTTCTAGACCGAAGCAAATGATTATATATATAATTATTTAATTTTCCCAACTGGGAATCAAACCCGTAACCTGACACATTTACAGTCGTAAGCTTGTTCCCCTGCGACACGACCGACCTAAAACCGGCTCTTTTTAAAATTGGATAATAATTTAACAAATTCAATAAAAGCATAATTAGCACTGTCATAGTCTATTAAAAATGAAAAACGGGAGGAAGTCGAAATAAAAAGGCTTCACGGTCGAAATGTATGAAACGATCCCTCGGAAAGGATCCTATTACCGCATCCGATGTTATTTGAATACGTTCATTTATGATGCTAACTGATGTTGGGTGCTGTATAAATATTGTATGATAAATAAATAAGTTCACCTTGCATCCATGACATAGGGTAGACGAAGGGAATCTAGTGTTAAGGCAGTTTGTTTCCCAATCTTCAACGATTTTTGGAGAATATGTGTTAAGTGACGGAACTCAAAGACGCATCTCCCTAGTTATAAGAGTGATGAAATAAAAATATTAAACATTTTATTCCCCCGAGGGGGAATCGAACGAACAAACATCGCGTCTTCAACCACGCTTGTGCCACTGTGCCTAAATTAATGTATGATAATAATTGTTTTTTTTTTCTTATCGTCATGTATCGCTTTTTCAAAGTAATTTTATAGCTTTCACATATATAGAGATTTTACATATAGATAAATATAAAATCTATATCTAATCTATATATAAAAATATAGATTATAGAGATTAGTCGCCTATTCTACCATATTCTTTTACTTGTATTCTTCTATTTCTTTTATTTATTGGATGTACAATAAAGAGTTTTATTATTATTATTATTATTATTATTGGTTAGTAATTAAGATGCTACAATAGTTAGTTGTAGCCTGATCTATACTAATATTATACAGCAGAGTTGGGATGGTGGGATGCATTAATCCCAAATGTTGGTTCGGAAAAGAAGGTTTTGGGGTGCCTTGTTATATCACATTAATCATTATAATATCAATGTAACATACTGTATTTCTTTTGCAGAGGTAACTTGACAACAAACAAACAAACAAACAAAATACTCTTTATTGTACCATAGAAAAGACACATTTACATGTATTAATACATAGAACAGTACAATTGGTGGCCTTATCGCTAAGAGAGCGATCTCTTCCAGGCAACCTTTGGGTAGAGGAGAGAATACATTATCTTAAAAGGGATGGGGTGTACAGAGCTAATATCTAGTTTTACACACTCACACATAAATACATAAATACATACATACATACATGCATACATACATACATACATACATACATACATACATACATACATACATACAAACATGCATACACACATACATAAATATATAAATAAATACATAATACTTTGTTTATGATATATATGACAACCTAGTGTTGAGTGAGTCAAGACACTTTCCTCACGTTGGGTCGAATTTTCAAGGCATTGGACCTACCAATAACGACAGTCTCTCCCTATAATTCATATGGAAAAACGGCACAAAGTCACTGCAAACACTAAATTCTAGGCTCATTTATATCAGCCACTAACACTAGCGGTCCAGTTGCAAAAACTTCTCAGCCTTCTCAGTCATTAATGCTTTTTCCTGACCATTCGCGACAATGATGAATTACTTGGATCGGGTAGAGTAAACGTTGTTTTTATTGACTATTAATTTTGAGGCCCTAGTACGTGGAGTGAAAGATGAAATTTATGTATATAAAATACAAATTAGTAAATATATTATTGGTAGGTTCTAGTCAGCTATAAATGTGGGAATCAAAGATCAAAAATTTAAATTAGATATCTTTTTTAACACATGGAATTTATAGGACTTTTTCATATTTTACTTGTACCCAATGACTTTATTAAAATTTACCTGACGGTGGAGTCTTTAAATTTCTAGATTTGTGGACAAACAAACATACATACATTAAAATATTTAGCACATGTACTCATTTAGCCCAAATTGTTATTTATTTAGAATTGAAACTAGACTAGTGTCAATATAATCCATCCCCCAATAAATCGCTTTCAATCCCCATTTTCCGCCGAACTTTCGAGGAGTTGCGGCGTGTCTTTTCTAGCTCGGGGCCGACTCAAATTCCAACCACCACGCTTACGCCTCCTCCTCCTCGGATCTAAATAGATCATCATCATCATATTCAAATATTATGCAATACCAATAACACATACTCGTACATATATATTATTTCGAACTGATAACCTCCATATTTTGAAGTTGGTTAAAATTAAAAAACTAATATACGAAAGACTCATGTATATCGTAAAGAAAATGTATTTATCATAAATATAGACAGAAAACACGACTATTCCATTTAGAGTTGTCTAAGCATCTCTTCATTATACGTGAGTATTGGATTTTACTTCAAAGTTTGTGCAGTCTCCTAATCTTCTTCACTTATTGTGAAGCCAATTTAACATGAGCAAATACGTCTCTATGAAAATATGGATACGTATAATTTTCGATAAGATAAAAGTGAACAAGATAACTAAAATATTTTTAACGATTTGAACAGTCAAAGTCAAAAAAATACAGGGAACTGCTAAAAATAATATCGAAGTTCAATTATTATTATGATGGTCTTTGTTTTAAAATCCAAAAATTTGGACAACTTTAGTATCTACTGTTTAATATTATTTCAATTTTTGGTCCGTACCCAAAGATCCTACAGTAGCCTATTACCAAGACGGTCCGATGTCTGTCTGTCTGTCACCAGGTGGTATCTATTGAACCGCAATAGTTAATTAAACCATAGAATAGACATACAATTTTTTGCTATGCTTAGAGAAACCTTCGTGCTCGAATTGGACTCTACTTTAGGTGGTTTATGTACATTTCAAATGCGTTTTCATTTTACCGCTTATAGACAAAACGTGTAGTTGAGTACCGCCAGTCAACACACTGTCTCAAAAAAAACTGGCGCGTGAGTAACGGAGTGTCTTAACCCTACGTCACTTAATACAGCATGAGCGCCTTTACTATAACAGTGAAATCTTCACAAATACTTCCTTCTTAAATTGCAGAAATTCGGGTAAAAAGCGTTAATTTCAACAAAAAAATACCAATTTTCATAGCACTTTTCTGAGTAATAAAATTTCTGTACACGACGCGTACCCGCCCATCTCTCATTTCGCAAAATGCTTAAGCTAACCGCAGACTCCCTCATATATTATTTAAAACGGACCCTTAATTAAGAAGTAGTGATCTTAAAAGCCTCACGTTTGGAATTTAACTTTAATTTAGTTTGGGGGTGGTTTAATTTTAGTAATTTAATAGTGGTATTTAAATATTTCATGTAATTTAAGGGTTGTGAAGTGAGTGAACGTTCTCAGTTATATAGAAATTGGGAAACTATGGAGGTTACCTGGATGTTGTTATGATTTTGTTGGAAATTTAAAGTTACTTTTCTTATAAAATGGCATGAGTAGGAAAATATTATATAATATACTTTCATTTACAATATAAACCAATCGTGTCGCAGTGGGATATCATTTGACTGTAAGCACTTCGGTTGTTGCGTGGGAAATATGGGAACCTGGAACCTTAGTGTCAAGACATTCCTTTCCGATTAAGACACTTCAATTCTCACTTCCCGCCGAGGTGTAAAGGCATTACTTGTTGAATTACCAGAGCGAAAAAATGAAAATATTAAATATCTCATTTCATCAAGTGGAAATAGAACCTACAACCTGTTGCGTTTATAGTCCCATGCTTGAGCCGTGCGCTAGGACTTATCTCAAATGAACGATATTTGAATTATTATTATTTACGCTTTAATAGACAAACCGCGGCGTCGAGTTCCTCTCAACTGACACACTCAACATGTAATATCTCAAAATTCGGTGGGAAGTCAGACACTGGGAACATTGCCTATCTTTCTAAAATCCAAACCGTAAATCTGAATATAAAGTAATTTATACCAAAAAAGAAACTACTATAAATAAATTATATTTTAAAATTGTAAACCTTCCGCTATTTACCTAACTGGTATGTAAATTTAGTTTTTGCGTGTTCTAGTCGTATATATATTTTTTGTTTGATACTTTATCATAATTTAGTTCTATTTAACGGCGAATCTAGTTATAAATGTAATATAGCCACGGTTTTGAATGTCAGGGACATAAGAAGCTATTTGAAATACGTCATTGTAGTGCAGTCGCACTACGTATGACGTCAACGCGACGATTGTGGGTTCGAATCAAAACGGAGTAACGTTATCATGTTCTGCCTCTGTTAACAAGACAGCGCGGCGTTAAGTTCCACCACTCAACATGGAATCATCGGCTGACAGTGGAAACTGCTAACAGCGTATTATGCGATTTTTTAGAAGAGACTGAACTCGTTTATCAAAAGGCGTAGACTAGACTAGGTATACGTATATTATTAAAAGATTCTTACACAAAAACTAAAACAGGTTTACAATGTTGGAACTGGAACCTACAACAACTGATACAAAATTTAACCCACTGCGCCATAGCAGCGAATATTTGTTAATTTTAAACAAAAGAGCATCCTCCCGAGATAGTCAAATTTTAACTAAAATATTCAGCACTCAATTAGGCTTTCGCAAGCGCCTTTGAAACATCAGTTTATAATGGTTTGAACACTGCGGTCAGACGGTGTACGGTATTTCATGTTTTTAACTTTACACTGTATGACGCGCGTATCAGAGTAGGAAGAGGGAATCTGGTAACCTAGTGGTAAGACACTCCGTTTCCTTTAAGACGCTTCTGTTCTCAAATTTCAGCTGAATTCATTGCGTTATTTCATTAGCCTCGCTTTGTCAATCGCTATACCATGCCTAGACACGTGTTAACGGATTATCGTACTTATGACGCCCGATTTAGAGGTCATTGTGACAACGCTAATGACGCGTGACGTGACTACGGTCAGTGTCACAGAGTAGATATAGTTCTGAGTTTTGGGTTATTTATTAATTTTCTTTTAAGCTTCAAGGGAAGGGAGTGAATTTAGTATTAAGACTAAGATGTATTTCGCCGAATTTACTTCTTCTTTCTTCTTTTTTATTTTACAAATATCCCACAGCACAGTAAGCAGAGACCTAACGTCGAAATACTAATTGCTTAGTTGTCTAGATCTTTCTTGTAGCAAGAGCGAGTTTCCATTCCACTACGTTCAATTTACTTACTCTCTTACTAAGTCTTTCTCACTCTACACCTAAGTACAGAAACACAAAATATCAACACAAACCTATTTTCGTCAACACATCATAAATAGTGAAACTGAAACAACTATAACTAAGGTATTCACTAAGTGCCTCACTCGTGTAGCGAATTTACAAAATATTTCATTTGCCAGTCCTAAATACTTGTTATAGGAATGTAATAAAGAGACATGAAGCAGTTGGTTAGGCGCCAACCTATATTGTGTAATGTACTATAGAATTTAACTAATATTAGAAAATTCGTATGTCACGCTGTCTGCTGACTCACATATACAGGGAACCTGTTGCGTACTAGGGAACCTGATGTCTGGCGAAAAAACTGTCCTAGAGCACTGTGTTCTTCTCGCCCCGGGTCCAATCTTCGTCAATTCTTCTTGTTATCAGATATAAGACAGAATCGAACCCACAAACCATTCAGGCGCTCAGCCACTACGCCACAAGGCCTCGAACGAAATGGTTATGTACCAGTGCTTATATCGACTCTACATAAAACATAATGTTGTTATTATAATATAATACAGCTGTTTACTATAAATTCTAATTATAGATATAACAATTATCCTCGTTCCCTTATTATCGGCTTTTGTTATCAAAATGTTCACAGGAAAGAGAAGAGGCCTGTCGTTGTATGTGATTGTAAACGTGAAAGTTTGTAGGTTCGATTCCCATTGAACAAATGTGGAATATTTAATATTTACATGTCTTCGATCAGGTGTGATGATTGATTGTCGAGTGACGAAATGAAAATAATACATAATTTAATTTTCTCAAATGGGAATTGAACCTGCAACCTATCGCGTTTACATTGCCACTGCGCCATGTTAAACATAAACGATTGCGAAAAGCTATTTAGAATTTTACTGCAAATTAACTAAAATGTCACACGGCCACGTACTACGAGTATGTCTACTTTATAGTGACAAAATAACCTAATTTCATTTGGGGATTTTGCAACTGAAAAGTTGCGGAACAGTTGAAACTTTAGACAAGGCCAAATAACGGCTACATCCATTCTCTCGTCACATCCTCTCATACATAGTTTCTGGTGGAACTATTTTAATATAATCTTGAATGTAAGTAGGCATTTTATAAGTTTATCGTATTTGTGAAAAAATATTCTGAATAATATATTATTAAACGTATAATTTAATGAATGTTTCAGCTTCGAACTGTATCCCACCTTTGTGGGTCAGGCAGAGATAATTTAATTTTTGAGACTTTGTTGATTTGCAAAACTTAACGCTGCAAATTATCTATTTAATATTTAGTTCGAATCGAGACCACGACTGTTTCGACAAAAAAAATGTTTCATATAAAAATAAAGAAAACACAGTACAACTAAAATAGTCAGTTCCCTCAAGTGGACATTGAACCTACAATCGTCAAGTTTACATTCAGACATTGTACCTATAACCTTTTTATTTCCACACTAGCGGACGCGCGCAGCTTCGCTTGCTTATTTAGGGATGAATTGTAATAAACCACGAAACATGTGTTCAATGAAATATTTTTAAGAGTCTAAATTTCAAATTTTATAATAATCGGTGGCGTTTTAAAGATTTTTTCATGCAAACTTTCAACCCCTTATCTCCTTAAGAGAACAATTCTAGAAAATCATGAAACATGTGTTCAATTAAATACACTTAACAGACTGAATTTCAAATTTTATAAAAATTGTTGCCTATTTAAAAAAAAATATATATAAACTTTCAACCCCTTATTTACACTGTTAGGGGGGGAATCCTAGAAAACGATGAAACATGTGTTCAATTAAATACTTTTAAAAATGTAAATTTCAAATTTTATAAAAAACGGTGTTGATTTAAAAAAAATTCCATACAAACTTTACACCCCTATTTCACCCCTTTAGGGTTAAAATTTATCAAATTCTACGGACAGCGGTTACGGCTGTGCGTGCGTTTTACCAGTCAGTGAGGACAAGTCCTTTTATATATATAGATTAATTATCATTATTAATATACTCTCACTCTATCAGTATATAATTATCATAATAGCAAATATCTCTATTTTAACTTACCCTATGACACCATGAATAAGCAGGATGGGTGGCCAGAGGCAACTCATTTCTCGACGTATACAGGTCCTATAAAGACGGTATTCTTAGTGTATCCAACGTTCTTCACCTTTCAGGATAGGTACGATGTACTGACGTGATATTTGAATAGTTAAAATGCTTTTTAAAGATTTTTTCAGTATAGAGGGGAAGGGAGAGGGAACCTAGTGTTGAGACACTCCGTTCCCTACTTTCCGCCCAATTTTCGAGATATTGGGAGCAATATCTCGAATCGCTCGCTCGCTGTAGCCCAGCTCGGCACACCACATCTGACTGTAAGCGCGACAGTTGTGGGCTGGATTTGTACTGGGATGATTAATTATTTTCATTTACTAACTCTAGAAATACAGCGCGGAATTAAAGAAAAATGAAAGTTTCGAAAACTAAGCTGTACGTAGAGAATACCTAGAGAATAGTCTTTATTCCCTAGCTATATATTTTTGTAAAACCAATTATTTATTTAAATAAGAATAAGTAAAAAAAGTCGACATAAAAACATCTACTTACAATGACGACGAAGAGAAATTATGGGTTAATACTCTTAGAAGCTTTAGCTCAAATTTAGTGGTTGCTTGTGAAATTTAAATCGTGCTGCGGAAATTTTGTTTTAACTATATTAAAAAACATGTTTTTTGTTATTTTATAAGTAATTGGATCTGGTCTGGTAGTTTGTGGCCATACATAGTGCACGGGCACAAGAGTGTGCCTGTAAAAGCGACAGGTCGTGGGTTCGATTTCCACTCGAGCAAATAAAATATTTAATACTTTCATTTCTTCACTGTGATGTCGACGCAAATCGCAGCGTTGAGTTCTGCCACTTATTACACAATGCCTGCAGAAGTCTAGGAAAAATAGGAACTGAATGTCTTAAGTCTAGATTACTTCTGCCTAGCCTGTTGTGTACGAGGATCAGTTTTCAGAGAGATTTTCATGATTTTCATTTGTGTAAGGTGTGTCGAGGCCGTTGGATTGTAACACAATGGGTATGGGTTTGAATTTCGTTCTAGAGAATGAGTTATTTTCATTTTTAGGTAAGAGGTCTCAACACGTAGTCTCCCGAAAATTGGTCGGAAAGTGGAGAACGGAATGTTTTAACTCTAAATTCTCTCTGTCTACTCTGTTACAGGCAAATATACTAGATACCGCGTAAAGCTCCTACTTAAATTTATGAAGCAATTTGCACACAATCAACATTGCGAAACATAAAGTGCATTTCAAAATATTACTTACAAAATTTTCGCTATTTTCATTACGGAATTGATACGGTCCTGGCGTAGTGGAATATCGTTGATTGTAGACTCAATGGCTATGGGTTCCATTTCCATTCGGAGTAATGTATGTCTGTATAATTATTTTTATCTGCGTATTTTTTTAGCAGAGTAGCTGATAGTGGAGATTGATGAAATATTGAGATATTTCAAAGATGACATATAAAATTCGAATTGCAATCCATTACTTATTACAAACAGTATGTAATTATAATTTAAAATACATAATTTCTAGAGTAACTAAGAATAATATATGGAAATTTGTCGTCGTCAGTCCAATCTTCACTTTCCCTTGGTGTAACTATAATAACACAATACACAAAAAGGTTTTTTCCGACAATTGAATTTGAATCTATGACTATAGTAGTTGTTCAATGATACAATCCTGGTTTTAAATATAGTTTAGTTTACGTACCAAAGCGGCATTTATGTAGAGTAAACTAACGCACGGCAGTTCCATACATAATTTCACTGCGCATTCATCATTTCTGTATGACAGTTGTATTATTTTTTACACGAAACGTTGTATGTACTCTACATAGAAATGAATGATGAAGCAAATGCAATAGCTTAAAGTCATACACCTATTAAGAAATATTTCATTCCCTGGAGTGGAAATCGTACCCAGAATAGTTTGCCTATAATAGTCTTATATTTCGTTAAAACAATCATTAATTCCCTTTTGTTTATTTATAGACATTACATATATACATTCATACAACCGTATGTTATTAATTATATTTCGAGCTTATCACCGCTTTGTTGGAATGCGGGCGTATTGTTTTCATATATCGCTTAATGTGTATTGTGCCAGTGTCAGCGATTTTTAAGATATTCAGTTCTTAGTTTACAGGCCAGTGCGACTGTAAACGTGACAGGTTATGGGTTCGATTCCCACTCCTCCAGAATGCCTCCAGAATCTGGTGGAAAGTGGGGAGCGTTCGATTCCTACTGAGTGAAGTGAAATATTTAATATTTTCATTTTCTCGCTCTGGTAATAAATAAACACATAATGCCTAGAAAATTTGACGGAATGTCGGTGACGGCAGTGTGTTTATGGGAGCGAAGTATCTCACACAAGAGTCCAAGGTCTACCCCGCTAGGTGCGGAATACAGCATTAAGCTTAAAAAAAATATTATTGTAGCCTTCAACGTTTTTGTGCTAGATTCCCACTTCACGGAATTATTATATTGAATTTACCTACATTTCTTCACTTCGGTAGACGTAGCGGGTCGTCGATTCCCACCAGTTCACAAGTTATATTTCTAGAATTGATTGGATAGAGTGAAACACAATGATTTACTTTAGGTTTCCTCCAGCTAGTTAGCTATGCGGAAATCGCTGAACAGTTTTTTTTCTAAATATGCTTTCATACTCGCTATAAGTAAGACCATGTTCAAAAAGTTTATCTACTTGCACTTTAAAATTTAAAATGAAAAATAATTTACGTCGCACATATCTAGAAACGCTTATAATAATGTAAATATTGTACATATGTACAATATGTACTTAGATCCCTTGATGATTCAGAGGTATACTTTATTTATTTTTTTCTGCCTGATAACAAGACACAGTGCAGCGTTTAGTTCCGCCAGACATTGAGCCACTGCTCCATAACGGATAACATATAAAATTAGAACCATAAATCTTTATGGCGTTGAGTTTCGCTACTCAAACGTAATAACCCCAGAATTCAGCAGAAAGTTCCCACTTTAATGGATCTTAATGGGAAAGGAGTGTTTTAAGACTAGGTTCACAGGTTCTGTCTACCTATCTTGTTATATAACGGTACATATGGGGGATACGTATTGTGTGAGCAAAGAAAAAGATAAGTATATAAAAACAAAATCCTACGCAATATACCTACGCGAAATAAGAGGATCGTAAAGAAAATAGTGACAAATTATATACAATTTTAGATCAATCAAGATATATTACTGTCTGAACTGGATAAACAGAAGGGAAATTGAAATCTCTCGAGACCTAGGTTTCTTTCACAGAATATATATCAAAGAAAACTAACTAAGTAGAAATTGAATTTAGTCACATTGAAATTGGAAAATATATTGTATTATTTTATAATTTGGAAGAAATGGTTTGTGACAGATGAGTTTTAGTCCGCAGCTTCGTTTGAATGGATTAAAAAAAGAAAACTATTTTTTTTTGTTTCACGCTGTATCCCTCTCATAAGAGAGTAGGGCGGAGGGAACCTAGTGTTAAGACATTCCGTTCTCCACGCACCGCTTAATCTTAGATGTTGCTTGTTGGGTGGGGGGTAAAATTCCGATACTTCCCGTTTCCATAAGAGCTTGCAGAAATCCATTAAGCGTCCCTTAATTAAGTTGTGCGTTATCGAAAGTATAATATTATTCGAAATTGTTTAAAGTTTACATAATTTAAATAAAATAATTTCACCAAGTCTACTCTATATATTACATACCAACAAAATACACAGCTAATTTCACTATACACGTATTTCAAATGCGAATTGAAATCTCTACTAAACTGTAATATAGGAAACTAAAAACTAACAATGACTGTACGTTGCACAATGCAGCGTTAACATATTGCAGAGAAAAATGAAAATAATATGTACATGAGAATTGTGGATATCTCCATCTTAGATGAATATTAAGCTTCGCGTTTTGTATTGGAAATAATGTATTATTTTATATATTGACACTAGTGGCTTCCCGCAACTTCGTTTTCGTAACGTAAAAACATAAAAACATGCTTTTTTTCGTTTCCAGTTGGAATATCAACAGTATATCACAATGAACCGTTTTTTTAGCTCTACGCTGTATTCCGTAGGCTGTATTCCGTGGGCTAGCCAGAGATAACTGAGCGCCAAGTGCTACGGTATTTTATTAATAATTAATTTCAAATGATTATTATATTTTTATTATTTCTTTTCATTTAGCTTGAAATTCTAACCCGTACATGGCAGAGGGAACCTGGAAACTGACATTATATTAGCATTGGGGCTACGATGAAAGGCTTGCTCGCAACGACCCCTGCCAACACTTACACCAGTACATCCCCGCTGGTGTTTTAAGCGACGAAGACGACTTTTGTGGGGTTGCGGACCACCACCCAACACGCTATGTTCCTGCAGCGTGTAGTAGAAAATGGAGCTACAAATAACTCAAAAAATATATCGATTTAAATATGGGATACTATTATGTAACTCGAAGCTTCATAAAACTAAATATTAACACAAATTCATTAACGCATTGATATCACACAGCGTGAAGCTGAAGAAGACATTGTTATAAACTTCGTATTTCGTTTCAGTTAATAATTTTACTATAACGTTTTTAAATTATCAACAGCATCAAGTGTCTGGAGCACAAAGGCTTTGCTCCCGACACTTTTGACGCTCGTACCCCAATCTTTCATTGATTTCAAGTTTATAGTGGAAATTTTAATACTTTATATGTTATATTATATAGCCTTTATATGTTATATTATATAGGATACGAACGTGCGACTGTTAACGCGATAGCAGTGGCTTTGATTCCCAGTCGAGGTTATGAAATATTTAATATTCTCTAGTCACAAGGCAGGAGCGAGGAAGTGAGAAATATTTCATTTACCGAGTGGGAATGGAATCCAAAACCGTTGTGTCTATAGTCACACGCTTACGCCACTGCGCCTTGCCGACCTCTATATATGTACATAATTATGTACATTAGGTCGGGTTAAATAACCTTGTGGGTCCTATCCAAAGACATTTAAAGATACCGTATCTTAACAAGCACAAAGTGCTTCAAATTTTATCGTCTACGCGACGAATTCTCGATTCATTGTTTATTGTCAAGATAATTTGGGAAGAGCAAAAATAGACGTGCTTTGCCCGCCACACCTATTTTTAATGGAATAGTGGTTAATTTTCCTTATATATGTAGTAGTTTGGTCCTGAACTGATGTCCTCGGCAGGATTTAAGGAGGATTGTGGGGAATCTATGGGATTACTCCGGGGTTATCCCGTACCCCGCGGGATAATCAATTGTACCTTTATAAATGTCAGTGGTAATTGTTATTCTATTGTTATCAGTTGGGATTGAAAGTAGGTGTGGTGTAGGTTCAAATCGTTTAAGAATTTATTTATTTATTTTGCTTTTTTTAGGTAAACGTTTTATATTTTTTTATGTTTTACGCTGTATCCCTGACATGGCAAGGTGAAGGTGTTCCCTTTTTTTTGCGGTGTACTGAGTGAATATAAAAATATGTATATTTGAATCTACAGCCATTATGTTTTGTAAAAGTTCATGCTTTTATTAATTCTAAATTCTCTGGTAAATAATATATATAAAATTAATACCAAACTGGAGTTATATGTTTTTTTGTAAATATTTCTAGTTTTCTTTATTTAATGTTAAAAGTCACAAAAATTATAACTTTTTTTAACCCAACTAATAACATAAACTAGTGCTATCGGAGAACAGAGAGCTTTATCTTATTTTTTAATGCTTTACTCTGTATCCTGCACATAACTGTTTTATAAAGCCTAAGGACCTAGTGTTAAGACACTCATTTCCCATTAAGACACTACCTTTCCCCTTACTTACTTTGAACTCCGTTACAAATCGAGTTGTATAAAACAATACATAAAAACCTTTTTTCTATAGTTCAATAGTGGGTCAATAGTCCGTCAAGAGCGTCAAGAGCGGGGCGGCGGCGATAGAAGCATTTTACTACTACGCAAATACTCGTAGCCCGTTCGCTGTTCATAAAAGGTATATATTTAGTAGGCAGAACTAAATGTTTTAACATTTAGTTCTACCTTAGACACTCCGTTCAACATTTTCTTCCCAATTTATGAGACATTACTTATTCAGTGGCGGAACTCGACGGCAAATTCTCAAAACATTTTGTGTTGAGTGGCAGAACTCAGCGCCGTCACGTCACATTTTTAGAATACAGCAGACATACAGAGACTTCAGCAGACAGTGCGGAACAGGTGTTTTAATGGGATCGGAGTATCTTAACACTTGGTTCTCAGATTATTCGCCAACTATTTGCAGGATAAACCATAAAACTGAAAAAAATTGTCTAAATATGACATTTTACAACTTTTTAACAGTGCGAGCCGAAGAACATTTTGTACAAAATGGTTTTTGGTAGGATTTTAAATGTATATGTTCTGCATACTTCTTAAATGTACACGGAAAGGTCGTCATCCTTTCCTTTAAGTCATTCGAAGTTTTCACCTGTTTCTCTTACCACTCACTTTTGCTTTATAAATCTTTTTGCCATTTTTCCATCACTCATTCTCTCGACATGCGCAAACCCGAACAGGTTCTCTTTGTGAGACTCTCGCTATTTACCATGCTTTGTATCTCATAATTGCCATATTTTCCCCCACAAACTAGAGAAATGGAAATAAAAAAACTAATATTAATTTACAATTCATTACATATCTAGGAAGCGATACACGAACAAGTACCTATACATACATAGATATATTGCGGAAGTGGAACGATAAATTCCAAGTGGGTATAAAGCCTTCGACTCGTCGCTGTCAGTATTGTGATATACGCTCGGGATGTACGATTTTAATTTTTATTTTTCTCATACTAGTTCTGTATGGTGTATTGAAAATTGGAATGTATTTGAATTTTAAAATATTGTCTATGTAAGTTTTGTAAGTATCATTCGCTTTATTGTAGAAATATGCTAATTGTGTGATCAAATTATATTTAAGATATATTTGGTCATTATTAAAGCGCGACGAGTTATGGATTCAATTATCTAGTAAGGAGATACACCGCGGCGTTGAGCTCGCCACTCAAGTCGCGATGTCTCCAGTAGAAAGTGGGAAACGGAAGGTTTTAATATGAACGGAGTGTTCTAACACTAGGTTCTCTATGCCTACTCTGCCTATGGGATACAGCAAAGCAAGACTACAAAATATATACAAATAATTTTATATTTGTAATTTATCATTATACCAACATTCGCAACACTACGTACGAACGTAAATTGCACGTGTTCTAAAGTTACAAATGAGATTACTTAACTTGTGTACAAAACAAACTTTTACGCGATGCCACGCTGAGTTCTGTAAGTAGATTAAACGGAAATATGAGACATGAAACTGAATTAATTAACGGACAGGAAGTATCATATGCTGTATTTTTTACTGTATGGGACACATGTGTAGGGAGGCAGAGGAAACCTAGTGTCTTTTTGCCAGAGCGAGGCAATCGAACCCGAAGATGCTCTGCTGCTGTGCCAAGATGAGCTCATAATTCCTTTTTTTTTTAAAACTGCAGAATTAACATAGATAATCATGTATTCTTACGATGAAAAATCATTTTCACGCTGTATTCCGCTCTTTAGACAAACAGAGGAAACCTAGTGTTAGTGACATTCTACCACTCAACGGGAAACTTCTTGTATACTGGGGAACGGAGTATTTTAACATTAGACGTAGGTTTTCTCTAACTTCTTATATTCTCTCTCACATAATTTTTATAATATACCAAATTTTCATCAATTTCAATCCAGTTCAAACGATCTTAGGTTTGTTAATCCAATATTGATAGGTCGACGTCATGTCAGCCGATGTCCATCGATCAGTTGGAATGTACGGGTAATTTGCAGATCAATTGTAACTGTTCGTGTGTATGGCGCTGAGTGAAGGAAATGAATTTTCAACGGTCTTCTATATTAGTCTATAAATAACTTTTATTTGACGCCAGTTTTGGCTCAAGCGTGTGACTGTAAACGTGTGTTGTGGGTTCAATTCCCACTCGAGAAAATGAAGTACTTAATATTTTCAATTCTTCGCTGGTATTGAGTACGAAACTTGGAATTGAAAGTGGAGTTCGAAGGATCTTAATATGAGGCTCTCTCTACCTACAGCGGGATACAGTAGGATGCTGATCTATTTGATTTTTATTTTGTCAATAATATATATAACAGAAAACTTAAGCGGACGAAGTCGCGTGTGAGTTCCAAGTTAGAAACAAATTTAAAACGAAATTTCGTGTTTTCATTAATCCTTTTAAAGGATCATCCTTAATAATTAATTAATAAGCATCAAAGTGATTGACAACACTCGTTTTTTTAAACGTTTCAAATCAAGCTTCATTAGTCTTGTGTTTTAGTAGCTCCGGTTACAGAGTGAGTGACGAGGCAATTTAAGTTTTATTAGGTGGAAAAATATTTAACTGTATTAAAATGGCTCTATTTTAACTTCAAATTTATTCTGTACATTATTGATAAATAAGCTCACAAACTTTAGTCATCGACATTTTGAAAAAACCCTCTCATTTTAATTTCGGAGACAACATAAAAATTATTTCATGAAAATTTACTTGAAATGCTGTTTTCTTAAAAAAAAATCAATGTTTTGTACTTTGTTTTTTAATATTTTCTCGTTTCCTCTTCTATCCTGCTATGCTTAAGCAATTTTTTCAATAAAAAATACATATTAAAAAGCTACATAAAACTATGCATATCGACCTATATTTTCTAATAGATATGTAAATTTGTTTTGTTGAAGCCGCGATATATTCAACGCCCGTTTCTTTACAATGTTATAAATTGCCGATGCAGAAATCTCATCCCGTTTTAAATTCAAACTGGTATTGATGGTTTTATTTTTTAAAACGTTGCAGCTGAGCATTATATCGATAGTTTAGGATTAAAAACGTCTATCTTGATTGTACGCTATGAAAGAAAGGAAAATAAAGTAATAAGAAAAATATGGCTCAAACTTCTTCATAGCCGTCAGTAGACAGCAGGACGGGATATGTGAATGCGACGATCATGGATTTAATCTGCCCTCGGGGAATTCTCTGGTACTAAGGCAAAGAACGGAGTTGTGTTACGCCACTCAATGTCTCTAAAATCTGGCATTTCCTGGGGAATGGAGTCCTTATCTTAGCCTACCTATATGAGGGTTGAAGCTATTAAATTAGTGTTAATTAATTATCCATTCTTTTCTTAATTTAATAGGAATAGTAAACGCGTATAGAAAAAAAATATATATAGATAAAATATAGCACTATCTAATACTGTTATTTTAAAGAAAATTAACCATTATTTTTATAATCAGTTTAGTTCATTTACTGTTATAACAAGCTAAATATCTATTTTATTTACATTTACGTCTCACCTTGCATCGTCTGTCTTGCATAGCAGAACAGTCAAAGAAGACCTAGTAATAAGACACTTCGTTGCCCACTTTCCGCTCTATATACACTGCTTGTTTTGTAGTAAGACTCAAACCCGCGCTTTACCTGCAGCGAAGAAATAAAAATAATATAAATATAATATAAATCATTCCCCTAAAATCGAAATCACAACCTCCGAACTTACAGTCGCAGTCCCACTTCAGGACTACAGCCTACTACATATACATAGTATGTAAATATCTCAAATAGCTTACAAGTTCTATTCTATGGTGGTCTTATAATAGCTGAATAATAATAGGTCACGATAGGAAGGTCGCGCAGTTCCAGTTACAGGGAATAAGGCGTGGCTGTGTTATCGCAAAATATTAAATATTTTCTAAAAAAACTTATACATTTTTTCCTTTATGTATAATTTTTTTATCAATTGTAGTGAAATCTTAGTTATTTCCGTATTGCCGTTCCGTATATTCATATATCCGTTTACGAGAAATCTTCTAATTTATCTACAGACTGAATTTGAACTTTCTAAGTTCAGTAGTTTGTGTTTATTTTATCTGTCACTTACTTAGTAACAGATTAAAACAAAACAAAAGTCTGAAATATCTCCTCCAAAGCTCAAAAAGAAATAAATCTTACACAATATTTTCTACTAATTTAAAGTATAAAACATTTAATCCCTGAAAGTAACTTTAAATTATAATATAAAAGTAAATTTTAATATTATATTAAAAATATTTTTCACCTTTCATAATAGTAATGTAGGTAGAGTAAGAGCTCAGTGCATCGTGAGAGGATTAACCAAAGCCGGATTGCAACGAGTATAATACGGGCAAGAAAATTTTCGATGAGATTTAATAGTATTATATATCTCTTGGTGAACTGATAATTTCACGGAACTTAATATTTTATGCAGATTCTCCTCTAGGACTTTTAATATCCTTTAGTTTATTCGAATTAGTTAGCTAAAACTATTTCTTAGTATCTATTAAATAGTTTTTTTTTTAATCTATCTGATATCTATTTGCTAAGTAATTATAAATAAAAGACCGTCATGGTATATCGGCACAGCATCTGATAGTAGTCGCGATGGTATTGGGTATCAATCCCACTCGTGGGAATAATTAATTTTCATTTCTTTTCATAAGAAGACAAATTGCGGTATTCAGTTCTTTCATTTCATACATAATATCACCAAAGCTAGGTGGAATACTTTACCAATGTTAGAGACACTTTATTACACCACCTCTCTGTATTATTGTAAACCCAAATCAAAATCTTCCACACCAGGAATGGAACCGAGGACCTTATAACCAGTTAAAACTAAACCAGCCAAACAATATGCTTAAATAACAGAGTTAACAAGTATTTTGAGGCTATGCTGCTAATAGTTAGAAAACTGTCACACAATACCCGCCCCCCGCCCGCACTGTTATGGCCAGATCAAAGCGACGAAAGTGGGTCATTGAAATATTAAGTTTTACTTGCACTCAAGCAAATTGGTGTCCTGGTGATGTTATTAGTTGAAATATACTATAGATTTAGATAGTACAGTGGTTATTAAAAAAATCGACGGCTTTGGATTCAAATCCAGCTCAGAGAAAATAATTATTTTCATTTTCTATTTCTGGAAACAAAACAAAGAGCATCTTAATGACTTGAGAATTAGACAAAGGAACCTTGTGAGAGTTGAACTCCCGCTCGTCACGTTTATGGTCAGACACTGTACTGCGACACTACGAAGACCTCAAAATAGTCTTAGCCACCAATATTTACTTTCAATCACGTCTCAAATATGTTAAGGAAGGCAATTTTATTGATAGTTTTTTTTAAGATTACTAAAATAAAAGAATAACAACACAATCTTCTTACACGTATGGTCAACCTGGGCATCCAATCACATTGAAGGCCGACATAAAGAACAACAAAAATATTATTTTAGGGTCTGAGGAGGATTATCTTTCATACATTAATAAGATGATAACAAAGAAAAATGGTTACAAGAGATGGTCATGTTTTTAAATAAATCAGTGTTACACTATATACGTCATACAGCAGGGAGGCAGAGGGAGCATAGTGTTAAAAAACTCCGTTGCCTACTCTCCGCTATTTTTTTCGTAAGTGGCGGAATTCAATGCCGGTCGTTTGCCTTGGTGCCAGAACGAAGAAATGTAAATTTAAGAAATAATAATTCATTGCGTCGAGTGAGGATCGAACCCTGTGCTTCAGGGTTTCATATTGTTTTTTAAAAAGTAAATTTGAATAACTAAATGACAACATCATAATTATATATTATATCTTTTAAGAAGTACGAGTTCGAATCCCACTACGTTCAATTTGTTATACTTTTCATAATAAACATTCTATATATAATCTAACTAAAGCTATTAGCATACTTCTTAAAGTATTTTTTGATGAGAAGAACGAATTCAAAACAGAAAGAAGAAGGAAAATCTCTCTGAATTTCTACTGATTTTTTTATTCTTCTATCATTTTATATTCAACGTTACAATAAGGAAAAAAAAGTTTTCTTTTCAAATATAAACATTTCTCCAAATAACATTCTTCTATCTATAAAAAAATAATGTTAAATATTTACAGCTAATATTCATTCAATGTTCAATAATACTTTCAAATCAGGTCAAGACACAATCAAAGTGTAATGAAGCAAAGGAACCGATAAACCTGTACAATTGATTACACAAGTACAACATAAAAAAATATAAAACAACCAATATTGCTTGCTGACGACATAATAGTCCTTACTTAGGGGATGTTTTTTTCCTGAATATAGCAGAGAAAGCAGATAGAAATAGAATAGATAAAATTAGTGTTGAATCACTGCGTTTCCCATTTAATGTGGCGTTTTATGTGGCGGAACTGGTGTTTTATGTGGCGGAACTTAATGCTGCACGTTGTCTACAATTTCCTCGGGTGGAATCCCACTCCGCTACGATGGTTCAATTCTTCAATTGGTGTCACTTCAATCTTCAACTTCAAGAGCGAACAATGTGTGTTCCATCCACTGTGTTCCACTCAATAAGTAATTATTTGAAAATGCGGAGAAAGACGTCAGCAAGAAGTGGAGATCGAAGTCCAAATGCCGGGTCCTACCCAGATATTTGCGTAAAGGTAAACAAGGACAAGAAAGAGAACAACATAGAGTTTTTAACACTATTATTTAATAAAATATATAAGTATAAGTAAATGTACTTCGAAAAAAATTCAGACGTACATAAAAAGAAAAGACATTGATTGCAAAACAATAGACGACTCTAGAGGCGTAGAAGCCAATTAGGACTCGCATCCTCGACCATCGAACCTCGTAACTAGTGAAGTTGTTTGTGAAGTATACAGACGATGTTTTCTAGCAATAGCATAAGCTTTTATTACTTTTTTTCTCTCTATCTTCCATATTTAAGAGATGTTTTTTAACTTCACACTGTTAGTCTCACTGTTAATGTCTTAAATACATTTCATCCCTACTTTTTACTCAAGTTTCAA
Organism: Heliconius nattereri; assembly: GCA_013403645.1. NCBI lineage: Eukaryota > Metazoa > Arthropoda > Insecta > Lepidoptera > Nymphalidae > Heliconius > Heliconius nattereri. The sequence goes on along the minus strand of JAAIXI010000215.1, from coordinate 1,743,014 downwards.
TACATTTCGTATTGAATGGCGGAACTCTAAGGCATGTTTTGTTTTCATGTCAGAGCTAAGAAATATAAATAACTTTTATACTCGGGTCGGTATTGAATCCGCAACCGTTGCGTTTTTAGTAAAACGCCGTGACCATCTCGATAGGTCATAAATGAAGATGCAATGTATAAAAAATGCGTAAAAACAAAAACACATCTTTATAATTTCCCAACCACAAAATCCAACAAATCCGTATAGATGATCGCAAAAAAGAGAAAACTGTATTCGAATGAATGCTGTCCATAATAGAAGTAGGTTTTTTTGGTCGATGCAAATACCAATTGAGTGGATGCGGTTCCACAAGAGGAAGGTATCGATGAAACATTGGATATTTACCCTGATATTTCCACGAGAACGTAATTAGACGGTAAGTAGATACTTAGCATCTTAATTGTATTATTGAGGGTAGGAAGGAAATTTCTTGTTTTTTTCCCTTACTTTTATAAAATACGTACCTGTTTATTATGTATGGAATATCTGTTCTTGATCAATTTTAAAGAAAGACGGCCTTATATATAATAGAAGCGTATTATTAGAATTAGTAAATTATTTAGGTTTCCACACACGTGTGCCAAGATGATCCTTTATTTATTTTGATGTGGTATATTCCAATCGAAGGAACAACCTCAGTTTCTTAAAAAATGGTTCAGTACTTATTAGAATTTAAGTATCTGCAAGTATTTTCTGATTTTTATTTAATTAATTTTCTTAATAAAAAAAACTTAATAATTTATATTCATTTCAATATCGTAAATCTGCTTATTCATTGACTGGTAGAAGAAACGAATTTCTCTTAGTAAGTTCTTGACATAATAAGAATACGCCACGTATACAGTAACGTACTCGTTAGCGAGTATCGAAAATCTTAATCGTAGTACCAACACAGTATAACCAACAGTAATTGACGTAGTCGATTACATCCAAATTAGGGTTAACGTTCAAACTTTAAATCTTAGCTAACAATTTAAAAAACATGATTAATGAAGAATATACTTTTTGTAATACTTATTATAATTTTTTTGGGCTTAAAAAAGTTTGTTATTATGGAACAGGAGTTATATTTTGTTAGATTTTATTTATATTTCATAATTTTTTCGAATGGAAACGAGATATATGATATTATTTTGTCTATAGCTTTATAAATAGAAGTAATTTATTATTGATGAACACACAACCTAATTTTATATACAGATTGGAACTCAATCGATGGATCAACGGTGGTATTGGAGTACGAGACCTGAGTAGGTACTTATTCATCTTGGCCCCACATAGGTTAGGTTATTTTTATTGGTTCAGGATTTAAAAATCAGCAGCAAGGTATGCAAAGGGCTATCAGTGTAAAGACACTGTTACTCACTTTCCGCCGAATAGTAAAGGCATCGCGTGTTGAGTGGTGAAACTCAACACCGTACTTTGCCTCGACACCAAAGCGAAGAAATAAAAGTATACCTTTAAATAAATATTTAGTTTCTTAATTTAGCACTTATATTAATTTTACATGTTAAATATTACCGAGATAATGACTCAAATTTTCAAAAAACTGTCAATGTACACACCCCGAATCTATGTAAAAACCCTAAAACCTCGCAACTGCTTGGTGTAGATTTGAGGTATTACCATTTTATTACTAAGGACACTATGAAAATGGAATGTAAAACACTAAATCGAATAGAATAGACATCGATAAAACCGTTCGTCGTTTCAGGCCTATCAGCAAGGTGTATCCTGTCATATTTTGACATATCAATTAGTACGAGAGACGATTCTACTTCTCAGTGAGTAACAGAAATTAATCTGCCATTTATATTTTGTCGTTAATAATTTTCAGGTGCAGAAATGAATTTAGAAACGTTTTAATTTATTTAAGGATAATATCTTCTATGCCAAATTTTATATGCATGTAGATTTTTATCTTCATCTTATAAATCTGTGTATAACTAATCTTTGGTGGCAAAAAATGTTATTAAAAACTTGTAAGAATGCTTAATCAATTGTGCTTTTTCCAGTGTTAGTTTTTATTATCAATTATTTTATGTATACAAAGAAATTATTTATTAAATCCATAACGAGCGCGCGTTATGGATTTGATACACTCGTTTTTTTCCCTAAGCACATTTAAATAATAATAAATGTAGATTCATATAGTTGAAGCGGGCGAAGCCGCGCAAGGGCCGCTAGTTAATAATAAGTTAATAGCGGCCTCAGAAAGAGGGAGAGTGAAGAACGAACTCACTAAGAATTTAGCGAATAAATACAGTAATTTATTAAAAAAATCTAATAAAAGAAATCACTTACCCAAAATTACTTAAGCAGCGTTTCGCAGAAGTGCTCCAATGGCATTGATTGATATAGCATCAGTTTAATGGAGTTCTGTGGTTTACCTCGAAATTTCATAGAGAAATACTTGCAGGCCTGAGCATCACTTTTAATTTACATTGTAGAAATATTATACCTAGATTTATAGTTCATCCCTAAAAAATTGTACATTGCGGGACTCGAACCCGTTCTGAAAGATAGTTCTTGGTAAACATATATCCATCACTTTTAACAGTAATCTTATAGAAAAGGCCTGTCGTGGCTGCTGCAGCCAAAACCTCGAAAGCCTCCAATTTTTGTACGGAACTCCCGCTACTGGTGGCTCTACCCCAGAGTTGTTGTATATAAAACACGACAGGTTTTGGATTCGATTCCCGTATGACGACCTTCGCTAAATGGGCTATCCAACATTAAGAGATTTTTTCAATTCAAACTAGTAGTTCTAGAGGTTAGCACTATTGACTTCTATAATATTACTATGGATGTATAGATATATGTTCTAGTTATTTATTCTGTTCTGTACTTGTTTACTTTTGGCTATCATTAGGGCTAAAAAAGCGTAATGATTAGTTGTCGTAACATGCAATACGATAATAAAGCGGAAGTTGTGCCCGTTCTTGTGTGCGTATTTGCTTAGTGATTATTTGAATTGTTTCATTATATATATGTCTTTTTACATTCATTATGTATCCCGCACTGGATCCCTCTGCCTGCCCGCTAGGGTACCTGAACGGGGGAAGCTAGTGTCTTAAAACTCCTTTCGTATTACGACACTTCCGTTATTTTGCCCAGGTTTTGCTGAATTCTGGAGGCATTACCTGTTTAGTGGCGAAACGCAACGCCGTGCTTTTCCTCGACACCAGAGCCAAGAAATAGAAATATAAATTTAAATAAATATGTAATTCTCCTCGAGTAGAGATGGTTTGAATTGAAAAAAAAAACAAATATGGCTTAGCTTGCACGTCGTTTTCGTTCCCCACTTTTTGCCAAATTCTCGAGCCATTGCGTGTTGAAAGGTGAAACTGAACGCTGCGATTTGCCTCCTTACCAAATGGAGGAAATTAAACTATTAAATATTTCAGTCCCGTTCCTATTCTTAGTCTTAATAGAAATGGAGTGCATTAACACTAGATTCGTAGGTTCCCTCTGACTAACCGGATATATGCGGAACCAAGTGTAGTAAACAAAAATATTTAATAGAAAATATTTCTCATTTTAAATTAATAACAGATAAAAGAAAAAAATATAGATTCTCGTTGATTTAAAAAAAAAGGTAAGAATTCAAAAACCTATGTCAATTAACTTGTTCACTTCAATAAAATATTTAGCACAATTAAATGAAAGAGCTACGAAAGTTGAAAGGCTTTTATAAACTTGTTAGAACTATTACGTAATAACTTGCTACGTAAAAATTTAAATTTTTTTCCTCATATAAAATTTATATTTCTCTTATATTTAACCCTAAAGTGACGCTTTCGGCTAACAATGGTTCAGATGGTGGTACCATCTGGAGGATGGATCAGATCGATCAACTACCAAGTTTTGGAACCTTCCAACTTTACATACGTTCTCATCAAGATACGTCTACACTCTTATAGATTTGTTACAATATATTTATGTTGTTAGTATTTCTGTAGGAATACGTACAAAAGATGCCGTAATAAATATTGTTTTAACGAAAGACAGTGCGACGAAGGGTTTTCAATTTACATTTCGAGAAATGAATTATTTTCATTTTCTCTCTCAATAAAAAAAAGACAAAGCGCATCGTTGAATTCTGCCACTCAATCTCTCAAATGTCTCAAAAGTTGAAAGGATGGAAGGAAGTAGGTCCATCAAAACGTTCAAGACAACTATTTCCATCTCTATTTACCTACGTTTCAATATCCGCAAATCCATTAGATCTGTTGAAAGTAATACATCATAAAAACAACGGGACTATTAGCGCCGAGAATAATGAACGCTATCGACTGCATCGTCACAAGCGATGGTAGTAAAAAGCCGCAATAAAATTGATTTATTACAATGATCCTGCCTAAATTTTGTTTAGTTTATTGAGAAAATAAATTTAAGGGTGGAGAAAAAGACATACGGAGAAAAACGGAGAGGTTTTCGGTACAAAAAGTGTATTAAAATTTCCTTTTTTATTATTATCTCGTATATAGCAAAGTAGGCAGAGGGAACCTTGTATGTTAAATGGCGGAACTTAACACACCACGAGAAAGAAATGAAAATAGTTTAGATATATTTACTCCCCTAAGTGGGAATCGAATTCATAACCATCTCGCTCTCAAAATAAACATATTAATTATGTAGACAGCGTTTTATACCTGTTTACTATTGAAATTATTTATTTTTTCACCATATTTACTGACACACTCGTATGAAGTCAGATCAAATGCCATCTGTTATTAATTGTTTCAGTCTTCGCACTCAGGGATCCGGAATGAATGATTTTTTATTAATGTATGTATTGAAATCTCATGTTTATTCGATATAAATGTTCGAGCTTATTAAAATTCAACGAAAATTGGCTTTTGTTTTTTAAAAGTTTTATATATATGGGCAATATGCATTCGCACCCTGGTATGTTCAAAATTTTTATATGGATGTTGAATTTTATAAGAAAACTAGTTTTTTAGGGGCTACGGAGTGTCCTAATACTAGATTCCCCTTTTCCCTATTCTGCCTACTCTGCTGATGAAAACAAAAATTGCTTTTACCTGGGCACATTCTGAGTGTCTCAGGTAAATGCGACCAAAGCTGCAGTGCGTTAAATTGAAACGCTATCAACCTGGTAAAATATAACCCATAATACGAGCTTTCCTCGATAAAAGGACTTTCCACATAACAATAAGATCTTCCTACTCCAAACCAAGCAACCAGATCAACCAAACTTTTCAGCTTTATAATATCAAGAATAGATTAGTAGGCAAAAATTGAGCTCATCGAAGCATCACAAAAAGAGACCGGCGTTGAGTTGCGTCACCCAACAGCCGGAACATTTTCTCGAAAATGATGGATAGAGTGTAAAGAACCAGATTCTTTCTGTCAACTCTACTATACAGTGAATACAGCGTACATTTCTGTCACTCGCTTCATTTTATTCACAAATTCGATAATGCCTACATACTATTTATATATTGTATATGCATGTACATATATTTTTAGAAATATTAGCATGTTCCGCGTAAATGTAGCTCAGCCATAGGTTCATTTTCTGGCTGCGTTCCAAAACCATTATAAAAGTTTCTGCGCAGCTAAGTAGGATAGTAATAAAATATTAAAGCGAGCGAAATGAAAATGCGTTGCCCCGTTTCGCGGCCGGTCTTTTGATTGATTAAATTCGTATGTAACTGAGTAATATGGTAATGAATGTATGGGCAGCCATCTTATTATAATATGGGGTGAGGGATAAATAAAAACTTAAGTCAAAAAGGTGTTATAATGCTGCAATTACTAAATTACATCCTTTTCTGATATATTTATCTAATACATATAATATCTGTGTATTAAATATGAAACATAATATTATTCTCTTTCTTTTTACATTTCTGCCACATATACCAGGATCGGCGAATCTAGTAAGACTCCTAAAACCCAATGTATTTTTTTGATTATATGGTAGAACCTAACACCGCATCTGGTGTTATCAAAAGAATTCATAAATATCTCTGAGGGAATTCAACTCCTAATTATGGCTTGCACCAGCAGTCACCGATACATAGTGGTACGATTCAGTCAACCTCCCAAGTCTATACACATATTATCCCCAATTTATACAGTTTCTATTATATCTCCATTGAAACATATATGAAATCAATCAAATCCAATATATTTTATTCAATCAGAACTCTACAATCTCTTACAAAATGTCAAAGTACATTAAAAGGTCAATAGTTAGTCTTACAGGAAGTCACCACCGGATATAACAAACTCGTCAACAATAGGATATTTAGTTACGACCTATAACCTAGGCACACAAGCTCCGACTAAGCTATTTACTGCCAAATGGAATACGGTAGCTTTTATTGACAGAATCGTGCGTTGAAAAAAATAAACCGACAAATATAGAACTGGACTGATCCATGACCAACAATATTTGATGATTCAAATAACTGGTTCATTAAACCTCATATTGCTTCGTGGAGCAGTAGCGCAGCATTTGATGGTATACGCGACGTTTCTGGGTCTTATTGAAACTAACTAACCAACTAACTTATGAATGACAAGAGAAAACGTGACGTTGAATTTCATCACTCAGTATGCTATATCTCCAATAATCTTAACGTTAACACCCTTTGCTTACTTGTCTATAAGTACGATAAACGGTATCTATCGTGTAAAGCTAAACAGAAAAAAATAATATATACTCGTTTAAAAATAACATCTCAAAAAAAATCTTTTAAATAAACATAGTTATAATAATCACAGCAATTCTACCTACTGCTCGATTATAGTCCGAATATATGTGTGGACAATTCTTTTAAAAAAAAAAATCTGTATATTTACTAATCTCAGAAACTGATTTAAATGCCTATTTCACTTTTGTATTTCTACAAATTTTCCATAACATTTAGTTTGTTTTATTTTATTCGCTTCATAAAGAAAAAAATGTATAACTTACGTAGACAAAGCCGCGGGCACGGCTACTACGTGGATAAATCGAAAAGTCGCAAAAATAAAAATTAAAGTGCACCTCCAAGTTCGGAGTTTGTTGTGCCAACTTAGCGAGCTCGTTTATTGAATAAGATTTTTCCCAAAGGAAATCATTGTTATAGGTCTGTCTGTACACACTACAGCCACAGAGTAGATGATTTGACAATATTGATTTTTTACATTTATTTGCTAGTAAGTGTTAAAATAATGGAAATAATTTCAATTTTGTATATGTTTCGAATGAGGACGGCGTTGAGTTCGGACACTAAGTGTAAACGGTTTGTTTTAACATTAAATTCCATAATTTTACCCTGCTTTGTTACCATACCGTACCCAAAACAGGTCCTATTATTAGATTCGTATTGGTTTTGCTTTTTTTAAGGCCGACGCTAAGGGAGGGGTGATATAAGTTAGATGTGTTTGTCTGTGGCACTGTAGCTCCTAAATTAATGAAGCGATACAGGTGATGTTAAAAAAATAACCATTCCTCAACAGGATATCGAACTCACAACCGTCCCGCTAACACTCACACATTATTCAATAAATAAAGAAAATAGATATTTTCTATTACGTAAAGTAATATATTATCCTTCATTGTACATTCGCTTTAGTGATAAGGCTCTAAGGCGTTCTTCCTTTGTAACTTTTTTAGTTTTGCATTTCCTACTAGTGTGGAATGAAGTATGTTAGCATTCGTATACAAAGGAAAAACTTTTAAATTATGCCTTGAACATAGTATAAAATTGTTTTAATTTTGTATATAGATGTAGTATATAGAGGATAGTCAGTCTAGGGAACCTAGGCATGAAATGTTAAAACACTTCGTTGCGTATTCAGACACTTTTGTCGTTCATTTTACGCCGAATTATTGAGGCATTGTATGTTGAATTGCGCAACTCAACACCGGACTTTGGTCACCAGCTTCAGCACCAGGTTACCAGGATGAAGAAATGAAAATATGGAATATTTTTTAACTTCAAGTTGGTTTGACCCACAATCGTCGCATTTACATTCGCACGCAACAATAAATTTATAAAGCGTTATATTATAGAAACAAAAATATTTTAGTCAACGTAATATACAATGTTCTATGTATACATATGTACATACATACATACATAAATATATATATATATATATATATATATATATATATATAGCCTCAAAAGACAAGGAGTTCTTTAAACGTGGGATTCGAATGTTGCCTGAGAGATGGGGAAAAGTAGTTGCAAGGACTCGAACCCGGGTTTCAATAAAACCGCCCAAACCCTATTCGGTAGTTTGTACCAGTAACGAAAAAAATAAAACAAGTCCTAGCTATGAAGTATTTACTTTATATACGGAAATTCCATAGAAAATCTCAATAAAACATGTCTGAATGCCCCTAGCACAGCATATTAGGGTTGAGTAATTGGCGTGATTCAGTTGTCAACTAATTCTTACGTGACGTTAATTTCGGGAAAATGGGAGGAAACGACGATCCTGCGAAGATTGGATAGGATCGTATAAAAATAAATTATATAATATGTATATAGATAGCCAGCATGGCGCAGTGGGGCGTGTGGGTATTGTGGGTTGGATTCCACTCGAGGAAATAAAATGTTGAATATTTTCATTTTTCTCTCTTTGGAAACCAGTTCTACGGCGTTCAGTTCTGCTATTCAACAAGCAATACCTTCAGAATTTCACAGTGCGAGAGAAAATTACCGAGGATTATATGTGTGAAATATGTGTGGCGGAAATCAACGCCGCCTTTGGCTACCAGAGCGAGGAAAATTAAAACATCAAATATGTCATTTCCTCGAGTGGAAATCGAACCCGAAACTTGTCTCATTTATAGTCACACACTTGTGCTCCTGTTCCACAACCGGCCTTGATGTGTATAAAAATACAGTCCAAAAAAAATCCTAAGCAAGAATTTTTATATAAAAACTCAAAAAACATGTCTGGAAACTATGAGTTATGTTATATTATTATTCCACCCTAAAATTTCAGTACAAGCTATATAGATGTGTCACGCAAGTTTTTTAATTCACACTGACATCATTTCCTTGAGACACGCTATATTGTACGAGGGGGGAATAGTTGCTATAATTAATTACATTTCCAATGGGGTAACATGTTAAGCAAACAAGTACTATAATAGTTAAGGAAAATTAAAATTCTTATAATCAAACTTACGTTATTTTTAGCTAATATTTTTTATCTATATATTTTGTATGTATGTATTATGTTACGAGTAATGCCGGAACATAGAGTAAACCTAAGATATACTTAATATTACCCTACTTAGCAGCTTGGATTCTTTACCCATACTCGTCAGTCTATCCAGCTGGTTTAGATAAAAATATACTTACTAAGCTGCGATTATTTTTTTTGCTTTTCTTCATTTTGTATCCCGCACAAAGTAGAGAAGGCAGAGTTGATCAGGGAACCTAGTGTTAAGATACTCTGTTCCCATTAAGGCTCTTGCGTTCCCCTTATCCACTGAATTGTATTAGAGCTAAAAGCTGGAGGCATTATATTATGTTGAGAACTTGTCATCAGAAATTTCTTCAAGTGGAAATCGATCCCACCACCTGCACTGAACGCACAAATTAACACAAAAGTTTAATTGATCATTTGTCTGCACTCTTTCCGGTGAGTTTGCATCCGTCCTTATCCTGGCTTCGACAGACCATCAATCCATCTCAACGTCCGACCGCGTTGAACAGTCGAATGGACGCGGATAAGACAGCTTACGGGTACCTAGTGGTAATGAAACTAGTTTTATAATAAACTATTTTATAATAGGAGAGGGCACAGGGGCACAAGGGGGAACTGTAACACGCCCATTTTCGATGCCCACGTTCGATGCCCACTCGAGGGAATTAATTATTATGTATTAATATTTTCATTTCTACGGTCTGTCACCAATGCAAAAGGTCGGCCTTGAATTCCACCACTCAACACACAATGCCTTGAAAAATTCGGAAGTAAGAGGGGAATTGAGTGTTTTAACACAAGGCTTCCTGGCTCTGATATATGTGGGAGAGACCGTGAAACTGACTTTATTTTGATTTTTTTATATACTTATTATTAATTTAAGCAGCTGTATGCTTAAAGTCGTAAACAACGCCGTGCAACGATTCTGGGATCGATTCTAACTCGTGGGCATGAACTATTTTCATTTCTTATTCTTTTTTTTAAAGGAAAGGAAGGCAAACTAACGCACGGGTTACCTAATGGGAAGATCTGAAGTGAATGTGAAACAAGACACAGTACGACTGTGATTTCTGCCACTGCCATACGTCAGTTTACAAAAAATGGGTAATGCATGGATGGGAAACGGAGTGTTTTAACATTAAATAACGCGTGAACCTAAATAAAAATTGAACCTACAACCACTGCATATACATTGAACACTGTACCACTTTACCTCTATATCTATCTATCTATATAAAACTTCCAATATGGTATCGTAATTCTATAAACGAAGCACAAGTGCACACAGAAGTATAGCAAACACTCGTGGCAACAATACTTTGAACAAACACGGCTAACAAGCTGCGTCTATGCGAACTTATACCTTATTCCGTTGTAATAGGTAGTTAGAATTGTTATATAAAATTGCTTTTGGACAATAAGCTTAACTTATGACAGATCCGTAACTAGGATAACTAGTTCTTGTCCTCGGTTTTACTTGATTTTTTTTAAATCCGAAATCCAAACCGAAACTCTGCATATTGAACTCAATATATCTATCTTATCAATTCTTAGATTGGGATTCCGACCGTCGCGAAATGACCTTATAAAGTAACTTTCTATTCCGTTGTCTCTCACACATAGCAGGGTAGGCAGAGATAACCTAGGAACCTAGAGCTAAGATGCTGCATTTCCTAATTAAGCCATTTTCGGACGGAAAGCGGAGAACACTGCTTCTGTCTGCCTTACTAAATTAATCATTTCTTGTAACTACAGTATTTTATTGTAAGAATGTTTTTAGCAGCCTAGTAGCCACACTCTCACACACTCTATGGACAGACTATCGACGTCTACTCTCGCCGGTGGCTCTCGTAATAATGAAGCGGTGTGCGCGCTTGCGTTTGTTTGTTTATAGTAGTAAATTTATTTATGAATGAGTGACTGTATTGAATGACTGAATGTATAAAGAATGAACTTGTTCACTTATGTATCACAAAAGTGAGCCTGTAAAAAACCCATAAACTACCACCCACTATTCCATTATGCGGGAGAACTTCACGGCTTCACGCAAATAGAATCTTATAAAATTGACTTACCGAGCGAAACTTGTTGAAATTAGTTTATTGAGAACGTGATGCTTTAGTTTTATTTTTTATCGGTTTCCGCCTTTTTTCCTGATAGTAATTTACTTAATACGTATAGACTCCGGTAGTTGAATAAAGAAGTACACGGTGGTTGTAGGTTCAATTTTAAGAATTTCACTAGCGCCGAAGTATGGCGCGCGTTACGAGAAGGGTTATTACGCAGCGACATTGTCGAAGACCGACTTTTAAAATAGCAACATCCAATATAACATAGAGGGAACCTAATGGAAAGTAGAGAAAGGAATAGCTTAAATTATATTCTCTCTCTCTAACCTACAAAAAAGAGTAAGGGGTAACATAAGTCACGCTAACGAAATGTGGGGGTACCCACATCTTAAATAATAAACATTTATTTTACTATAGCGGCAACAGACATGCATCATCTGTGAAAATTTCGACTATAATATCTATTACGGTAATGATAACATAATACTAATGGTGATAGTTATTATCACAGTTTATGAGATACAGGCCGATGACAGACGGACAGACAGACGTGACGACAAAAGAGTTTTAGTAATATGATCCCATTTTACCCTTCGGGGGATGGAACATAAAAAATGCATAAAACTACATACATAATATGAAATCAAAGGTATAGTTACAGGAAATAGTTATAGAATAGGTATAGTTATAGTTTTCCGAGATCCAGTGAAGGAACGGTCTACCGAAGTAAGTGAGTTTATTTCCCAGTTTGATTGGCTTTATTTTTCTATTGAAACGCATTTTAGTTTAAACTTTTTTATGCAGTTTTAAGATAGCACTTAGGATGAAATTTAGGATAGCATGTGCGTCTTTGAGTTCCGCCACTCAACACGCAATACCTCCAGAATTCGGAGGTAATTGGAAAACGGAGAATCTTATCACTACGTTCCCTCTGCCTACCATGCTTTGTGCGGGGTACAGCGTGAAGCTGATTTAATGTTTTAATTTAATTTATTACACAAATATATTTGTATGTCCATTGTTTTACCTTTAAGCTGTAGCCTACACAAAGAAGTTAAACACGTGAAGAACCTGGGACCCTAGCATTAAAACACCGTTACTCACTCTCCACCGAATTCTCGAGACATAGCCTGATAAGTAACGGATCTTAACCTTTAAGTATGGACGTCGGGTCTGACAGACCCATCTAGTTCTACGAATTCTACAGATCGGCCACTTCTCGGTGACNAAACGCACTTTAGTTTAAACTTTTTTATGCAGTTTTAAGATAGCACTTAGGATGAAATTTAGGATAGCATGTGCGTCTTTGAGTTCCGCCACTCAACACGCAATACCTCCAGAATTCGAAGGTAATTGGGGAACGGAGAGTCTTACCACTAGGTTCCCTCTGCCTACCATGCTGTGTGCGGGATACAGCATGAAGCTGATTTAATGTTTTAATTTAATTTATTACACAAATATATTTGTATGTCCATTTTTTTACCTTTACGCTGTACGCCTAAACAAAGAAGTTAAAGATATGGAGGAACTGGGACCCTAGTATTAAAACACCGTTACTCACTCTCCACCGAATTCTCGAGACATAGCCTGATAAGTGGCGGAACTTAACACCGCGATTTATATCAATACGAAGCAAAGCAAACGACGCAAATAAACGAAAATATAAAAAATATCATTCTCTCGCGTGGAATCACACTCGTGTGCCTTTACGTAACGAATGCCTTCATAAATTATAATGAACTAATAATAATTTCATATTTACTAACAAGTTTCGGAAATTCCATTATGTAATCCTCTACGTACTATGTATTTTACACATCAACGCCCGCCGCCAATGTTGGACGGATGATCGTTGAATAGATGTAATGCGATCAACAGTACGTATAATAGGTACTATTGTATTTTAGACTATAAAATATATATTAACAGATCTGACTGTATAATGACTTTGTATCTGGGATCTGATTTTTATAGATTTAATTATCCTCATGAAAAATATCTGAAATAAAATATTATTATATTTAAATACTAAAAACCGCTGGATGTAGGCAGCTCAGAACCGTTCGGCATGGGCATCCTTGAGTAGCCATGACCAACCGTGAGTATCGAAAGCAAGATATGCTGATGATGATGATGAAAAATCGGAAGGCAGTTGTGTAGAGAAAAGCCAGCAAGAAACGGAGTGTGTTAACACTAGGTTCCCTTTAGTTATCCGAAATACAGCGTAAAGCTAGAAGTTTATTTTTGTATTTCCTCAACAAACAATGATAGGCCATGTGGGTTAGAGAGCTCGTTTTCAGTAAGAGCAGAGCTGACTTGCTTTGAATTTCAATTTGCAAGTATCTACCCCCAATATGCGGTTGTGTTTTACCGATCCCAATAAATTGTAAATATCGTAGCGCTGGGGGTTGTAAATTTGATCCCGATTTAAAATTTTAAAAAAACTAATTTGTTAAAAAAAATTAGTTTCTTGCTGTATCCCGCACATGGCAATATATGCGGAGGAAACCTGGGAACCTAAAGTTAAGATACTCCATTCTCCATTAGGACATTTCCGTTTCCCACTCCCTGTTGGATTCTTGAAGGATTGCGTGTTGAGTAGCGGAACTCAATAGCGCGCTTTAGCTTTCTTTCTCATTTTTTGTTTCAGTGATAAGTATCGTCACTGAGTGCTCGATGTCTCCAAACAATGCTCAATCATCTCTGATGCTCAGATTCAGAAGATCAGCTTTGAAGATATTTGGATATTTAGAGATAGAAAATCGAAACGTTTCATTTCATTATCTGAATAAAACGAACTTGCTATCTCTGTGCTAAGTCACGTATACACATAAATTACATCAGCTACCAAATGGATTTGAAAATACTTCGTTTTGAGCTTTACCCCATATACCGATTTTAGCAAAGTAGGTGGAGGGAACCTAGTGTTAAGACACTCCGACCTCCATATTTTGGTCAACTATCGAGGCATTGTGTGTTGAACGGTGAAGCCAACGCCACGCTCAGTTAAAAGAATGAGGAAATGAAAACAACTTATTCCCCTGAATGGGAATTGAACTCATAATCATCGTTGCTACAGTCACTCTGTCTCGCAAAACCACCACAGAAATCATATTTTAGAACTATTAATTTTACATAAATATTGATAGTTCTAAAATATGATTTGAAATTCAATTGAAAATTTCATGAAACTGGTACCAAAAAAATGCTATATATCTAAACTTGTGGAATGAAATTGCTTTAGCGGTTTTATACATTACAGGTAATATCGGTAGAGGACACTTATACAGTGGCAGCGATTTAAACAAATGAAATATTAGAGACCAGCCGTGGTGCAGGAGCACAACCGTGCTGTAGGAGTTGCAGATTTTGGGGTTTGATTGTCTCTTAATATTTTCATTTCCTCCGCATTCCGCATACAGCATAGTAGGTGGAAAGAATCTAGTGCTACGACCCTCACCACATTTCAATCTAAGGGCTAAAAAAATCATCCTTCGAATACAAATGCGAAATATGAAGGTACTACAATCGTGTATTTGCTAAAATATATTTTTCTCCCTAATATTATAACCTAGGAAAATAAATGAAAATCGCGATTCCCACTATAAACCCATACTATATCCCTATAGACCTGTAGACGTTACATTATAAATGCTCCGCGGATATAGCAATTCACAAGGCAACTGAATTTTACTGAATTTTATTTCTCAATACGAATACTTATAGCCCACGCTCTAGATCGGCTTGTGCTTTTGTTTTATTGAATTTTATTATTGAATTTGGTATAGCATAGTTGTATCAGTTGGATAATAGCAGAGTAGGTAGAGAGAACCTAGTGTTAAGACACTCCGTTGCCCCACGCACACCCAATTTTTCGAGGCATTTCGTATGCGATTGGAGAACTCAACGTTGCGTAGGCTTATTACCAGAGCCTGGTTATTAAAATATTTTTTCTCAAAGTGGGAATCGAACCGACAACCGTTGCGCATCGATGGCCTCTTTATTGCATATTATATGCAAAGTTTAGGCCATGTTATTAACATTGTGTGAGATTTTACGACTCAAAATTTATTAAAATAAAAATTTATTTATTTTATTTAAATTCGGATGGATGCGAGAAGCGCAAGACCGGGATGGTTGGCGCTTGATGAAGGAGACCTACGTACAGCAGTGGACGGCGATAGGCTGATGAAAAAATTATTCATCTACTTATATGGGAGTGAAGAGAAGTAATATGTACAGTTAGAAAAAACCCTAAATATTTAATTTAATTTAATTTTTATCATCACTGCGAATTGAACACACTACTATCGCGCTTATTATCTGAATTTAAGATTATATAATAATATAATCTTAAATTCAGATTTAGAAGTGGCAAATACTTTTCAAAATTTTTTTTCTGATGTATCTACTGAAGTAACACGTTCACNTTCCGAACCGGTGGTAGCTTTTTGTTCATATGTTCATTCGACGATTCAAAAGTGCTTATTATAAGTTTATTTGAATAAAGAATATTTTGAATTTGAATTTTGAATTTATTATCAGTATTCCTCTTGTGCCACTGTGGTCATATCATCATGTAACTTAGCATGCAGTTAACTAATCTACCTAAATCCTGAACACCTAAGCTTTGTTTAAGATTTAATATAGGATTTGTGGCCGTAGTTCTAGACTAGACTTAGAGATCAAAATTATATAATGTGTGATGTACAGGTATTGATTGCTAAGACGTGTTGACATGTTACATAGATATATCATGTTAGATTAAAAGCTTATAGATATAATTCTTCATCGTGCTTTTCCCCAAATCGTAGCGTAGATAAATGAATCAGTGTTATTACACTCCTTTCCCTATTCTCCGTTTAATTATCAAGATATTGAGTAGATATTTGAGGCCTGTCATGGTGCAGGGGTGCAAACGTGCGACTGTAAACGCGACAAGTTGTTGCTTCATTTCCCATTTGAAGAAACGAAATATTATTTCCATTTCCTAATATGGTGATAATAGCGATCTAACATTGCACTTAATATATCAGCGCAAGAAAATAAAGAATATAATAATTAACCCGAGTGACCAAAAACGAAAATCTTAACTAAACTAAAAACATTTTTTTTATGATTCGATTAGAATTATTATCTATCCTTGAATATAATTTAAGCATTTCTCGTTTTTCCTTCTTCTCGTAAAAAAATCCAAAAATCGTGTCTTAGTGCCCCCTTACACTTTCTAACCTATTTTTACCACTTATTCTGTCAATTATCTACTTAGGAAAAGTTTCATATATACGTTTTAAACTTCAAATTCATATTTAACGCTTCAAATTTGTAATTTTACATTTCGAATTCATACTTTTGCATGTCAAATAATCAATTTTTCATTTCAAATTTATCATTTTACACATCGAATTCATCGTGTTAAACCAATTCATACTTTTTAACTTCAAATTTTACTCCTTAAATTCAACCAAGTTACAAAAAATCTAATATCAGTGCTTCACAAACTTTATATATTTTTACAGATTTTTCATTTGGGACACAAACTGTAAATATAATTAACTATATTACAAACAATAATAAGAGTGACCCAAGTTATCATTAAATAAATTATATTTTAACACAATCGATTTATCCGAACGCAATTTTAATCAAAACTCAATAAGTGCCATAATTTAATATTGACAGTGAAATTCTCATATAACTTTGATTTCATTGGATCCGCCAAATTGAATTGTGGATGAAAATTGTATAACAAAAATCATTATATCAAGTAAAGTAATGTTAATATTAATTTAATGTCACGTGCGGAATTGTGATGACTGTTGTGTCTATCTGTCTATCTATCTATCTATCTATCTATCTATCTATCTATCTATCTATCTATCTATCGATCTATCTATCCATAAAGATACTCCGTTTTCCAGTTCCCGTCGATTCCAACAGAAAATTGGGGAGCAGACTGTATTAGTACTAGGTTCCCTCTGCATACCCCGCTATTTGCGAAATGTATCCGAAACGCACGCTGCAACGCACTTTTCTTGCGTATGTAACACTTAAAATAAAAAATATATTTTTTTCGTTTTCATAGAAATTTTAAGAAATGCGCTTAGTACTTTTTTCCTTGCCTCTCTCTCTATATGCTAAATTTTAATTAACCAATAGTAGTCCAGTAGTAGTATCGGAAGAGCTTTACATAATAATTTATCGATTGCTTAATTTAATAACTATATCCAGATTTAAATAACCTTTATTGACATTTATTGCTTATTGATTCAATAAATTGAACAAATGGTATGAATAAATCATACAAGAAAGCAAAAGCAGAAATCAAGTTAATCTTATCACAAAACGAAACACCAATACGGAAAGTTGAAGCACACTCCGAACAAAGATCTTCATTGTGCAGCTAATCCTTAAGTAATATTATCATTTTGTCCCGGACAAGATTGTAAGGAAAATACAACTTCTTCATTCAAAATCTAATTTTAATCTCACTCCAATTATCAGTTCCCATTGTTGGTTCACTTTTTAAGGGGTTTAGGGTAAGATTTCTTGATTTGTTCAAAGAGATTTGAATTTTATTTAGCGAAAATACTTGAAAGGCGGTATTGCTTTAAACAAGTATTGTTATACAATATACTACTATACAATAGTTCTATTTTTTATGACGATGTTTTTTTTATGAATGGTTTGAATAAGAATTCGGCGTTTTAGCACTACGTTCATGCAGTGTAAAGCGTAATTCTATATGTATGTGTATCTTCGTTGCTCAACAAGATACACAATTATTATTAAGGATATAATATTACTAAGGATACGAGAAGAGGACTCACTTTTGCTGGTATCATTTAAACGTAAGTCAGACTCGTCTATAACTGAAATAGGCAATTACTTAACCAAAAACGGAGAGATTGAGGCCTATTTTGGCGCAGGGGCGCTAATGTATGACTGTAAACTAGTTGTGGGTTCCATGCGAATTCGAGAAAGTGAAATATTTATTAAAATTAAAACATACAATTAAGACCCACCGTTCCACACGTAATATTTCGAAAATTAAGGGGAAAGTGGGGAACGGAGTGCCTTAACATTATAGCCTCTCTGCCTACCCCGCTGTTAGCAGGATAAAAAAATATAACCAAAGTAAATTTAGCATTATGATTTAAAATCAAATCATTCATATATAACGCATCGTTCCAAACAATAGAATCAATAACCCTTTGTCTCCAAATAAAAGAAAAGGAGAGGGTTAGAAGTCGTCGAAATATTTATATAACCGGGATGTCAACACTTGTTCACAAGATATATGGTGGGTCTAATTTTATCATTCCCAAGCATATTTCATAAGAGCATATCATTTGTATGGCTTACGAGGCTATCTGATAAAATGGTAGTGGTCGTTTTGGTGTAAATTTAAAAAAGGAAATCGTATATTCGAAACATTAAATATAAAGACCAAATTTATGGCTTTTTTTTAACTTCACTCTGTTTTCCACATTTCACCGATTTTTTGAAAGATTGCGCTTTAAGTGGCAGAACTAAGCACCGCGTTTTGCCTCATCACCAGACCGAAGAAATTAAAATACTAAATAATGGATGGAATGGAATGGATGGATGGAACCCACAACCGAAATTCATTCAATTTAAATACAATTACGAGTATATTAGACTAGTCCAAGCGGACGAAGCCGCATGTGGAACACCAGTTATTTTATAAACCACCCCATAAAGAATGAACCTGCGACCACAACGCTCACAGCCAGACGCTACCCAACTACACCATAATGGCGTCCAAAGTTAATTATTCCTTTAATTTTCACATACACCGTATGCTATATCTTACAGCCGTTAGTTCAGAATTTAGAAGCTATTCCAGAACATTCCAGGCTATATACAGTCTATAAGGGCAATTAGTATACTAATGAGGTTGTAAATTGTATACTTCGGTTAACATTTCAAATTTTGGACATTTTAGTGGCTTAGATTTCTGAAATTCTCTGTAGTGACCAGTCTCTACTTTTATTATATTGTTAGTTCCGCTTAGGTCGCGCATAGCAGCATTTTCCCTTTTGCTTAGCTTCATATATTTTCTACTTCCGTTTAATAATGAACTAGAAGTTTATTATTCTTTTACTATATTAGAATTGTAATGTTTCCTATCATATAAAGGTGGACAGAGGAGCACTCTAGCTATTGAAAAGGCACTCCGTTCTCTACTTTCTGTCGTATTACAGACATATCCAGACATTGCACAACTGAATACCGCGGTTTGTCTTGTTACCAAAGGCGACATAAAGACACTCACATCCCCAAGTCGGCAGGATAATTACAGATAATATTTAAAATTATATTGAAATATACATAATTGAAAGAACAAGGGTTGTATTGTTCTCAACAGAGTACGAGAATTCAGCGGAGAATAGAGAACGGAGGTCTCTTAATGGAAACGAATTGTCTTAACTAGGTACCCAGGTTCCCTCTTCCTACCCTACTTTATACGAAATGCAGCATAAAACTATAAAAAAATCTATTAATACTAACTCATAATTAAAAACTTATAAATTTTTTGAATAAAATCAACTTGTTACATTAAGTAATTATTAAAATGTGACCAAAAATACATATATAAGTATACAAACAAGTTATGTACTTATATGCAATTAACACAGATGAAGTGGTCAGCGGTTGCGAATTCACGGTTAACTGATTTTAAATTAAGCCTCCACCGCTAAACTTCATAAATGGTCTACTTAAATTTATTATCGAACTAGAAATTTTCATATAACTGTGTTTTTTTAGCGGTTTCACGCTTTTTCACGCAATGCCGGTAGAGGAAAATTAATGCTAAGAATAACATTTTCCACTTACCATCCCGTTTTCTCAACTTTGCTAGTTCAGAACTTAACGCCGCACATAACCTGGTTACCAGAGCGATGAAATTAAAATCTCAAAAATTTCAATCCCTCGAATGAGAATAAAACTCACGACCATTGCACAAACAGCCAAGCACCACGAAGCCTCACGTAACTAAACCATGACTAATGTAATTCTATTACAGCATTAAGTCTTAAATCTATTCACACAAAATGCACAATGCAATTCCGTCCTCTCGTGTGCCTTGCAATAATAAATTTTGCGTATCATTGAATTCAAATGCGCTACTTAGCTTGGCCAAATGAACAGAATTCCTACAAATTTCCCAGCTAAAATATTCAGCTGCACGAAATTTGTCAAATATCATTTTAATTAACTGTTTTGTGATAGTTTCGTTATGTTTCTTGTTTCTTGGTTTATTTCTCATATAGTAGTCGTAAGTTATTGAAGTCCTATTGGAGGGAATTAAATATTTCCATTTCACCTCCTGGTAAGTATGAGTGCGTTGAGTTTTGCCGCTCAGCACACAATTATTCGCATTCCATTGGAACGCGGAGAACGGATCTTTCTAATACTTTATTCCCGTATTCAATGAGAGACAATTGTATAATAGAAAGTTTGCATACAAAAGATACGGTTTGCCAAAATATAGGGTGTCCAGGAAGTATAGATGAATCTGAATTTCGTGCGAGTTTGTTATATGTCTTTTGAAATTTTATCTTTTTTATTTTTTGTTATCTTTTAACATTCCGTTAAAAGCGTGGGCACTGTTTTATTTAACTTGAAAAAGTAGATTAATACTAATTTCGAGATGAATGATGTCATTGATATAAACTTCCAGATTACTATTTAGTCCACGCTGTGGATGAAAATCACAACTTTTGATTTCATCACGATTCCGCCGCCAGTGTCCTATCAAAAGGTTTATAAATGTACCATCAAAATATTTTAATGAACTAACTATCGCAAAGCTTAGTGAAGTCATATGGCAGATTTTTTTTCGCTTTACGCTGTAACCATACAGCAAAGTGAGGAACAAGGCAGAAAAAACCAAGATAAAATTAAGAAACTTCCCCGCTTTCCGTAAAATTTTAGAGACATTTCATGTTGAGTTGCAGAAATCATCGCCACGCTTTGTTTTATTTATTATTATAACATAATATTTTACATTTTCAAGATTTTCTTCTAAGTTAGTACCCTACCTCCTGGACACCCTACACATGTATCGTTTCAGAAATTCATGCCAACCAAAATAGTACTACGCTTTGGGAATTATAACCGATATACGGATTATAAATGAACTGAAACTGGAGGTACATTTTAAGTCAATTCTTTGATTATTTTATTCATTGAATATGTTCCTAATAAAAATAGTTCTTTGTCATTTGTTTTATTTTCATGTATTTTTTAGCTTCATGCTGGAAATCGCACATAGCGATGTGTAGAGAGAGGGAAGGAACCTGGAAACCTAGTGACAAGACACTATGTTGCCTTTAAGACACTACCGTCCCCCACTTACCGCCGAATTCTAGAGGCATTGTGTATTGAGTGGCGAAACTTAATGCCTGCCAGAGCGAGAAAATTTGAATATTAAATATTTTGTTTCCTCAAGTAGGAAGAGGCCTACCCTGCTACGTGTAGGATACAACGTGAAGTTGAAAAAAAATCTAATTATGCCTTTCATACATTTTAGATGACCCCTTCATATGGGAAAATTTCATTTTTTACAGCTTTACTCCATAGATTAAACGTTTCACAAGTTGACAGTTATATCATAAATCAAGTAAATATAAGCACCGTTTCAAAGAGTTCCCTCTTGAAAACCTCGAGGGCACACGACTATTAACGAATTGTAAATTTCTTTTTATCTTGTGCGTAGAGCGATAAATCACTCTGCTCTCCGCTTTTCTTTCATAACATTGTTTAGAATTACAGAAATAGAAATAAGTCACTAAATTATTCATTTTATAGACTTTGATTTGAATAGAAAAAAAAAACAAAATAATATAAAACAAAAAAAAGCATTGGAAAAGAAAAACGACATTAAAGCGTTAATATGATAAGCTCCAACTCACTTTTACAGACAAGTCACTTCAAACTTGAATTTCAAAACGCGTGCTTAGTAAAAACTGAATAGGCCAGACGTCTGTGATTCCAATCGAGAGCTTTTGCTCTCGAGAGCGTATATCAAGCTTTTACTTGCAGCTTTGGACAGAGAAGAAGAGATCAAATGGAAGTAACTAAAACTTGTACGTAATACTGACTCATGCTAAGTGTACTAGATATCTGTGACTGCTGAGTGAGTTACACTTTCTTGTTGTTTTTGCTTCATCAGGCACTTGCTGCTTTGCTACTCTTTATCGGGCACATAGAGATGGGAATATGGGAACCTAGTGTTAAGATACTCCGTTAAGATACTGAGGCGATGATACTATTAAATAAGCACTATAATTAATTTCTGTCGCTCGCTTGTGTTCCTGAGTTCTTCAGGTAAGGGGGTAACAGCAAAACGATTATGTTGACATTATACTGCATCAACGCCCAATATCTGTGTCAATTAGTGGCTTAGCACTATGGTCCCAGGTACCCACGTTCCAGGTTTATTATGGCATATGCTAATGTGGTGATGGAAGAAATGGAAATTTAAATTAACATATTTTTTGTAGTATACAAAATTGTAATATTTCAATGATATGAATTCAATTCATGAAATTATGCAAATTTTCAAATTAATTAATAAGTTATTATGTATTTTTCTTTATTTTAGTTAAAGTAAGTTTAAAAGCACAATGCAGTGCTCATTATTTTCACATTTTCTAAGGTAACACTACGGTACAGTTAACTAGAGTATGCTTAGAGAATATAATATGTCCATATATTACTATGTGAACGTAAAATTCAACACACGTTCATCGAAGGTACTGCGCTACACCTAATTACACGTATGCAATTTAGGCTATTTTTGTACTGTACGATACAAATTATATACGAGCTGGTTTTTCTTACTTCTTCTCGAAAAGATATCACCCTAGTACTGACTAACAATATATAAAAATAGTATAAAGAATAATATAGGGATAGGAAAGAGTAAAACCAGTCTACTAGAAAAAGAAACTCATTGTGGTAATGGTACGCAGAGGGAACCTAGCGTTAAGACAATGTTCCGAGAATCGAACCCACAATCATTACACACATAGTCGCTTGCTTATATCCCTGTGCCGTGACGGCCTTATCCCCTATATATCAAGGTAGGTACAATCTAGTTTCCGCTGGGGTTATGGAAGAAACCTTGGCTCCCGTAATGATTTTATTCATTGAGGAGGAGCACCGTGAAGTTTTAGTAGATAGAGATTAGGGCTTACCCAAAAGGGTTATCCTCATGTTAAAAGAATCTTATGTCAAAATGCTCTATTCTTAACTTTCCGCTCAAAATGAAGATAGTGCGTGGCAAAGTTCAACTTTTTATATATGACTGTTATATATGAGAATATATTTTAAATTTTTTTTTGTACAAATATTCAATGGGGACAAGAACCCACAACTATCATGTTTAAAAGAGATCAAAAAATATTTCGACGAAAAAAGCCTCTTTAAACGATCGTTATAATCAACTTAGCTGTATATAGCTGTAGGGCGCGGTACGTTACGGCTCGCAGGGGTCCCATTGTTATTTGTGACAAATTGTCAATTTCCCATTGTATTAGGATCTATTAATTCTGTCTTATGTGACGTTTCACGTTCGCACTACTATTAATTTTGTTTTGTAGATATGTATGTGTGTATGTAAAGTTCTTTTATATAACTGTATTATTTTATACAAAACTAAAGAGCGGAGTTTCTTTATATGCCACATTATAATAAAATTATATAAATGTGGTGGACACCAGGTAGGAACGAAGTTCCTTCGGCTAATGTAGAATCGACACCAATTGCAAAAAAAGTCGTGCTCAATTTTATGTAGATTTTCTTGACTTTTCTCTTAAATTTTGCTGATTAGTTTTTATTTAAGTACAAGAAAGTATTTAGAAAATTCAGTATTTTGGGAAATAATAAATTACTAAAAATAAAAAAAACAACAATAACACACAATCATGCAAAAAAATGATGAGAGAACGAAGAGAAAGAGGGAGAAAGAGAAAGGTATTATACCCTACTCGTCTGTGTATGCGCCTGTCGCGCCTGCGCACGTCTCATTTAACGGTTTTACTCCACGCATTTTTCTTACGGTTCTACTATCACATTTTTTTCAGTTCGGTCACGCAGCAAAATCCCTATCCCTTCCAAGCCTGCCGTAAGGAACTTCGTTCCAATATTGTTAAACTTTGAAACAGGCGTACAATAAAGAATAAGGTTTTTCTTTCATTTAGCTTCAAGCTATCCCGCATATAGTAAGAAAAGCAGAGAAATTTAGTGTTAAGAAACGCCTTTTACGCTAAATTATGAGAAACAAGAAAAAGCAGTGTTGAGTTCCACCACTACACGCAATGTCTGTAAAATTGTTCGAACACTAAGTTGTCTCTGTTTATGGGTACAAAGCTGGAAGTTAAAATAAAATATATCACAAAATTATTTCACTGATATACACTAATAAACTAACAATAATAAAACAAAATAAAAAACGCTACGTACGAAATACCCTTAAACTACCAAGTGCATCCAAAGTATATCCTTTACGACCGTCTTCAGACAATTTGGGCTAATTACTCGGAATACAGAGACAAGTTTTACATTTGAATAATTCACTTCATTTTACATTTACTTTTGTTGAAAACAACGAGTTTTGTTTTTGAGATACAATCTTTGAGAGTTCTTCTCTCACTCGGTTAAAATTTAAAACTTAATTTCGCTACGAAATTAGTGTTTACGTGTTTATTGTGAAGTTAATTGCGGTGAGATACAAAGTTTGTGTAATATTTTTGTATTTTATTATGAGGATATCAATTTTTAACTTCAAGTACAAGGAGGTTGTGTGCGCGTTTAATTGTAAAGGCGGCAGTTGTGTATTCGATTCCCACCCATGTTAAAGAAATATTTTATATTTTCATTTCACATTCTGTTAAGTAACTGCGGTATTGATCTCTACATGAATGCCTTGGATTTTTTTCTCTGGTTTACAAGCACACGCTTGAGCCCCTATGCTAGACGGCTTTCTTTGTACTTGAGCTTAAAAAATAATATCCTTATAATAAAATACCATTTTTTAGCTTTACAGTGAATCCACATGCACATTGAAAAGTAGACATGAAAGCTATATACCACGGTGAACTTATAAAAATATTAAATATTCCATTTCCTCAAGTGGAAATCGAATTCACAACCTGTCGCGCTTACAATTGTGCTTCTGCGCCGCGACTGGCCCCAATTATCATTAATGCAAAGATTATATTTTTAAGTGACTCTCAAAAAAATATTATATCAACGGTTTGACATGTAGGTACTAGGTGCTACTTACACCATATTGTGCAATATTGCTGGAATTGGATATTTTTTCAGTTCACTGAAGATCTATTTAGGCCTCTAACCATGAGTACTAAATTTATTTTGTATAAGGTTCTATGTTTGTCAACATATTTCTCAGAAACTAAAATTTATTAGCAATTACAAATTGTTTAAATGTTTTAAATACTCAAAAGGAAAAAATAAATATATCTTTCCTTTGAAATATAAGTTACATAAAGTTTTATATTCTTCATATAAATTGCAAGAAACATCCTTTGAATGTAGTAAATCTTCGGGCTTCGGGTTAAATTAATGCCGTACAAGTTCCAGCGGTCAAAGTGAAATTATATTTCACAGTAGCTATAAAATATATTTACTTATATCAAAAGATTATCTTTTTTTCTGTGTTTTTTCTCTACTATCAATTAACTTTTGAACATATTACAAAGAAGAAAAGGAATATAGAGTAATTAAAATGCTTTACTCAGACCACAATTGACACTGACAGACAGACACTGTGAGCACAATTTGACACGAATAATTATGATATTTATTTATTTTTTAGTTTCATGCTATGTGACAGAGTAGGTTATCCTAGAAGGAACCTGGGAAACCAGTGCATAGACAATCCTGTTCTCATTAAACTACTTCCGTTCCCCATTTTTCGTCGAATTCTGTGGACTTTCCAAAGCATCAGTCCGCAGTTAGTCAAGAGCAACGATCCGTGACCGAACAGGAAGTAGATCAAGTGCGGAGTTTGAAAGTTGTGGGGTGGAATTTTCTTGCCTTTAACTAAAATAAATATATTTAGTATATAGGTAAATAAATTAAGGACTCTAGTAAAATAATAATTATAAAAAAAAACCATAAGTTAATAACTTAAGTAATTATTAAACAACAAATGTTTATCATTAATTTTTCGCATACAGCAGGATAGGCAGAGGGCACCTAGTGTTAATATATTCCGTTACGTTTTAGCATTTTAATTACTCTATATTCCTTCTTTGTAATATGTTCAAAAGTTAATTGATAGTAGAGAAAAACACAGAAAAAAAGATAATCTTTTGATATAAGTAATTTAAAAGCATCGCTTGTTCAGTGGCAGCTTTAGCTTCGAGACCATAGCGAGACAAAAATTATAACAAATGTAGCGTTTACAGTCGCACTCACGCCTCTGAACCTGAGATAATAATACTTTAAATATCATAAATTTATTTATGGTTGCGGCGTTAAGTTCCGCCACTCAAAACGCAATATCTCCAGAAATTACTAGAAAGTAAAGGACAGAAGTGTGAACGGAGTTTCTTAACACCGTAGTGTACATAGGTTCCCAATATCATTTTAAAATTGAAATATATTAATACCAAAATGGATCGCAAAAGCTCTTCAGCGTTAACTTAGGTTTTATATATTATGTAGGTATGCATGGATGAACAAATTTATTGAACTATTCCCGTCTAATAATATCGATCAATGAGAACATTTGGTTCTTTTTGAAACTTCCTTTGGAACAGCTTGCATAGTTACCCACTTGTTTTCATACGATACTTTCAGAGAGGAATTTCTATATGAGATTTTTTCTTATTACTCGTGATTGTCTTTGGTGCAATTGGTATACAAAGATTTGTTTCAGCATCACGCCTAACCTTGAATAGTCTGAAACTCAATGAGAATCTAGTTTCAAGACACACCGTATTCCACATTTATTCAGGCGCGTTGAGTTGCGGAACTCAACGTCGCGCTTTGTTAAACAACGTGAAAATCAAAACAAATAATTTTTAATAGTGAATTTGCAACCCACAATCATCGCGTTTATCGGTAGAAATGTAAATTAATCCTCTTTTATTAAATATTTTAAAAAGTATTCATCACAAAGAAGCAAAGGCCAAGTTCCAAGTAGTCTTAGCTTATGGCAAAAAGTTTATTAAGTTTGAAATGTCTTTGTCTTTCTTAACTTGCGGTTGATAAACATCACTTTAAAACAAATAATTAATAAATAATAAGACAGCGGGCCTTTGTAGGTTTGACTCCCAGGAATAATAATTTCCTCATCGATATCTAAAATGTTTGGCAGTGAGTGTGGAACGGAAGATATTACCATTAGGTTCCCTCAACCCACCTGTATTCGAAATACGACCTGAAACTAAAATAAAAAAAATGCCAACTGACCATGGAACCCAGAAACACACAACCATCATGACAGATACATGGTGATACCACAATGGTGTCAAAATGTACATTGTTCTACACTAACTCATAACAACTGATAAATATCTTATATGAAGTCGATCGAAACTCTCGTCACGTAGCTAAGCAGTTCCCAAGATATATGCGGGATGAAAACGATATTTGGTTCAACGTGAATATTATCGATATAGAGCTTTTAATATAAAGTGTAAAAGCTTATAGAGCTTTTGTTATTGGCAGTAGGTTTTTATTTTTTTGCTTAGAATGGGCTCGTCATGGTGAGGGAAACGAAGTTTTTGTTTAAACAGAACTTGGTGTGTAGGAGTAAATATTTTTTATTATTTCCAATATTTTCTAATATAAGAGAGATTTTCCTTGCAGTGTGGATTACCGAGTAGGAATCGAATCCACAAGCTATTCATAACATGGCGTTTGCGTCGTCATTGAGGCATGAGAACGAAGGACCCTCAACGCCGTGGTTTGTCTTCTTCCACCTACCAGATGGATATAAAAATAAATACATGCATTCCCCTAAGTGGGAATTGAACTTACAACTATCACATTTCCAGTCGGGTACTATCCCACAGCGCAACTACAGCCACAATAAAATGAAATCCAGAATATTATTGAATACTCGATTAAAATTAGAAAGCTAATTCTATTTAAGCGATGATTTGTGATCTCAAACAAAAGCGGTATAATAACAAGCAAATTGTGTACGAAATGGTCAATAAATGGATATAAATGTTCCGCTTAAATAGGTTTTATTACCAAAATAATACTGATAATTTTACTATGTGGTGGTTATAGAAATTTTAGAATTTTGAGGGTAGTAGCTTCGAGCTTTCAGTTATAAAGCTCAAATAGGTTCTAACTTACATCTGTTTTATTTTGTATTTATAAAGATTAATTGGACGTGGTCTCTCTTGACTACACCGCTAAGTTTTTACCGCAGCTTCGTCCCCGCAGTCGCTGCCCACTATGAGACAACCAGAACGTTGAGGATTCAAATTAAAATTAAAATATCTTGCTTTGTGTATTTGCGTTTATTACATTATTGAATTCTTCATGGTATTTTAAAGAAGACTGTATGAATCAGCTTTGGTCTTTGAGTACAATAAATGAGTTGATCAATATTAAAGTCCCGTATTATTAAAACCATCTCGATGTCATAGCCCACAGTTTCGAAAGTTGGGCAAAAAATGAAGAAGAAACCATCTGGGTTCTCTAGGTTCGCTCTACACAACGTATTATGCATAAAAAGTTGTTTTTGTTCGTTATTTTCCATATAAAAAAGAGAATTAGATCTTTTTAGGTAACGTATAAAAATTATGCGAACCGGCGTCTTTTGGAAACCGTCTGACCGTTACGTCGAAACTTTTATATTATTAAATATTTTGTTCTTTTTTCCTACTCAGTTAATAGTTTAGCTTATTTCTCTCAAATCGTTAATGTCTATGGCTACTGAACTAGAGCTGGATAAACTCGTATTGAAAACGTTTAATGATGCATATAACAGCTGAAACATGGATAATAGTAAATTAACAGTGTGGATGGTATTTAGAGAAAACATCATCAGCTTCAGCTTTCCCGCAAACAACAGGGTAGGCACAGGGAACCTAATGTTCGTGACACTTCGTTGCCCACTTTCCGCCGAGTTGCGTGTTGAGTGGCGGAACTATTAAACAAAATTGCGTTTGTACGTGTAAACTAACTAACGACCTTCATGACGACACAGTTGTCATTAGTAATTCAAATTCAGATATTTAGAATTTTTCACACAGCTTTAGCTTTACCTAATAAAAACGCGTAAAAAACTAGTTTTAAAACGAATTTCATCCACATTTCACTAGTGCCTAATGTACCTACTAGCAGTCCGACCGTGACGCCAGCACGTACCAGTAGAATCAATCGCGCATGCAAATCTCTAAATACCATTGTGAATACTAAACTTCATGAATTGTTTACTGTTTTCATGTAAATTATTCAATATCCTGATTATTGTAGTAGATACAATTTATGAAGACCAGTGGTGGCGTAGGGGCACAAGCATGCGAGTGTTATTGCCATGGGTTGTGAATTCGATTCCGACTCGAGGAAATTAAAATATATTTGATATTATCATTTTATCGCTCTTATAACGAGGCAAATCGCCGTCTAAGTTCCGCCATGCAACACACATGCAATGCTTCCAGAATTACGCATAAAGCGAGGAACATTCGGTTTCCAGGTACCCTCTGGGTATTGAAATGTATGTAAATAAAACACACTGCCTAACTATATCGATCTTTGATTTATTATTTATCATTCGGTCATCACAGAAACTGAGAAAAGAAATATAATAAAATAAAACATTAATTTTCCTCATCCTACCCAGAGGTCACATTAAAATGTATAGCATAGTTTGCAGTTTTTCGGGTACCTTAAGAAATTTCAACTTTTTTGTTTTTCTTTATTGAAATTTAAGTTAAAGTTTTGAGATTTTGAGGTAGTTCAAGTGTAACTTTTGATTAAAACAAGTTTTAAGTTAAACATGAAGGAGCTTAACGCCTGGAATTAGTTATACGTAAAGTGGAAACTTATACGGATTACGCGGCTAAGACTAATAGCTTGAGGGAAAATGTCATAACCGGGAATGCCATATTCGGGAAAAGGATAAATAGAGTAATCAAAAAGAAACAAAAATGTGCTCCGTTTATCTCATTATCGTGGTATTTCCGAG
The DNA here is from genome assembly GCA_013403645.1 of Heliconius nattereri. Lineage (NCBI taxonomy): Eukaryota > Metazoa > Arthropoda > Insecta > Lepidoptera > Nymphalidae > Heliconius > Heliconius nattereri. Next base: position 1,712,510 of record JAAIXI010000215.1, on the reverse strand, counting down.
ACATTGATAGATATACAGACATATGACAGAGCGAGGAGATGAAAATAATTCTCTGAGTAAGAATCGAACCCATAACAGTCGCGCTTACAGTCAAAGTCTGTGTGTGCGTCACACACGCACAACGGCCTATAACTTTAATTGTGATAAATACAAATAAATAATAAAATCATCCTGGGAATTTCCATACTTTGTTGACAAACAAAACTTAAAATGAGTTTCAAGAACTACAAATAAATGAGAAAGCACGCGAAGTAATTAAACTTTAAAACATCTCAGAGCTTTCAAACATCAAAATTTATATTAGAAGTGGAGAAATTACGCTGAGATTATTGTTGGCACACTTTTACTGTATAAAGGGGTAGGCAGAAAGACCCTAGTGTTAGGACACTCCATTCTCTCCTTTCCCCCCTCCAATTCTACTAATTGAAATCAAATGGCGGAGCAAAACGCGTTTTCTTGTCCGCATATCTCACTTATAAATTATATTTAGGATCTCTTAAGAAAACGTATAAAAATTGATCGTAGAGAGATTTTAACCCACGCCTCTTGGAAACCATCCAAGTTCTATGGCTGACTTACTAAGCCATGCTTAAACATGCTTGTTACAACTTATCCATTTTTGTTAGAATAAATTTTAGTTAAATTGAAACAGCCATGTTAGAATATAGCCTGATGAGAACGTGTATGGCTTAGTGGTCAGAGCTTTGAAGCTGTTTTCCAAGAGCTGGTGGTTCAAAATCCGTTTGAACCACCAGCTCTTGGAATAACGCGAGAAAAAACAAAATTCACTATTAAATCTCTTTGGAATTTCAAGATATATTATCTCGTATTTAATGAGCAAGTAAAATGAATATGTTAAAATAACAAAACTTGTTTCACGGCAACTGAAATTTTCATAGAAATGGCCGCTACTAATGACGTGGTATAATTATATAAGAACGAGTGGAAATTTTTAAAAGAACTAACGTTACGTTAGACAAAGCGAATGCCGTAGTATTGAAGAAAAAATATAATTAGAACATTTTTAGAAAAAAATTGTCTTTAGTTGTCATTAGTTAACATTTATTTTATCGTTGTATTCCGTACATAGTAGAGTAGAGAGTAGACAGAGGGGATCTGGGAACCTAGTGTTAAGACATTTCCCCATAAATATTTAATTTCCTCGAGTGGGGGTCAAGCCCACAGTCACAGGGGTGTGCCCCTACGCCTGGCCTCAGCTGCTATTTAAAATAATCCAACAATTGTTTTAAAACTAAGAATTATGTGAAACATTAACACACTTCATAAATTACGTATCAAATAACTAAGTCTTTGATATTCAAGTACAAAGGAGTTGGTTTATCCGCTTTTGCTACGTTATTAATTAAAATTTCATAAAACCGTTGCTAGCGCAGTGGTAAATTTATATGTAAACAAATAAAAGATATATTGAAAAAAATATTAATATGATTATTTTTGGGGTTCCTTATTTTGTAAGGAAAAAAAGGAAACCTTTGTTGTCCGACCGTCCGTCTATCCGTTTGTCTATCAAGAGCCATAATCTCAGGACCGCTTGGAGATATCGAGTTGAAATTCGAATCATATACTCAGATGTACGGTCTCTGAATTTGTTGAAAAAAAATCTTTTAAAATTATATCGCAAAAATGCGTATTTCGACGGTATAATCAAACAATTAGGTTTCACTTCAAATAAACATGTACAAAAATAAGTCACCTGCAAACATTAATAGGAAAAATCAATTACTCAATACTCACAAAATCAAATCGATCTAAATCTTACAATTAAAGTCGTTGAGCGCGCGATATAAAAAAAATAACGTAGCAGGATTTGCCAGGATTAACTATGCAGGCGAAGCCACAGGCTAAATCTAGTCATAGAATAAAATAGTAATTCAGTTATGTCAGTCTAATTCCCACTAAACTCGTTCCAACGACTAAATGTCGTATAAAATTTCATTACATATTGTCGCACGTGTTAATAGCACATAATAATATAATTTAGAACTTTAATTAAATTTTAGCCTTCATTATTAAGATATATTATTTATTAAAAAATATATTCGTAAGAATAATATTCTGAATGAGGCTTTTTTATGTTTTATGCACTTGCGGTTAAAGCTATCTATATTTTTTATATGACAAAACTTTTACAAACATATAATTATAGTTAATTTCATACAATAATAATGCGTACACCCACAAACTTAAAATTGTAAATTTATATAAGTCGTACTTCTCGTTAAACTTCAATACTAATACGAAAGCCTAGGCGGACGAGACTGACTCGCACTTGACCAATTTTTTTTAATAGAACAGACAAGGTATGTATAGGTCACTTGATGATGAAGTGATCACCACTGTCCAAGACACCGTGCAGCATCAAAGGAGCTACAGATGCTGTTGCCGCCTTTTAAACTCCAACTAAACTAGTTCAAACTACTAAGAGAACGTAGTGTTTAAGAACTCTTCTTCTTCTCCACGTATCTCCCATTTCTCAAGATTTATGTCTTGCCACGGCATGGGACTACAAATAACGCATTCTTCCAAATGGGAATCGAACCCACGACTATTAAATTTACAGTCCAAGCTATATAGATACAGAAACTTAATACACAACATAATCTATATATATAAAATCGAAAGGTCACTCACTCACTCATCACGAAATCTCAGAACCTACCAGAACTAAAGGTTTCAAATTTTGCACGGATATTATTTATAGGGCGTAGGTGCTCGCTAAAACGGGAATTTGCAATATTTGACTTCTAAAGAGTTGTTTTCAGAGGTTGATAGTTTGTATAAAACTTCATTACTATAAGTGCTAGCAGTCTCAAATTTTCTATGGACGTTACTTATAGGACGTAAGTACACACGGAGACGGGAACTTGCAATATTCCATCCCTAAAGGGTTGTGTTTAATGTTGATAGTTTGTATGAAATATCGTTACTACAAATGCTAGGAGTCTCAAATAGGACACAGGTAGGTCTGACTCATGGAGACAGAAATTAATAATAACGTAGTTCACACAGGCGAAGCCACGGGCGGGCCGCTAGTGTTTCATATTACGACTTCATGTTCTATTACTATTTGACGGAACACCCTCGGGGGAAATCTACGGTCGAGGCCGAAAATTGAATTCTAAAGCAAGCTTTATCATAATGTTCATCACCTGTATATTTTTATGTTTCTTGAAACGATCTAATGTATTTTTCTTTAGATATAACAATTGTTTTATTTATGGGCTAGGAACACCCTTAGTTAGCATCGTTGTCTTTTGAAAGTCGATGGAACGAAAAAACGACAGGGAAAAGAGACATTCGCATAAATTCATAAAATTTAACTTGGAAGAAAATTAAATAGGTTTTCATACTTTACTTACCATAAGCTACTTGCATAATTTATAGAAAATGTAATCTTTGAGTCTGAATAAATATATACAAATAAAATGTTAAGTAATTATCAAATCTTGTACTTATCACTATGATCATTACAAAAACTTACAATTTTCTTCTTCCCGGATACAGCGTGAGAGAGGAAAAAACGAAAAATAAAGATTTTTTTAAGCTTCACCTTTTGGGAACATGGGAACCTAATGTTGTTGCGTTGAGTTGCGGAACTTAACGCCGTGCTTTGCGAGTAAATAAAATATTTGATAGTTCATTTCCATGAGAGGAAATCGAACCAACACGTATACCGAATAGCCGAACAGTGGGACGTTTAATAATTATTTAAATTGAAATCCAATTCACAATCAGACAATGGCTGAATGTTAATATGTACAATACAAGGTCGTCAAAATTTTTATTTCATTTCAGCATCGAGCAATGGATCAGCTCGTATCGACCGTTACAAAGTAAATACAAATGTTTACAAATTGTTAGCGTGCTTGGCCAAATAAAATGTTCTAAGCAAAGTTAAATAAATTATATGTTTATTTCAATGTTGTTTTGGATGGCTATGCCAAGTAACACAAACAGGCTTAGTAATTAGATATTGTAGAAAGGGGGTTGTAGCATTAGCTTGACGCCGACTTCAAAATTATAAAATCTTTGTATAATTATTTTTCACTTTTTAGTTCGTTGTTAGAAGTCGGTTTTTCTTTTTGTTAAAAATTAATTTATTTTATGATTTTAAGTGACGGGTAGATCTTAAAATTATGCTTCTTAAACGAGTGGTGATGGTTGTCCTATGTAAAACTTTATTTAATTAGGTATTATTTTTGTGCAAAGTTACATTTTGGTATATTGACAAGAACATACGTAAAAAGTATTCGGGCGAATTGGGAATCTCCTTTTTTTGAGGTTGGTTGAAAAAAAATGCAACGATCAGGAATCTCATTTCTGACATCAATTTAAAAAGTTTTTGCTTGTAACTATTACAGTACAATAATTTTTTTAACAAAGTAAAAACAATCTTTCTCAATTTTGACCGGATTCCATAATTGGAACCTAACAAAACTTTCACCAAATTATCCATTAAGTGTATCCTTTCAAAAAAAAAAGAATCATCAAAATCGGTTGGCGCGACATTAAGTTATTCGTCTATTTGTCGCGCACATACCTAATGCAAATTTCAGACCTATGTGATTTTCTCATAGATACCATTGTCAGACATGAACCAAAAAAAATGGGACCACTCGAGAAGCTTTATCTTTCAAATAAAGATTTTTTATTAAAATCGGTTCACCCAGTCAAAAGTTATGAGGTAACAAACATAAAAAAAAAACAGTCGAATTGATAACCTCCTTTTCTTACAGAAGTCGGTTAAAAATGGGCAAGGTTTGATAGTATAAAAAGACTAATATGTACGTATAATTTACATGTTGGACGTAACTTAACGTCACGCTTGGTTTTGTTAACGCATGTAACTCATTCGTGCAAGTAGGAATTTATATAGTAGTTAATAACTGTATTTGTAAACCACGAAGATCTCATGGCATATCTGTATTTAAAATGACGAAGATGAAGAAAGTAGTTTCTTAATACCAAATTATCTTTTACGCTGAAAATAAACAATTTCATACAATTTTCTTTAAGATTACATTCTTTATTTTCACAAGTGTAAAATGATGAACGTTTCACATATCCCTTAACGTACTCATAGCAGGTCATAAAGCAATCCGTTACAAATAAAAACACGCTATCGTAACAGCTTGCTTTGAAATATTAAAATTTAATTCGCATCCACCTACGGCCCGGTTGTCCCTGAATAATTTCAAACAAGGCACTAATTTTTTATAAACAATTTTCAACCCTACCACTTTCATGTAGAGTTGAAATTTCATGAAATTCATTTTCCATGTCCATATGAGGCAGGAATAAATTATAACGGCGGTCAAAGGTACCCTTAAATTCTGATAATTAATCTTTTAAGTAATATATTGTGGTTAGGTGTATAGAATTGCTTGTATGGTGCCAAAATTATTTTCATTTTCATATATTTTATGTAATGTATATTTAATCTTCGAAAATTATAATTAAAAATGAATTTTTAAATATACAGTGTATTTTTATACTGAAAATTTAAATTAAAAACTAATATTATTAATATTAATTAGCTTTTAACTGTTTAGTCCAGCGCGGCGTTAAATTCCGCCACACAACATGCAATGTCTCGTTTATTGGGCGGAAAGTGGGAAACGGAAAACCTTAACACTAAGTTCCTTCTACACTAATATAAAATAGACAAATAAGTTTATTAAAATAATATACAAACATTTTACAAATTACCTATTACAAGTCATTACTACGACTAGCCATATCTAAAACTAAAGAGAACCAACCAACAAGAAAATCAAAGACGAAGCTTAACTCCGCAAAATAAAAATATGTGTATTATTTTAAATACAAAAATAACAAATAAGCCATAAATGCTCCAGCTTTCAGAACATACTGCAATACACGTGTACATTATATTTCAGAAATGACCTATTCCGAAACATTTATTACTGCAAAACTTTTATATTACTTTAAAACTGCAAGGAACTTCTGTAAGCAGTATTTGAGTGACTTTAAAGTCTTCCTCACGTTATACCTATTGTTTGTAAGTTTATTGTTCTATTCTTGCTATCTTTCTCTTGCATTTATTGCAAGAATATACTAAATCACTTTTGATATTGCTTTAGTTAATTTATAGTTTTAAAGTAGGTTTACGGTTATGTTTCATAAAGCTCATATCAATATTATTGATGCTTTCTATTATACACATATATTTTATAGATACCTGAAGGAAAAAGGATTAATGCGTTGGTTATGGGTTCAATTCTCACTTCGGAGATTAAATTATATTTATTTTCCTGTTCTAGCAAGACAAAGTACAGCGATGGGCTTTGCTATTTTTTTTGCTAAGTTAAAACACTCCTTTCCCCTTAAGAATTTTTCAATTTCTGCCTAAGTCTGAAGGCATTGCGTGTTGAGTGGTGAAATTTAACGCCGCGTTTTCGCCTCGTTACCAGAGCTAGGAAGTGATAATATTACATATTCTATTTTTGCCAAGAAGAAATTGAACCATGACATTTAAATTATCGAATTCGGTCGAAAAGTAGAGAACGTTTAGTCTTGTTATCATAGCAAGGAAATCAAATAATTTATTGCCTCGAGTGGGAATCGAATCACTAATGGTTGAGTTAGCAATATGCTACGCCGATGCAACGCGACGTTTCGATTTCTTTAGTTTAGCTAATCTTTTTAAGTTTAATTCGTTTTAATAAAACATTTACACAATCATAATACGAACTTACAAATCGACAATTTACAAATGAAAAAAGCTTTTTAAACTAATCTATCTATATATATAATAGGACTTGTCCTCACTGACTGAGGTAAGACGCACGCACAGTCGTAACCGCTGTGCGTAGAAACGTGAAATTTGGACAGATGTTTACTTTCGTAATCTGGACATCCACTAAAAAGGGATTTTGAAAAATTTTAAACCTAAAGGGGTGAAATAGGGGTTGAAAGTTTATATGGATAAACATTTAAATCGCCACCGATTTTTATAAAATTTGAAATTTAGACTCTTAAAAATATTTATTTGAACATGTGTTTCATGGTTTTCTAGAATTCACCCCTAAATAAGCAAGCGAAGCTGCGCGCGTCCGCTAGTTATGAATATTGCTATAACTCTGTTTTCTTTTTGGTTCGACAGTAAAAGTTATGGCAAACTGAACGACTTTCATATAAAAAGTTCTAACGATTCATTCCATTAGTATATATAATATATAGAAGCAAGCACTAATAAAAAAAATTTAGTTATTTCATATATTAGAGTTACATTTTTTGTTTTTTTTTTACAATTTTTGATTTTTCCCTTGCAAAATAGGCAAAGAGAATCTTATCTAAAAATATTTCGTTCTCCGCTTGCCTCCAGAAATAGAATAGCACATTGTGAGATAGAACTCAACCCCGCACCTGGTCAAAATTAAATTGACAAGGACAAGGTCCAGACAGGTCTAGATCTATTATCTAGTTACGATATTCAACTCTTTGAGGACAACTAGGTAGGTTACTAACACTAGGTTTCCAGGTTCCTCTCTATCTACCCTCTGCTTATTGGGAATACAGCGTAAAACTAAATAAAATATATTAGAGAATAACATTCTTTTAATATATAAACAATCTCAGCAGAAAATTAAGAAACATAAAACTTACAAGAACTTCCTGAAAAGATGGCACATTGAAAATACTTACTTAGCTCGCTCCTAAATTCATTCATTCCGTTAATATTTCTTGTGAAACTCGCTCCAGTGTAAACCCTTAGCTGAGTTTGAGATTATCTTTATCCCTTTTGGTATTTCTATTTCTTATTTTTACGCATTTCCTGCATTTTGTTATGGATGAGTGAAGTCATTTCTTTTTCCTTTTTGTTTCAAGTTGTATTCTACACGTAGATAGGATAGGCAATGAAACCTAGGGCTAAGGCACTCCCATTATTCATAGAATTATCAGGACATTGCAATTCGTGCGGTGGAACTTAACGCCGCGCTTTGTTACGTTGCCTTGCTTTAAAAATATATTTTTTTTCTGAGTTGAAATCGAACGTAACTGTCAAAAAAATACTATATACGTTTAATTTACTGATTTATGTATTACTGTGGAAGGTTTACACATAGCTGGTGCGATATACAGCATAAAGCTAAAAGAAAAAATGTACACCCTAAGTGAAAATCGAATCTTCGACTACCACGACTACAGACAAACGCTCTCCTATTTCGACATACAAGCCCTACTAAATATGTCTAAATCCATTTACCTCATTGTTTATTCAATTCTTATTCTATTTCCCTGTAAATTTGAGGTTCCAATACGTATTTATATGGCATAGAACACATGACGTCTAAGAGAAAATATTGCCAATGCGAAAGCTTTCAGCTCAAAGCCGCTGGAAAACAGTACTGAAAAATAATACATACAGTTCTTAAGAATTAACTTATAATAAATTCTTAAAAGATAAAATTAAACAATTTATTTAATAATACTTAAGATTAGTTCTCTTTTTGTAGCAAACAAAATAATGGCATGACGTCTATTTTGTCCTGAGTTTTTACAGTTTAAATCATTTACGGTTTCAATACTGAATCAAAAACCAGTGGGACTGTATCCCGAATATAGCAGAGTAAGAAGACCTGGGTACCTAGTCTTAAGACTCCGTTTCTCGTGAATACACTCCGTTGCCCATTTTCTATGTGCCACAATGGCTTAAAAGATTTATTATTCTTTAATACTGTATGTACAGGTGAAAGCAAGTGGCAGGTCTCGAACCTCTCTTGAACTGTTTAGTTACATTTTAGATTACATTCTATCGCCTTATATTGTATGTGTTATCTTGTATATATATATGAAAAAATATAGTAGACAAATTTATATGTGAATTTATAAAAAGTAGTGTTAAGACAATTCGTTCCCGTTATATTTTTGAGACATCGCGTGCTACTTGGTTAAACTCGGCGCCGAGCTTTGTCTTGTTACCGGCGGGAGGAAATGGAAATGTTATCCCGAATGTAGGAACGGATTTTACGTTTCATAAAATATATAAAATATGGATTTAAATATTGATAGTGATTTTTTTTTAATCTCTCCTCTACGTCCTTTTTTCCATTCCTTTTGTTAATAAAGGACGAAAAAAGTTACATTATTCATTTAAAACAAAAAATAATTGAAAGAAAGAAATAATTAAAAACTTTAAGCCCCCAATTGTCACATACATTTGTAAAGTGATGTTATTTTCCTCTTCACGCATCCCGCAGAGAGAATTAATATAACACTTTTCGACTAAATTTGATATACCTATTGTGAGGTATCTAGTCGGTCAGGATCAAACCTATAACCGTCGTGTAGAAATCCGTACCACTACACCAGAACGGTTTTACCTACTGTATACTCTAATTATTATAAATTACAAATTTATCACAGCTGTATACATTTCAATATAGCTACTACATTTTGTACTAAATTGATCATAAAACTGCCTATGCACTTTACGATGCCCGTTAGATTTAACCTAGTGCAGTAGAACCAGGCTTTCAATTCACATATTTGACATTTACAATATATCATGTACAATATAGTATGAGAGTAGAAGCCAGCTGTGGCGTAGGCACATGCGTGTGACAGTAAACACAGGTCGTGGGTTCGATGCCCACTTGATGAAATTAAATATTTAATATTTTAACTCCTTTGTTGGGCGGAATACGTCGAAAATGGGGAACGGAGTGTCTTAATACTAGGTTCCGTCTGCCTCTGCTGTGTGCGGGATCCAGCGTGAAGATCCAGGAAAAAAACACAATAGTAAACAGTTTAAATCCACGCCTGACAAAAGTGAACTCTACACTTGACACCGATAGTACAAGAACCGGGTTACCCCAATTTCATTCAGAGTCAGTTCACTTCATTATTCTTACTTAAGTTGACCCGTCGTGGTATGGTCGTGTGTTGAATTCGTTTTAGGGGGTATAGATTTTTTTTTTCCCCAAGTAACGCGGCGTTGAGTTCCAACTACAGCCAGTACGTGATGAAAGGATATTTTTGTAATTAAATTATTACAATATATCATCATTATGTTGAATTTAACAAGTCTCTCGCATAGAAGTCATTATTATTAATTAGTTTAATATAAATAATAGTTGACAATAAATAACGATATATAAAGTAACGTTATGTCGGTACTCAATTAAGAAAATTCCTAGCAGTATGTCAATTATTAAAATTACATATATTTCTTCTAAATTAACGGTATTTATATTCTTGTAATAAGAATTTTCATCCCTAACTTTGTCAATTATGCATGCATTAAAATGGAAATGACATTTTTCTATAAACACTGTAAGTTGAGAAGTGAATCTCAATACCACAAGTAGGCAAGGAAGTAAAAATATCCACAATCAACCACCATAGGATTTTAGAGTCATATACCTAAAGATATCTTTCATATAGAAAAATCAATTCCGTTTTTGCAATCTATAAAAAATTTAAAGTTACAAAAATTAAGAATTGAGGTAAGTATAATGAATTCCTCCAGTTACCAGTAATTAAAATTCTTGTTTCAAACTTGAACTATTGTAATATAATATTGAGAACTTTTAAACTTGCAAGTACTAACTATAATTTTATAAGCAAAACCTCGAGTTCCCACCGTTTAGTACTCGCTTTATGTTTGATATCATAGTCTATTATAAAGTAAGAAACTTGAAACATATTCTGAGATGAGCAGCTATCAGAAGTGGGTTGTACTGTTGCAACTCGATTGTAATTCACTTTTCGTTCGTCTTTTTTTTCATCTTATACAGGACAATGAGAACGTGACGTAGGACCACTCCGTTCTACGTTAACCTTTAAGTCAGTTTCACCAGTTACGAATAAAGTTTCAAATAGTAATCTAATAATAAAAGGTATCTTACAGATAGATCATGAAAATACACAATAAATGTTTCTTCTATTTTTAAGAATAATTTTAATTTTATAAAAGTGGGTACCCTTTTCCCTTAAAAAGTACGGAACCCTAAAAATATGATAACACGAATATTTTAGCCGCAAAGCATTTGTTTGTAGAACCGATGCTTGTACATAGGTTCGATTTCAGCTTGGAGTAAGAAGTTATTTATATATCCTCCTTCTGGTAACAAGATAAGCCGCGTCGTTGAGTTCCGCTACACACGCAATGTTTTAAAAATTAGGCGAAAACTGGTAAACGGATTGTCTTACCAGTTTCCCTCTGCTTTCTCTGCTATATGTGGAATACAGCATGAAGCATATGTAATAACTTAGTCAAAAAAGGGGAATTCGTGGCTCATGGCCAGTTGTGACTGTAAAAGTGAGAGTTCGGTTTCCACTTGAGGTAAAAAATTATTTAATATTTTCATTTCGTCGCTCTGGTGTCTAGGCAAAGCAAGACATTAAGTTCCGCCACTCAAAACGCAATTCCTCTAGAGTTCGGCGGAAAATGGGAGGCGGAGTGTCTTAATATTATGTTTCCTCCGCCTACCCTGCTATATACGGCATGCGTCATAAAGCATATTTAATAATTTAATAATAACAACACAAACAATGGTATAGGCGTGCGGTAAAGTTTCACTATGAAAGCCGTCTCGGCTGAACTTCTTATCTAGTAGGTGAGCTCGTGATCTGAATTTCACTCGCACTACTTAACGTACACTTGGACTTGTATTTTCAGGCACGAAACTACGTATCTACATATAGCACTTATGTATATAATAGTTACGCTAAAATTAAATGTACCCCTCGACGGTTGTGAAAAGTTATACAGGAAATGTAATGAAACGTTAGTATTGAATTTTTGTAACACTTACGCTATATCCCGGATATAGCTGAAAATGTTAATGAAACCTAGTGTTAAGTCAATTCATTTCGCAATTTCTGCCAAAATGAGACAACTACCGTCACGTTTTGTCTAGGTCTAGAACAAGGGAAATGAAAATAATTCATTCCTCCTAGATCGAGGGAACCTGGGAACTTTGAGTGGAAACACTGTTGTACCCCACTATTCACTGAATTTCAAATTCATTGTGTGTTGAGTGGCGGAACTCAACAGTACGCTCTGTCCTATTACCAGAGCGAATAAAAGAAAATATTCCATATCCTCCTATGGGAATGGAACCCATGATCTATCGCGGTAACAGTCACGCGCTGGTGGTCCTGTACCTACCACGACTGGCAACAAAATAGTAATGTATTTGTACCTTTATCTATTTAAAGTAACTTCAAAGAAAGTTTTAACTTCATCAATTACTTCTGTTTCCGAAGCAAATGCACCTAACTTTATAAACAATAACCGCCCCCAACTTTATGTACTGTACGTAAAGGTCTTCAGAAAGCACATACATTTCAAAGGAAACAGCCACTAAGTCATAGTTGTCATTTGAATGCACTAGATTTAGTATTCAACCGGGGTCTAGGCTCCTAGTATATTCTAGAATATTCTATTCTATTCTATTCTAGGTATTGTAGATTTTGTCAAGTTTCGTACAACTGTAAGTCGTATCAATCTTTTGGTGTAATAACTAAAATCTTATATATGTTTGAGAGTTATGATTTGAAAGTGGGAACGAAGTGTTTAAGCACTTGAGGTTCCCTAATAATTGAATACCCTCGCATTTAAATTACCTGAATCGAACAAATATTTGAATCAGGCACTACTACTTTGGTCCAACTACTACTTTGGTTAATACTGGTAAAAAACATTCAATATCACCAACCATTCAATATCCAACATCTCGGAATCAGACTGACACTAATAACAGAGTGTCAAGACACTAAAACGTGAAGTGAAAAAATAAATATTAGAAAAATAATGTCTTCTATCTAAAAAAAACTTTCACCTAGTAATAAGTTCGAATTATTGGCCTCAATCACGCTATGAACGGTAATCATTATGTCACAAAGTTTATTCGCTAAGGAAGTAATTGTATGACGTAGACCTCCATTATTGATATTACTCGTGGTTCTAAGAAAATATCAAATATAATATATTTCTTTTCTTCTTATCGAAAGTTAGTTATTGAGAAATTGTATAGATTTTATATATAAATATATGAACTTTATTACATTAATATTATAAAGAAAAAGAGATTGATTGGTTGAACTCGCTACTCTTAGAAAATACTGCATTGAATGAGAAAAACAAACATTTTGTGTACTAAATTATCAAGGTAGACTATCCTATTCTACTAATAATATTACAAATGTAAAAATCGTGATAACTAAAAATATAAATAACTAAAAAATTACAGCAGGCGAAGGTGCAGTTGGGCCTTTAGTATATAACGTTAATAATTTTAAAAATTTTTTTAAACTGTTATTCCATACTTAGGAACGAAAAATACTTATTAAGAAAACGGATAAAAACTTTGGCGGAACTCAATGCCTTGTTACCGGAGCTAATGAAAATATTGAGTATTTCATTTCCTCTAATGGGAATTGAACCCATAACCTATCGCGTTCACTTATGTTCTGCACTATGAATGGCGTCAAAGTTATAATATGATATTTAATATTTCAATGTTAATGTATATCTAATATGCTCGAAATGAACTGAGTTTCATATTAAAACGTAATTTCAACTTTTATTATATAACACGAGTAAGGGGCGTTCTATGTTGGTTGGTTATAAATGTTTTTAAATTTCCCATTTTTTTAATATTTGTACTAGTGTTACCTCATGGGCTTACCGGCTTGGACCATACAAAGTTCGCGAACTTTGAATTTGTGTGAGAGCCAAAAAAAGACTAAGTTTATTAAAAACTACGCTTATTTAGTTATTAAAAATAGATATGAGATAGAGAAATAAACTAAACTACACAAATGATACCATTCCAAAGGATATTAAATCAACCACGAACGCTACATACAATTTTTAAAGTCGACAATTTCACTCACATATTTTGCTCTGATTATAAAGCGGTTGAAATAGCGAAATTAGTTTTTACATTATGAGACCTCTCGGTACAGTCCGCTTGTGAAATAAACTCAATTTACTATTTAATTTTCGCTTTATTTTGTGAATTTCGATGTAGTTATAATATTTGTATGGTATAATTTCACTAGTTCAACATTCGACGATTGTAGATTCGAATTGCAATCTAGGATAAAAGGCAAAAACTCGGCTTTTGATTTTGCTCGATAATTTATTAGGCAGTAGGGAACGGAAGTGTCTTAATGGGAACTGAGTATCTTAACACTAGGGGTCAATTATCATGAAAAAAATTGTCGCGGCATATGTCAACAGTTTAATGGTAGAACTCAACGGCGTTCATTTTTTAAGGAACTAGAGGCAGAGAGTGAACACAATTCCATCCCTTGAGTGGAAATCGAACCTACATCCATCACTATCCCACTGCATTCTAATACCGACACTAATTTCTAATAAAACATTGGTTTATAGTTATATCAAAGCTATTGAGATTTCTCATTTCAGTGGAATAGCGTTAGAGCTAAATGTATGACGTTATACAGAATGGACGGCATCCCCGAGGAAATCTGAGTGAGTGTCTCATATTATCCAGTCGATAAGAGATTTAGCTTTGTCCGTGAACGAAGATGTTTTTTCATTCGAAACGTTTGTTCATGTTCTTGTAAGGTAATGTATCTATGTATCTAGTGTGGGTTCCTTTTTAACTAACTTTTCTTAGTAAAAGATGTTTTCAATTCACTGTATTTTTTTTGTAGGATTTAACACCAGTTGAGAAATAAAAGCCCCAAAGATTTCATTTAGAAAGATAACACAAGACAAGCTTGACGACTGCATTGGTATTGGTAATGTGTTCTATTCTGGCGAGAAGAAATTAACTATTTAATATTTTCTTTTCTTCGCTCTGGAAATAAGACAAAGACATTCAGCAGGCAATGTTCCAAGATTCAGCGAAAAGTGGAGAACAGAATTGTCTTAATGTAAACTGAGAGTCTTAACACTAAGTTCATACGGCCCCTTTGCGTTCCCTGTGTTAAGTAAGACACACTGTTCGCTATTAAGATCCCTCTTTCTGACGAATACTGGAAATTTTACGTGGCGAGCGGCGTAACTCAACGCCACGCTTTGAAATAGGTAGATGACAAAACTAAAACGCCATAAACTGTATGAGTAAATAAATTATTTCATTACAATTTCTTAAAAAAAAACTATTTCCAGTCAATTAAGCAATATATTAATTTTCTATTTAGCTTATCTATATTAAGCAATTTAGATCATAAAGTGAAACGCCGAATGTCCTCTGAGAAATATCTTTGAGAGCTACAGGCTTTAGAATAAAAATGTATAGATTTTTCAAGGCAAATTTGACAACAATTATTATATTTAATCATAGAAATTGAAGCAATTCTATATATAATATATATATAGAAGTAATATATATAAGTGTGCTGCAAAATCGACTGGCTGTGGGTTCGATCCCCACTCGAGGAAAGGAAATATTAATTTAAATTTATATTTTTATTTCTTCGCTCGCCAGAATTCGGCTGAAAGTACAGAACGGAGTGTCTTAACACTAGGTTCCTCCGTCTGCTTACCCTGCTGTGTGCAAAATAGAGCGTGAAGTTGATTTGATATATATTTACTATTTATATATCGTTCTAAATTTCTTTCAGTTATAAGAGACAGCGTGTTTTATTATGTTTACTAAAACATAAACTTAATTAATTCTAGATAGCATCTGAGTCATTTAGAATTTTATGCTTAACAGCTTTGTAAGCACATTTTGTTTTTTTTATTATTTTCGTTAATTTATTGACGCAAACGTAGCAAAGTTGTGTAGGGCCAGTGTCTTATTATATCCACGACGGTAGTCACTTCGATTCTCGTTTGGAGGATTTCGTTTTTTTTTGGAACACGCGGCGTTAAGCTCGGCCACTTAATGTCTTGAAGATTGAGCAGTGCGAAGCTTCACGCTGTATAATTTTTATATACCTATAAATAAATAATTAATTACTTACACGCGCTACTTTAAGTCATCGTGAAGCTTTTCGAATAACCTTTATTATCACTTAAATTGAAACTCGAAGTGTATAATTTTAAAAACAAAGCCTGTAATAATGTACACTGTAATTTGTATATACGAACACACAACCGCAGTGTTATATTTAAATTCTGGCCTAAAGTATAAGAGAAAGCGAGTGCAGTAATTTTTTTTTGAAAAATAATATTGAAGATAAGATGAAAAAGCTGGAGATTGGGTTATTTTTATATTTTTTTTGCTTCACTGTATCCCGCACAAAGCAGGGTATTCAGAGGGAACTAGTCTGAGAACCTAACCTGTGTTAACCCTTAGCTGGAGTAGGGGGTCAAAAATGACCCCAGCAGAGTTGCAAGGTATAATAATAAAACCATTTTCCATTTCTTTTTATTTTATATAGAGTTATACGTTGCCAAAAATAGCGACTCTAGCTAAGGGTTAAGACACTTCCGTTACTCTTTTTCCGCTGAATTCTGAGAGCATTGCGTGTTGATTAGTGTAATATTTTTTTTTTATTTCCTCGAATGCGAATTGAACACACAACCTGTAGCCTTTACATTCGCACGCTTGTGCATCTACGCCATGACTGACCCCATTCTAATAATATATATTTTTTTACAACAGACATCCAAAAACATATCTATAAAATATACATGTACATGTATTTGGAAAATAGATTTTCTTAATATTAGGCTCTTTATTACAGTTACTCCGCTACACACGTCAAGGAGATTTAAAAATAAAAATGTTCAGAATTTTTTTTTAACGTAAACGTACGTTATTTTTTTTTATTTTCTAAAAAGAATATTACAACATTATTTTTTAACTGTTGAGTTACATAAAAATGTCAGTAGCCCTTTTAGTCCAGAGTGTCAGTAATTTTATTAGTCATATGAGTATATGAATATCAACTATATGACGATCTATAGTCCCTTGATTTCCTGAAAAAGCGCCATTAAATAAAGATTTGACCATTTATATAGTAAAAAACTTGTATTTCGACAATATAAAAGGAATCAAAATTAATAAGGTACTTTGAGTTAATTTAGAATTATGATATTTGGTAGCTAGTATGTACATGTTCATGTAGTACTAGTACAGGAAAAAATCTGAAAACTATACATTTATGTATAAATCTTAAAAAATATTAGCCTGAAAAGTGGGGTAAAATTGGTGTGAATACTAAATTTTGCCGCTAGTTCAAGTGAGGTATCAGATGAAAGGATGTATCACTGATAAAAAATATATTAATGCATTACTTGGCCTAACAATAATAACTAATTTCAATAACTTATAATTTTGTAAGAGTTATTCAGTTAGTTGTCACGACCTTAGAACGTATTTGAAATATTTGATTCTTTCTTTGTGTTTTGTTTTTTGTTACTTTTATATTTGTTAAAGAATAAGAATTGATTATTAAAGATGGTCTACATATTTTATGAATTATTACAATAATATTTTTTTTGTATTATACCAACAATCAACATAATGAGTAGAATGGGACAAATTTGTCACGACGGCGGTTCAAGGGGAGTCTCAATCTTCGGCACTTCTAGTGTTAAATAAATTGACGCTATAAATAAATTATAAGATTTTTCAATAAAAAATAGGTAAATAGCTTCATCTTTTGAACTGAACGGTTAAACAAATAAACACGTCACTGGCTCTGACAAATTAACCGCCCTATTATCAAATAGCCTTTTATAATCACCTTTTATAAATGCATGAGATTTTCGGTATATGTATGTTGGTGTCTTCTCCGTAGCTTCGTCCGCATCATTTACATACATTTGGATATTTTTTTCTCTTATCACCTTCTTTCCATATAGCAGGATTGGCAGTTAACAAAGGGATGGAATTTGGTTTGTCCATCCTTCATTTTCCAAGAAAATTATAAGACATTGCATCTTGAGAACTGGAATTTAAAATAACCTAACCGATATTACATTTGCAGTCAAGACGGGACAGCGTTTGTGCCACGAGAGCATGTTATAATATTGACTTTTCTTTTAATATGCTTGAATTATGCAAGTAATAATAATCTTTCCTTCCTTAATAATTCTGCCTATTAGTGAAAAAACACTACATTATGAAAATATGATATAAGTAGAGTGTTTTTCAATCAGAGCAAGGAAATAAAAATTTATTCCCCTGAGTGGCAATCGAACAGTCGCGTTAACAGCTATATTCTATGCCTCTTTGCCACGACCGGCCTCTTCTCACTATTAATCAACCGTCAAAACTTTCAATAATCATCTATTAATATAGAATTTAACCATAAAAATCCATATTGGTTGTAATTAAATGTACGTACACATTAGCACGGTATAACGTGACCGGTAAACAGACATTATTAGTTTACGTGAATCAAATTGAGCGCGGTTAAACGCATTGATTAGATAGATGATTTCGCACTGATATACCGTATTTACATTTTTCGCTAATTTACGTTACATTTAGGTATAAATAAAATGTTTTATAGTGGGTTATTAAAATGGAGTAATTTTATTGTTTACTTGGTTGGACGCGCTTATCTCAGAAACTACTAGAAAATGTATATACAGAAATTGTATTATTCCCGGTCGCACGGTACCACTACGCCACGACTGACCTCATAGTTTACCTTTCAGCACTACAAAATAACGGAAAAAAAAATTAATTAATTACCTAAAAAAATTACCAAAGACACCAAAGACAGCGGCTAGCGTATAAAATTTTATTTATATTAAAAAAATATCTTTCATCTAACATTTAGAAATGGGTTGGTAACCTTTTTCGTAAAAAAATCTGAAATGGCGAGTCCTAAATAAACATTAGTAAATTATGCAGGAAAGTAATAATTAATTTATTCTATACACGCTTGTGTGTCTTACTCTGTTTCCCGCATTTTACCAACAAATAAAAATAAGTGTGCAACTGTAAGCGTGACAGAATATTGATTCGATTCCCACTTGAGGAAATGGTATATTTAATATTTTCATCCTCTTGTTTTGGTAAATAGATAATGCATGGAGATAAGCTCCACCGTTCAACATTAGGGTCATCAGTTAAAGGTCCTAATGGGAATGGAGTGTCTTAACATTAAAATTCCAGACTCCCTCTGCCTATCCTGCTATTAGCGTCATAGAGCGTGAAGCTGAAGATACACTAGATAGATTGATTGATTTCTCGATATATGGCGTTTCGAGCGTGCCAGTTGAGCACAATTCATTTCGCCAATGTCACGTTGTATGGAAAACACACGAAGGAAATTGACCGGTAATAAAAAAGATAAATATACACAATTATAAAATACATGTAAGATACACTAGATATATGTGAATTAGATGAGCTTTATTATCAAATTACTTACATTTATTCTTATTTACTTATATTTCTATTCAAAATAATAAACTTTTCACAATACACTTCGGTGGGAGGTAAGCTTTTTAAAAATTCGACCGAAAATGGGGAACAGAAGTACCGTTCCCCATCCCCATCGAACCCACAACTCGCGTTTAGAACCGCCTCTGCGCCACAAAAGCCTCTATTGTGTATATTCAGGTATTTTATTTATTTATTTATTGATCCACCCACATTTGTTTACATCAATACATACAAAAAAGATACATAGTACATGGAACTAAGACTAAATGGAACAAACACTTACAGGTAGATACATATTGCTATAATAGACCGAAAATAAACTCCTAACCGTAGAAAACAACACAAAACAAAAAAGAAAATTAAGGTATAATCAAAATGTAATAATTGAACGATGACACTAATTAAAATTTTAAATTAGAAACGTAGAACAAGAAGTAAAACTTGTTAACATCTTACAAATCAAATATAATCATATTAAAACCACTTTTAACTGTCAAAGTTCTAAATCGATGGAGTGAAGGCCTACAGAGTTCTGAACTTCTTGATAAGTGGAGATAAGATGGTGAAAGAAATAATCGGTTATTATAATAGTTCAGATTATTGTTCATTAATATTTGTTTAGAGCACGTAGAAAAAAAATTAACGTAGCAGGATTTGAACCGGCGCTTCTTAGACCAAATTCCGTGAGGTTCGGGCTCATATTCCGCTACGTTCAATTTTTTATATATTTTCTAAAGAAGAATTTTTCTATCTGAAGTATAGAATAATATTTAAGGAATGCTAAAAAAATACATTGAAAAATGTAATAGATTCCATTTTTTTCTTTTTCCCGTCGACAACGATAACTTTGATATATATCATTGCTATCATTATTTTTTTTAACTCGATTTATTAGGTCGAGCTAAGTTACGAAAAAAATCTAATTATTGTCAAAACTTAACAATTTCGAGTAAATGTAGATAAGATGATAATACAATTTTATAGTACCATCGAGCTGGTCTGATGATGGAATTGAACCATTTGAACTATTGACTCGTCGGTGATGGCTTGCCTTACTAGTAAGCATATGGAGTTGGCTCCTTATGGAGAGCTCCTTATATTCGTCTTATTTTTGTGTTCTGTTAAAAAATATGTTTCCATTTTTTTAACTATTACTTTTTATACTTATAAATGGACCACCTGGGGCAGTGTGTCTGCGTCTCTCTCTAAATGCGAGGGTTGTGGCTTCATTTCCCACCCGAGGGAATGATAACTTGATAAATGTGATGAACACTTCACGATTGTAATAATTATCGCTAGTAGATATTGAAGTAATTTAATTCTGTAATAAATATAAATTTGACTAAAACAATAATTCCAAAGGACCATAACTTTTAAGTTCCATGGCGATTATTCATAAAATCTTTAGAAAACTTCGTTCTAACAAATCCCTTACAGTTAAGAAAGAAAAAGTGGCTGGAAAACGCACTTTTAGTCTTAATGATAAACCACTGGCCGTTTTAATTATTCTAATCCCGAAACAAAACTTGGGGCTGTCTTAGAAGTAGATTACTGTAGGTGCTTTGACAGGGATTTACATTTTTATAGAAGCAGAAATGAATAATATTATTAAAATTTAAAATTAAATCAGCTTCACGCTGTATCCCGCACACAGCAGGGTAGGCAGAGAGAACCTAGTGTTAAGACACTCCGTTCCCAACTTTCCGCCGATTCATGGAGGCTCTGCCTGTTGAGTTGCGGAACTCAACGCCGCTCTTTGCTTCAGCGCCGCTTTGCTCTTAGACCCGCCGTGTCCAAATGGGTACACCTACAATAGTACCCTTTTTTTTATATTTTTATTTTTATGCAATTTATGTCTAGAATTGTAAAGATAAGTAGTATATCCTTATGTTAAAGCCGTAAAATCCAATTAAAAATTTTTTACAATCGTTCATTTCGTGCCTTTTGTAAAGCTGTTTCACGAAATCTATGAAGGCAAAATGTAAGTATATTTATTTTTAACTTTTTCTTGTAAATACATTTGTTTTGGCACAAAACATACTTAAATACTTAGTATTCTATGTAATATAATTACATTTGAATAGAAAAGAACAGTCGTAATAGGACAAATTCAACGATGCTGTCCCCAATTTGGGCCAATGGGCACATCAGAGGTAAATTTTTATGTTTTTATACGCATATCCATCCAAAGTTCATAATGACTCTTAGGATATTTAGCGGTCGCAATGAATATAAGGGTCTTCAAGAAGCAATCGCAGTTGTAATTGTTGCAGAAAAAGACTTCGGAGAGATATATTTAGTTGCGCTGCCTCTAGAACCAGGTGTGGTAATCGACGAAGAAGGAGATGGTAACAATATACGAAGCACTCCTAATCTGCCTGCTTACTAATAGAAGCAATGAAAATTGAGACAGTAGCAGTTATCAACCTTTTGCTGGGACGTAGAGGAACCGTAATCTTGAGCAACCCCGTTGGTGTAAAAGTGATCCAACTACAACTAATATACAAGGTCGTCTTGAGAAATTTAAGAATTGTTAAAAGATGAATGAAACTCAGCAGTAAAGGATATGAAAAGAAGTTTTGCTTTTCATATCCTTTACTGCTGAGCGAGCCGATTTTGATTACTGCTTTTACCAAGTTAACCAAATTTTATAAGTGCGAAGGTTTTACANAATGCCCACATAATTATTTATAAAAGAGGAAGGGAACGGCTATAAAAAGTGACGTTTTTGAAGGATTGAGTCAGTACGTCGTTATTCTGCCTCCCGTAAGGTGTAAAATTGTGACAGTGTTTAAGTATTTAAAATCAGTGTCATTGTTGGAACTATGCGTTTTGAAACGTGTATAAGTGTAAAGTGTTATATAGAAACCGTGTAAAGAGTGCTGTGTAAAGTGTTAGAAGTGTGTATATGTAAAAGAGGAACAATAAATTATGGTTATTAAGTATTTTCTTATACTTATCACCTGACATTTTTACAAAAAATACATTGAAAAATGTAATAGATTCCATTTTTTTCTTTTTCCTGTCGGCAACGATAACTTTGATATATATCATTGCTATCATTATTTTTTTAACTCGATTTTATTAGGTCGAGCTAAGTAACGAAAAAAAACCAATTGTTGTGAAAACTTAGCAATTTCGAGTAAATGTAGATTAGATGATAATACAATTTTATAGTACCATCGAGCTGGTCTGATGATGGAATTGAACCATTTGAACTATTGACTCGTCGGTGCTGGCTTGCCTTACTAGTAAGCATATGGAGTTTGTTCCTTATGGAGAGCTCCTTATATTCGTTTTATTTTTGTGTTCTGTTAAAAAATATGTTTCCATTTTTTTAACTATTACTTTTTATAATTATAAATGGGGCACCTGGGGCAGTGTGTCTGCGTCTCTCTCTAAATGCGAGGGTTGTGGCTTCATTTCCCCCGAGGGAATGATAACTTGATAAATGTGATGAACACTTCACGATTGTAATAATTATCGCTAGTAGATAGTGAAGTAATCTAATTCTGTAATAAACATAAATTTGACTAAAACAATAATTCCAAAGGACCATAACTTTTAAGTTCCATTATTCATTAAATCTTTAGAAAACTTCGTTCTAACAAATCCCTTACAGTTAAGAAAGAAAAAGTGGCTGGAAAACGCACTTTTAGTCTTAATGATAAACCACTGGCCGTTTTAATTATTCTAATCCCGAAACAAAACTTGGGGCTGTCTTAGAAGTAGATTACTGTAGGTGCTTTGACAGGGATTAACATTTTTATAGAAGCAGAAATGAATAATATTATTAAAATTTAAAATTAAATCAGCTTCACGCTGTATCCCGCACACACCAGGGTAGGCAGAGAGAAACTAGTGTTAAGACACTCCGTTCCCAACTTTCCGCCGATTTATGGAGGCTTTGCCTGTTGAGTTGCGGAACTCAACGCCGCTCTTTGCTTCGATACCAAAGCGAAGAAATGAAAATATAAATGTAAATAAATAAATTCATTTCCTCGAGTGGGGATCGATTTTTCATCTTAATACATTTTCATTAGATTTTTACATTTTATTTGATTTTCATTTTATTTTTTCATTTAATTTTATTTTCAATTTCTCGATCTGATTACAAGACACAGCGCGGTGTTCAGTTCCGCCATTCGTTACAGAACTTTAAGAAAATTTGACAGTGTGTGGGTCTCCACGACTGTCGAGTTCTCTATGTCTACAGTAAAAAAAAAACAAATTTATTTAAGTCATCTATATATATAAAAGGACTCCTCACTGACTGAGGTAAGACGCACGCACAGCTGAAACCGCTGATGGTAAAAACGTGAAATTTGGACAGATATTTACTTTCGTAATCTGGACATCTAGGACATCTGACTAAGAAGGGATTTTGAAAAATTTAAACCCTAAAGGGGTGGAATAGGGGTTGAAAGTTTGTATGGATAAATCTTTAAATCGACACAGATTTTTATAAAATTTGAAATTTAGACTCTTAAATATATTTCATTGAACACATGTTACGTGGTTAATTAGAATTCACCCCTAAATAAGCAAGCGAAGCTGCGCGCGTCCGCTAGTTGTTGATAGATTTAAAAAACCTTAATAATGCTAAAATATTAAGAAAAGTACTTCATTTTCGCTACAGCCAAGAAAATATACAAATAAAATTATCAAAATAGATTTGCGTCAATTTACTTAGCACTTTAAAGGAGCACCTCTGGTGATTAGTTAACAGGATTTTTCTTAGAACGCTCCTTCTTTCATTGTCTTCTCCAGAGTCGCTGTGAGACTTGTAATTTAGTTTACCTTGTTACCACGTTCATTGTAGAATTCTTTGAGAAAACCTTTTTTGAAATTGCGTAATTAAACGCTGTTAATACTAAATTGGATAATGGCAAATAATATTTGCCACATTCCAGATACATCGTGGAGCTGATAAAAAAACATATAATTACCTTATATAGAACTCTTATTTTGCGTTACATTTTTAACTAATTGCTAGAGTTGCTGAAAATCAAACAAGTGATGGTGGGCTGTCAGTACAGCTCATACTCCCCCTTGGTCCCAGCTTAGCTTCTGTTCGGACTGGCTCTGGTTCAGCAAATACGTCGCTTGGGGATATCGTACACTTGAAATAAATGCTACACGTGATTTGCTGATAGCACTTTAGTGGCGAAGATTTTTGGTTTTTCAAGATTTTTTAAGTTCGTAATTGTATAAGTTTAGTAGTGTGTGTATGGTTTTTTTTTTGTGTATATAGATACTTTCACGCTATATTTTGCATAATACTTACAGAAAAGTAGGCAGACAGACTAGTGTTAAAACACTCTGTTTTATCTTAAGAGACACTACAATATGTGTACGATATTGAGTAGCATAACTCAATGCCTAATTTATTCTGATTCTTGAAGTCTTTTTTCCAAACTAGATTGAGTTCCGCCGATAAATATGGCTTATTCTTAGATAGATAAAGAACCTACTTATTTATTTCTAAATTTACTAAATATTTATTCTATTAGTTATAATTATTTAATCACAGCAATATTATGTTTACAGCGCCGTTAAATTCCACCAATCAACATGGCAATTGCCCCCAGAATCTCTGCAGAAAGTTAGTAACGCAAGCGTAAGGCACATTAGGTTCCTAAGTTCCCTCTGCCTACCCTGCAATCCCAATATTTCCGTGGCATCATTGAAATCAGTCCAATAATATAATTTGGGCAATTACATCTGATTGAATATATGCTATATACATAATATATGAAATAGCTAAAGCTTTGTTCAAGTAATTGACTTGATCGGAGCTAGTTCAAGTGTAATATTAGGTTACCTATACGTACTGTCTGCACGTCTGTGTACTTACGAGTATGTCACAAGTTTACAAAGATACCTTCAGTGTACGGCCAGTCGTGGCAGTGGTACAAGTTTGTGACTGCAAACGCTATAGGTCGTAGTTCGATTAAAACTTAATGAAATGAAATGTTTAATTAATTCATTTTCGATTCTTATGTAACGATTGATTCTTTGAAAACAAGGCAAAGTCTAGCGTTGAGTTTTAGCAGTCAACATGCCTCCGAAATTTGGAAAATGAAAAACAGGCCGGGTCTTAATGGAGAGAGAGTGTCCTTACACTAGCTTCCCAGGTATACAAAAAGTAAATATTAGGTTACAAATTGAGTTGTGTTTTTCGAACTGCTTAAAATATTTTTCTAAAATTAATTAAAATAATGCTAGCATATTGCAAGGTTATAGACTAATTTAATATTAAGCTGCACACGTTAAAAGGACTTTCCAGTAGCAGAGAACCGATTAATGATCAGTAATGCAATGTGTCTGCCTCGATACTCCCCAAATACCTCCATCATTTATATATGTATATTTAATATCATCCCTAATTAGTTGGTGCAATAGATATCATCTGACTGCAAATGCCATGGAGGATCCTGAAAATATTTCATTTCCTCGAGTGGGAATCGCGTTCAAAGCCACACGTTTGTCCACGACTAGCCTCAACTACTCCACTCAACTATATAATATACTCGTTAAATTTAAACTTAAATTCTTTGAAGAATAATTTTTAACCAAAATGCCAGTTCCAGTGGCCTCCAGTAATATGGGACCTCGATTCGACCCTCGTCATACAGCCTTATGTCACTCGCAGATTCTAAAGCTTTTTATTCCACGGTCTTGATGAATGCCGAACATTGTTAGCTCGTTTCTAGATTTATTTAGTTAAAATTTTAACTGGTACTGTGTAGTGGAAAAACATTTATGAAATGTACGTGGTTTATCACGCTGTTCAGAACAATAATGTTTAATTATATATAGATATAGTACAGATTTGAATAATCAACCTAGGCGAGAAGACCATGTTATAGACTTCGCAAGAAAGTAAACGATATTTTTTATAAAAAAATCATAATTAACACAATTTTTCTAATCCATCCAAAAGAATTATGCATTAAGCAAACAGTTTTATTAAATTTTCAAAATCAATGTGTGCCAGCGATTTCTTTCTCCAATATTATGAAATCTAATTAATTATTTCCCCGCTAATGATCTCTTTCTCAATTGACACTCACACGATTTAATCGAGATGGTGATATCGTCTATCGTAGACAGGTTTTTATCAGCTTAGTAACGGTAAATAACAGACATACAACAAAATCATTACGCTTTACTTCTCTGCATTATATTAATTATCAATTTATATTTATTGCTCATCGACGGATCATCAATTGTCGATAATTAATAATATTTTACGAAATAATGATTTTCAATGATCAATTAATGGTCAAAAACTAAAATAATTCATAATCTATAATCGATTTTAAATAACGGTCTATAGATGGATTACAGATTACGGATAACGCATTATAATTGATTTCGTTAAAAGAGCGAGGAAAATGAAGATATTAAATATTTCATTGTCAGACAGGAATCAAACTCACAACTCCACGCTTGTGCCCATGCACCTCGATTGACCCAAAAATATGTTTTTTACCTTGGTGCGCTATCCTATATCTTATACAACAAAGTCGCTTTTCGTGTCTGTCTGAAATTTCTAACTCTTCTTCTTCTAAACCACCCAACGGATTTTGATGCGGTTTTCACCATTAGGTCGAGTATTTCTCAGGGAAGTTTATATATAGTTTATTATTTGTACATTCTTATGTAAGTTAACATAAATACAATAAATGTGTATAAAGTCCTACCCGTTGAGACACTTTCGCGCATGCGCTGCTTTAATGGAACGTACTACATGAAAATAATGTACTGGAGTATTGTTCCTCTTAATAAGATCTACATAAAAGTCCGCGACAGTATATTCGTATCTTTTAAGGATACCGTGTAGTGATCATATTTCTGTCTAAAAATTGTAATTTCAATATATTTTTTTATTGTGAGGGATATTTTTCCATAATGGTATTAATCCTTATCCTTTAAAATATTTATTAATTTTCTACTTTAAACGAAGATAAAATTTGTTATTTACACTATTTCGAAATTGCGAATAGTTTTAGAGAAAAACGCATTTAATTGTTAACACATCACGCCGTTGACGCATCAGCTGTATGTTACTCAAGTTTCACTTATCCCTTACTCTCAGCATATAAATAAGTATATTAGTTACGTTGGCCATTTAATGTAGATCAAAACTGTCTTTTACTGTTTTTCATTTTAATAAGTACCTTAGAAGTTGTTACAATATCAAAAAATCCTTGCTGCGAAACGGCTTATACAAGCGCGTCCCCTGCGCCCGCCTAACACTATAAATAACCTAACACGCATCGGTGGTTCAGTGGTAGAATGCTCGCCTGCCACGCGGGCGGCCCGGGTTCGATTCCCGGCCGATGCATTCTATTTAATTTTCCTCACAGGCAGCCACGTAGTGCTTGCTTTTCATCAGGGACAGAATACCCTCTTCAGCATTAACCACAAGCTCGAAAAAAAAAACCCGCCTGCCTCTATAGCAACGAAGATTTAGATGCGTTTGCACGTATTGGATAATTGGAGTTGAATGTATTATTTCAGCGCGATATATTTGGTTTCATATTTTTTGTAGTAGTTATTAGTAGGTAGGTTTTTGTTTATAATTTCTTCCGTTTAAAAATAGTCATTTAACTATCTAAAAATAGTCATTTAAATATATTTTAATAAGTACTTGAAAAGATTAGTAGCACAGATTTAAAATTACGGTACCTACTAAAAAATCCTTGCTGTGTAAAACAATTGGAAAATCCTTATTGAAACTACGAAAATGCGGGTTGCATTAGGGTTTAATTAATTTTCACATTATCTTAAGTGTTTTGCAAACATACATTATATCCATTAGTTAAAGCGTAGTATAATCCAGTAGTTAAAGCGGGCGAAGCCGCGAGAGGGTCGCTAGTTAAACTATAATTTTAAGACAAATTCAGAACTTACTTAATGGCAGTTTAAAAAAAATGCGTGCTTATGACATAGTTAATAATAAAATTATGTGATATTTACTACAAGAACATAAAAAAGTCAATAATCGATAATCAATCAGTGATCGATTATCCAAAGTCTCAAGAGGGTAGAAATGGGTTTGTTTTGTAATTGATTTACTTAAAATTAAAAATAATAATTTACAAAAAGTCACAAGTCGATTATGTTACTACCATTCATTTAATAGTTTCCTAATTGAACAAAAAGCATACGAGTATCTGTGATATATTAAATCTGGATCTTAGTAAAAGTCGCCTTAATTGGAGCTAAAGTATTAAACTTATGCTTTTATCTCAGTACGAAACGTTATCAGGACATTTGGGAGAAGTTCCCTTCTAACTGTGAAACAAAGTTGACTTTGTATGACTGAATTCATTACGGCTAATTTTATTACCGACGGATAAAATGTGGCTGTGAGATATCATATTGATTACTCTTGTTAAGCTATTGTGAGGTCAAAATAACAAACATTTTAGCAGAAATCATTTCATTTTTTCCCTAACTTATTGTTTGAAATCTGTAATAAATTAGGTTTATGAGACAATTGAATGTGACTTTTCATTCACACATTCACATTCACAAGCAGCATAGGCAGAGATAACTTAGTTTCAGGACATTTTATTTTTCATGTGTGTATTTTGTCTTGCCCGATTGGGAAAATTTACATAACTTATTTTCCTGAGTGGGAATCGAACTCAAAACTAAAGCTAAAGCTAAGCCAATTAAAAAAGTTTTTTTATTTGGCTTAGCTTTACAAGTCTAATACCTGTACCGACTTGACTATACCTTGTATAGTCAAGTCGGTACAGAAAACATCCACTGGCACTATACAAACAAACGAAACGATAAACAACGAAAACTCATTTTTCTCTGAAAACAGAAAAAGCACGATTCTACTTAAGTTTATTCATCAGATAATCCCTTATTATTATCAACGCGAATGCAAAAGCAATCTGAATCACGTATTACAAAAATTAACTGGGCATCGTATTTAACTCGGCGCTCATCACCGCTTCGTATCTACGACCCTCAGTAAACAAGTTCTGTTAATGAAGATTCGACATTGGTTATTATGGTACAAGTAACAAGATAGTAACGACGAGTAACGAATATTGTTTTTTATAATAATATATTTAATTTTGTGATTTTTAGACATTTTAACTGAAACTATTAATCAGAATGAATCTCGAATATTTAGTTTAAACATAAGTTTCTGTTTTGGAAACCTGGCGGTTCTAACTGCAGTAGTCCATGGTTATAGATAGATCTCGAGGTCGCGTTCATCTATAAGTTGTCATGATCATTGTATCAAATTGCCGCTAACAATTTTTTTGGGGCCTACTGCCCAAATGTGCACAGGATATGCAATGGTGAAAATCTAAAGAAAATGTAGATGAGTTGGTGACTTTGAACTTTTAGAAGTGAGTCTCAGGTGACAAAAAATATCCAACCGTCTTCTAAGTTTACGAGTATATTAGAATGTTTTTGTATTTCAATAGTCTTGCATATTAAAAGAGACATGAGAGACCATAGTAAATGTTCATCACTATTCTTAAGAAATTTATAATGGTGGGGTGAAGTTCTAAGAATAAATTCTTTTACAAAAATTACAAGTATATTCGAATCCCACTCGGCGTTACTTCATAGCATACGTTACTTAAAAATCGCTAAAGCCTATCAATGAAACTAAAGAAAAAGCAGCTATTTAATTTTATACTCGAGCTTTTTACTTTTAATGGTGGAGACCATTTTGCGTGAGGCGCGCGTAAAAATTACAAGTAAAAAACCAGGTAAATCTGTTATACTTACTTTTATCCTATCTACTGGGGAACAAAGGAGTGATTTTAATCCTATTTTATGACTTTACGTAATCAACTGGAATCAACTTTTATGACATTTTTCTACGTGACATAGAAATTTGTGAAGCGTTTCTACCTCACAACGTGAAATTCAGTTTAATTAAATTCGATGGTTGTACGTTCAAAATCTGTTTACCTTTTTTAGCTTCACGCTATCCCGCAAGCTATGGCAAGATTGGCAGGGAACATTGGAAATCTAGTTAATATTAGGTCTTAATAGACACGACGGCCTTCTAAATAATTTACGCTTTATATTAACAGTGAACGTTTTCTGTCTTGTCGAAATTAAAATTATTAATAAGCAAAGTCACCGACAAAATAATTTGTATATTTAAATTAAATCGATATCAATTTATTTCAAGCAAACACCATTTCCCGCTGTCTCGATAGATTAATACAATTGGAAGAGCAATATTTTCGCATATAAATTTAATTTTGCTTCCAACTGCGGCTTTACCCGCGTGTTCGAAGGGAAATAACTAAGATTTGTGCATGCTCTCATATGTTCTCAAATTCCCCTTTTTTACAAAGGTTGAGGTCGTCGTTTCAAAGGCCAAGCGTGCAGCTGTAAACACGACGGTTGTGGGTCAATTGTCAGTCGGGTAAGTTAAACTCGAGGTAAAGCACAGCGTTAAGTTCTGCCATTTAACTTGCAAGCCCTTCAGAATTCGGCGAAATTAGAGAATGGAGGTCCCTTAATGGGAGCGATATAACACTAGGTTCCCAGAGTCCATCTGCCTAACCTGCTGTACGCAATAAATTATATGAAAATATATTTAACTTCCTCGATTTGGATTCGAACTCACGACCATAGCGCTCACCATCCCAACGCCAAGCTATTGATATAAGACCATAACTTGAATATTTCTAGGACACTCAATAAATCCACCGGCTACAATCAGAAATGGAGGCGTCACGGCCATAAAAAAGTAATTAATTTGAATAAAATCAGGGGGAAAATAACTTTAGCTTTGACTGTAATAGCCGACATTTGAAATTCTGTCGTTATCGTCACAATATAATGACTTCTTAATATCAGCTTGGCACCGACGCTTTGTCATTTTTGTATTTTTTGTATAAATTTACATTTGATTTGGTATGCGTCCGCCTGTACGACGGTTGTAGATTCGATTCTTGTTTAAGGAAATGCCACTGGAGATTGTTTATTTCCATTTTCTCATTTGAAAAGACAAGGCGGACTTGAGCTCCACAGTAGGTAAGAGAATCGAGTTTCTATACATTATTAAAATTTCAGATTCCCACTCTCTCAATTTAAAATATTTTCATATTCTCGCTTTGGTATCTAGGCAAGGTGCGGCGTTAAGTTCCGCCCGGCGTAAATACGCAATGCTTCGAGATTTCATAGGAAAGTGGGCAACGGAAGTATTTTATTGAAAACTTAACACTAGGTACTCTCTTCCTACCATGCAACGTTTGGTATACAGCTGATGCAGAAAAAACATATCAAATATCTATACCTATATTATAAATTTGAAAGTAACTCTGTCTGTCTGTCTTTTACGTAATCAGGGCCAAACCGCTAATTTAATTGTGATAAAATAGTCATATAGAGATACTTGAGGGTCTCGGGATGAACATAGGATACTTTTTTTTCCCATATTTGTAATATTTTCGATATATACCAAGATATTAAAATACTTTTTAATTTGACATGCAGCTTTTATTCTGACATGCAGCGTTTATTCCGCCATGTTTATAACAACCGCTGTTGCTAAGCAACGATTTGCAAAGTTTGTTGAGAAAACGTCACCCAAAATAAGTTTGCTTACATACTAACGCATACGTGGCGCGCGCCGACTTAACCTTATGAGACACAAAAATAATATTCTCCAAAAATATTGTCCCTTAAATATTGTTTAAAAAAGTTGAAAAAGTTGATATATACTATAGGTATAGATTTGTATACAATAACAAAAATTATATGATTTTTATAATTTGATATTCATCCTTATGAAAATAAATATAATAGTCACTTTTAGCATTTCATCTAGATGGAAATTATACGTAAGATGGCTTACTGTATAACAATTTAATAAATAATTAAGTAGATGTCAGTGATTTATTTACGAATTTCTTACGATTTTCTTACGAATTCTATTGAAAACCGAAAATAATTTCATAAATATATTTAATAAATAATCGTATAGTTCAAGCAGGCGTAGCCGCGTCCGGGCCCACTAGTTTTATTATAAAAGCATTTCCTTCGTCCGTCTACAAAAACCCAGGATGATGTCACCTCAAGATTTACGACTCTGGATTTCTTTGTATGATTTCATTATATCGTTTCTTACTTGAAATGACAACATCTGCTAGGGTTTTTGCTAATTTTCGATCTAATTTTAGCTTTATTTATGCTATGAGGCAAATAGTGGTCGTTCCTTATTATATTACTATGTTTATTCGTTCTGGGGTTAATAATTATATTTATTTTGTTAGTAGCACGCTATAGCCCGCATATAGCGGGGTAATCAGTGTGTTAAAATATTCCCAGTGTTAAAATATTCCGTTCCTGACGCATAGAATAATTTACGAGAACGTAATAATTGAGAGTGATAAGCATTCTCCATCGATAAATACAAATTAATAATATACTAGTACTAGTTGAATCTTAAGAAATAAGGAAATGGTACATTAGTACTAGGTGGTCGTATTACCATATTGATAGACAGTTTTCGTTCACAAATAAAAATTGTTAAAAGAGACCGATGCGGCACCAACGTCAATAGCATTGTTGCTTAGAATACTATAACAACTCCGTGGAATGATTTGAAACAAAACGCGGCGTTTAGTTCCGGTGCTCAAAACAACAAATATATCGAATTTTCACTTTAAATTTTTAATGATAATGCAAGTAGTAGGAGAACGTAACTAGGGCGGCCACTAGTAAAAAAAAGTTTTAAATAATACTTAACAATATCTTACCAGTTAAGCTTTAAAAGCCATACAGAAGCATAATATTTTGAAAATAACTCTTTAACTATGAGCACTTAACGAAAACTCCGGTACATTTTTTAAAGAGCCGCCTAACGATACTTCGCGTTCATACAAGCCTCTATTAAAAGTTAATATTTTCTCTAATGAAGAGGTCCTATCTAAAAAATTAAATAAATATGAAATGTTTATTTTGAATGAAAAAAATTATAAATAATTAAAAAATATATATATTCTAAATTGTGATTTCGTTTACAAGATTTAATTTAATTTTTTCAAGTATATCATTGAGCTTTGAAGTCGTTTGAAGCGAGGAATGTGTAATATGAGACTATTGTGGCATAATTGACATTTAGCTCTATGAATGTTATTATAGATTCAAATTTTGCTAAGCATAAATTATATAATACAATACCTGTACGCGACAGATTGTGGGTTTAATTCGAGGAAATTAAATATTCAATATTTTCATTTCCTCTTTTTGTAACGAGGCCAACCGCGGCGTTAAGATCTGGCACTCAACACGTAATGCGTTCAGAATTTGACAGAAGTATGCACTTTCATCGAAAATTCCCATTAATTAGCAGATTAATCGTGTAACAAAGCCATATAATATTCCCTATAAATTAGCTGCGTTTTGACTGCACAAAAGAAATATACAGTCGATGTAAACACCTCCTCTTTAGAGTCGGTTAAAAATAAAATTTTAAAAGTCGTATTCATATTAACATAGTAAACTCTCTGACGGACGATTCTTAGTAATAATATAACAGAAGGAATAATATCTACGTGTGTGTAGGTAGGTACGTCTATTTGAGAGCAAATATCTAATTCTATAAATAGTTAAGTGTTGAATATCATGCGGTGTAAAGGGTTCAAAGAAGGTTATCTATTTCAAATATAGTATTTAGACCTGGGTTTGGTTAGTAAAATTTTAAGATTAAGCATACGTACATAATAAAAGAAAATCTTATCTAGTTGCGGAATTCTACGCTGCGTATTTAATAAATAATGATGAGACTTAATGAGATAAATAGTAAAATATCACGTTACCGGAAACGAAAAACATAAAATATTAGATTTTTTTAATTATAAAAGTTATTAGTAAGTATGAAAATAAGTTATTACAAGCCCAAGAGATTGCTGACATTAAACTTATATTACTATTTGGCCAGTTTTCAAAATATTTTGTGTCATATGGCGTAACTATATCCACGGTTTGGTATTATTATTCCTTTATGTGTCACTTCACTAAAATTTCATTAAACTAAAATATTAAAGAATTTAAAAGTAATTTTAAATAATAAACGATACAAACATATTATATTTATAATATATCTATATAAATGACCACTGAGTGGATAGTCTGTTTGTTTGTACTCTTTGTAAACGATATCTTTGGAGCCGAGCAGCTGCGCGAAACCTTTTTGCTCTTCACTGAAGGATTATTTAGGGAAGATATCTTGCTATTCCTTTTACCATTCTTGTTTTCAACCTCAACTTGACTATTAGATATTTTAGCTGATGGGATATTTTTGTTTTTATTAAAATGCATTTAACAAGTTTTGGGGGGAAATATAAAATATTAAGACATTTCGTAATTAAACTTTTAGCCAACTTATAAAATAAGTTTGGTGAGCTTAGAAAGAAAGATATGTCTTTTCCTCTGAAAGAGCTGAGTGCATTTCTTAAACATGGCACGTAGCTTCTTCATCTTTAAATTACATTATGGGTTTTGACGTCATTTTTCCAATAGAAGTGATTGAAGAGGCAACTTTAAATGTATAAAATGTTTATATCATTGTCATATTAATTAGTATGCTTTTCACTTAGACGAATATTATTTTTATATCCTTCTTCCAGTCGAGACTATGTGTGGCGTTGAATTCCGCCACTTAACGCAATGTGTCCAAAATTAAGACGGAACGTGGAGAATGGAACATGTAAGCACTAAACTCTCTACCAACTATGTATATAAGAAAGAGTCGTACATCATCAGTTATATATCTATATAATAAAAACTGTTGGTACGTTTGTAAGTTTATCCACAAATTTTTCATTTACTTAATTCTATGTCAAGATAATCTTTTTCTATTTAAATTAGCTATAATCCAACTGCGAAGTACTAGCGAAGTAATTTATTTGTATTTATATGCTAGGTTCTCACACTATTTACAACCAAAATATATTTGACAATTGCCCCAATTCTGCTCTAGGAAGTTGTATGTTCTCGTCCCCTTATTTATCTAACGGTCAGGTCGAATGTGACAGCTTGTCTACTAACTAGCTACGTCACTTTAACGTATGTGTATAGAATATGAGATTGTAGATGTAGCATTATCTTCTTATATTATAGAGCTATGTTTGTTTGGTTGATCGCACTAATCTAAGGAATCACTGCTTAAATTTTTTTGTCTTCACGCTGTATTCCGCACATTGCAGAGTAGACAGAAGGAACCTAGTGTTAAGATCTCCGTTCTCCATTTTCCGAGAAAATATATTTCTCTCGTTGGTGTCCTTTTCTTTACTATATATCTACTAATTAAATTAATTGAAAACGTAATTTTATTTATGTCAATATTACCTACGTGTAAACGTGTTGTTAATTACGTTGCGTTGATGAAAATCAAATAAAGATGATTGTATTTAATAGAATAATAAATATATGAGATTGAATGAAAGAATGACAAAAAGAGTTTATGAAGCAAGAGTGAATGATAAAAGAAGCCAACGCGACACCTTGGTTGACATACTGATACTGGAGGAAGGTCAGCATGAGTATCCTCCAGAAAAAGCCCAATTTTAAAGACATAACGAAAGGAAAAAAAAGTTTGCTTATTTAAAGATACTTGCAAAAGAAATAATATAAGGAATATAAATTTAGTAAGAGTCATACAAGTTTATTATTTACTCATTTTTAATAGTAAATTAAGTGAAAATTAACTACATTATTAATACTTTAGTGTTCAAACGGTTACTGAGCTTAGTCCGGATGTTTACTTCTGGCACGTGGTCGCGGGCCCAAAAATATATCGCAACGACGCGGCGAGCGAGAGCGACATGTGCGAGGTAAAGATATTTAGATCTTAAGATAATTTAATCTTAATATAAATTGTTATTTCTTAATTCATTATTTTCTAGGGAAAGTTGTATAATGTCATTATAATTCGTATATTAATATTTCGGCAGTCCCTAGATAAAGTATTGAAGCATTTGAACGTTTGAAAAAAGGGTTGTGACAAAAATAATTAAAACTACACTCTTAACTCTTAGTAGTACACTTTACCAGTAGGGACGATCGATTTAATTTTTATTTATTTATATAAATAAAAATAAATAAAAAAAATAGGGACGATCGATTTAATTTCTACTCGGGGAATTGAATTATTTTGCTCTCATGTCAAGACAATATAGAGTGTTGAGTTCCGCAATTCAATATCGCGACAATGAGGCGGAAAGAGGTGAACGCAGTGTTTTCTAACAGTCTTTTTACTCTGCTACATTTGGAATATATCGTGAAGCTATATATAAAACAAAATACATGTGATATCGTAAATAACATTTTTTTCGCTACCAAAATGTAAAAATGATTAAAAAATCACAATTAAGTATACATTATAAATAAAATATATATAAATAATAATATCAGTATATAGTCAATGCGAGCGAAGCTGTGAGTGGAGCACTTGTATGATATATTACTGCAATTACTTTTAAATACAATTTTTCTACAATTTTTAAAGTATTGAAGCTACAATAAAGACACTTCAATAATGAAAAATGCGGCGAAACCAAATGACCTGGCTCGCTCTAGTAAGTTTGTGTTTTTTTTTAATGAACGGATTCTATACCACAAATGAAACCTTTTTTTGATTGATAGAAATATTTATATAAATATTTCTTTATTTATGTGAATAGAAGCTAACCTTCACAGTATTTTAATCTTTTCTAAAGAAAGTAATGAGGACGTTTTGGCGCAGGGGCACAAGTGTGTGACTGTAAATGCAACGATTGTGGGTTCGATTCCCGATCAGAGTAATGAAATATTTAATATTTTCATTGTCTTGCGCTAATAAAGAAAAGAATGCATATACAATTTTTTCATTTCCTCGCCACTCAACAAGTAAAATCTCGAAAATACGCGGTACTTGGAACTGAGTGTCTTAACACTAGGTTCAATAAGCCAACTCATCTATATATAATAATATATTATATATAACATATACATTATACGTATGTATGTACATACAAATCTTTACTAGCTCTTAGTTAAATTAAATACATAAAAGCTCTTATACTTAAAGCTTAATAATGGCATTACAGTCATTAACCAAATTGACTGGGGCACTACATTAAAATCTATGTTAATTTGTGGTCGGAGCTTTGTAAACATTAGAAGCCGCAAATGTATTGTTATTTTAACGGAACGTTAACAGTTTACAATGGGAAATGAATATTATTAAAAAATATTACCGGTCAAGTGCGAATCGGATTTTACGAGCGAAGTTTCCGTACCCATTCCATGATTGTAGATCACTGGGATTTATAAAGGTTTTACAAACTTAAGTTTGGGAGCATGTGCACTAATTTTGTATTAAATGACCTAGGTACTAATATAATTTTGTTCTTTTATTTTGAACTTTAAGTGTTTACTTATTGTGAATTTTTCACAGTTCTAGATCAACGAGAAGTATCTTATATGT
This sequence comes from Heliconius nattereri, assembly GCA_013403645.1. Lineage (NCBI taxonomy): Eukaryota > Metazoa > Arthropoda > Insecta > Lepidoptera > Nymphalidae > Heliconius > Heliconius nattereri. Next base: position 1,674,704 of record JAAIXI010000215.1, on the reverse strand, counting down.
TCTGATTATACGATTAATTATATTTAAAACTTTTCCCACATACGGTTTTCTCTACCTAATATAATATAAAAAAAATATATCACAAGCTACGTTTAGATTATAATTATAAGATTGACTCCAACTTATTAACTTGTACCAGTTTTGTCTTAATTGCGGCGTTTATTTCATAAAATAAAAAATACTGCGCAAAATTTCATATTAATACTCGTTTCTCACATAAGAAACGCGCAAAAAATTGATAGAAGCGAAGATAAAAGAAGAAAAACTAAGAACATTTAAATTTTTTTTCACACTACACTCCCCTCTGGCGCGCATTCCGTAGTATTTTGGTATTTGACTCGAGCAGGGACAGATTGGGTAAGATTCAGTAGTGCGCGAGCGCACCGCGTTATTGATCGTGAAGTTATAACAAAAATAACAATAATTAATAATAAATAATAAAATAACAATGACAATATAAAAAAATATCTTAAAAGTGTAAAAAAAACATTTATTAGGTAAATTTATACACAGTGTTTGAGGGTTGCTCCAATTGTGCGATGCGCGCGCGTGACCGTATACGAGTTTAATGAAAAAACAGTGGTTGTATACGAAATTGAATTTTTAGATACCGTTATTGATATTTGGTTTAGCGTATTGGGTGTTTGTTTGTTTTGAAAATTCATACACAGTATCAAAATTCATATGAAGAATAGAGTGGATATTATATTTTTTGTTTAAATCCTCAAATATGTCATCTGCCTACATTTATACACTGGCATTAGAGTACCGATTTCTGTATAAAAATAGTTTGAAACAATAAAAAAAACAGAACTAACAACCCATTTTATCAGTTCAAAAGTGACTCAGTGTAATAAAAGCAGAGTACCAATCCTATAAACGTGAAGTATTTTAAGACGACCAGAGCGATGTATACACAAAATGGCTGAAACTATTATAAGTAACAATTTGTTTATTTATATTGCCGTCTCGCTCTTAATCCCGATGGCGGATGAGGGAATGGCGAAGATATACGAAGATCCACGAAGCTTTACGAAGGATCAAAAACGTTTGACAAGGGAGTATCATTTAAGGCAGGGTGCTTTGCGAGGGTTGATTGTAAAGCCAGGGAAGAATTATGATTTGCAGCAGGTTGAAATGTTTTTGGGTATACCGTATGCTGCTCCGCCTGTGGGGACGTTGAGGTTTATGCCACCTGGTTAGTTTTACTTCACATATATTTGAACTTTATTTAAAAATAATATCAGTGTCACGCTGTGTCCCGCACATAGCAGAGTAGGCAGAGGGACCCTAGTGTTAAGATACTTTGTTCCCGCTTACCGCCGAACTGGCATTGCGTGTTGAATGGAGGAAGTCAACAGCGCACTTTGCCTCGACACCAGAGCGAATTTATATTTCCTTATAAATGTAAATAAATATTTTATTACCTCTAGTGGGAATCGAACCTACAACCGTCGCGGTAGCAGTCACACTGTACTACTCCACCACTCGGGCCTCAATTTATATTTGCAATATTTTAGTTTTTTTCATGTTATTGTGAAACAAAATATAACATTGAATTTTACAGCTCAAAAATTAAAGTTTAAATGGATGGAAAGTGGCAAAGACAGAAATACGTTGTATTTTATGTATAAATAAATATTTCACGCTTATTGCTTATAAATAAATTCTTTCACAACATTTAACTATCACTATAACCATGGGTTCGATTCCCATTCAAGGGAATGATGATTCAAGTAATATTTATTGCTCCGCCCTGGTCAATTGTTGAGCGATATTATCTTCTATTCTCTTTGTCCATCCATAAAATAAATAAAAGTTTATAAATAAAATTCCCTTAAATAAAATTAGAAATTATATTCATAAAATCTAGTCACATTTAAATATAACAACAATAATTGAAGATTCTCATTAAGTCTATTACAAAGTTTTCTTTTTTTCTTTTCATTTCAACAATCCGAGCTCCACAATGAGAAATAAAATTATAAATGACTTTCATTTTTCTACTTTTATACAATATAATGTTAGTGTAGTTTCAGTTGCTACACAATTCTAATGATATTTTATTAAATGTTAAGGTTTTTTGTGTGGACATTTATTTTATATACTCTATGAAGTTGAATACAGCTACAAACGGATAGAGCTGACGTAGAACAGTATCTCAGCGTCTGGATGTAAACGCGGCAGACGTGAGTTCAATCCTCATTTGGTTATATTTAAATTATGTTTACTTCTCCGCTCTGGTTAAGTTCTACCACACAAAACGTAATGCTTCTTCCTATCCTACTATTCGAGAAAAGGAGTAAAGCTACCTTTTTTGCTTTCCTTGTATCAAATTGATTAATTTATTATTTTCGTATAAAGCGAGTTGTTTAATTATAATTTTAACTGTTATCTCTGCCAAACCTAAAGTATTTTAATTTCAAATTTCCAACCAATGGAACCCATAAAAATATATTTTGATATACATTCAGTTTCAAAAAACAACTTTTTTTCCCCAAAACAACTTGTAATTTCACCAAATGCGTGAAAAGTCCGAAAATTTTTAACGAATTCTAAATGATACGCTCCTCTGAATAACGTCACTTGAATTCTCTTTGTACGCCGAAACAAACCCCCACTAAGGGTACTTATTAAGGAGCTTCAAAGAATGACATGAAACAACGTTGCACAAATGTCTCGATTTACGTAATTATGTAATTAAGCTTAAAATTAGGCAAATATAATATACGCTTTATTTAGTTTTAAGGTATATTTAGCATTTAGTATATACTGTGACCGCAAGTACCGTGGGCTACTTCGATATTTATATAATGTAATAGAGCCTATAGCGATCCTAGAAAAGTGGACTATCAAAAACAAAAAGATTCTTTCTATTTGGACCAATAGTTCCTAAGATTAGTGCGTTCAACCAAACAAATTCCTCAGTTTTGTAACATTACTATGAAAAGTATAGAATTGTAGATAATAAAAATATAGCCTAATATGTATAATTGTGTTTTTATCCAAAAAAATATATTTTTCCTTTCAGTCAGTGCGCCTCCCTGGCCCGGCACTAAAATGGCAACGCACTTCGCACCAGTATGTTCGCAATCCTTGCCCGTCATAAAGAAAGGAAATCCACCGTCTATGGGAAGACAACACTATTTGGGTAGATTAAGACCATTTCTGAAACAAGAATCTGAAGACTGCTTATATTTAAATATATATGTTCCATATCGAGGTAAGCTATGAAACTGTATTGATATATACCTATATTTTTTACAGCGGGGTAGGCAAAGAAAACCTAGTGTTAAGACACTCCTTTTCTCCCTTTTCGCCTGATTTTCGAGATACTTTGTGTTAAATACCGGATTTCTAAGGAGCGAGGAAGATCAAAGTGAAATAATAAACTGTAAAACAGTTTATTCTCCCAAGTGGGAATTGACATAACAACTGCCGTGATTACAGTAAGGTGATGAGCTACTGTGCCAAGATGTGTTCCTCTATATTCCATAAATATATAAGGAAATATTTAATTTTAATATAATTAGTATACGTCAATTGGGAACTGAACGTGTATACCACAATTTTAGCAAATATCACGCAAAGCTTATCTAATACAATAAACTGAACAGTTTATGAGCTATTAACACATAAACAAACAAACGCAAGCCTAGCGAAAGCTAAATATCACGCTGCTTTGTAAACACTTCTCTACGTTAGTGTAAACACTTCTATTAAACAAAATGAAGTGTTATTCACTACATTCATATGTAGTTATATCTGACAATTCGTCTATTTAGTTCTTTTATTTAGTCGCTCTGGTCATAAAACATAGAACGGCGTTAAGATCTACCAGTCTGTGTCAAATTTTCTGTAAGAACTAGGAAATGGACTGTTAAAATTAAAATTAGATTTCACCTGTCTTACCTTCTATATGCCTAATTTAGGGCGAAGCTGAACAACGTTCGCAACGCCAGAACCAAAGAACAAATAAACAAACATAAATAACCTGGGCTGGGCATATAAAAATTTACTGATTAAACATTTTATTCTTCTCGTTTTGCCTGGAAGGTACTTTCCTTCCAGATCTTTCCAGGATCATTTCTGTTTTGACATATATACATTCAAAAGCCCCTAGGCTTCCAGAAAACAATGAAAGAATAATACTATATCTATTGCTACTATATCTACTTGTTTTACAATATGTATTCGATAACAGTTTTGTTAAGACATATTTTTACTAGATACATTAAAATTCTAAGTAATTTACAGTGAAGTGAAACTTGCAACTCACGCAATGCCTCCTAAATCAACGTCTATAGAGCGAGCAAATAAAAATATTAAATATTTCATTCTCCGTAGTGGAAATCGAACCTACAAATGTCGAGTTTAGAGCCGCACACTTGTGCCACTGCGTAACGACGGTCCCAAAAAATAGACAGCAAAGTGAAATGTTCCACGAAATACTTAAAACGGGGTCAGTTCCATTCATTTCATTCCTTTACTCAACACTATTTCAATATTTTAGGTAAGCTAGTGCTGACGTTGATTGACACGGCGTTTACATTCTAAACTAAAATTTTAAACTTTATTTTAACTAAAATTCTACATTTGATTCCTAGATACATACGTACCTAGAGATCAGAATTTTAAAGTCCCATTTTTACCTCTTCAGGTACGGATCCCAAAAAATGGCGTTAGTAATATTCTTTTCCTTGTCCTTTCCTGTCATTCTTACAATTTATTGACAGCATAATTACTGAAGTTCGAGATTCGTCTCAACTGTAAAAAAACAATCAAACTTTAAGTAACATCCATTAAAGAAACGCCAAGTTCCTTTGAAATTTCCAATTTTTTTTTTGTCATTTTATTTGGAGTAAAAATCTTGAAATTTGTATATGACTTATACTTACTTACAACTTTATATAGATACAGATTCTGTTGGAGGTTGCTATATTAAAGAAAAAAATCTTAGCAATAATATGGGTGGTCGGAGTTTGTACCATAGGTGTGTGATAATTAAGTAAAATCTAAATTTTACCTAGGCCAGGGGCACAAATGCGTGATATGTAAACGCGACAGGTGATAACCAATCGTATAAATAATATATTTAATATTTTTGTTTGCTAGCTCTGGTAATGAGGGAAAGCGTGGCGTTGAGCTCAACAATGAATGGAAAACCTCTAAAATGAACAGCATAAGTGTTTAATAAAAGCAGAGTTTCTTAACACCAGATGCCACCAGGTTCCCTATGTCTACAATGATATACCATGTCAACATCGGTTCAATATTTTAAGAGACCCGAAACCTCATCCATTTTTTGAGAAAGCTCGTGCAAGAAGAGCTTGAAATAAGAAAATGATACGCTTGAACTTTAAAATAATTTTCATGAACTATTTCTGGGGTTTTTACGTATATTTTACACAATATATTAAATATAAATGAAACTAAGATAGCACTATCAAAACCCAATTCAATAGTTGTATCGCATTCCGAAACCTGAGAGAAGTAGTTCAAAATAAATATATTTTTAGACTAAACTATTTGGACACTCTGTGGACGGAAGTTCTGAAAATAGTATAGGAATGAGTTCAAGCGATTGGGACGCCATTGTTTTAGATTTTCACACATAAAAAGTAAAAGTATGATAGTAATTTCAAAGATAACTATTTAAAAATAGAGAAATATATATTTCTGAAGCCGTTTTGGGGCAGAAGTTTATGTGTGTGGGATGTGGAAGGAGGAGAAGGAGGATGTGGGAGAGGAGGACGCTAGGTTCCCTCCCTTCCCTTTCCACCCTGCTACACTTGGGATACAGCGTAAAACTAAAAAAAAACACCAGAAATCTAAACACTATATCAACATTTCGCTGGAGCTTTAAAGATTTATACGATGCATTCTACTATTTTGAAGCCAGCCAGTTGAATGCTATACAAAGCTTGAAAATACTACCGGCCCCATTGTTCACCCCTTTTCCTTTTTCATGGGCTTTGTTTATGGGAAATTAAGTGTAATTTCCCTAGCGATTAAAAAGTTATGACGAAACAATGTATGTTTGTACGTCTGTGTACGTTGTAGGGTACGGACCTTCTGTCTTTCACGGTAGCTGTGAAATATTTTATGGAGACGCACGTAAAATAGAGAGGTCTTGGATTTGGTTCTTGGTTGAGGTATTTAATAGTATCGTATCGTTGTATATATACAGGGTAAGCAGTGGGAAATTAGTATTAAGATACTCTGTTCCCATAAAGAAGGCACAAACACAAGGTTGCGCTTTGTGAAGCTAAAAACAAAAAGACTACTCTTAAGATAAGAAACACAAACAAACATAAAACAGTGTTCATATAAGTTTAAATTTAAGCGAAAGGAGCGAAAACAGCCAACCCAACTAAGAGTTTTAATTAAATATACTTACAAATTTTCACTAAAAATATATAGGAAAAGCACGAAGTAAAGTATGTTATCACCACACTAAGCTTTTTGTTTGTAAGCTCTCGTATAATCGCTTTTAATTCAAGACTCAAGAACAGCTGACGTAATCGAGAAATGTCCATTACATGCAGAAAACTTAGCCCGCTGATGCAAGAATCCACTAAAACATCATAAAACGGTACTTTAAAGCGCATTTCTAGTACACACTATGTAAATTTTACGAGGTCGTAAGAAAATTTTGTATATAAACAATTGTTTTGTAAGAAATTTTATGTATTTTCGTGTGGTTTTCGATTGAGCGGCGATGAGTTACGCTATTCAACGCGCGATATATTGAAAATTCGAGAAATTCGGGAACGGAGTGTTTTAACACTTCCGTTGCGTACCGTGCTATGCGGGACACTGGTGAATATGCTATTTTTTTAATTTGAGATGGTTGTTGGTACATCGAGTAAGTAATGTCACAGCCCTATTCCCCAATAAGACGTAGGACCACACAATCCCAATTAGTTTTGCTTTCAATCCCTATTAGGTACTATCGGATTGCGGTTTCATTCGATTATGACGCTGAATGAATATGAAATCGATTTGTTACTCGATAAAGGCTAGATTGTCGAAAAGATGGTCATACTTTGACCATAAAATTTTGCCATTTGTTTTTTTAAACTGGGTTCACGCTTTTTCCCGCAGGTTAGGGAAAAACTGATGCAAATTATTTCATCATTTTGAATATAATTATTTTGATTATAATTATTTTGCCAAGTTCACAACAATCGTCTTTCATAGTTCGACGTTGTCAGATAGCGCCAAGATGGTTTTTGTGTTGTCTGTAGTTAAAAAATCAAATTAAATCAGCTTCACGCTATATCACTCATACAGCAGGGTAGGCAGAAGGAACGTGGAATTAAGACACTGCGTTCCCCACTTACCGCCGAATTCTAGAGAGCTTGAGTGTTGTGTTACCATAGCGAGAAAAACCTAAAAAAATATACCTGGTTTATTGATAGACATTGTAAGTTAGGTAGTTTATTTTTATTAATTACCTTTAATGATTGCTTTTTCTTATCAAGTAATATCCGTTATGGCGCCATCTATAGGAAAGTATAGTAACTACGTTCAGTTGAAATACAGAACGTAAACAAACCAAAAATTGATGAAGTTCTTTTCTATTATGCATAGATGGCAGTGTTCAAATACACGATTGTTCATCTATTAAACTGAATTAATTTCGTGATTTCTTTATTTTTGCAGTGCATTATGATCCGTATAAATGTAGGGAACAGCGAGAAATTTAAAAAAAAAACATTTGGGACGTTATTGTTTAATAAAATATATCCAATAGATGGCGCTGCTTACTACTAAAGTAATAAAAACATATTATGTTTCGTAATTTACGACAGTTACAAAGTTTTCGATATTAAAAAAGTGTTTTGATCACATTTTTATCGCTTTTTCGAATATTAAAGAGATATTTATTACTGTTCATGTTTCTTGTATTTGTTTATCGTAATATATGAGAATATAAGAAAAAATTAGGCTGTTGTACATCAATTGATTTTAAATGCAACGGTTGTGAGTTCGATTTCTAATCGGTACGAATTGCTTTCCTCGTTCTTTCGCCGTTGAGTTCCGCTGCTCAACACGCAATATCTTGAAAATTGATTGCAGAGGTAATTGGAGAGTCTCTCCTTTCTTCGCTATGCATATGGAATACAGCGTGAAGTTTTATTTAAATATATTGTTATCTATTATTACAGAACAAAAGTCCAAAAAATTTCCAGTACTCGTCTTCATACACGGAGATTCCTTTGAGTGGAGCTCCGGGAACCCTTACGATGGCAGAATCTTGGCGTCCTATGGAAATATAATGGTTATAACTGTCAACTTCAGATTGGGAATTTTAGGTGAGTTTATATATTAATTAAAATATTTAAGCACTTAAAGTTATAAGACAAAATACATAAATTATAAATCTTCTTTGAGCAAACCTTGTTCAATATGCTGAACTAAAGCATCGCTTCGGGGTAAAAATGAACATTTTAAGTTTAAGTTAACGTTTTTCTGGTCTTCTATAAAATTATAATCTTATAATCTTTCCTTTGTTAATTTTTATCTTACTCTTAGACTTAGACTCTGTTAAAATAATTAGTCTGTACCCACTCATGGTGTGGCGTTCTATGCGTCAGATTTAGGTCCGATTTTCATTCGGCAGGTTGAATTATTTTCATCTTATTACTTTAATAATAATCTTATAAAAACGCAACGTTGTGCTCCGATTCCCGATAGGCGAAGAGAATTCAGTGTCCAGACACTACGTCCTTCACTTTTTGCAATCGTGACAATGAGTGCTTTATGGCCAATGTCACATTTTACCAGAAAACTGAGCTTTCTCGTATTTTATACCTATCACATAAACTTCCAAAAATTTTCAGGTTTCATGAAACCCAGTATCACAGAACATGTCTACGGAAACAATGGTCTGCTGGACCAGTTGGCTGCTCTGCAGTGGATAAAGGATAACATTGAGGATTTGAATGGCGATCCCACATCTGTTACATTGATGGGACATGGCACGGGGGCGGCGTGTGTCAACTATTTAATGCTGTCACCTATATCCAATGGTAAGAGGAGGAAGCAAGTTTGATTCGGAATTAAGAAAAATATATGGAATTAATCATCCGCTTATCATATTTATATATACTTTATTGCACAAAATTACAAAAAAACAATGTACAAAAGGCGGGCTTAACGTTAAAAACATTCTCTCCCAGCCAACCTTGTCATGTGGGATAATAAGTATGCAGGTGTGCAGAAGTAAAATATACATACATATACATACATATACATCCAATAAATAGATAAATATACATATAATAAATAGTTATACACATAATATATAATTGTAACAAAATATTACCCATATTCAAAATAAAAGAAATATATAAAATACATAAAAATATAAAGTATAAAAAATAGTAATATAGCATACCATATATACTCCAATATATACAATTAATTAAATAGATGAATATTATATATTCATACGTACAATGAACCACCGAGGCGCAATGAGACGACGTTAAACTATAAACGCGATAATAGGCAGGGGAACCCAGTGTAAGACATTTCTTTCCCCACGCATCACACTATCGAGACTTTGCTTTGACTATCACCGTCATGTTATGGTTATAATTACTAAATCATAGAAGAGTGAAAATAGAACCCATAATCACCGTTTATTTCGGTCATACACGCAGCTACGACTGTTACCTCAGGCTAGAAGTTAATTACGAGTATAACTAAGTAAAACAAAAACGAAACATCTCCTCAAAAACCGTAAAAAAGGCGAAAACATTTATATTATTCAAGAAAGTTGTCTTTTCAAGCCTAAACTCTGCCATAAAAGAACGTTAACAGAGAACAAAAGGAGCCTCCCATTATCATCTCACGCTTTTTTTTTTGTTAGATTGTTACTTGATTTCCTCTAATTAAAACGGTAGAAGCTTTATAACAAATACTCTCAATCTTGTAGATTTCGTCAATACTAAATAAAAAATTATTAGCTTTTATTTTATTTTTTCGCTTATTGTAGAGACAAGCTTGTTGCAGACGAGAGTCGTGAAAATGAAAATATGAAATCTCAATAAATGAAAATATGAAATAATTCTCAAGTAGGAACGGCACCCATAATTGCCTTTACAGCTGGAAGCTGTCTGAAGCTGAACGCCTCAACAATATATCCTTGAAAAATTATCTCCACTTTGAGAGCCACTGGCTTAATTTTTAAAATTTTATATTTTTTTTTATTTAAAGAAAACAGCTAACGAAAGTAAACAACGCTTTGACTAATGATGTTTCATTTACAAAAGATAAATTTGGTAGCGCATTGGACCCATTGAATTGAGTATAATTAATGTAGACAATGTTCGTTTTCCATCGTTGTGTATAAAAATACTTTGGAAAATCCTAATTAAATGGTGTATGTGGGTATAACGTGGCTCAGTAGTGGGTTCAATATCCACATGGGGGCATTACAACATGTAATTTATTTTCATTTCACCCCTCTGGTTTCCGAGGGACTCGAGTTTGAGTCCCATTACCTGTGATTTTTCCAGCTTTCTGAACGTTTATCTTATTTAGCGTGTATTTTCAAACAATGTTGGCCAGAAATAAAAAATAAGAATAAAAAAAACCATTAATATTTTTAAGGTTTATTTCACCGGGCAATCCTAATGTCCGGGTCAGCGCTCTCCGACGCCGCCATCACCAAGGACCCGACGCAGTACACCTTGCAAGTGGCGCAAAGCCTCGGCTGTAACTTGAACTCGAGGAACATGATGACGTGCTTACAGAATAAACCGTAAGTTGATAACAAATAATTAATAATCTTTAGAAGTATAGGTAGAGGGAACATAGTGCTAAGACACTACGTTGCGCATTTTCCACCTAATTCTGTAAGCATTGCGTGTCAAGTGGCGGAATTTAACGCCGCGCTTTGCTTTGATTCCAGAGCGAACCACACACAGTCACACTTTGTGCCCCAGCGCTATGACTGGCCTACTAATTAATCTTTATTGCTGTTAGAAAAAACTCATTCCCCACTTTTCATTGAATTTTAATTCGATGTTATAAAAATAATTTAAATAAAATCATTGCCCTGAGTGGGGGTCTAAAATAAAAATAAGTAACGTATATATTTTTATACAGACTCTCTGAAATAAAAAAAGTACAAATATTATCGCGTGAATTTGAAACACCTCTCGCTCCGGTGGTTGCTGGGTCCTTCATACCGAACGAACCAGAGAAGACTATGGAATCATTCCCAAATTTACTAAGCAAGTAAGATTTTTTTATTTTAATTGATTTAATAGATATAAGGTTAGCTAGCACTTTCTATCCAAATTACATTAAACTTTAAAGAACAGACTGAACTCAACGCCGTTACTCAACTTTGTTTGACTATCATGACTTTGATTTCGGACTTGAAATGATTATATAGTACGGTACAGCACGGTAGGCAGAGGAAACCTAGTATTAAGACACTCCCGTCCCCCACTTTCTGCAGACTTCTATTCAGTGGCAGAACTCAACGCCGCGCGTTACCTCGATACCAAAGTGAAAAATGGAAATTTTAATAAATCGAGCGGGAGTCGAACCCACAATCAGTCGGGGCCAAACCGCCAATTTAATTGTGATAAAATACTCATATAGAGATACTTGAGGGTTTCGGGATGAACATAGGATACTTTTATTTCTCATATATGTAATATTTTCGATATATACCAATATATTAAAATAATTATTATTTGCCATGCAATTTATTCCGCCATGCTTATAACAACCGCCGTTGCTCTAAGCAACGATTTGCAAAGTTTGTTGTTAGAAAACGTCACCCAAAATAAGTTTGCTTAACGCATACATGGCGCGCGCCGACTCAACCTTATGTTAAAAAAGTCCGCGTTGATATATACAATAGATATAGATAGATTTTTTATACATTAACAAAAATTATATGATTTCTATAATTTGATATTCATCCTTATGAAAATAAATGTAATAGTCACTTTNTATATATATATATATATATATATATATATATATATATATATATATATATATATATATATATATATATATATATATATATATATATATATATATATATATATATATATATATATATATATATATATATATATATATATATATATATATATATATATATATATATATATATATATATATATATATATATATATATATATATATATATATATATATATATATATATATATATATATATATATATATATATATATATATATATATATATATATATATATATATATATATATATATATATATATATATATATATATATATATATATATATATATATATATATATATATATATATATATATATATATATATATATATATATATATATATATATATATATATATATATATATATATATATATATATATATATATATATATATATATATATATATATATATATATATATATATATATATATATATATATATATATATATATATATATATATATATATATATATATATATATATATATATATATATATATATATATATATATATATATATATATATATATATATATATATATATATATATATATATATATATATATATATATATATATATATATATATATATATATATATATATATATATATATTGTAATTAATATTTTCCAGATATCAGATACTAAGTGGTGTGACAGAATTAGAAAGCTATCACGATTTTGGCGTCATAGAGTTAGACCATGGCATTTTGGAAAACCAACGAGATGAATTTATAACTAAATTCGCTAAAGTTGTGTTCGAAGGAGCTGAAAAAATTGCATTGAAGGAGATTTTGAAACAGTAAGAATTAAATTTTTAAAATTTTAAAGTGTAATTTCATGATACCAATAAAAAAAAATAAACCATATAAAGATTTAAATATAGTGGGACTCGAAACCGCTCTTCTTGGAAACCCTCCAAGCATTCTGATCACTAACTTATATGGGTTCTCATCAAGCTACGTCAAAATTCTTATACACTTGTGAAAACTAATTTATATTGTTAGCATTTCTGTCGAAAGACAACTAGCCAGTATCCGATTTCCGTTATTTTCATTGACATTAGACTTCAGTTCTAATGACATTGAATTTCAGCACTCATTTGGTAAACACCACTGGTGGTGGGTTCAATTCCCACTTGAGGAAATGAACCAACCATTCAAATATCTTCACGAACCAATCTTACGATATAAGCATTAGGTAACGGTAACGAAAGATTCACCAGTTAATCATTAGTGGTTGAAACTGGGCTTACTGGGAATACAAGAGTGAAACGATTTATATCCAGATATTCTCCATCAAAACTCGATCCTCAACGTTGGAATGTTGAAACGAACCGTGAAGTAATATTGAATCTGTTCAGCGACGCCCGGACGCTGGCCCCGATGATAAGCTTCGCTAATTACCAATCTAAAGCTAACAGACAATCCTACTTCTATGTATTTGGTCATAACTCTGTTAGTACAGAATACGCTGCGGTGAGTTAAATATACTATGATTATATATTTCAGATTTATTTAATAAGTGTGGCTGTAAACGCGACTGGTTATGGGTCCGATCCTCAGCCGAGGAAATTAAATATTTAATAAAGTCTATTATTTCTTCCACTTCGCTCCGAGGTCAAATGGAAACATTTAAAAGTTGTGTATTCTATCCTATCCTATCCTATATCTTATAAAACAAAGTCGGATTTCGCGTCTGCCTGGCTTTTCTAACTCTTTTTCTTCTTAACCACCCAACGGATTTTGATGTGGTTTTCACCATTAAGTCGAGTATTCCTCAGGAAAGGTTTATATATAGTTTATTATTTGTACATTCTTATGTAAATTAATATAAATACGATAAACGTGTATAAAATCCTACCCGTTGAGACACTTCCGCGCATGCGCTGCTTTAATGGTAAGTACTACATGAAAATAATGTACTGGAGTATTATTTCTCTTTATAAGATCTACAAAAAAGTCTAGGACAGCATATTCGTATCTTTTAAGGATAGCGTGTAGTGATCTTATTTCTGTCTAAAAATAGTAATTTCAATATATTTTTTATTGTGACGGATATTTTTCCATAATGGTATTAATCCTTATCATTTAAAATACTTTATAAATTTTCTACGTTTAACGAAGATAAAATTTGCTTTTTACACTATTTCGAAATTGTGAATAGTTTAAGAGAAAAACGCATTTAATTGTTGACACATCACGCCGTTGACACATAAGCGGTATCGACTCAAGTTTCACCTATCCCTTACTCTCAGCATATAAATAAGTATATTAGTTACGTTGGCCATTTAATGTAGACCAAAACTGCCTTTTACTGTTTTTCATTTTAATAAGTACTTTAGAAGATCTTACAAAAATCTTTGCTGCGAAACGGCTCGCCACTCGCCATGCGTGGCGCCGCGTGCGCCTGCCTTACTCGTATTGCGTAGAATGCTCGCCTGCCACGCGGGCGGCCCAGGTTCGATTCCCGGCAAAGTAAATTTAGAAGTGATTGCACGTACTTTGGAGTTATACAATAATTATAATTTATTTCCACGCGACATAGTTGGTTACATCTTTCGTTTAAGTATTTTTGGGTAAGAGAATAATAGTAGGTCTGTTGTAGTCTGTTGTTTATAATTGCTTTCGCTTAAGTTTTCTGTTGTTTGTGTTATTTATTTGTGTTTATTATAAAACAATTGGAACTCCTTATTGGAACTACGAAAATGCGGGTTGCAGTAGGGTTTAAATAATTTTCACATTATCATAAGTGCTTTGCGAGCAATAATTAAATCGTTAAAGCGGGCGAAGCCGCGAGTGGGTCGCTAGTCATAATATGTATTGTATATTTATATTATAATATAGCCTTTCTCGAGAAATAGCCTATATTTTCAAAGCCAAACCAATTGTTCCTGAGATCACTGCGTTCAAACAAACAAGTAAAAATTAAAAAATCCTTTATTTCAATAAAAATCTTATACAAAATATAAGTAACTTTATATAAAATATAAGTCACGGCCCGCATTCAGTTGAAATGACTCGCTACATTGAACTACAAAGGTATGTCCGCGTTTGTGATTCAAAGATTAAAATTTATCTCGACATTTTAAGATTCTGGGGTCGTTTGTGTCATTTTGCAATACAGCGCGGATGAAATTTTTAAAGGGTTAATATATTATTTAAATTAAAATTTTAATGATTAAGACCGCCGTGGCCAAAGTCGGCAACATTAAAAATGACTGACATAACTAACCTATACTAATAATTGCAGCTAAACAAAAGCGTCCACGGCGAGGAAATGCCCTACGTACTTGGTATTCCATTAGGGGGGGCCAATTCCCACTTTCATTCGGAGTACACGCAACAGGAAAAGCTACTTAGCGAAGTCGTTATGCGACTCTGGACGAATTTTGTGAAGAATGGGTGCGTATTACAATATATTTTGAAATGATGTACTTATATGTTGTTCATATTTTGGTGCAACAATGACTTAATTTTACTTTTTAAAGTATCTGTTACAGGAGAGGCAATCTAAGTTTGTAAATATCTTTCTATATTGATAAATCAAATGTGCAATTATTTCATTCAAACAAACGAATGAGTGATATTTTTTTTTTAGTTAGGTTCTATTAAACCATTTAGACCCATACTCAAACTAGCAGTAAATAAAAGGTTTTTTAGGTAATACTTGGTAGATATCAATAAGAAAATAAAAAACGTAAACAAAATATATATTTTTTATTTAAATATAAAAAAAACGCCGTCCTTAAATGGAGCCACTAGGCATATGTAGTATGTAAACTTTCGAAACTAATTTTGCGACACGAAATGTTTTTTTTATACTTTTTACACTATCAACGCGTTTTTTATGGCACATTGCATGTCTCAGTTGCTAGCAAAATTATTCGGAGTAGTGGTCTACCCCTAGTGCTGCAGACTTGGTACTGCAGAAGCTGCTGGTCGCATAAATACGTTGATGTTTTCGTCTCTTAAATCGTGACGAGCGATGTAGCGAAAAAATCAAGCTAGTCTATCCTGCTTATATTGGTTAGCAAGTACAGGCGCCGCGAATTTGCAACAGCAAGATCCTATGTATGTGTGGATAAAACCCACCACCATTTGCCACGTACAGCATTGCTATATAGGTAAAAAAATTGATCAGCCTGATCAACCCCGCCCATACGACACTGTCAAACCTTCGCACTAATAAAATTTGGTTACTTGGTAAAAGCAGTAATCATTTTCATATCCTTTACTGCTGAGTTTCATCTTTTAAAAATTCTTAAATTTCTCAAGATGACCTTGTATATTAGTCGTAGGTTCCTCTACGTCTCTTAGCAAAAGGTTGATAATTGCTACTGTCTCAATTTTCATTGCTTTTATTAGTAAGCAGGCAGATTAGCAGNGCAGAAGCTGCTGGTCGCATAAATACGTTGATGTTTTCGTCTCTTAAATCGTGACGAGCGATGTAACGAAAAAATCAAGCTAATCTATCCTGTTTATATTGGTTAGCAAGTGCAGGTGCCGCGAATTTGCAACAGCAAGATCCTATGTATGTGTGGATAAAACCCACAACCATTTGCCACGTACAGCATTGCTATATAGGTAAAAAAATTGATTAGCCTGATCAACCCCGCCCATACCACACTGTCAAACCTTCGCACTAATAAAATTTGGTTAACTTGGTAAAAGCAGTAATCATTTTCATATCCTTTACTGCTGAGGTTCATCTTTTAAAAATTCTGAAATTTCTCAAGATGACCTTGTATATTAGTCGTAGCTGGATCACTTTTACACCAACGGGGTTGCTCAAGATTACGGTTCCTCTACGTCTCTTAGCAAAAGGTTGATAATTGCTACTGTCTCAATTTTCATTGCTTTTTAATAAAAGCTAATGTGCCTGCTTACTAATGTAAGCAGGCACATTAGCAGTGCTTCGTATATTGTTATCACCTCCTTCTTCGTCGGTTACCACACCTGGTTCTAGAGGCAGCGCAACTAAATATACCTCTCCGAAGTCTTTTTCATCAATAATTACAACTACGATTGCTTCTTGAAGATCATTATATTCATTGCGACTGCTAAATATCCTAAGAGTCATTATGAACTTTGGATAGCCATGCGTATATAAAATGCGTACATAAAAATTTACCTCTGATCTGCCCAATGGCCAATTGGGGACAGCGTCGTAAAAGTTAAATTTGTCTTATCACGACTCTTCTTTTCTAATAAAATGTTATTATATTACATAGAATACTAAGTAATTAAGTTTGTTTTGTACCAAAACAAATGTATTAAGAAGAAAAAGTTAAAAATAAAAATACTTACATTTTGGCTTCACTGATTTTTGAAATATCTTTACAAAATGCACGAAATGAACGACTGTAAAAATTTTTTAATTGAATTTTACGGCTACGACACAAGGATATGCTACTTATCTAGACATAAACTGCATAAAAATAGAAATATATAAAACTAAATAGAAATATTATAGGTGTACGTACCCATTTAGGCACGGCGGGTCTATATGGGTTAAGACACTTCCGTTCCCCATTTTTGCTAATGGAAGAAACGGTAAGCAAAAGCGTTTTAAAGAAAACGGAGAGTTTTAACCCTAAGTCCCCATACTTCAATAAAATCGTGTATTTAAACTGACTGATATGGCTCACTTCTCATCATATGAATGTTACATTCATCAAAATCAAAATGCACATACCATATCGACGTTTTCATCTCTATCGAAAGATTGATTCGCTACTCGATTATAATAATAAGAAAATTATCACTATTAATTACAAAGGCGCTACAAATTAATTACAATTATCACTATTATTAAAGATTGGCGCAAGGGCGAAAATTGTGAAACGGAGTGTCTCAACACGGAATTCCCTCTTTCTAACCTGCTATATGCGGTATACAGCGTGAAGATATATAAAAAAATATTTAAAGTTTAATTTCATTAAGTTTGTTATAAAGTATTTTAATATATCTTATTTATATTACAGATCTCCAAACACTCAGAGCGTAAACGAATACTTTACTCTCGATAAGACGCAGTGGAACCAATACAACGTGGAATGGCCGGAATATAATGTCGCCCATCAGCCTTATTTGAGAATAGGTAAGCATAAAATTATGATCCTTTACACAAAGAATATTGAAGATATAAATCACTATTTTTTGAAATAGTGATATACTTGTACACAGAGAGAAAACGAAACTAACATCACACTTAAATTTACTTGAGCGGAGTAATAGAAATAATTGGATATCGAACTCACAACGATCGCGTTTTCAGTTAGACGCTGTATCACTGCGTTTTTCCTAACATTTTTTTAAATTTTAATTTAATATATAAAATATATATTCCAGATTTACCACCATCCATAAATAGCCTATACAGATCGAATTACACGAACTTTTGGATAGAGACTTTGCCTAACAAAATGAAGGGATTCGTTGTTGATCCATTATATCAATTCACACCTACACTGTCGCCTTCGACGTCAAAACCTAAATCTAGTAACAGGGTGCCTGGTAAGTAAAGTTAAAGTTAATTGTTTTTAGAACACTTAAATTAAAAAATAGTAATAATACTTTTGATATAAGCTTATTTTAAAAAATGTTGACTTTCAACATTGACGTATCAAAATTAAATTAAAATAAATCAGGGTAGGCAGAGGGAACCTAGTGTTCAGACACTCCACTCTCCACTTTCCGTCGAATTCTGGAGGCATTGCGTGTTGAGTGGCGGAACTTAACGCCGTGCTTTGCCTCGATACTACAGCGAAGAATTGGAAATATAAATTTAAATAAATATTTCATTTCCTCGAGTAGGGATCGAACCAACAACCTGTTAATTTTACAGTCACACTTTGTGCCTTTGCATTACAATATTTATTTCATATCTCTATCAAGACAAAGGACAGTGTTGAGTTCCACCACCCAATATTATACATTCTATTATTTTGGTTGTACAACATATATGTATATTTGATGTCATTTACTTTTTTAAAACAATTTACAGACCCAGTCCGCAAAATATATTCACCGCCGGTATACACACCTACACAATACGGCTCCTCATACGGAAAACTACGACCATATTCACAACCCGAGCCCAGATATGATAGGGAATCGATATATCGAGAAATTCAATCGATAAAAACACCAACAAGGCATAATCCTAGTTTAATAGAAAAACCACATATTGTACACACAGACATACGACCAACTACCACTAAACCAAATAGTGGTATGACTGTTAAAACATCCAGCACTACTGTTACACTTATAGTCACTCTTAGTATACTATTTTTAGCCATAAATGTTGGTATTTGCGGAATAGTATATTATAAGAAGAAAAAATCTAGAAATGAAAGAGAATTTTCTACTGATCACTCTCGGGCTGAAATCGGTGAAGTTGATGTAATAGGTCAAAAAAGTTCAAAAGATGACAAAAGTGCCTTAAAATCATTTAAAAATGGTTGTAGTGTAATTAAGACTATGAGTATAAGTAAAATGAAAAATAATAGTAAGAAAATTAAGAAAAAAGAGTGTAAAACACCAAAGTCGGACGATTCTGGTGGATTTAGAGAACGGTTTCAATTACGGAGACATTTATCGACAAGTACTTTAGATGCGCATACTAAAGTTAGAGATTGGATAGCAAATGAAGTTATGCATCGTTGCTCTCCAAGCATTTTAAAGACATCTAATACAGATTTAAGCGAAAAACATATTATTCCGAAGCCTTTTACACGTTCTGAAGAATTATTGGTGGATAGACGTGGAAAGGCGACAATAAAAGTCGATCAATCATTATGTCCACAAAACCTTTTGGCTAAAACTTCGAAAAATAAAACATCAGAGAAAACGACATCAACATCAGCATTGGATTCTCATTCGTCGTTAGTGAGTGATCGACGCACAAACAAGTCCAATGAATCTATGAAAAGTAAATCAGACAGTCTTAAATCTAAGAAAGTATCTGTCGCTATAGACGCTACGCCCGCTGCAAGAACGAACTCTATATTAAATCAAGAGCCGATAGAATTTTCTAAATCTTTCGAATATAATGAACAAAAACATTCCAATATTAATAATCAATTGCAAAGATCTAAAACTGATGGTGCTATAATAAACGAAAATTCCATAAATAAATTAGAAGAAAATAAAATATATACTAACGAAATTACTCTAGCTTTAGGAAACAATAATGGTATAAAAATATCTCATAAACATTCTACGTCGGATCCGGTAACAGATGTTAATTATGAATTATTAAAAGAGAGACTTCGTGAAGCCGAAATAGACATACTTCCACCTGTGACATTCAGAAATGAAATAAATGTGACATCTCGAGATAGTGATCCTAGTCAACCTCTAACCGCTGAAGAAGCTTTACTAACAATAAAAAGACGAAATTTTCCAAAAGTTCTACCAGATTTGCCAAAATCCCAAAAAAGATTATCGTTACAACCCAATTTCCAAAGCTTCCGTGGTGTTGAAAGTCAAATTGATAGAATGAGAGTGCCACCACAGCCCCCACCGCGTACAACAAGTTTAGAAAGAAGACTTGCTTATAAAAACTCCAAACCACTTTCCTCGTTTGATGTTTCAAATATCAAAAAGATCAATGAAAGAGAGCCTACGAATAGAAACTATGAGAACATCGATACTGTATCACCGAGGACAGATATAAATAGAACCTGTAATAAGTCTTACGAATCTGTAATAATGCCTCATAATAGAGAGTATCCAAAAGTTATAATAGCGTCTAGTGATACACCGTATACTCCTGAACCAACTATAATTATAAAATCTTCACCAAATCAAATGGAAATACCGAGTAATATACCTAGAGTAAGATTACCTGATGATTTTCATTCACATACAACTGGATCCGTGACATCTTTTTCATCCTTTTGTTCAGACGATGATATTGATGATGAAGTTGATGACGAAGTTGATGATGATTTTCTAAATGATCTCGCTGAAGACAAATTAATACAAGAGTTAGTTGGAGGTGTGGAATCTCCGACGGAAATGGACGTTTTAGATTCTAAAGGACCTGAAACAATATATGAAAAGAAAGTTGAAATTGTACCTGTGAAGTTAAACACAGTACAAGTTTCACCAAAAAGTACAGAAGATTATGTTTGTATTTCAAATCTATTATTGCCAGATTTGAGTGCTTTAGAACAAACTGCCCAAATTAAACCTAATTTTAGTTTAAACAAATTGAAGAATAGAAGTGAAAGTATTAATAGTCCACCAGAAAAAGCTGTAAAGCTTAAACCAAAGAAGTCAATTAAACCAACTATTTTAAGTAGATCTACAAAAGGCGGTAGTGGTGGAAGTTTTAAAAGCAAAACTGATAGTAAATTGGAACATTCGAATTCTGGTTCCTCAAATGATACAGAAACGAGTACAGGTACAGTAAGAAAAGTTGAATTAAAATGAATAAGCTGAAGGAAAACTAAAATTAAAATATTATTTCCGGAAAACTTAAATTAAGTGTGATATATGTAAAGTTTTTCGATATTTGTTTATAGATTTTTATAGGAATCGTTACTTAAATTGAACATTATATAAATATAACAAAAAATTAAAACTATTAGTTCATATGTGCGATAGGATGCTTTAAAAGCGTAAGTTGACGATATGACGTATTCAGTGAGATGTAACTATATCGACATTAAACTAAAATCAGAATAAACAATGTATGGGGTATGGAGTGGTGACTTAACGCCAAGTAAGGCTTTGTTATATCAGAGAAATGTAAATAATTCTTCATCCCAACTGGAAATCGAACCCATCTAATTAACCGTCGTGTTTACACCTAGGCGCTGTACCGTTGCGTCATATCGTCCTAAGATGATATTATCTGGCAACTACTTTTATTAGAGCCAAGTATTTTTACTTCCAAAAAAACAAAATCAAAAACAAAATATTTCCTAATTAAATCTACTTTTGTAAGCATGTTTTGAATCGTCGAACGAACATATTGCCACGACTGGCTTGGATTGCAGCTCTGCTTCTCTCTCTCTCTCTGTCAGAACAGTCGACGGGAAACTGCTTCTCAATCTGGAATTAATTAATAGAAAAAGATGTATGTATTTTTCTATAGCTACATTGAAAAATTAGTAATAATTTACATATCACGATATAAAATCTTATAATGGAATGATGGTGGCATTTATTGAAAGACACTCGGGAACTATGACATTACTTAATGTATGTAAATAAAAGCTTTAATGTAACTTTAGTTCTAGTGTTAAGACGTCGCTTGTATTTATGTTTTATGCATTGTAAAATTGACCAATATTTAGATATAAAGATTTTTTTGTATATAAATGGTTTTCTTATAACCCTGTAGTGGAAATAAAAGATTAAATAGGAAAAGAAACGTAAAATTTGTAAATATAATTAGTTTCTACATCAGTGCTTTAAATATTTTTATTTTTTACACTAAAATTAATGGGACTATACAAAAACATTAAATTTCATTAGTTCTAAAAGAAGTCCTCAACTCAGTATCTATAACTAAATCACAATAAGGCATTTTCTCATTTTGTTTTCGCCCAAATTAGAAATATTAATTCAACCACCATCACGCTATAATTTATATAAAATCAAGAGTAATAAATATAATTGAACCTATTATTTTACTTATATAAAGCATCAATAAATTCATAGCTGCCCTCCATAGTACCACCATCGACCCTGTGACTGCCGGCTCCCAGCGTGACAACCCTCGACCGTTGCAGAGATACGACTCTTGATTACAGGTTTAGATACATTACATTTTCATTGGTTTAATTTATAAGCGATGTGGATTTTTCTTTTTTTAGGCAAGCGGGGACCTGTGATCCTTGTATTAAATCATTCTATTTCTATTAAGACACTTCCGTTCCACACTTCCCGACGAATTTCGGAGACATTGCGTAAGGCGAAATTTAACGCCGCGCTTTGTTTTGTAATCACAGCGAGGAAATAAGATATTAATTTAATATCTTATTAAATTAATATTACCCATTAATAAAACCCACAACCTGTCGCGTTTACACATTCACGCTTGTACCTCGTAGTCGTAGATGAACTGGTAATCTTGTGCTTACGACACTCCGCTCTCATTAAGACACTTCCGTTCCCTACTTTCTACTGAATTCTCGGGGTATTTCGTGGTGGAACTCAACGCCGCATTATTGCTCATAACTGCTACTTAAAAGCTTAATAATTTATCGTCATTATTATAATTGAAACACTTGGACCACCCAAACCAAGAAGCTTTTGCCAAGTCACATCAAAGAATGTAAGAGATTAGGGATGTTAAGAAAGACCATTTAAGTCAAATTTTACTAAATACTCTTGTTGAATTGGTACAAAGTAACTTTCGGACTAATTTAATTGTACCGTTTATCTCAAATACCTTTTTCAACCATCCATACAGTATTTTGAGTTTGGAGATGTGCCTCAAAAGGGATTACTTTTTGAATGCAAACGGCTTATAACCTTTTATTATGTAAAGTTCAAGTTTGGGAGTTAGAGATTATTTCATGATTATATTGTAGAACTCGACACAATAGCGATTTATTTTTATTAGAAGTATACGAATATTTATTTATTATTGCATAAGAGTATGGAGGCTATTAGTAGCGCGGGGTCATAAAGTGTGATTGTAATCGCGACAGGTAGTGGGTTCGATTCCCGCTCGAGGAATTAAAATATTTGATGTTGCTAATTCTGGCAGGTAAAGCAAAAAATATTTAAAACGAAACAAAAAAGAATGTAACGACCGTAACCAAGTAACGGTTCTTTCAAGGCTAGTCGTGAGGCAGAAGGACTATAGTGCGACTGTTAACACGACAGAATGTGGGTTGGATTCCCACTCGAGGTCATAAAACAATCAAATTTCCTCGTTCTGGTAACGAGACAAATCGCGGTGTTGAGTTCCGCCACTCAATATGCAAAGTGTCTTAATTTAAACGAAGTGTCTTAACACTAGGTTTCCAGGTCCCTTTCCCTATACTGCTATGTGCAAGATACAGCATGAAGCTAAAAAACAAACATAATATCATAATATATAAATCACTATTAAAAAATAGTTTAACATTTCTAAACAAAATATTCCACCATTTGTCTACCGTATGTCAAAAACAAACTCGAATTTGTACGTTCAAATATAGTCGTACAAGAATTTATACTAATCGTGTCATATTTCCCGCGAACAACGGCACCAGCTCTGGAAAGAACTTTGGGATTAAAGATACGTTTTCCGGTAATACGCCGCGCTTATATCCTCTATTTTATTGCATATAAATGCTTTGATATATATTTTTATATTAATACCTAATATAAATGATTGACGCCAGTCCTGGAGTAGGGGCATAAGCGTGCAACTGTAAACGTGAAAGGTTGAGGTTTCGAGTCTCATCTCGAGGACGTGGAATATTTTCATTTCTTCGTTCTGGCAAAAAGGCTGTGAGTTCCACACTCAACAATACCTTTAGAATTCAGAGGAAAGTTAGGAACGGTATTGTCTTAGGTGGAACGAAGTATCTTAACACTAAGTTTCTAATTTCCTTCTTCTCTGCCTACTCTTCTATGTGTAGGTGTATCCTGCACAATGCGTGAATCGAAAAGTTATTATATATGAAGCCAATAGCGATATCGACTCAATACGAAATGTTTCGAATTCGGGTGAAAAGTTACTAATACAGTGCCAATCAATTCACTCTGCCTACCCTACTATATACAGGATGAAAATAAATTAATTATTAACAAAAAGAAAAACCGACTTCTAACAACGAATTAAAAAGTGAAAAATAATTTTACAAAGATTTTATAATTTTGAAGTTAGATATTGTAGTAAGGTTGTTGTAGCATTAGTTTGACACCGACTTCAAAACTGTTTCCCACTTTATGTTAAATTCTGGGGGCATCATCAGTCATGTTGAGTAACGGAGCTCAACGCCGCGTTATGAGAGCGAAGAAATTAAAATAATGATAAATTAATTTCCTCCAATGTGGAGTCAAAGTGGGAATCGGACCTACTATGTATCCCGTTTACAGTCAATTGTGCTCCTGAGCGGTTTCTAAAAATACTGTTTTAAATTGTATAAAAGAAACTGAAAATCGTACACTCTAAAACTCTTTAAAGTACGGCATTATCCACGTTTTCACAAAATTTATCGCTTTAAGATATTGTGCAGAGACCGACGCCACGAATAAACTTACTTCGAAACTATTTCTATTCATTTTGAACAATTTATATGCAAATTTAATTTAAGATTTTAACTTTCATTTAAAATGTTAAACGGAATAAATGTTGCAATTTCAGTTTCGTACTTTCTGCTGGATTCTTGATGATTTTGTATTGTTTGCGTTTTAAATTTTTTTAAGCGATTGTTATTCTATTTTATATATACATGTCTTTTTTATTCCTGTTTTCATCGCTCTGGTCTCGCTCAAGAGTGCGAAGCGCGCCGTTAAGTTCTGCCACTTAACACACAATGCTTCGACAATTCCGCTGAAAGTGGGAACGGAATGTCTTAAAACTAGGATCAGGTTTCCTTTGTCGACTCTGCTACATGCCTGCAAATATAGCGAGAACATACGAAAAAAGAAATACATAATATGTATCTGTACTGGGAGGTCAGTGCGGCGTTTAACGCTGCCACTTTACACACAATATCTTGAGCGTAAGTAAAGATGAACTATACTGAAATTAATAATAAAGTTAAAAAAAAGCTACAATTATATTTTCATATTGAACAGAGATTCCGATATTAATTTATATGACACCCTAACAAAGATGTGACATACTTTGCTAACAATATGTACGGATTGCTTTCAGCCATACTAATTGTCGCTCGTTTCGCTGACGCGGATTTATTTGAACGAACATATAAAATATTCCAGTGTTTCTCAACCAGAATATTTTTTGTCGTCACACATTTAATTATTCCAAAATTTTGGCTACACAAAATTTTCCTATTGCTTTCCATTTGATAAAGTGAATTTATGGAGGTTTTGCGTGTTGAGTGGCGGAACTCAACGAGGCTTTTGCCTTGATGCTGAAGAGCGAAAAAAATAAAATATAAATAAATAATAATTTATTCCCTTGTCGTTCTGAATTAGTCCGGATGGAAGTCACGATACTATATTCTCTCTTTTTCCTCGAAATTTTGGAAACAAATGAGCTATCCTGTTTTATACACCTGAAATATTTCAGTATCCGTTCGTAATCCGTAAACGAATAACAAAAAAATAGTAGCTTGACAATATTTCCCAACCAGCAATATAGCCAGTAAGAAGAGTGTTGAGATACTTCGTTCCCAATCTGAATTCAGCAAAGCGGAAAAACTTAAGAAAATTTAATTTAATCATTTTCTCCAGCGGGAATCGAACTCACACCTATCGTATTTAGAGTAAAATGATGCCACTGAGTCACGACGGCCTAAAGAAAAATGAACATAGTTACAACTAAAACCAGTTCCAACACGTCGCTATCTCCATAATGCTGTGAATTAAGTTGAAAAGCTTCCATCTAAAGCATATGTGAGGTAATTTAATTTCAACGGTAGGATTTGCTTACACGTAAATACCAGTTAGTGTCTTAGCTTGCAGGAACACTTATACATTGTGAAAATATAGTTAAGTAAATATTTACCTTCATTATTATAAAGACGGTCCGGGGTTCTATTCACATTTGGGGGAATTGACTTTGATAATAAAGTGGGAACCAATTAATAAGACACTCCGGTCTCCATTTTTCATCTCATTTCATAGGCATTGTGTATAGACTGATTAACTGCAACGTCACGCTTTATCTTATTACCACAGTAAATAAAATATAAATCAATAATTTTCCCGAGTGAGAATTGAACCTATACCTTACCTTTATAGTCAGACCCTGTGCCGCTGCGCCACGAGGACTTCAAAAGTAATTTAATATTAATAATCGTTTTGCATTCAACACACTGGCCTATAGAAGGAACGTTGAACTTTATCTAACGTAGGCCGAGATTCTATTCAAAGGAAGTTATTCATACGCTATGTAGGCTCATGTCCGGTGATGACTTACAAAAAAAACCCCTCTATGTAAGTAAATTGAAAGTATACGTATTTCATAATTTGAAATTATACTTTGAAATTGTGAAATATTGACATTAAATAAAAATAACACAAAAAAAACAGTTCATGTATGCAAGATTGTACGCAATATCAATAATTGTGTCTTTAAAATCAATTCAAGAAACATAAAACAACTTAATAGTTTCCGTCTTTTACTCCACCCAATTTTCAAGACCTAATGTTTTTAACAGGCGAACTCATGAACAATTTAACAAGAAAAGTACCTAAAAATAAATCAAAATTCAAAATTCTAGCATTATTTAAGTTGTACTTGTAGTCAAATGAGAATAATTAAGGGATATGACATCGAACTAAACGAACAAACCAAATAAATTATTTTACTTTATAATATTAGTATAGATAATATCGTAAAATAAACATATAAAAGTATATTTAAATATTACCTTTAGCGAATCGACTCTAGTTTTCATATATTTTAGTTGTTCTAGCATATTTTTTATAGTAATTTACATGTCCTCGTTCCATACAACGGGAATCCCCTGATTTCCCATAGGTGTCGTGTATTGATCGTCTTCCTGATTAAAACCGTTACATGCACTATGCAGTACTTATAAAAATATGCATATATTTTCCTTTTGACTTCTTGACTATTCACGCTTTGATCATTACTTAAACAATTTTCTTTAACAGTGGTAACCAAACTAAGGTGTTGGTTAACTAGCATTCTGGTGTGTATTTATTTTTTATTTTTTAAGTTACACTCTCCGTCTTGCGCATAGCAAGGCGGTAAGTATTCCTGGTGTCAATACATTCTGTTTCCCCACTTTCCGCCCAATTTTCGAAACATTACGTTTCGGAGAAACTCAACACCACAGTCTGTCTTGCTAGCACAGCAAGAAAATAAAAATAATTTATATCCCCGAGCGGGTATTGAACCCACTACCTCTGCGTTTCAAACGGCCTCCCCTAGAACAGTATCTTTTACAATATTAATAAATACAATATCTATATGATATAGGGCAGGTCTTAGTAAATGACGAGCTGTCAGGTCGGGATCGTTAAAGCACTTCGTGACAAGGGTCCTCTATATGCTTACATTAGTTAACTGGTAAAGGCTTTTCCGTGTACCATATAAGTGTGGGAGAAGAATTAGGTTATTATTTTCTTTATTATTCTAGGAATATTATAATAACACACATTATGATTATTGACCAAACACTATGATTGTAAATTCAATGGGAATTTGGTAAATTTTTATTTTCAGCTTCAAGCTTTATCCTTTCCTTTCCTCCATTTCCCTCCTATTTGTGATACATTGCGAGTTGAGTGGCGGAATCAAACGCCGAAGAAAAATTAAAATATTTATTCTATAATTAGAATTCTAGGGAAGTGATTATTTTACTTCCTTTTCCTATTAAGACAAATACTGCGCGCACTGAGTTCGGCCGCAAGGTTTTCAAGAAGAAACAAATTTTAACCTTCCTTAACAAAGTTGAATCTTGCCGGGTGAATTGAAACTTTTAAAAAAAACCCTACAAAATAACGTATACACTCCGTCGTTCCTATAAAAATGTAAAGACTACCTCAAATATTCAGGCATTCGAGAGTTTTTTCTGTGAAAATGTTACATTTAACATTTTAAAATTACTTCGGTTTTTGGTTTTCCAATTCATATTGTATATACTAAGGTATTTTCAGAGTTTAGTGATTTTTATCTAAAAATTCGTCGTCGTTCCCTATTTTTTCCATCCCTGTAGCAATTTTGGAGAAATTCTCTATTGGTGCTGCCATACTATCCCGAACCTATTTAGATGCGAAATATATATTTTCTAAGTCCAATAGTTTTGTCAAAAAAAGGTAAAAATATTTGTACACCCATTTCCAATGTAAGGAAAGTTAAAATGCATTCTGGCAGGTAGCATGGAAATTTATTAACTTAAATTTAAAATTTTTATAAACATTCAACTAAATGGTAAAGGCGACGGTTGAAAGTTTGATTCCCACTCAGTATAAGGAAATAATGAATATTTTTATTTCTTCGATCTGGTAACGATGCAAAGTGCGGCGTTAAGTTCCGGGACTAAACTCACAATGCCTTAGGATTCGTTGGAAAGTGGATGGGCACACTAGGTTCACAGATTCCCAGTGCCTTGCGTAAAGATATACAGTGTGAAGCTAAAAAAAGAATAAAATTATTAATGACCATTCAGTAAATTAGGTGGAACTCTACCTCCCTCGAGCAACATTTGTGTCTAATCGCTTCGGTGATCCATCACAATTGACATAGATCTAATTTTCGTAAATGAATTCTTAATATTTTTTAGAGAAAGCATTTGTCAATCATAAGAAACGCTTTGCCAGAATGATACTTTTGAGTAATTTTATATTAAAGACTTTCATATAGGAAGAATTGAAGGCCGTCTTTGTCTTTGATACTGTATCACTAATATGACTGTAAGCGTGACGGTTATGGATTTGATTTCCACTCGGGGGAACCGGAAAATATGTAATATTTTGATTTCCTATATCTGGTAACGAGAGAAAGCGCGGCGTTGAGTTACGCCTTAATGCGCTACACTTCCAGAATCCACCGGAAAGTAGAGAACGGAGTGCCTTAACACTAGGTTTCTCAAGTTATTTCTGCGAAAAAAACATTAAGCGTAGCAGGACTTGAACCAGTGCCTCTTGGGTAAGTCCGTAAGATTATTTCGAATCAATTCATACAAACCCATAAGCTATAACAATAATATAAGAAGGCACTATCAAAAACGTCCTCAGTAATTTAATTTTGTTGAAAGAGATATAAAAGTAAAAATTGACCATAAAAAGGAATGGTTGGGATGGCACAAAAACTGTAATGCCGTACTTAAATAGATTAAATTGGAAAATTAGTATTATACTATAATTATATCGTTTTGGGCGAGTTAGAATAATATAATGGGTTTAAATTCATTTTCTGGAAGTATTTGTATGTTTAATACCGGTTCTACCCTCACTCGAGGTAATTATCCTATTTAATTTTATTTAATTTTCCCCGCTGTTGTAGAACCGAGACGGTGAAGTGCGTCGTTGAAATCTCGTAAATTTATAGGAAATATAATATTTTTATATTTTAAAATTTAAAACCGTTTAAACTTTTAACTTTTCTTAAGTCAAGCGAAATTTGAACACGCTTAAGCTTTTACCTCAGACTGAGAACTTACAAGCATCTTTATTACACTCGATGTCATAATACTGACATTTTTGTGAAGCCTTTTATCACTTCTAGAGTAAATTGTTTAATATTAAATATTTTATTTTCCGCGTCTTTGTAGTAATTAAAAGAATAATATAATATTATTTCATTTCTATTTTTTTGCACTGTATCCTGCACATAGCAAAGTAAGCAGAGGGAATAATAAATAATTAATTGCTTCGAGTGAGAATCAAACCCACTACCGTTACATTCAGACGTTGATCACGCCACGAACGGAAAATAAAGAAGTTTTTATATCCAAAAATGGGCAAATTTGCATAAACAAAGTAAAAATTCAGAGCTAAAATTTAAGGAAACTTGAAATTCTTTAAATGAATGGATGTGACATATCTGTCATTCTAAACACTATTTATGAGGCACACTGCGGAGTGCAAATTTCGCAGTAATATATGTATAATACAATAAATATAAGAAAAACACTAGAACTGCCATTTATCTTATTTTGATGACTTTTTCCGGGGTAGGATGTACGTATTGTCAAGACACTTTTGAGATTTAGTGTGTTCAAACGCAGAACACAACGCTGGGCGTTGTTTATTTAGGATGGGTGTTAAAACCTCAAATGTTAACCTAGTATTTTGATTATCATCTCCCAGCTGTACCTGTAGGCACTTCCCCGATATTTGTCATTTACATATTATATTTTGTTAAATAAAAACTAAACAAAAGTTAAGTAAGGAATTATATTTATTTACTTCGTTCTGGTAACAAACTAAAGTACGGCTTTGAGTTCCGCTACGCACCATCCCGAAAATGAGGCGAAAACTAGGGATCGGAGTGTCGTAATCTTAATTTTCCTTAGCCTACCCCGCTATATGCGGGATAGAACATGAAGCTACTTTTTTACTTATTATTTCACTCATACAAACATTATATAATTCAAATTCTTACCTTTTGTTCACCACAAAGCCTTTAACCACAAAGCCTATAGAGCTCACAAGAAACTTTAAACTTCGCGAACTAATCAAATTAATCTGAAAGTCATTACCGTTGAACGATTTGTGACGATATCCGTTGGATTGTCAGGGCTTGACAGGCGAATGAATCATAATACAAAGTTTTACTTGCGTGGCTTGAAATTTTAGCGGATTATGAACATAATTGCTTTTAAATAAGGTTTAAATTACTATTTTCCCTAATTTCAATTATAACACTCCCAATGAACAGCTTGAAATAGAACTTTTCTGTCATTTCGCTCATTTTATTATATTTAACTTAATTAAAGGATGGGTTGGTATAGAAATTTAAATAATAAATTAACTGGTCGAAATAAAAGTAGGCTATAAGGAAAATATATTTAAAAAATGTAAAGATTTTGTTATCAACAAAAATTAACTAATGACGACCGTTTAAGAATTTCAACATAGCTGGATAAGAACGATAGCTTAATTGCCTAGAGAGAATGGCACGTTTTTCAAGAGACTCCCAAGGATATCCACTCCTCTTATCATCTTTGTATGTTTGCAATGTTATAGTGACGTCGGTAGGTTAAATTTTAATATCCCTTTTCCTCTCTACTTCACGCTGTAGCCTGACAGGACACGATGTCTCGAAATCTCGAAATCTCGGAATGCAATGTCTTAATTCTAGGTTCCTTCTGCATGCTCTGCTAAATGCGAGATACAGTGTGTGGCTGCTATTAAGAAGTATGAAGCCTCTTTTTCTTTTTGTACTTTCGTTGTAAAAGGAACTTTGTGAAATTTCCGCTCACTTGTGAATAGCACCATTTTTAATTTCCACCTCTTATCATAATTACAATCTCTAGAAAATTTCATTCTTAACCAAGATTGTGTTTTGTTTTTGAACTTCAGTACCTACTGCTGCAAATTGTTTTATTCTTTTTTTTGTTGAGCCAAACTGTATATTATCCGTTAAAACGCTGCGTCGAGTTCCATCACATAACAAGCTCCATCGAAATTCTTATACGCTTGTAGCAATTTATTTATGTAGGGAGAATTTTACCACAACCTACCTTAAGACGATTGCTTAGATTTATCGTTTGGCAAGAGGAAATGCTAATCATTAAAACGCTACAGTAAATATTCTCAATCTTAAAGAGGGTAAGTCGGTTTTCTGTAAAATAGTGTCAATAGTCAATTATTGGAAATAGATATTTCAATATATAAATGGTCTACTCTTTTTACTCTCAAACACCAAGCTTACACTAATAACCTTAAAACGGATAGTGGTGCTATTAAATAAATTGCTTCACGTGTAATCCTTTATGGATTCCGTATAGTCTCATGTAGCGATATTCAACACAAGCCTAAATCGAATCTACATTTATTTATACTTTGATTCAGGAGAAGTATCTAATTATAATTAATTTTAATAGTGCACTGGTACTTAGTTATTAATTTAATAGATTTTCGTTATATTTTATTTTAACTTTACTCTGAACTTGACAAGTGGGAATCGAACCCACAAGCGTCGCGTTTACGTGAGTTCTCTCGCGTGTCGTTGAGTTCTATCAAAATTTTAATTTTGTGGAAAGTGGAAAAAAAGGATGTTGTTTTCAAATAGAAACACACAAACAAAGTCGCAGATGATAACTAGTCTAAAAATAAAAAAAATACCCCAAATATTTAAAAATATCTAAATCTATACAATTTACCAAACTAATTATAGAACGGTAGATGTAACATTTTCACAGTAAAAACTCTTGAGTACCTGAATTGTAAAGGTAGTAGATGATTTTATAGGAACGAGGAAATATATACAATGTTCTACCGGGATTATTTTTAAAAGTTTCAACTCGTCCAGCTACATACAACTTTGTCGTGTCGTTCATTTATAAAGCATCAACTTTGATAAATTTTATTTTTTATTTCTTTAGCGGCACATTTATCCCATATACACCAGGATAGGCAGAGGCATCCTAGTCTGAAGATAGTCCGTTTAGTATTTTCCACAAAACTCTGGAGGCATTGCATGTTGAATGGCGGAACTCAACGCCGCGCTTTGTCTCGACACCAGAGCGAAGAAACAAAAATATTAAATATTTCATTTCGTCGAGTAGGAATCGAACCCGAACCTGTCGTTTACAGTAAAGTAATACTTTGTGTCCCTGCGTTAAGTCTGGCCTCTTCTACTAAGATAAATGAGCGTACTAAAGGGGTTTTTCATTATTTTTTTTATCTAGATCGTTTTTTATTGGTTTCTGTTTCCAATTGGATACAATTTTATTAAAGCACTCAAATGTTATTTCAAAGACTCTATATTAAGGATTTAACTATTTTACATCTTAAAGTTCAAGACATGACGACTTGCTGTAATCTACTAAAAAAAAATATTGAAACAAATTTAAATCTGATTATTATTAAATAATAATTAGGCATACACAGTTATTTGTAGTTTTCTCTAACGTATCTGTATTTATAAAAGCTAGTGTGAACCTAAATTACTTTTTTTAGTTCCACGCTGCTTCACACACATAGCAAGGGAGGCAGAGGGAACCTGGAAATCTAGTTTAAGACACTCTGTTCCTATTAAGATACTTCCATGTCCTACTTTTCTCCGAATTCCTACGTCATTGCGTTTCTAGTGGCGGAGCTCAACGACGTGCGTTTTCCTCGCTACCAGAGCGAGGAAATGAAATAAGTTAACCCATATAGACCCGCCGTGCCCAAATGGGTACACCTACAATAGTACCCTTGTTTTTTTTATATTTTTATTTTTATTCAGTTTATGTCTAGAATTGTAAAGATAAGTAGTATGTTGTAGTATGTAATGTCCTTTTATTGCAGCCGTAAATTCCAATTTAAAAAAAATTGTTGTAATTATTGAAGAAAAAGACTTCGGAGAGGTATATTTAGTAGCGCTGCCTCTAGAACGAGGTGTGGTAATCGACGAAGAAGGAGGTGAGGATATACGAAGCACTGCTAATCTGCCTGCTTACTAATAGAAGCAATGAAAATTGAGACAGTAGCAATTATCAACCTTTTGCTAAGAGACGTAGAGGAACCGTAATCTTGAGCAACCCCGTTGGTGTAAAAGTGATCCAACTACGACTAATATACAAGGTCGTCTTGAGAAATTTAAGAATTTTTAAAAGATGAAACTCAGCAGTAAAGGATATGAAAAGAAAAACCGATCCAATTTTGATTACTGCTTTTACCAAGTTAACCAAATTTTATTAGTGCGAAGGTTTAACAGTGTGGTATGGGCGGGGTTGATCAGACTAATCAATCTTTTTACCTATATAGCAATGCTGTACGTGGCAAAAAATGGTGGTGGGTTTTATCCACACATACATAGGATCTTGCTGTTGCAAATTCGCGGCACCTGCACTTGCTAACCAATACAAACAGGATAGATTAGCTTGATTTTTTCGTTACATTGCTCGTCACGATTTAAGAGACGAAAACGTTAATGTATTTATGCGACCAGCAGCTTCTGCAGTACCAATTCTGCAGCACCACGGGGTAGACCACTACTCCCAAAAATTTTGCTAGCAACTGAGCCGTGCAATGTGCTATAAAAAATGCGTTGTTAGTGTAAAAAGTGTTATAAAACATCGTGTCGCAAAAATAGTTTTGAAAATTTACATACTACATGTGCCCATTGACCCCATTTAAGGACGGTTTTTTTTTATATTAAAATAATAAAAAATAATAAAAAAATAATAAAAATTTCGTTACGTTTTTTATTTTCTTAAATCGATATCTATCAATTATTACCTAAAGAACCTTTTATTTACTGCTAGTTTGGCTATGGGTCTAAATGGGGTAATATTAACAAATACTAAAATAATTACTCATAATATTTGTTTTCCTTCTTTTTTCTCCTTTATAATGTTAGTTAAGATTATTTCCGAAATTTCTAATATATGGGTAGTCTCTGTTCACCAAAGCACGATTTATCCAATTCAAATTTCAATTGTATTTATATACAAATGAGCGTAGTCGTAAATGTGTCTAATATGTTAAGCATCTAGAGATAAATTAACAATTTAAAAACCTAAAAACACGCTTTTATCAGCAGAACAACTAAATAATTCGAAGTTATGATCAAAAGCTCGATATGTTTACTAGTAGTAGTCCAAGGTTCCATTTTTCAACTCCATCATCAGACCAGCTCGATGGTGCCATAATATTGTACTGTCTACATATAATTAACAAGTTTCATTGATGTATGTATAAGAAGTAACTCAAAAACAATCATGCCCCTGAATGGGAATCGAACCCAAGACCGTCACATTTACAATGACACTCCGTATATGGAGAGAAACCCACCAATTCTATCCACCTTCACCCGTAAACACTTAGAGGACCATAAAACTGCACAGATGTAAGAGATTTATGTTCCAGTCTCAGTACATCGGCCATTCCGCTTGTTTTATGTCCCGAAATACACGATTGTACCTACATAAGCTGAAAACATTTAGTAACAGATTTATTTTGGGACGCTCTTTTAGTTTTACTGGAGTCTTGTCTATTTAGCTTCTATTAGAAAATCGTCCGCAACAACGTAAGGGTAGACATGGGGTGGTGGGTTCTATTTGCAATAGAAGGAATACACCCATAAAAAAAATTGCTCTTTTAACCAAACAAACTCTTTAGCTTATCCATACCTATATTATAAAATCGAAAGTAACTCTGTCTGTCTGTCTGTCTGTCTTTTACGCAATCAGGGCCAAACCACTCATTTAATTGTGATAAAATACTCATATAGAGATACTTGACGGTCTCGGTATGAACATAGGATACTTTTTTATCTCACATTTGTAATATTTTCGATATATATCAATATATTAAAATACTTATTGATTTGACATGCAATTTATTCCGCCATGTTAATAACAAGCGTCGCTATGCGACCGTTGCTAAGCAACGATTTGCAAAGTTTGTTGTTAAAAAAACGTCACCTAAAATGAGCTTGCTTAACGCATCTCTTATCTCTATTGAAAACTGAAAATAATTTCATAAATATATTTAATAAATATTCGTATAGTTCAAGCGAGCGTAGCCGCGTTCGGGTCCACTAGTTATAATATAAAGTGTTAACATGATTAATATAAAATGTTCTAAAAGGCTAAATCAATAATAAAATATAATTTTCCGCCGTGGCGCAGGCGTACAAGTGTGCAACTGTAAATGCCTCCAGAATTCGACACTAAGTGGAGAACAGAAGGTTGTGGAAACGGAGTGCCTTACAACCATTTTCCCAAGTTCTCTCTGCCTACCCTGCCAAATGCTATAAAAAAGATGGACAATCCTACCTACATTCAATATCCAATTGTCAAAATACACATAAAAGTACATTCAAAAGGCTTTGGACCGATTTGTGATTGATTGATTCCACCACTCCCAGAGTATGCCAAATTGCGACCAATTGCTACCAGCGAGTGGCTTTTATAACTTTTGTTACGTTTTAACTTTATATATGAATTCAATATATTGTGAATTTCCTATAGAAAGACAAGTGGATGTAATGTCATATAGACGTAGGTGTCTTTGTACTTGGACTGTAGACACGATGGTTGTAATTTCGATACTCATTTGGTAAATTAAATTATTTTCGTGATGAAATTTGAAGGGAAGTTGGGAATTCAGTCAGGGAGTCAGGTCAACTCAAACATTTTTTTAGCTTCAGGCTGTATCTCGCATATAGCGCTATAGAAGGAAGTGCGAGAGGAAATGAAAATAATATTAAGACACTCCGTTTCCCATATTCCACTCACTTCTTTTAGAGACATCGTGTGTTAAGTGATGTACCTGATATAACCAGAGTGAGGAATGAAAATATATCATTCTTTCGAATCTAAATCGATAGCCACAACGGTCAAGTATGGCCATTTCTTCATAATAAAATAGGACAAAATTAAGTTCAAAAGGCTGAACGTCGATATAAATATAAAAAATAAATATATTTTACATAATAAAACCATAAATATGGTAACCTCGTACAGATCTTCAGTTTATATGGCACAGTAGCGTGAACTCACGCGTGATAGGCTTATAAGGGACGTGACGGTAATATTTTCATACGATAGTGTCGATCTGCCGTTTGTTGTACTCGAAAAGACCTGGCTTCAAATCTGAGATAGAGCCTGATTTTTGATTAAGTATGTAGAGCAAACCGCACAGGTCACTTAAGGATTTAAAGTGCATGGTTATGAAAAAGTAAATTGATCTGGAGTTTGGCGGAAAATGTGAAACAGAATGTCTTAACACTTGTCTCTGCCTACCCTGCTACATGCGAGGTACAGCGTTAAAGATAAAGATAGAAACCAGTGCAAAAAAATAGAAAGATTCAATTTTTATCTAAGCTGCAAGGTCTAAAGCTGCATTTTTTATATAATTAACTGACATAAATCAAACCCACTACTACTATATTAGAAAATAGAGACACTAAACTGAAACTACACTATCAATATAAAAATATTGAGAGAGTAATGAAGAATAGTTATACTCTAAGCTAGGTTTAGTTAGGATGCATGGCTCGGCTCTACTGGCTTAAGACGGTATGTAGACGGTCTTAGCAACGACAGAGATCGAAGGTTCCTATGATTTATGGTATAAATACGGTATCTTAGTCTTATTTTTAAGTTATAATATGTATTTTTATAAGCTTCTCACTTTTTCCCTGAAATATTCAATATTTGCATTCCCTTGCTCTGGTAACGAGGCAAAACGTGGTGTTAAGCTCTGCCCTTTAATACACAATGCCTTAAGATTCTTTATTCGACAGAAAGTGAGGAACGCAAATGTCTTAATGGGTAACTGAGTAATTTAACACTAGATTCCCAGGCTGAAGATGGCTGTTGATGATGATGATGATGATGAGATTCCCAGGTGCCTGCTCTGCCATTTGCGGGATACAGAGTAAAGCTAAATAAACTTTGCCTGTTTATCATTACGTCTTGAGTGGCGGAACTTAACGCCGCGCTTAGCCTGTTAAAAGGGTCCTCCGAAAGTTAAAATCGTGTTAAAAATGTTATAACAATCAACGTGGCGATTTATTTTGCAACTAGAGCGATAAAATTAAAATATATATTTCCCCATGTAGGAATCGAACTGACAACCATTACGTTTAATCCGCCAGACGCTACTGTGTGACTACAGTGTATCCGCTGAAGGTCGTTCCAAATTGAAATCCCCTCTAAGAGACACAGTATGTCACTACACCGCGTCTATTTATCTTGTAATACTGTAAATATGCCGCTTGCTATTATCAAAGATTTGTACAGTGAATTAATTATTTGCTGATGCGAGTTTTGTTCGTTTTTACGGTGGTTCAAATTCAAATTCAAAATATTCTTTATTCAAATAGACTTATAATGAGCACTTTTGAATCGTCGAATGAACATATGAACAAAAAGCTACCACCGGTTCGGAAGGCAGTTCTGCTGAGAAGAGCCGGCAAGAAACTCAACAGTTGCTCTTTTCAAAATCAATGGTACAATCTATCCTGTTGTATAGTTGGCAGCTGTCCTGTATTTCATTCAATAGACATTAATTCCATACATGTTTGTCCTCTAAATATTCTTGAACAGTGTAATAAGCTTTACTTGACAGTATTTTTTTTTCTGATATTTTAAATTTTGGAAGTGACAAACCTGAAATACACTGCAGAATTTTATTTGTTGTAGGTGCGATTCCCATTTGGGGCAATATTATATTTAAATAGTTTAGTTTCCAGTGAAAAATATATTTTTTATAGGTATTTAAAGATGATTATAATTCATGTTATATACTTAATATATATATATATATATATATATATATATATATATATATAGCAGGGTAGGTCTCTACATGCTATATTCAATTTCCCCATCCATTTTCGTAACTATAACAAGCGTTAAGCAGCAGAGCTCAACTCCGCGTTATCTTGTTACCAGAACTAGAAAATAAAAGTAATACATTCGGCCAAGTGGAAAAAATAATAGCTGGGTTCTATTATATTAACGTGTTTACAACCGCATTTTTTTAATATTTGATTATAACGAATTAAAATGTACTTGGATTTGTAAAAGTCTAAATTCTTCCACCTAAATATTCCCTAAGAAGAGTCCAAGCACTCGTATTCGAAGAACGTTTTCCTTAAGATTGCAATTACGATTTAAGGTGGAAATTACAAATTCGCTTAAACATTTTCAACGAGAAATATCACTTTAACAACGTACTTGACGTTTAAAAAAAATATTCACCCTTTTTCCCCCATAGATAAATGGAATCTAGGCTCAAGATATTCTCTGCTCTACTTTTCTTATTTTTTTTTCTTTTTCCAGATTCAAAACATTACATATTAAGTGGCAAAACTCTACCTTGATATCAAAACGGAGAAAGCATACCTTATAAATTCTGCCGGATGGGAGTCGGATAACTATGGTGTTGACAGTCACACGCTGCATATAGTAGGGTAGGCAGAGGAAACCTATGAAGCTGGTATTATGACACTTCGTTCTCATTAAGACATGTTTGTTTCCCAATTTCAACTGAATTCTGGAGGCATTACGAGTTGAGTGGCGGCATTTCCTCAATTGGGAATCGAATTCACAACCTGTCGTGCTTAAGCCATACGCTCTGCCCCTGCGCCAATACAGACCTCAAGCAGCAATTTATTTTATCAAATTGAGGCTTAACCGGTCTTTTTGTAATATTGAATCAATTCTTGACGAAAATCCACGATTCGACATTTTAATTTAATTTACAGCTTTCAAGATAGTTTGAAAAATTGAAATTGCTTTAGAATCTATGTACTGAAATTGTACAAAAATATCAATTTGATTAGTAAATCTTCAACAGGCCAGTCGTGATGCAGTGCAATGTGAACACGACAGGTTGTGAGTTCGATTCCCGCTCAAGAAAAAAAATATATTTTAATTTTCTCGCTCTAGTATTGCGGCAAATGCCTTTACATTTGGTAAAAATTGGTAAACTGAAAAGTCTTAAAGAGAACAGTGCATCTTAATACTAAGTTCCCAGGTTCCCTCAGCCTACTCTGCTACGGAAACGACTATCGACCAGAGCAAATTTCTCTAACAAAGGCATTCATAAATTCCTACCTTTACCTCTATTCAAGTGTAGGTTATAAATTTTGAGCGTGACATTTCAGTAATGAAAGTAAAGGACTAGATATATTGATATTTAACGAAGCTCGAAATTATGTTCACATACTGATTTACACCTATGATATATTATTTTTGAGTTATGGGTAACTGAAGAATGGGGAAAATATACAAATTATATTTATTACAGAAAATTTTTCTTTTATAATAGATATTATTTATCTTAAAGCTCATACAGAAAAATATCTCACACTTTATATAGAGATTTCCGTAACTGAACGCTGCATTGCGTATAAAAAACTAAGGAATCAATTGTATATATAAAACTTTCGTTACTGACTTGATCGACAGACAGCGCAATTCACATTGGCATTTTTTAGTTTTTCTAAATTCCAACGGAAACGAACGGAATGGGGCCATTCTATTTTATATCTAAAAGTTAATGCATACAAAATAGTGGGCCATGACTGTTATCTTTTTCACTAAACTTATACACTTACATGAAAAACAAAGAGATAATTAATAACAATATACGTAGAAAATGGAGTTTCACTAAAAGCTAGACCAAAGTATATGAAATATGCTTAAACTTTGCACCGGCAGATGCTAAAGTGCAACTAATATAATATACTTGTAAACTCTTAACAAAGACTGCAGTTTCATTTTGTAAACTGACACTATATTCAATTAAATTTGACTGTAAATTACAAAGTTTCGTATATTTCATTATTATTATTATTAGAGGTCGTCGTGGTACAATGGTGCGACGGCTAACGTAACGGTTGTAAGTTCGATTCGCGCTCGGGGAAATGGGAAACATTTCAAATTCAAAATATTCTTTATTCAAATAGACTTATAATAAGAGCACTTTGAATCGTCGAATGAAAATATGAACAAAAAGCTACCACCGGTTCGGAAGGTAGTTCTGCTGAGAAGAGCCGGCAAGAAACTCAACAGTTGCTCTTTTCAAAATCAATGGTACAATCCATTACATTAGTTGGCAGCTATCCTGCATTACATTCAATAGACATTAATTCCATACATGTTTGTCCTCTAAATATTCTTGAACAGTGTAATAAGCTTTACTTGACGGATTTTTTTTTACTGATATTTTAAATTTTAGAAGTGGCAAACCTAGAATACACTGCGGAATTTTATTATATACACGTATACTCAGACCCATGAAAGATTTATTAACTTTTTGGAGGCGAAAACTTGGAGTAACAATCTTATCTTTAATTAAATT
The DNA here is from genome assembly GCA_013403645.1 of Heliconius nattereri. Classification (NCBI taxonomy): domain Eukaryota; kingdom Metazoa; phylum Arthropoda; class Insecta; order Lepidoptera; family Nymphalidae; genus Heliconius; species Heliconius nattereri. Next base: position 1,633,079 of record JAAIXI010000215.1, on the reverse strand, counting down.
TCCTGTATTATATAAGGTATCCCGCCAAATTTTCCAAACACTGCAGTCATGCGTTGTCCTATTAGATGCCACAACGGCTCTACTAAAACTAAGAGGCATCTTATAATATATACATTGAGAATGTGACCCTGATTTTAGGAGATTAAAAGATTGAAACCATTTTTTTTGAAGACAGCGCGGCGTTTAGTTCAGCCACCTATCATAATGTATTTAAGACAGACATTTAAGTACAAAATGTCTAAAAAGTTAAACTTTAATTACGTAATGAATCTTGATATCAGAAATTCTATAACAAAATGATTTATCACTCCAAAAGGATATTTTAAACATTACATTTTGAATATTGGAAGGATATCAGCATTACGTAAATTAACGCTCTACTTTATATTACTGATATTCAAAAATGGACGTTAACATTCTTAGCGTAAGGTTTAAAATTCACTTTCTGTCGTTTAAACAGCTCTTTCTTACCAATTTGGAGCAAGTGGCTAGATTGTGAACGCTTAAGTAATGATCGTATAGAATATATATACATACATATATTTGCTCGCGACTTTGCTTTTGTTAATTTTTAATTGCGACCTTATTTCGTGAGGCCAGTTTAGGCACTCTCGGGGAAATATATATTTTTAATAATACCATTTTAATATATAGCATGGTACATACTAGATAGAAGAAACCTGGTGTTTATTAATAAAATAATTATGTTAATTATTTAAGACGACTTACTTTTCTACGACAGTGTCAACATTTCGAAAATTTCCCACTTTCCAAATTTCCCACTACACAAAAATATATATTTTTTAATTTACACTCGAGGCAATAATAATATTATAATTGTTTTAATTTCTTTCCCAGTTAGACAGACTACGGCGTTGAGTTCTGCTTTGCTACTTTGACTTTGTCTTTGGCATTACATAACATTATATAATACAGGAAATAAATTATAATTTACATACAACTTAAGAAGATGATCCTTACATTAGCATTTGATACGACGACGTTACAAAGTTTAATTAAGATTAATGGAATATATACTTATTAAAATCTACACGTTAATTTAAGTAGAATACTGAACAAGGTAAACACTTTGTTTAAGCTTCACGCTGTATCCCGCACATAGCAGGGTAGGGTAGGCAGAAGGAATCTGAAATCTAAGTGCTAAGACACTCCGTTCCCTTTAACACACTTCAGTTTCCCATTTTCCGCCGATTTCTTGAAGCGTTGAGTGGCGAAATTTGGCGTTGCGCTATCTTTTGTACCAGAGAGAAAATATTAAATATATTACCGAGTGGGAATCGAATCCACAGCCTGTCCCGTTTGCAGTCACACACAGGAACCTGCGCCACGACTGGCCTTTATGGGTTAGTATCGAAGTATAAAATCCACTGACTCATATATCTTCTATCTATACTAATATTATAAATTGAGTCTATTCGCTGGAACGAGCTAGCTACTTAAACAGAAGGAAGAAACTACTACTTTTAAGAAACTACCACTTTTTGTCTAGGATAGTCCATTTGTCTAAAAAGACTATAGACTATATACTATCACATTAATCATTTCCTAATCTAGACCAACCGCGGTCAGACTTACCATATGAACTCAGAATGGGTCTCTTAATTATTTCCATTTGATTATAATTGTGAAGCTGCGTCCATAAATTATTAAGCATATATATAAAAGGATGCGGAAGGCGGAGGATAGGGAGATTTGGCGCACCCTGGGAGATGCCTATGTCCAGCAGCAGCAGTGGACCAGAAAAGGCTGATTTGATTGATTGATTGATTGATATATAAAATTGTAATTTTACAGAGCGGATTAAATTAAGAATTTTCCAGTTTTAATTTCAGAGAGCCATCGAAATATTTCGATTTTCATTCACAACAACATATTGAAAATTGAATCTATCGTATCCTATACATTTTTCAGGGCAGTTAAATTACAGAACAGGAAATTACACCATTCCCTTAATAGCTTGTATTTTTGTGGGAGATTGTATCACCAAATAGTACCTATTGTGGACAGGAAGAGGCAATTTAATTGAGATTTCTTTTTTACTTTTTTTATATAATTTAATTTGGTTATATTCCATTACTTTTATTACATGGATTTTATGGTATTTTTAGCAGAGCTTTCATTTATTTCTATCTTCTGTATTTTTGATAAATTAATTCGTAATTTGATTCCTCTGAAATAAAGTCCATACGGAACCCTGATCCGTTGTTTACCCATTCACACCTACGAGAACTATCAATGATATGTGATATTTAGGAACATAGATAAAGAAAAAGTTTTAGTTTATTTAGAAACAAAGATAAAGAAAGACATAAAGAAAAAGACAAAGTATTAGTCACTTATTTCACCATTAAACACAACCGGGTGAGTATTTATTTTCGTTTTATATATGTTGAATAGCAAAAAAAGTTAAGTGTTGGATAGGCCTCTAATGTAATTAGTAATAGGTACTTGTAAAATTTGCAATTCACAAGAAAGTTAACTTTTAAAGTTAATCAAGTTAATTTATTGCCATATTATTGAAGTTCCATAACCAGCCAGTTTATTTATTTTTTAATTAAATAGAAAAAAAACAACAAAACGGATTCATTCTCCCTTATATTAAATAGCCTATATATATTGTACCGTGGAGGGACACTCGTATTTTTCACACGTCCAAATATTACTTTTGTATCGAGAAAAAAATGTTTTCATATGTAATCCAATCACTGCGTTATTGTATTCTTGGATATAACAAATATTGCGTGGCATACTGTGAAATTTTCTTTCATATGCCATATACATAGGTTTTTTGTATCTTTTTAGGAATTTTACTTTTTTCTAGTGTAGCACGCTGTGTCCCGCATTTAGCAGGATAGGCAGAGGAAACCTAATGTTAAAACACTCAGATCCCTAAGGACAGCCCAAATTTCGAAATATAACATGTTAATATAATGTTCCCAGAGTGAAGATGAAGATATAAATGAAAATAATTCAACGAAAACGTATGAAGTTGCAAACTTTTTAATTGATTGCCATGATATAATTATTAAAGAAAAATAAACTAAATATACACGTATTCTAAAACATTAACCTCAATATCAATACAAAACCAAAAGTCAGTGGATTCAACACCCATTTGAGGCAATTTCAACTAACAGTAATGAGTAACTAAACTATAGTGTATTTGCAAAGTTCCAAATTAGTTAGACTATGAATTATATAGAACCGAGACAGGCTTGCATTAGCGGAGTGCTCAGTTTAGAAGCAACTGTTAACCACATATTGACCAACTAATACAACTAGTGAATTTTGCGTATCCATTATATATATTTCTTGTATAGAAATTTCGAGGTCTATTTATAATTTAGAGGTTGCTTCCTTTCAATTTCACGCTGTTTCCCACACACACACACACACACACACACACACACACAGCAGGGAAGAGGGGGAAGCTTGTGTAAAGACACTCTGCTCATCATTTATCCGCCGAAAACTGGAGGCAATGTGTTTTGAGAGTGGAAGAAACGAAAATAATGCATATTTAATTTCCTTGAAAGGGGATCGAACTCATAACCTGCTTCTGCGAAACAACTGGCCCATCTATATACGAGTGCATAGTGACAGGTATAATTTAAATAGAAAACAGTTTGCGTGGTTGAGAGCGTTAATCTCAGAAACTATTACTTATAATTGAAAAAAATATATTCATATTGCAAAGCCAACTTACCGAGGAAGCCTATAGCTGATTATATAATTTAAACAAGTCTCGAATGCTGCTGCAGTATATTTGCAGCTACCATTACATAATAGTATTATTATACAAACATCAAGTTTTTTTTAAAGTATAAAAGTCTTATCATACGGGCTATAAATCCTGGAAAAATAGTTTATCATTTAAGTTAAAAAGTGCATTGCGAACCGAATTTTATTTTTTTCACTCATGAGATTGTTTATATTTGAGAATATTTTTGTTTTCCAGGTTTGGTCAGAGTATAAATAGATTTTATCTCACTTCTCACGTCCAAACGAATAATATGCGGAATTATCTATAATTTTTTTTCCTAAAATCTATTCCCACTCTGGTCTTAAAATTTGGTGGAGTGTGGGGAACCGATGCCTACCCTGCTATATATGGTATAGGTAAGTACAGGGTAAAGCTACGTCAAAAGAAATTTCAACGCTGTCGACGCAGGATAAGGGCGAGCCAGTCCTCTATAATATAGAATATAAAAATACCACCATTCCCCTAACAGATCTTTAAAAATAAGTTTTAAACAATACGACGACCCAACCATCAATCCAATGTCCTTTGTTTATTAATTAACAGGCTCGTCCTTTCGAATCCTTGAAAATAATTAATTACTTTTTTCTTTGAACAAGGATTTATATTTTACATCGTAGTATGTTTTTGTTTTATCCTGAATCGTGGGCATACCAGGGTGGGCTACGGGAACCTGGGAGCCTAGTGTTAAGAAGAAACTAAGATCTTCCGTTTCGGAAAGTGCGCCATTACGTGCTATACCTCGTTACCAGAGCTGGTATAAGAAAATATTAAATATTTTATTTCAACGAATTGAAATCGAACCCAATAACCTGTCATATTTACAGTCTCTTACTGGTGTCTTTCGCAACGACAGCTTCAACAAAAGTGATTTACCTTATAAATTATAATTGAAAAGGTTTGCATTTGATTTCTTAATTCGGAGAGAGAGGACAGCTAGTCTCTACCAGCAAATAGAGACTAACTTCCTTTAATTATTATTTATGAAATAAATGTCTACAAAATTTAATTCCTGGGTGTCATTCGATTTAGATTCTTCGGCGGAATTAATTATTTCCTATCCTCGCTCTAGTAACCAGACAAGCCCGGCGATGTGTTTACAGTCATACGCTGTGCCGTTGCATACGGCCGCCTATTTTGAGGGATTGATAATAAATTAACGGAAGTACATACCGTCAACCAACATGGAATGTTTCTAAAGTATCCGTAATATAGAGAACGGAGAGTCTAAACACTATTTTTTAACCCATTTAGACCCATACTCAAACTAGCAGTAAATAAACTAGCAGTAAATAAATTTTTAGGTAATAATTATAAATAGACATCGCTGTAAGAAAATAAAAAACGTAAAAAAATTTTTTTTTTTATTTAAATATAAAAAAATGCCGTCCTTAAAATGGGGCCAATGGGCACATGACGTATATAAATTTACGAAACTATTTTTGCGACACGTAATGTTTTATAACACTTTTTACACTATCAACGCGTTTTTTTATGGCACATTACACGTCTCAGTTGCTAGCAAAATTTTTGGGAGTAGTGGTCTACCCCGTGGTGCTGCAGACTTGGTAGTGCAGAAGCTGCTGGTCGCATAAATACGTTGATGTTTTCTCTTAAATCGTGACGAGCGATGTAACGAAATATCAAGCTAATCTATCCTGTTTATATTGGTTAGCAAGTGCAGGTGCCGCGAATTTGCAACAGCAAGATCCTATGTAAGTGTGGATAAAACCCACCACTTTATTTGCTACGTACTGCATTGCTATATAGGTAAAAATATTGATCAGCCTGATGAACCCCGCCCATACCACATTCTCAAACCTTTGCACTAATTACATTTGGTTGACTTGGTAAACGCAGTTATCAAAATCAGTTCGGTTTTTCTTTTCATATCCTTTACTGCTGAGTTTCATCTTTTAACAATTCTAACAATTTCTCAAGACGACCTTGTATATTAGTCGTAGTTGGATCACTTTTACACCAACGGGGTTGCTCAAGATTACGGTTCCTCTACGTCTCTTAGCAAAAGGTTGATAATTGCTACTGTCTCAATTTTCATTCAAATTCAAATTCAAAATATTCTTTATTCAAATAAACTATAAAAGCACTTTTGAATCGTCGAATGTACATATCAACAAAAAGCTACCACCGGATCGGAAGGCAGTTCTGCTGAGAAGAGCCGGCAAGAAACTCAACAGTTGCTCTTTTCAAAATCAATGGTACAATCTATTACATTAGCTGGCAGCTATCCTGCATGACATTCAATAGACATTAATTCCATACATGCTTATCCTCTAAATATTCTTGAACAGTGTAATACGCTTTACTTGTTAGATTTTTTTTACAGATATTTTAAATTGTTGTAGTGGCCAACTAAGAATACACTGTGGAATTTTATTATATACACGTATACTCAGACCCTAAAAGATTTATTAACTTTTTGGAGGCGAAAACTTGGTGTAACAGGCTTATCTTTATTTTACGTTCCTATCGTATGATTGTCGCTATTTTTTCTATGACAATGTATATTTTGCATTGCTTCTATTAGTGAGCAGGCAGATTAGCAATGCTTCGTATATTGTTATCACCTCCTTATCCTCCAACTAAATATACCTCTCCGAAGTCTTTTTCTTCAATAATTACAACTGCGATTGCTTCTTAAAGACCCTTATATTCATGACCACTAAATATCCTAACAGTCATTATGAACTTTAGATGGACATGCGTATAAAAACCTAAAAATTTACCTCTTATGTGCCCATTGGCCCCAATTGGGGACAGCATCGTAAAAGTTGAACTTGTCCTATTACTACTTTTCTTTTCTAATCAAACGTAATTATATTTCATAGAATACTAAGTACTTAAGTATGTTTTGTACCAAAAAGAAATGTATTTAGAAGAAAAAGTGAAAAATGAAAATACTTACATTTTGCCTTCACAGATTTCGTAAAATAGCTTTACAAAAGGCACGGAATGAACGATTGTAAAATTTTTGTAATTGGATTTTACGGCTACAACATAAGGATATACTACTTATCTTTACAATTCTAGACTATAATTCTAGACATAGACTGCATAAAAATAAAAATATAAAAAAAACAAGGGCACGATTGTAGGCACCCATTTGGGCACGGCGGGTCTATATGGGTTAATACACTAACACACTATACACTAAAAAACATCATTTGAAATGAATAAATTTACATTTAAAAGACACAATTGATGTGTTAAAGCTATTTTACGTAGCGTGTCAGCCTCGCTGTCAGCGTGATCGATGTATCAGGATATGTTGCAACCAAATTTCTTTTTTACTGACTACAATTAACTTGTTTGGACATGTTTGTTTGGAAACGAAATATGTACGTAATATTATACGATGGAAAAACAATAGTTAAAATCTGATATAAATAATAATGATAATATGATCTGATGATATGTTTTATTTTAGATAAAGATAGAAACTAATAATTATCATTATCATCATTAGTGATACTACTTATATGTCAGTTTATGAAATCCAGTACCATGGTGTATCTGAGTAGTTCCTAAAAAACAAAATGCTTTTTCGCATTTTCACTCTTTTTCTACATGACAGGATAGATAGACAGAGCTTGAGTGTTTTGACACTATCCTCCATTTTATACAACATAACTTGGAGATATTGTGATATTTTTTTTATTTTTGTTTTAGCTTCAGCACATACTTTCAGCTGAATTTTTTAAGCATTGGGTGTTGAGTTGTAGAGCTCGGTGTACCTATTACCTATTTATAAAAAGCGAAAAAATTAAAACATTAATCAGTAAAAATTTCGACGAAGTTACAACCCAAAACTGTCATACCATGGTGTTAACACCGCTATGGCCACTAAGTTGCCCTATTAATATGGACTGCCCTGCCTTCCTATTAATATGGACTATTTTATGAAAATAATATTTTTTATATTTTTATTTCGACTTCATGCATGTCGCAGGGTAGATAGAGGGTGCCTAGTGTTGAGACACTCCGCTCCTGACTTTCCGTCGAATTCTGGAAGCATTACGTGTTGAGTGGCAGAACATAATTTTAAATTAACTATATATTTTTAAGTTTGTCAACATTCAAATAGCAAAACTAAAAATTCCTCTTTCATATAAGCTCCTTTACAACGTTTCAATCTACCCACTTTAATTTTGCGGCGTGCGCAGAAGTTTTTTGTTGTTAAAGTTAGATTGCGGGAACACAACGCGGAAATTATATACGGTGACCTTTTGTTAGACATTTCAAAGTTTAAATTTCTTGTTCATAATAGGATTGTCTTTAGACAGTATATGTATTATCAAGAGTAAATGATGGTAGAAGAAATTCCTCGGCTTGGGGCCAGTCGTGGGGCAGGGGCACAAGCGTGTCCACCACACGCGACAGGTTGTGAGTTTGATTCCTACAGGGGGTAATGAAATATCATCATCTCCACGCTGTCAGCTCACACAGTACACACACAGCTGCTTCTACCTCACATGTTAAAAAAACATGGAGATATAAAAATAATAAACATAAAAGCATATAATTTACATTAACAATATAAAAATATAATATTTTTTGCATTTCTTTGAATAAAGATTAATGTACACTTTGGGTCCGTTCCCTGCATGCGTTTCCGGTATCAACTTCCGGTGGCGTTGTTTTTCTCTAGCGTATACAATTTTGTTATATTATAAAAAAAAACACTTTATCGAGGCTGTCGTGGATATTTACTGCAAGCATGTTAGTTGTGGGTTCCCATATTAATAGGAAGGTAGAGGGAAACTTAGAGTTAAGTCAAAGTCAAAGTCAAAATATCTTTATTTCATAAAAATGCTTAACATTAACTTGAACATGTCGAAAAAGTAAAAAAAAATGAAAAACAAAATAACCAAAAAAAATATGCAATTTTGACTTGAAAAAAGCCCATTCAAATAGTTGACCTCATGAGAAGATCCAGGCTAAGAAACTCATGGCCACTCTTTTTAACTGCCAATATTTGTTATAAATTACAATTAACAATTTTAACTTAGAAACTCTTATACCATGTGATGTAGCTTCCTGATAAGAGTTTTATGCTGCACGCAATCAAATGCTTTGGATAGATCACAAAACATCCCAAAGGTATCACGTGACTCCTCCCAAGCCCCGAATACACTCTCTAATAATTTGACCCCAGCATGTTGACCTTCCACGAATGAAACCAAATTGACCTGTGTGCAGTAATTTATTATTATTAAAATAAGTAAGAAGCTGACTGAGTATCAGCTTTTCAAAAATTTTACTAAAAGGAGGTAGTACTGAAATCGGTCTGAAATTTGTGGGGTCTTGTGTACTACCTGATTTAAATAATGGTTTTATATAAGTTATCTTACTATATTTCACCAAATCAGGAAATACTCCACAATCAATACATCTATTAAGAATTGTAACTAAATCAGGAATGAAAATATCAATTAAAGAATTTATGATATTAACTGAGACAAGTCGGCTGTCTTTTTCATACTAATTGATTTGAAACCTACACTAATGTCTGAATAATTTACATGACGGAAAATGAAACCATTATAAAATTCGGGAACATTATCTTTAATTAACGATTCTGCAATAGTGGTGGAAGAACCTAAATCGTTTCTTAGACTGACTGGGAAAGTAGAGAAAAACTTTTCAAATGCAATGGCCACTTTCATATCGGAATCAACAATATGAACGTCAATACTAAGTTTAAAATTAGAATCTTTCACCCTAGTTCTCCCAGTCTCGGCATTAACAACCTTCCACGTGGCTTCAATTTTATTACTGTTATTTCTGATTTTTGTTTTAATAAATAAAGATTTTGCAATTTTGCAAACTCTTTTGACAATCTTAGAGTAGAATTTTAAGTACTCTTTAAACTCTTCACCACTATTAAACTAATTGTTTTCATAATATAACATATACAGCGTCTCCCTACTCATATTAATACCTGCTGTGGCCCAGTCACCAAAGATAGGACTATCAGTAATTGTAATCTCTTTGGGAGTAAATATTGAATGAAATTTATTAATAAAAGAGTAAAAAAAAGAATTGTACAAAGAATTGGGAGGTAAAGTTATATCTAAAACTAGTAAATTAGTTAGTAAACTAACTCTCATACGTTCCAAACGACTAGCTGTGACAGGTACAAAAGCAATTTTTTTCTTAGCCACCTGTTTTTTCTTACTATAGAATTCTACTAGCTGACCAGAGTGGTCAGAATCCAATTTATTAATAATGCTTTTGTAGCATGGAATAATGTCAGTAAATATGTTATCTATACAAGTACTAGTCGTAGGAGTTATTCTGGTTGGCTCCATAAATAAATTAAGTAAATTGTGTGACTTAAAAAGACTTAATAAATTAATGGTGGGACTTAAACTTTCCAAAATATTAACATTAAAGTCCCCACACACTAACAAAGGCTTACCCGACTTGGTAAGTTTGCTTAAGGCCTCATCCATTACTTCTAGAAATAATTTTAAATTAGCGGAGGGAGGTCTGTATACACATATAACAATGAATTGCTCTAGTTGAACACACGCTAATTCGATAGAACATTCTACAGAAAGGGACACAATATCTTTCCGTTCCTTGAACTTAAGGTTCTTGTTTAATATAATAAGCGACCCCCCGTGTATTGTGTTGATTCTGCAGAATGAGCTTCCTACCCGGTGGTTTCTGAAATTAAACATGAGCTGGTTCACCTTTAACCAATGTTCAGTAATACACAAAATACTAATTTCTTCCGAGTTCATGAATAATTCCAGCTCTAGCTGCTTGCCCCCCGTCAAGCAACGGATGTTCTGATGAACTAATCTAATAGACTTAACATTTTTATTATTATTTTTGCATGGATATTGTGATGATGTGCAGTGTGCGTTATTATTGTAATTTAATTGTAAAGCTAGCTGGATCAAAGGGATATTTAATAATAAATTAGAGCTAGAGGTTGCTACCTCTGTTGTCTGAGAAATTAATTTAAATGTTGAGAAATGTCAACAGAGTGTAAATTATTAGACATAATGTCAGAATAAATTGGAATGTCAGTCTGCTCAATAGAAGCAGTTGAAGTAGTAGCCAAGTTCTTGGCTGATAAGTCAAAATAATAGGATAGCACAGAAGCTATCTGTCTCTTAAACCTATGACCAAAATAATATTTACTTTGAGTCAGAAATAAAGTTTTACTAACTATTTTGTTAGTGTCAATTAAGTGTAATTTGTCATTATACATGCTTATGGTGTGCAGAGTAGAGTTTAGCTTATATCTGTAATTATTTTCCGCTTCTGGCTGATTTTTACAATAAGGAAATGTAAACAAAATTATTTTACTTATATCTAAGTTTAATAATGACTCACAATAGTCATTTAACTGTTGTTTGTTTAAATTTCCCCTATTATTTGATAATATTACAGGTTTATCACACTTATTAAATGTATAACTTAAAGTTCTTTGCATGAGAACTTCAAAGGATGTTGACGGATAACAAAAACTGATAGCTGACTGTCCCGGTAAACAAGAATTCAAAATTGAACCCATATTCCTTCCAATATCATCACTAAATAAAACTATGTTTTGTGCATTAACTAATGAACTAGGTTCATGAATTGATGCACCAAATGACTGCTGTGACCTGAACCTACTACTACTATTATTATGAAGGCTGTCACACAAGGGGTTGGTCAAGGGGACACACACCGGAGTACTTGCAGGCGCTTGCTGTGATGAACGGGCACAATCAAAAGAGTGATTGTTGAGTAAAGAATCAGAACGTTCAGTGTTATTTGTGGACAGTGTAATAAGATTGTCTACCGCCTTGGAATACTCTTGTATTTCGTTCAATGAAGTGACATACTTTTTATTATGTATATCAAGGGAGTCTTTTAAATAATTAATTTCACATTGTAGTGCTTGTGTATCAGCTTCATACTTTAACCTACACTTATCTAGTTTTATTGTGCACATTTCTAAATCATCCTATAGTTCCAATTTCTACTTACTTAATTTTGCACACTTGGACATATAACTATGCTGTTTTATTATTTTTTTGGTTTTGATAAAAAACTTATTGATGTTCATGTACTTTTTTTAGTTTGTTTGTACTGCAAGATGACACATCAGTGTCATCCTTGGTGAGATCAATAATTGAGTGAATATGTCTGCCCAACACAGGAGAAACCAACTGTGGGGCACTCTCAACTAACTCATTAAATAAACTAAGGTAGTTATCCTAATAAGGGCCTGCTCATATTCATCGCTGCACCGGTCAAACTTATCTACTAAACTTTTGAGAGTATCCCGTTCCTCTACAACTGTTGTTAATTCTATGTGTATAGCAGTCATTTCTTTCTTAAGCCTAGTGTTACTATCTAATAATTGTAAAAGTTCTATTTCATTATCTTGCCTTTCACGCTGTAATTGGGCACACAAATCCTTAGAGTAAAGTCAGAGTAAGACGGTCCGTTCCCGATTTTCGCCCAATTCCCAAACTTTGATTATTTAGTGGCAGAACTCACACCCTTGTTATGACTACCAGAGTGGGGTAATTACCTAATTTTAATATAATAATATAATCTTTTCAACGAATGGGGATCGAAGCCACAATTGCTTTCTTCAAGGCGCAATGGGACACCGTTTAAATGTAAGCGCGATATTTGTGGGTTCGATTCCCGCCCTGGGGAATGAAATATTTTATATTTCCATTTATTCGCTCTGGTAAGAAGACAGAACGCGGCGTTGTGGAAGTTCTGAGACGCAACACAAAATGTCTCGAAAATTGGAGAGAGAATGGGGAAGGAAGTGTTTTAACATTAGATTCCATTGCCTTCTCTGCTATACCCGGGATACCGGACGAAACAAAAAATAAATAAAAAGAAATATTTTGTCCATAATTTAACGAAGTGTATGTACGCTACATACGCGGTGTATTTCCAACCAAATGACTTAATCTCTGTGAGCGTAATGAAGTCGATTCATGGGAATACAGTCGTTACGCGGAATTGCTTTTATTATGTTGATTTGTGTTCTCATACAGTTAAATTTGGATACTTTTTTATACAATTACTTACATTCAGATATAACTAGTAGTTATATACTAGTTGATATACGTTGATAATAACCATAAATTGTGGGATAAATAAACCTTTACCTATGAATTATGATAAATAATATATTCATTAAGAAAATATTTCTTCAAATCCAGCCAGAAGTTCTATTAAACGAACTCTACAGATTTCCCTCTTATTTTCATACCTTTACGTTGGTAAGAAGCGTAATGTCTCGAAAATTGGGTATAAAGTGGGGAAGGACACTAGTTGTATCAATTGGTTTCCTCTGGCTATCCTAATGTGTGTGGGATGCAGCGTGAAGTTAAAAAACCAATTTATATACAAAAATTATAAAAAATAATCATTCAATTCTTTCAGCTCTATACGTAAAATGGAAAGGAACGAAAGGAAATATATTAAGAAAATACATGTAATTTATATACTAATAGACAATGCAATACAAATCAAACTGATTACCTCCTGCCAACAATCCTTAACAAATAAACCAACAAACAAAATTACCCGCCCCCAGCCATTTAGATGATATTTGTGACGTATCTTCTCTAACGACTCATCTCGCTCTCAGGAAATATGAGCTCATAATTTAACCAAGATTACCTCAGAATGTTATTTATAAATATAATGAGATTTTTTTTCTTGTAATAATAAAGTGCTGTTGACTTCCATTAGAAGGGTGTGGATTTTAATTTGAACTGAAGATATTTTACATTGAAAATGTCATTACTTTCTTGGTATAAATCGCAAATGTTAAAATAAGATAAAAGAAAACAGTCAAGTGTGAGTCGGTAGTTCGTATTTTCAGTTTTATTTGTAACAGGGCGTGAAAACGTATTGTTAAATTTTATGCCTGTAGGTCCACGGAAAGTACTCTATAGGCTTGTATAAAACGCATTAAAAATGCATATGCTCATATCTATTGACTGCATTAACTTGAGTTGTTGATTTTTGTGCTCTAAGGGACCGTAGACCTCTGAACATTCTCTATTAATTTCAGTTTGAAGCCTCCATGCAATCTCAAGACAAAGCAGTGTCTCATGGTTGACTCCATTATTCCAGAGAAAATGAAAACATAAAAAAAAACTTTTCCTCGAATGGAAATCGAATCCAAAACCGTCAAATTTGCAGTATCAGCCTCACGTGTATATTAAAAATAATTTTCTGTTTCTCAAATTCAATATCCGTAGACGATCCACAAACACGATCGTAAAACGGGTCATCTACTTCGGCCAAATATACAGTATTTAGTGGTTATTTAGCTAAAGATACGAATTCTTGTTAAAGTAAAGCTTTTAAAAGATGAAGCTTTTAAAACTTTTAGTATATATAAAGGCAAAAAAATAGTTTTCTTTCTAAAGTGTTATTCTACATTTTAAAAAGAAATATTTATATATTTTTTTGTAAACGTGAGGCCGCCGTAGCGACATAGCACAAGCGTGTGGCTAAAGTAAAGTAAAGATGACGATTGTGGGTTCGATCCCCTCTCGGGGGAATGAATTATTGCTTATTTATATTTTTTCTTCGGTTTTTCTGGTAAATGAAAACCCGCGGCGTTCAACTCAGCACGCAAAGAAGGACTTAGAAGAAGCAGAACTTAATGCTGCGCTTTGTCTTGTTACCAGAGTGAGAAAATGAAAATAATTCATTTCCCCAAGAAGAAATCGAACTCACAACATTCGTATTTACATGCATACGGTCTCCACGATCATTAAGCCAAAAGATTAATAAAATATATTAACATACTTTCGACCTTAATAAAGGACCATTTATTCGTTACATTAACCTCAAACCAGAGGTTTATGACTGTACGAGAGATGTGACATGTTAGTATCAATCAAGAAGGCTAATATCACTTTTGTTCAACCGGACGAAGCTATGGTCGTACTTACGCAATATAATATGGTTAATATAAGCTGTCTATATATGTATGTATATACAATTATATATACTAGTCTGGAGTTTATGGGTGGTTTTTGTTTTTTTAAAGTTTTGTTAAAAGTTCGATTTCCAGTCGAGGAAATTAATTATTTTCCTTAATTCGTGGCGTTACGTACTGCTTGCCTGTAATATCTCGACATTTGGGTGGGAAGTAAAGAATATAAATTCTATGAAAAAATCCCTTGTAAATATTTTTTACAGTTTCAGCAACTTCATCCTTTTTCCCGCACAGGAGGGTAGACAGAAGGAACCTAGGCTAAGACACCACCTAATCTACTTTCCGTTGAAGTTACATATTAAATTTAAATTCTACACTAAATTATATTTCACATTGAAATAATTATGTTAATTTATTATAAGATATAACCAGATTATAATTTTATTAAGTAGTTGTGTTTAGATCAATCTAGTTAATCTTAATTAATTAATTAACCTGAATGTATTGACGGCGACGTGGTGTTGTCTCCAAAGGTTGGTATAAATGTTATATTGATATGTAGAATTGGAAAATTATAACTATTTATTGTATTTTGTAATATATCAGTTTAAGGAACTCTGTAGCCCGCACACAGCAGGATAGGCAGAGGTAACGTGTGTGTTGGGTGGTGGAACTTAACGCCGCACATTGCGTCGTTACCAGAGGAAAGAAATAAAAATATTTAATTTCCTTTCCATTTCCGGGAATTGAACCCACAACCTGTCGCGTTCATGGACGAACGCTTGTGCCCCTTCTTTTTAATCGAGTGACACATTTCACACATTACTAATACTAGAGCCACCGGCCAGAGTGGACGAGTTGGTATTCTGTGAAAATTTACTTTACTTACAGTACTTACACTAAAAAACTGACAGTAAAAAGTGTAATAATAAAAGTACAAATAGATTCATTGCCACTGACAACGACAGGCTGAGATACCCTCCCTTAATTGACTTTTTGTTAAACATCTATTGTCGTTGAGAAGAAAAATACTTACTAAAGTCCTAAATAAAAAAAACGTTTCTTTCTACAGAATTTCTAAGAACCAACTTCTTGTGGAAATAATTTGAAAAGATAGTAGAATCTTATTTACATCTTTCTATTATTGTTAGAGTAATTGGAGTCGTTGTTTTATTGTACTATTGGAAGTGTTTAATAGTATAGATTCTAAAATCTATTGTTTTTTGTTTTTACTTTATCCTGCATATAGCAGTGTCAGGAGAGGAAACCTAGTGCTAAAACATTATTTACACAATTTTCGTGACATTGCAAGTTACATTTCCTCGATTTTTATGCCTAGAAATAAAAATAAATTAATAATTGAAAAAATCGTGACAATAAGCGCAATTGTTATAGATTTTCATGATGGAAATAGTTTATTTATCGCCGTACTGGTATTCAAGGTGCGCTGTTTAAATTGACATCTCAACACGCAGTGTCTCCAATTGGGGTAGAAAGAGGAAAACGGCACTAGGATAGAGAGAAATCTCTGCCATTCCTTCTATGCTCGAGATTGTAATTTGAATTTTTTCGGACTTTTATTTCCATTCCAGTTAGTAATTCATTTAATTTTAATCATCAACTTCACCAACTCATGTAAACTGCTAAGATTGAGTCGGTTTAAAAGTAACATAAATATCCTTATATTTGAGGTGTATTATAATAACATGCTATAAAAGTACATATTGTAACTGCTTTAATAAATGATCCATAAAATAACAAAAAGCTATAAAACTTGAAAATGTTCTAATTTGCGGGATTCAAATAACCGTTAAAAGTTAAAATTATGCAGTTAAGTGGTGAATGTGAACGTTCAACTTTAACTGAGAAAAGTTCAGTTAAATTTAATCATGGAACTAAGTAATCATTTTGGTACGTGCTTTGCGGTTATGCCAATAGTTTTAGGGGTTTTATAATTTTATATGATGGCAGCTCTGGCGCAGGGACACAAGTTTGTGACTGTAAGTGAAACTGATTGTGAGTTCGATTCTCATCCGAGGAAATAGCGTATTTAATTATTTCATTTCCTCACTCTCAGGCTCTCTCTGCCTACCCTGCTAGCTGAGTTCACTTCTCCTATAGTGAAATAAGGTTTTTTTTATTTGTTAATATTTTGTAGATTTTTAACGAAATCCTTAAAATTAGATAGAACTGAACTAAACCAAAGTCTGAAAAATTGGGTAGAAAGTGAGTAACGGAGTATTTTAACACTCTCTCTCTCTGCCTGCTGCTTTATGCGGGATACAGCTTCAAGCTATCAAAAAAAGTGTTTTCCGAGTAATATTTAGCCTTAAAATAATCAATCACCAATTTCCGACTGGATTTAGAGTAATAATTAATTACCCCAAATGGGAGTTAAACTGAAACTGATGCATTTACACTCATACACTGTCTCACTGTTCCACCATGGTATAATTTTTTGAAATAAATTTTATATCATTTTCTTACATAAGTACGTATTTATTCCAAAGTTCTTAGCGGAAAAGCTATAAAGATATTATCGTGCTTCCCCTTTTAAGGATATGGTTCTATTCCATACTATTACATTTCAACTTACTTTCAATGGGAAAGGGTAGCGCCGTGGGAATACTTATGGGTATAACGTTATTTAAAATAACATGGATATTGATATCTGATGTATAGTGGCACAGTGGTTATTTAGTTTATTAACCGACTTCAAAAAGGAGGAGGTTATCAATTCGACTGTATATATTTTATTTTTTTTTATTTTTTTTTTATGTTTGTTACCTCATAACTTTTGACTGGGTGAACCGATTTTGATAATTTTTTTTTGATTGAAAGGTGAGGCTTCCCGAATGGTCCCATTTTTTTTTATCCATGTCTGACAATGGTATCTATGAGAAAATCACATAAGTCTTAAATTTGCATTAGGTATGTGCGCGACAAATAGACGAATAACTCAATGTCGCGCCAACCGATTTTGATGATTCTTTTTTTATTTGAAAGGATACACTTCAAGGATAATTTAGTGAAAGTTTGGTTAGGTTCCGATTATGGGATCCGGTGAAAATTTAGAAAGTTTGTTTTTTTTGGTAAAAAATTGATTATACTGTAATAGTTACAAGCAAAAACTTTTTAAATTGATGTCAGAGGTGAGATTCCTGATCGTTGCATTTCTTTTCAACCAACCTCAAAAAAGAGGATGTTCTCATTTTCAACCAACTTCAAAAAAGGGAGATTCTTCATTCGCCCGAATACATTTTATGTATTTTCTTGTCAATATACCAAAATGTAACTTTGCACAAAAATAATACCTAATTAAATAAAGTTTTACTTAGGACAACCACAACCACTCGTTGACAACCACTACCACCACCATCACCACTCGTTTAAGAAGCATCATTTTAAGATCTACCCATCACTAAAAATCGTAAAATAAATTATTTTTTAACAAAAACATAAACCGACTTCTAACAACGAACTAAAAAGTGAAAAATATAATTATACAAAGATTTTATAATTATGAAGTCGGTGTCAAGCTAATGCTACAACACCTTTACTACAATATCTAATTACTAAGCTTGTTTGTTTTACTTGGCACCGACTTCAAAATTATAAAATCTTTGTATAATTATTTTTCACTTGTTAGTTCGTTGTTAGAAGTCGGTTTTTGTTTTTGTTAAAAATTAATTTATTTTGGTTATTAGGTTTGATTTTTGTTTATATTTCGTTCGAATTAATAATGATTATAAATTATAAAGGCCGTAGTAGCGCAGGTGCACAAGCGTGTGTCTTCGTAAACGCGACGATTCTATTGTTCAATTCTTACTCTAGGGAATGACTTTTCTCATATTATTACGTAATTATTCTTATATTTTAACGACGATGAAAATTTAAATCTGAAAATGGGGAAAGGAATGTCTTAGCGCTAGGTTCCTTGCCCACTTTGTTATATACGAGACATAATGTTAAGCTAAAAATATCAAAATTTGTTAAAAAATAAGATGAATGTAAAAATAATAGGGGAAGTGTCTAAAAACTAGACTCCCCTCTAGCCTTCCCTCCAAGGAGCGAAATACAGCGTGAAAGTCGAAAAAATATAACAATTTCATCATTATGGTCCACCCGTTAATCTTATCGTACAGTCAGTACTTCCCCTATTTCGTAGCAGCGACTACTGACGAATACACAAACGTACTTAATTCTCACAAATAGGTTAAATTTACACAATTGCGCGGGCTCCCAGTGATGAAGCACATTTCAAGTTGATGAATTCCGAATTTAAGCGTACGTAGTATGGCAGTTCTATTTCGTTAAAGCGTTTCGCCTACAAGCCTGAGGATTTAGTATGTACATAGGTTTAGTATGTTTTTTATGGTTTTTTCTATATATATGTGGTATATATTTTTTTCTTTTTTTTAACTTCACGCTGTACGATAGACAGAGGGAAGCTTAGGAATCTTTCTTAGGAGCTTGTTCACACACTCCGTTCTCATTAGGACATTTCGATTCTCCACCTTCCGATGATTTCTTGAGGCATTGATTGCGTTTTGAGCGGCGAAACTAAACGCCGCACTTTGCCTCGTTACAAGAGCGAAGAAATAAAAATATTAAATATTCCATTCCCCTTACTTTGATAATATCCTGAATAGTTAATATGGGTAAAAACCCTCGTTTGAGTGTGGGGTTTCAGTGTACGACTCCTTTGATCCGTGTCGCCTCTATCCCTACGTAATTGCCACGTAATATTTTGGCCGCCGCAAATTTTTAATGTTCATTAGGTATGAGATGAGAAAGTTTGAGCTTGGAAAATCTCATCATTTGCCATTCCTGTAAGAGCTTAAAGAATAAAGCTGTCTGATACTTCCTAGCCTATCTTTTACCAAGCCCCAGCATGTTTATTTAAGTTTCTAAGTCTGTCACTCTGTAATGGAGACAAAATTTAGCTTACTTGTTTTATAAGTTAAAAAAAGTTTGAAGCCATTAAGTGTGGATTCGATTCTCATTCAGGGGAATGAAATATTTTATTGTTTTCATTTTTCCATCTTAGTAATGGAAAACGAAGTATTTACACTAGATTTCCAGGTTCACTTTACCTACCCTGCAATTTTCGTGATAAACCATGAAATTAAATAAATTGAAGCCTTCTTGAAAATACTTTTTTTTTTTATAAAAATCAAAAATAACTACAACTTCATAACTGTTTTCATAGGAGATGTTAACATATAAAACACAAAGTTTATATTTACGCCCGTCCGAAACCACTCGAGCTCAACTCCGTAATAACTTGTACGACATCATCATAGAGTAGCAAGTAATTCTACTTTTTATCCAAATATAAAATATAAAGAGATGTAAACTGTATTTACAAGCTATAAAGAGAAAGAAGATAGAATATTATATTTTTACCGACTTAATAAAAGGAGATTATCAGTTTAATATGTTTGTAAACTGATATTAGATATTGTCCTAATAGAATCATCTATTTTAGCTTTGACATATGTACTGAATTATGTAATATACATTTGTCTACAAATTTTACAAAACCTTTTTTTGACTTTTTTTTAATTTGAACCTAGTACTTAGAAAACAGTCCAATCTAAATCAAACTCAATTTGAGAAGAGAATGGAAAATGGAGTGTTACAACACTAGAAGATCTATTCTTCTATATAATAGACTGATAAAATGTGAAGCTAAAAATAAAGCACTTCTAAATTTTTATTTATAAAGATAACGTAGTTTCACGTACAGGTGCTCGAGCGAGCGAGTTTATAAAGCTCAGCTAGTTGCGCTGAGAATGCAACTTAATTCACAATACATTTAACTAACTTGTTAGAGTTTGTTGAAGAAATCTTGTAAGTTATTTTTTAATTTGGAATTAGGAATATAGACTTCAAAATTGTATATGAAAAATAACACATACTAAGTGCAGTGTTACTCCGAAAAGATTAATGTAATATCCTATAGCTACACTCAGTGAATGGACTATCAATCAATAAGCACATTTTCAAATGGAAACATTACTTCCTGATATTACCCAAGTTATTCAAAACTCTTCAGCTTTCTATATGAGAAAAGATGAAGCTGTTAACATCTTATTATTAAAATCAGTTCAAAACATCATCCAATCGATATCTGGAACTGCAGAGATAGAACTAAATGCCATCTAATGTTCACAAATCCAAATATCGTGGTATCCAGCCTACACACAAATACGTCGCTTTTCCAATACCCCGCAGTAACATGCAGATAGCGTAATGACTGACGCACATTACTATCGAGTTTCACAGAGCAGTGGTATGAAGATACGATAAAACTACTATTTGAAGGGAAAGCGTTTACAGTACTTTGATAAGACTATCACGCTGAATTAACAGAATCACGCTGTATCCTGCATATGGTACGGATTACTGGTTTACTGTTTGGAGGGAAAGCGTTTACAGTACTTGGATAAGACTATCACGCTGTATCCCGCATGTGGTAGGGTTTACTGGTTTACTGTTTGGAGGAAAAGCGTTTACAGTACTTTGATAAGACTATCACGCTGAATTAACAGAATCACGCTATATCCCGCATATGGTAGGGTATGTTTTGATGTATTAGTAACTAATAATGTGCTTTAATTTATGCATGTAAGTGTCTTCGTATGCTGATTTTGGTGGAAAGTGGACAACGGATTATCTTAACATCTACTTACCGTGAAGTACTTACCGTGAAGCTTACGTGAAGCTGATAATAATAATTAAGTTATAAATAATAATTCCCTTTTTTATCCTGAAAGTACATTTTTTTCTTTTATTTAGTTCATTTACAAAACAGCGATGAAGCTACATCTTAACATGTATTATTAGAACATCTTATAAAATCTTAAATATCCGACGCGAGTGGGTCCAACAGCACTTAGGCTCGTCAAGAAAATTATTTCCTTGAGATCGCAATTACGATAAGAGGTGAAAATTAAGAATTGTTCACCCATTTGCGTTGAAAATTGCTTTGTGAAATGTTTATAAATAAATATGTTTATGAGGAGGAAAATATAATATATTAATTGTCTTTTAACATAACTATTTCGAGGCCGAGGGGTTTTGATTGTCAACCGGGGGTATGAAATATTTAATATTTTCATTTTCTCCATCTGGTAACGGCGCTCAGCTTCGCTTGACAAGCAATGCTTCAGAATTCCGCGGAATGGAAATGAATTGTTTTAATAAGCATATAATTATGTAGAAGAGTAGGCGGAAAGAACCACTTTCCGCCAAGTTCTCATGCATATTAGGTGGTGGAACTCAACGCTGCACTTTTCCTCGTTACTAAAATTACATATAAATATATATATGTTAATGAAAATATAAAATATTTTAGTGAATTTCTGAGTATAATCCATATAAATAGATATTCCCAAACTATAATTCAAACAGCTCCATTCGCAATAGTACGGATGTTAGTACTGCATTCAACATTCCCGCATACCGCGCCCGCGTTCAGAATAGCTGTTATAATTAATTGAAAGATATTTACATACATGTGTTCGTATTTTGTTTATATTCAAATATATATTTTTAATAGGAGGATAGGCAGGATAAGCCTGTTAAGTGTGGAACTCAACGCCACGCTTTATTTTCTTACCAGAAGAGGAAATGAAAATTACTAATTCCCTCTAGTGCGAATGGAATCCACAAACCTCGCAGTTATAGTCACACGCTGCGCCTCAGCACCACGAAGTTCTTAAACGGTCTTCTTGGTTCAGAGAAAACTTAGTGTTAACACATTCTGTTCCCTATTTTTCGACAAATTCTGGGGCATTGCGTGTTGAGTGGCGGAACTCAACGCCGCGCTTGCCTCGACACCAGAGCGAAGATATGAAAGTATTAAATATTTCAAGTCCTCGAGTGGGAATCGAACTCACAACCGTCGCGTTTACAGTCCCATACAGCGCCCCTGCGCCAAATAAATCTCTCTCTCAAGTTTAATTTTTAACCGGAAATTATTATCATATAGTAGTTAGCGGTAAATATGCTTGGCAGGTTATTTTGTGGTTCTATCGCGTCAGGTGTCAACCTGGGAGTCGCTGCTTCAGCGGTAAAGCTGCCGCTTCATATACTGTATGGCAGTTAGTTTATAAAATTTTACATTTAATTTTAAGTAAATTTTAAAAAGTTAGTTAAAAAAATATTATCTCGTCTAGTTAGATAACGTTAGCTTCACTAGACTAGGTGTTTAATTGGTGGGACTCAACGCTGAGCTTTACTCTGAGTTTCCCTTACTACAGACTATACCAGGCACTTGATTGATTATACGAAACCCAACGCCGCGTTTTGTCTTACTAGAGCGGGGAAATGAACCCTTCAACCACCGCGCCAATAGCTGCCTCACTATGTCACTGGGCTAAATGACGATATGTAAATATAATAAGTAAATACAGTCTATAGCTAACTAGCTAAGCTGTATACCATCTAGATATAAAGGAATATTTCATCCGTGACACGAGTATTTGTCACTAAAGACCCGCTCACGTACCAAATTTACATATACGTCTTAATTTAAGTCGCCTCGTTTGACGACGAAATTGCGCCTAAGTTGACTTGTGGAGATATAACATAGAGAACAAGGCATTTCATATTTTGTAATATTTTATATTATGTAAAATTTTAATAATAATATATTTTTGATTCTCTCAGCGTTCTCATATAGCTGGGTAGATAGAAGGTACCCAGTGTTAAGTTACGCCGTTTTCCACGTATCGATCGACGTTCATTTCGTGTTCAGTGTTGGTACTGATTCAAGTAGAGGAAATTAAAATAATTCTATCCCCTGAGTGGAAATCGAACCTAGAACTGTCATATTTCATTTCTTATAAGAGTAAGAAAAACAATAGCAAATCAAGACATTTCCTCAAATACCCTTAGTGATATTATCAAAATAAGTCATTTGTATGAAACAGTAATGTGTA
Organism: Heliconius nattereri; assembly: GCA_013403645.1. Taxonomy (NCBI): domain Eukaryota; kingdom Metazoa; phylum Arthropoda; class Insecta; order Lepidoptera; family Nymphalidae; genus Heliconius; species Heliconius nattereri. The sequence continues at coordinate 1,609,393 of JAAIXI010000215.1, read as the reverse complement.
AGACGTATCGATTATATTTGATCGATGGTTCTCGTTAATTGGAGTAGTCTTGTGACGTTAAGAGAAATGATTTAGGGAAGGAGAAATTATGCACTATACTTGCTTTAAGAGAGAGAGAGAGAGAGTAGCACCATAATAGTACAGTTAATTGGTTAATTATAATTAGTTTATTTTTTTTATGTTTTCTCCTATATATTGCAAGAAAGGCTAGTGTTAACCACGCTAACTCAATTTCCAGATACTGCGTGTTGACTAGTGGAACTCAGTCCTTCGCTTTGTCTTGTTACTAAAGCGATGAAATGTTTCTGTTTTTTATCCGGAATGGGAATCGAATGCTTACTCGTCGCGCATACATTCAGATGCTGTCTCGATAAAATAGAATATTTTTATGTTTCTCATATAATTTGTTAGTAAAATGAGGTGCTTTACCATCTACATTTTGCTTCTATAATGTTATTAATAACAACAAAAACTGATTTCTGAAACTTAATTGTATGAAGTTAAATTAATTATAATTTTATAATAGTTTTTTACCGAATTTCATGCAAAATGTAGCATAATCCATGCATAAATCTATTACCATTGCGTTGACTTGGAAGCTTTATTTTTCTGTGCTCCAACGGACCGTAGACTTGAATATTAATATTAATGTTACCTTGATACCACCACGCAATCTCCAGACGAATGGTCTTGATGACAGACTGAAGGACAATAAAGAGATTCGATAAGAATTCCATTTTTTTTGAGATACGGAACCCTAAAAATATTTGAAGTTGCTGAGGCGAAAATCATACGATGCGTAGAGAACAGAACGTCTAGGCAGTAGGTTCCCTCTATCTTCCCTACTGACCGCAGAGTACAGAATGAAGCTGATAAAAATAATATGGACATACAAGTCAGATGTAAAAACTAGTATTACTAGAAGAATATACTTCGTAAGTGATCTATTATCATTAGCTACGAGAAGTTCTCACATTTCTTTAGTTACGCCTAATAATGGCCCCATTATTCTTTACATTAATTTCCTTAATTGTATTTTCTATTAAACTAATAGATGTTGATAATGTGGAGAGATTTTATTTCTTTGTTTGTTAAGCTGTATCTTTTAAAATTTGATAATAGATATCAGTTCTAGGCTATAGATAGTCAGATTTTTTAATTTTTACTTCCAAAAGCTATAATAATTAATTGATTGATAATATTTGAAAAATACATTTAATTTATTTAGCTTCACGCTGTAGCTTTCACTGTTACCCCTGCGCCATGACTGGCCTCGAGTAGTGTAAGACTTACCACATTTTCCAGACTCAATAAGAAATAAAGATTTCATCTCAAAATATTTCAAAATACAGTATCATACTAAATTCCATCAATCACTAGCGTCTAGACGTTCCAAACTATTTGGTACCAAAGAAAAGTAAAATGCAATTCAAATCTGAATTAGATTTTATAGTCAACTGACGTTCAAAAGGTAACCTTTAAGAACATTTTGGATACTTAGATCTCTATTAGATTTAGTCCCTTTTGACATTTCTTTTATCAAAACAATATACTTAGAGTGATTCAAAAGGTATCGGTACGATAGCATCTAATTGGAAACTCCAGGGAGTATTTTTATTTATCTATTTTCCTTTAGGTACGATAGATTGCGGTGTTAAGCCCCGCCAATTGATCCGCATTATACTCAAATCTGGCGTATAATGAAAAACAGGGAGTCTTGACGCAAACTTCACTGTGTAAATACATTCAAAAGCGTGAAGCTAGAAAATACAAATTTAAATATTTTTTTATGTAGATACAGTATTATATTAATTTATAATTTTAATACAATAATTTTCGTCTTATTTGGGAGGTATTGCACTCAGTAACTACGTAACTTAATGCCGCGCTTTGCTTAGTTAGTGAGAAAATGTAAATATTAAATATTTGGAATCGAACCCCAATCGTCGCGTCCCTCCGCCACTATGGCCTCAAGTAAATAAAAACCATAATGTTAATAAAATGCCAAAAAATAATAACATTTATATACATAAAAATCAAATAAGTTAACAAATTAAAACTTTAAATAAGCTTTTAAAACTAGTAATTTAGTTACAGCCAATTAACTTTAGTGGAGTAATTACAAACACCGAACGAGTTCATCCTAAACTTATCTTATAAAGATAAAATACTTTTCTTGTGGTAAAATAAAGAATTTTTGTAGAATATCGAAGTTTTGGCACTTACATGATTTTTAGGCCAGTCGTGGCACAAGTGTGCAACTTGCGTAACTAACGTAAGCGCAACTGATCATGGGTTCGATTCCGACTTGAGGAATTGCTATTAAATTTTCATTTCAAAAATTATTTTTCATTTCTTCACTTTTCTGTCTTCTTATTCTGTCGAGGTACGAGGTACTCAACAAGTAATGCCTCCAGAATTTGCTGAATAAATTTCGTAAATTGACCAACATAAATATTCTTGCGACCAGAGTGAAGGCTTCGGGGACCCCTTTACAATGGACTAGCACTCGACTCCACTGCTCAAGTTCAATCCGGTAAATTAATCACAATCTAATCCAATATAGCCTCTTATACATGTGCCATAGCAATCTATTAATTATAGATTTACATACTTATTATTATCAGTAAAACAAATAGAGAAAACAGACTAAATTCTTCGTTTTCCACACGGTTTATATGTAGTTTCGATCAAATTACCAAAAGAGACTCCCTGATAAGTAATGGACTTAAAAATAAAATAAACTGAGTGTCTTATCACTGTATTCTTTCCACTTATCCTCCTATTTACTGTAAAACCATAAAGAAAATTGCATATAAAACATAGATCAGCTTAATACATGGTGTATTAAGCTGGTTTCAGATAACTTGTAAACTTGAAGCCATTCAAAGTCGTTACTCATGCTATAAACACCAAGAGCATGATACAAATGGTAAGCTATTAAAACTTATACGATATGTATCCCATACATTAGGCGAAGTGTATAACAAACACTTTGTAAGTGACTGCCGATATGGGAGTTGGTGAGATATTTAATATTGTGGAAATTGATCACCAGTTCGAATTCTTGTTTGGGGGATGATTTATTTTAATGTATTATTATAATAATAATAATATATTCGTTTTTCCCGATTTGTATACATTTGAAATATAATTCTTTATTATATTGGATTAATTATTAAGAAAATTGTATTATATTAGTTAGTATTTTTCACTTTAAATGTTTAGTATAGTGCTAAGACACTTTGAGACATTTGGTATTGAGTGGGGTGGATCAAGTTAAATATAATTATTTTCACAACTGGAATTGAACTCACTATCTTCACGTATAATATATATTCTTGACTTGTATTATGTGAAAAACAATCATTTTACCTCTATTTTATATGTCAAAATGCAAATGCACTTTATAAAGTTTGCAAGAACAGTAAGCATAAAGTAAATACCCTACTTACTACGTACTGTGGGTTCTCGAAGCTTCGTTACTTTGATGGATTATACCTTCGTTCCGTACTTAAGATGTCAGCCCTTCTACATATTGTACTTGGTGAGCTTATCTACTAAAATATTGTTATACGTTGAAGTTAGTATCAGACCATGGTTAACCTGAGATACATTGTTTGGATATTCGTAGGTTGTTGGTTCAATATTCGCTTGAAGAATTTACGAATAGGGAATTTGAGGATCTAGGGTTGAGAGACTCCGTTTCCTTAAGACATTTCTGTTCTCAACTTTACGTCTGTGCTATTTGGCGGAACTCAACGCCGCGCTTTGCCTCGTTACCAGATCGAAGAGAGGAAAATATTAAGTATTGACTCGGGTGGGAATCGGACCCAAGCACGTCGAATTTTGTGCCCGTTCGCCATTATCGCCTCAATACATTAGGGATAATTTATACACTATACATAGAAAATGTATCTAAAACGTTTAATTAAAACTTAAAAGGACTAAGCTTGTAAACAAATCTATCGTTAATTATTAAGTAATTACTTAACAACGTCGATCGATCGGCTTTGCATATTAATGAGATTGCGAGGGGATAACATTATATAGAGGGTTTTCTATATTGTTTCAAAACTGTGATTTCGTTCCTGTAGACTATATTATAGGAATATTTTATAGGAATTTCGATTATCTATTAGTACTCTCCTACACTTTCCAAAGAATCTACACATGGGTCAAATTTCAGCGTTATACGCCGCATAGTTTTGGCTGAGCGTCGATTGTTAGTAGCCCCGTAGCGGGAGATTAACGAGTATATATTTGATAAGTTAATTTAACGTTAAGTCGTTGCTTCGATTTCCATATGTAATAAATTCTTTTTTTTTTAAATTTTATTTCATAAATGTTTTTTTTGGTCTAGTAGGTAAATCCATGTGCGGTGTTAAGTTCTGTAGATATTAAATGTTTTCTAAGGAATATCGATTTCAGTTTCATATCTCTGTACTGAAAAAAAATCGGTTTCTTTTAAATCGGTTTCGTTTAAATCTTTTGAGGTACGCAGCCTTAAAATCACAGTGAGAACACACTTAGCCTAAAAATTCCATATTCATAATGGAAACATTTTTTTTTATATATTAACGTATATAAAAAATACAAATAAAAGCTTCACCAGTGTAAAGTGGAAGGATACAGTTGTCCTGCACCTGGGAGCCTAGTGCTGAGATACTCCATTCAAATTGAGACATTTCCGTTCCCGAATTTTGAGCTGAATTCTGGAGGTATTGCATGGGGGAATATTATTGAATTGCGGAATCCAACGCCGTACGTTTCCGCATTACTTTCCGTTCCTTACTTTACTTTCAATATGCGATACATTGCATATTAACCATTTTTACCCAAAAAACAGTTCAATAAGCTCAAAAAATCCACTTAATTTAAAAGTACCACAAAAAGCCACTACATGAACGCAAGTAAAAACCATAACAAAATAAACCACTGTCACTGGAATAAGCTTCGCGTTGTCAGAAAAATATTTTTGTATATATTTTACGTGTCAAAAATGATATTAGAGAGTATTTGTCTAGACGTATAAATGACGTGAATTGAATAAATAAACCATTTGTATGGTGGTGTTGGCTTCGTGGTTGATTGGTGAGATAATAACAGAAGGTTCGATTTACGTTTAATTTCCATCCATCCATCAGCCTTTTAAGCCCCACTGCTGGACATAAGCCTCCCCCAATGTTCACCACTCCAGTCCTGCGCCCTCTGAATCCAGCGGGTTCCCGCTGTCTTCAAATTAATTGTTGGTTGTTTAATTTATTGAAAAAAAAAATAGTCATGCTTACTTTCTATTTCTTACAGCTGGCGCATTTTAAAGTGTTAATACATACTGATGGAACTAAAAAATTCTTTGGAGATAAAAAAATAACGTAGTGGGAATCGAATTCCTGCCTTTTGGATATCATACTTTACTCAATGAAGACATAGGTTCTAATATCTAGGCTTTTATTAGGGTTCCGTACCTGAAAAAATAAAAACGAAGCTCTTATAGAATCACTTTGACCCTAATCAATGTTCAATTGAGTTGAAATTTGGATTCCGACTTCAGTTTTGATGTTTAAATTATAACCAATATTACCTACTGTTCATTAAAAAAACCACCTTAACAAAATGGCAAAGTTGTTTTAAAAATGTTTTTTTAATTAGTATGTGTTTTTGCAGTCTCTGATCTATATTTTTAATCTATTATTAAGATATTATATTAAAATATTATTTGAGAGCTTTGCGGAGCAGTGGGACAGCTTCTGACTGTAAACGTGATAGTTATAGATTTGATTCCCTTTCAGGGAAATAATTATATATAAAATATTTTTCTTTCCTGCTCTGGAAGTCATTGATCGTGGCGTTGAATATCACTATTCAACACGCATTGTCTCAAATTTTAAGCGGAAAAGTGGAACCAAATGTCTTAACCCTAGGTTCCCACTGACTCCCATGCCACGTAAAAAAAATTGTAATCTTGGTAAATTATATGTTTTATTCAAAACATTTCTATTTAGAAATAGTAACTCGGTAATTTCACAAGTAAACCAAGTTAATTGAAAATTTTGCACCGTCCTTCAATATCCATTACCTGTTAAGCTCATAATTTCGTTAGGGCTTTCAAGCTTCCGCCTTCGAAACTGGATACTCGAAATGTTTAGTTTGTTTAATTTTTACGCATTTTTGTGTTGTACGAGTAAAGTGCATGAATTTTGTTTATTTTTTTGCAAACAAGTGTAGAGCACAAGCGTGCGACTGTAAACGTTTTGGGTTCTGGAAACAAGTTCTGGGTTCTGGGTTTCTGGGTTTGATTCCAACTCGAAAAAAATATGTATTTTTAAATTATTGTATACTAGATGCGGTGTGGCGTTGAGCGCTGTAAGAATGTCCTGTAAAATCAATGGCTTATGAAATATAAAAAATGGTAGAAAAGCGAGGAATACAGTGTTTTAAAATCAAAATTACAAATATTTTGAATCGTCAACTCACATAGAAATGGCAGTCATATAGGTATAGGTAGCTATATAGTGGTAGCACTGGCTTGGAACGCATTTAATACTAGGTTTACTCTGCCTACTCCAGTATAGAACGGAAAAACCTAAGTAGAATCTATTTTTTTTATAAAATACATAGAAATTCACTCAACATGCAGTACCTCCAGAATTCGGAGGAAAGTAGAGAATGGATGTCCTTATGGGAATGGAGTGTCTTAACTCTAGGATCCTACTTTGTTATGAACGCGATACAGTGTAAAGCTAGAAAATAGCAAACAAATTATACTAATGTACCCAGAAGGCACTTAGCAATCATTAAAGATGATGATACTCCGGTGACAAAATCCAAGGGTTTAGATTAATAGTTCTACGAGAACCCAAATCAAAGTTGGTACTTGTCAGAAATATCACTTGCGTACGATAAACTGGAATTTGTAGGACTCACTGATGTGAGAGTAACGGTAGTTTGAAATTACAGTGAAAAACTAGTGGCTAAGGGCTGGTTATAGGTTCAAGTTTATTTATTGTCTCTTATTTATTTTTTTTGCAACTTCACATGTTTTCCCGTATAACAGGGTAGGTAGAAAGAACCAAGGTGATAAGCCATTCCGTTCCTCACATTTTGATTCCAATATTCAAGATATTGAGTGCGTTGCGTGTTGACTGTAGGAAAAGTCGACGTAGCACTTTGTCTACCATAGTGGGAAAATGAAAATAATATAAATTGAATCATAACCTTCGGTGAGTATAAAACCCACCAGGGTTTGGTGGTCCATAGTGGTGCTATTTACTGCATAATAGGGTAAACGGAGAAAACAGATATCAAGATCACTCTCCGCTTTCTACCAAAATTCCAAAAATCATCAAGTCGTCGGACTGAATGTCGTGCTATTTTAACCAGAGCAAAAACATGAACGTAATTTTTAAACGAACATCTAGCAGGGGAGGCAGAGGAATCCAGCATTTAAAATTTCCGTTCCCCAGCCAAGTTAAGTTCCCCAGTAAGTTAAGTTAAGTTATCGAGACATTGAGCCTGGATCGGCAGAACTCAACACTCCACTTGGTCTGGTTGTTAGAGCAGTGAAATAGAAATATTTCAACCCACCAGGTGAAAAACAACCGTCGCGTTTACGAGCTGGACATACAAACATAAAACATATATTCCACCTATAAGATGACAATAGAAATACCCCATTTCCATTACCGCAAAGGTTTTCTGAAATTGCGCTCAGATTTATTGCTTTCACAACGTTGAGAGGTCCGAACGGTCCTATACTTAGAAATATACTCGTATGCTTTTCACATCATTTCATTTCTTGTATTGAAAATATTGTTTTACGTGGTCCATTGGTTTAATACTAAAAAGTTAGTGATATTGACAGTCGCTACTTTAACGGATTTTAAGAAAAGAAGATCAGTTTTTTTAATTTGTGAATGAGATATTGTTGGTATATTTTTTTAGTATAATGATTTGAAGATGACGACACTTTTTTAGTAAACGTTTAAAAAATTGAAAGTCACGGGAACCCACGCCTCCCTCCGAAACCATCCAATTGCAGAGGTGCTAGCTTCAATTTATTCACGCTTTATTCCACACATAGTAAGGTAGGCAGAGTAAATCTGGGAACCTAGTGTTTTTAACATTCCATTCATTTAAGTACTATATACTCCAAGCGTAAATCGAACCTGCAGCCGTTGCGATACAATCGTAAGCTCCCTGCCCCTTAGCCGCAATGGCTTCAAACTCTAACTTCGAATGAAAAAACTTTTCATATTAAATAGTCCACTTATCGATGAAGGCTTTATTGTATCACAGTTATCGTTTCTTTGTAATCAAATGTAACTACGGTCCGAGTTACCTTGGACAATTAGTACCTATAATGAATGTATATTCATTTAGCCAATTCCATTTAGACACGTGGGTGAAGCCACCGATAAAAGACAATATAAGATAAAAAATATTATTTGTACACCAAAGTACGAATAATTTTATTCTATTTCGATTTTATTGTTTCATATTTGTGTTTTATATACATTCTTTGGATTTCAGTACCGACATTGTTTCTATGGCTACAAAACATTGTTCGTGGGCTGAGTTGTATTTTATTTATATAAAAAAATATCATCCATTATTCTTTAACAAAAAGTACTTTTAGATAAGTTTTTTAAGGTTCACTCTGTATCCCTTATATAGCAGGGTGGGCTGAGGGAGACCAGTGTTATGACACTCTGTTACGAAGGTCTAATGGTAAGTCATTTGTGAATCACACACTAATGTGCCTAGTAGTTCTGACTCTCGGTACAGTCGCTTACACTAAAATTAATTATATGATAAGTAGTTCATGAGATTAATAAAAAGACGGCATGACGAGTACCAAATATTATGATATTCAATTCTCACTTGCACTTGGAGGAATGAATTATTTCCTTTCCCTAGCTCTGGTAGCAAGAGTATTCTCATTCTATATTAGACAACGTCTCCTTCTAACGCTAAAAAACTTGACGCTAAAAAAAGAGAAAACAAATAAACAAACAATTCATCATTTGCATATCGTATTAGATTATTGCCAACGTATTTAATACAAACAACGTTGTCAAGAAACAATACCTTAGTTGATTTACAACATTCAATAGAAATGTACAGTATTTTTTTAATCGTTGCTACATTAACAGCCATCAGTTGTTATAAAGCGGAAACATTGGGTAATTATTTTTTTTCTTCTTGTCTTATAAAGTACATTATGATTTTATGGTCGACGTGGCCTGTAGACGGGACAGGTTGTAAGGTCGATTCCCACTCAAGGATATGAAATATTTAATATTTTCATTTCCTTGCTCTAGTAACGAGGCGAAGCGCTGCGGGCGGGAAGTCGGTAAAAAATTTGAAAATTGGAAATGGACTGAATGTGGGAAATTACGTGTCTTAACTTAATTAGGTTCCCAGGTTTCCTGTTTCTTCTGCTTAATTGCAGGATATAGCGTGAACCTAAAACAAAGTATATGATTTTATATTTAATATTTAGAATTATTATTAACATATTATTTTCATTATCTGCTTTTGTAACAAATCAAAGTGCAGCTTTAAGTTTTCCCACTCTACTAGTAGTGGCTCGAATCCGGGGCTTTAAGGGGTGAAGGCAAAACTGAAAAGAAAAATGTTTATTTATTTTACAGATGATTTGGGCATACTTTTTCATAAGCACATGACTGACAGCTTATCAGTGACCGAGTTTCTACAAATTTCAAATATACTACAGGACTTCAATCCTATTTGGGAATTTCAAAATGAAAATCAGAATAAAAATAAAGTAATTAGAATTCGATCAAATCATAAATTTCATTATATAATGAAATATACTAAAACGTAATACAGGGGCCAGTAAAACCGACTGGTCGTGGAGTTGTGGATCCCCACTCGAGGAGATGAATATTTATTTAAATTTATATTTCCATTTCTTCGCTCTGGTGTTAAGGCAAAGCGCGACGTTTAGTTCTGCCACGCAACATGCCTCCAGAATTTGGCAGAAAGTGAGGAACGGAGTATCTTAACAATAGGTTCCCTCTTCCTACTCTGCTGTGTGCGGGATACAGCGTTGTTCTAAATTAATTTTAATTTTAGGGTATACGCTGTCACGTATGTCGTGCTCTTTTTGGTGCGCTCTTCTTAGCTATTTCTAAAGGAGTTCCAGATGAATACGTTATTCGTTCTGCTGTTATGTTATGCACTATTAGCACTCGCATGTCCAGAGTGTGTGAAGGAGTATTGAAGTTAAATTATGCAAGTATAATAATTTTATAATATTTCTAATATCTCTATTCCATCTCTACTACATCTACCTCGGTTGACCTTCAATAACACAGTATCAAAGATAATGGAGGAAGGTCACGTAAAAAGCATGAGGACCCCTCGGAGGGCATGTATGGGACAATGGACGTGGCGAAAGAGATACGTACCGTAGCGTTTGGCGCTCCGTTGCAATACAGCGTGAAGTAAAGGTTAATTTATTGACAATGCTAAATTTCTCAATAAATCAAAATTATTATTCTAAAGGATTATTTCTTTTCTATTCCTGCCTCTCTTATCAAAGAGTTTTTCTTGATTTATTGAGACTATCACATCACGTTAAACGTTTCTACATCCTATTCACTGTACTTGCAGTACAGTGTACCTCAGCTACTACACAACTACCGTCAGATGTACCTCAAGTTAGACAGAGGGTTCCCTATATTCTGCCATATTCTAGAGGCATTGTGTATTGAGTATTCAAGCTACAATGAAAATATTATTTTCATTTCCTCCAGTGGAAATCGAATCTGTGTAACGACTGGCCTCAAAATGGAACTTAATTCTTAATTACTTCGTTCTGACCACACGCGTGAAGCCATCGATAAAATTTGTTTGTAGATAGGAGAGTAAATAACAGAAAAAGATATTTATTTTTATGTTATTGTAGCCTATACTAAAATATATTATTCAAAAAACTCCTGAAGCTCATCCAAATAATTTTTGTGCACTAATTTTGCAAAAAAATACTAAAGATCGTTGTCCTCACAAAGATAAAAGGTTCGAATGGAAGGTCGATATACCACCCAAAACTATAGAGGAAAATAAGGTATGGAATACTACAATATTTTTTTATGCCTAGGAATATACACATCTGTCTATTCCATAGTCTCGCTGTGGTACAGCGCAAATGACACTGTTCGTAAAGCAAGGAAATGAAAATTTTAAATATTTTATTCCCCTGATACGGAATTAAACCCATAGCCGAAGTGTTTGCTGTCATACATTTGTGCCACTGGGTCACGACGGTCTCTACAATAATTTTAATATTTAATTTATAAATTTTCACTTTATCGTAAGTTTTTGTTTTTCTTATTTTTAATATCAACAAACATTTATAATATACAAACTGCTAATAAATTTGCAATATAATGTATATAAATAAAATAATTACGTAATAATATTTTTTATAGATTCTCAATGACAACCTAAACCTCACTATTGCTTTGATATCAGACGTTCACATAGACCCTCTGTATGACCCGTCGAGCACTTCAAGCTGCAACGAACCGGCATGTTGTAGAAGCTCGAGCACCAAATACGATCTAAATAATGATTTACATGAAAGTAAAGTATTCTATAAATCTAGACAATTCGTATCAAGATTTTCGAATATAAGTAATAGTAATAACCAATTTAAAATAACAAAATCTTATACAAACCAAGCTGGTTATTGGGGTGGCGATATAAAATGTGATACACCGATTTGGGCGTATGAAGATGCTGTTCAAACGATTGCATCGCATAAAGTAAGTTAGATTTCTTTATGTTCACACTAAAATTCATATATTTGTCTATTTTAATTCCAGAAAATATTTATTAATCTGGATACATTTAATTGGGAAGTAAGTTCAGTAGAGATGGAAGACACGAGATGGATGAAAAAAAGCGTATTGCTACCCGTTCTAGGGTACTAGGGTTGACGGTGGTTTAGCTGCAATTTGAGACGGCGAAACGTGCAGATATGCTGATGTTTCGCCGTGTAAAATGCAGTGTTGGTACCGGCGCTGTTATACGGCAGCGAAACGTGGGTATTACAAAAGAAAAATGAAAGAAAGAGAAAGAATAAAACAATGAGAAGTGAGCGGTAAGCGAGGAAGGAGAGACCTCAGTTGTTCTTCGAAAACACAGTTTCAAATATACGTCACCTGAAAATATGATGACTCCGCGGAGGGTATCTCTAGTACTTTATAACGCAAAGAGAAATATCAGTCACTCTATGTTTTCTTCGTAATTTACAACTTCACTCTCTTTTATTTAGGATCTAGATGTGGTTTACTACATGGGTGACAATATAAATCATTTCGTTTGGGAGACAACGTACGAAACTAATATAAAAATAAACAAATTAGTAATTGATACAATGATGAAGCATTTTGGAAAGAATGTTCTTGTTGTTCCGGTGGTTGGCAATCATGAAGCTCATCCTACTAACCAGTATGTAAAATTATTAGTTATATTCTTTTATTAAATTAGTTAATTAATTTTACATTTTTAAATATAAATTATTATTAAAAATATACATTTAAAAATATAAAAAACCACTGTTCCGAGGGCGGGACAAGGATCCAAGCCATCGGTGGCTAGGGCTCCAGAGAGAGGAACCTCCGCACAATACGCGCCGTCTCAAGTAACACTGCCTTCTGTATCCGGTTCTTGATCCAACAGCTAAGCGATAGCCTCTTAAGGTGTTGGTCGAGGCTTTTCGCTATTAAACCGTTAACCGAAACCACTATCGGCACAATGATAGTCGCATTGACATCCCACATGGCGGTAATCTCATGGGCTAGGTCCAAATATTTAGATAGTTTTTCTTTTTCGGCCTTCACGAGATTGTCATCATGTGGGATAGTAACGTCAACAATCACTGCGCGGCGCGCCACTCGGTCTACTAGTACTATATCAGGTCTATTGGCAACAATATACCTGTCAGTAATAATAGACCGATCCCAGTAGAGCAAAGCACAGCTATTTTCAAGAACAGACATGGGATTGTACCTGTAGTAAGGCACCTCCAATTCTACAAGGCCATATTGAAGAGCAAGTTGCTGGTGTATTATCTTGGCTACTTGATTGTGTCTATGCAAATACTCACCATTAGCAAGATGAGAACAACCAGAGACAATATGTCTGAGGGACTCCCCAGGTCGATGACACGCCCGGCAGATGTCGATAGTGCCATCTTTCATAATATGTCTCTGGTAGTTCCGTGTCTTGATAACTTCGTCCATAATTGCACAGACAAAACCTTCAGTTTCTCCGAAAAGATCCCCGAACTGTAACCAAGATAATGATGAAGCAGTATCCACGTCCTGGCCCACTAGGGCTCTATGGAATCTACCATGCAGCTCCTTGCTCTTCCATACAGCCATGCGATCAGAAGTAGTAAGTACTACAGGCCGACGCCAGTTCTCTTTGCCCAAGGAAAGAGGAGTAAGGCCTTTGTCAACTGTTACCACATCCTTATGCATATCCACGTCAATCCTGAGAAAATATTATCTAAGACTGCTTACCTCGTGGTTATGGAGGTTCTTGACATTCAAAAAGCCACGACCTCCACACTTACGCGGGATATACAGTCTCATTAATTAACAGTATTTTTATTTTAGTTTCACGTTGTTGTTTATGTGTTCCGTTTATGGCCTGGTAGACTGAGAACAGGAAAGAGAACGTAATGGAAAGACACTCCGTTTCCAAATAATTGAAGAGATATTGCGTGTTACATGGCGGAAATCAACACTGCATTTTAAGCTAAAATTATTTTTCCTCAGAGTAGAAATTGAACCCACAATTCACAGTTGGATGCTGTGTCACTGCGTTATAACAGCCTCAACAATATGGAAATTATTTTTATCCCTAGTCTTATCTTACTATTGGGCTCCACCGCTTAACAAACAGGGTTTTAACATTGACTGATACCCCGGAAATTTTAAGCCACATAAGGTTCTATGCCTTTTTTTTGAAGCTGGATAACGTCCAAACATTTCTGCCTACTAGGTATTTTTATCTGATGAAATTCTCATGCGCTGCTGGGTATGGTTATCCAAAGTGTATAGAATTATTTGCTTTACGCCACCACATATGCCATGGTATACTCCACTTTTGCCCAACTTGCTCAATTTTCTAGAAAAGTGATAGAACCCAATCCCGATCGTTATCGTGTTACTAAAAGAAAGTAACTTTTTCTATCGTGCTTTCAGTCAGACACGGTTCCGTTGTGCCACTACAGCATCATCATATGAGTTGTTTTATCTCATCTTATCTTCACGCTTTATCCCTAGCGGGGTAGTCAGAGAAGATGGAGTGCCAAACGCTACGGTTGAGTTATTTTATCGTTTAATTATATCACTATTTGTGTTTCAGATTTGCTCCCCCATCTATTCAAGATGAAGGTCTCAATACTACATGGTTATATATAAGCTTAGCTGAGCAGTGGAGACCGTATTTAACTGACGAAGCATTTACCACAATGAGAGAAGATGGGCAATATTCTATGTTGATTAAACCGGGCCTAAGAGTTATATCGCTTAATAAGAATGTAGCTTACAAATATAATTGGTAAGTTTGTTTTTTTTTTGCAAAATGCAAAAGCAACTGAAAGGGCACTCCGTTCTATTTCTTTAGCTTTATACTTTTTTCCATACATACTCGTAATATGTACCTTATGTAGAAAGAAATAACACTCCAGACGCGTAATTTTCCACTTTTCGCCACTTAATATAATTCATCCCCTTGAGAGGGAGTCGAGCCCACAGTTTTAAATATTATTTTATTTAAATATTTGTTTCTTGACAGTCAAATGCTGGGCTTTTTGGCTGGCTGGCTTCACGCTGTATTCTGTACATAGCAAACAGAACCTGAGGACCTAGTGTTAAGATACTTCGTTCCAATCGAGACACTTCCGTTTCCCACTTCCGGGTGATTTCTATTCAATTCAATGGCGTATTTTGAATTAATTAAAATCTTCTTTACATTTAGGTGGTTAGTGCACGATCCTCTTAACGCTAAGAGGCATTTAGAATGGCTCATTAAAGAACTTTATAAAGCTGAACTTGCCGGAGAGAAAGTCCATATACTGTCGCATATTCCACCTGGCGGTGCAGATCTCTTGTATACTTGGACAAGAGAGTACAAGAGAGTCATTGATAGGTAATATTAACTATATGAGAAGAGTAATAGTTAAATATCATGAAGCTTAATCGTCAGAAGTGTATTAACATAAAAGGTATCCTCTGCCTAGTTTGCTTTGTGCGGGATGGCATTTGAGATTGGGGGCATGAAACTAAAAGATAACTTGTGAAAGTAAGCTCTAGCCACTCTCTATTTTTTTTTTATTCTAGATTCTCATCAACGATTACAGCACAATTCACTGGACACACTCATTTGGATGATATGAAACTATTTTTGAGAGGTATTGAAGAGGAACCTTTTAGTATGGCCTGGGGCGCTGGTTCCATTACTAATTTCGACTCGGGTTCTAACAGAAATTATAAAATTATTATTTTTGACGAAACTTCCGTAAGTGTATATGTAGGTAGTATCTATATGTATAATAGCCCGTGATACCAGGGCTGCCAGACCTAAGTCATTTAAGCAAAGCTGAAATTATGAGGATTTATAGTCTAATAAGTAGTTAAGACTGTATGCGTGCTACTAAGTTGAAAGAGGGGTGGGAAGAAGTAGCACCAACTTAGGGTACAGGTTCACGCTTGATCGAGGTCCGATATAGGTCTGGGAGCCCTTGGATCTCAGTTTATAAATGGTATGAAACCTGGTACTATAATTTCAAATGCCATGACTGTGAGCTCGATAACCACTCGGGGAGTGATTATAGTTATTTTTTTCGTTTCACTTCTGTGTTAGCAAAATTGTGGCGTTAATTTTCGCTACATAACACGAATTGTCTCAAATATTAGGCTTAGGTTCTAAAAACCTTGAAGTTGTCTTTATCAATATTTTTTATGTTTTGTGTATATTTAAATAAAGTGTAATGTTAAAAAATACTAAACCATTACATAATGCACATATAGAAAAGAAATATTAAGAAGAAGAAATATTAATATTTTTTATAAATACATTAAAATAAATTAAAATTAAATTATCTTTACCTATTTATCACCCATATAGCAGGCAACAAACTTTCCATACTAGTTCTTTAGACGTTGGCTGTTGAGTATCGGAACTCATCGCCGCGTTTTGTCTTGATACTCTGGTATCAGAACAATTTACTCCCCCGAATCTGAATCAAACTTACATTTACACCATATTTTTCTTAAAAATTTTCAGAAACCAAAAAATATAGATTGCTATACTTACAATCTAACCGAAGCAAATTTGACACCTAATAAGAGACCAAGATGGTACAAACTATATAATATGAAAGATATATATCAAATTACTAATTTATCACCCTACTCCATTAATAATTTGACGTATAGCATGGTTACAACCAATAAGCCTATGTTGGACTTGTATACAGTACTATTAACTAAAGCAAGCGATGTTAGCCCATACTGCGATGTGAACTGCAAACTGGAAGGCCTTTGTAAAATTGTAACCACAGTGCTATGGGAGAGAGATAGATGCGAAACGCTAAAAGACCTTTACTTTTCTAACTAAAAATTATTTCATAAGACTTTGTAGAAGATATATAAGACGGAGATGTTATAGCACTGCATTCCAAGGAAGCTGCTTTCCTCGTTAAAATATGGTAATCCTTTATATCCTTTATAAGAATATATAGTTGACTTCAGTTTTAAAAATTATATTGATTGTTATAAAAAAAAACATATAATTATGCGCTTTCTAATTGCTTATATTTTTTGATATAGATAATAGTAAAAAATGTGTGACTACTGTTAAACAGTTATACCTCCTACAAGATCTCTAAACGTTTTATCCTCAACAAATCTTGATATTACAAGACCATTACAAATTTACGTACTCCGGAGACCGACATTTTCTCCTTTAGTAGAATCTTATATTTTATTCAGTGAGATGCCCTTAGTGGGTAATTTTACATATAAATTAGTTTAATGGAGTCTAAAGTGTTATAATTGTTAAGATGTCACGATTAAACCAATTTACCAAGTTGAGCAGTCATTTTTTTTTCATACTAATACAGTGATTGTGAGTTTGAAGAAAATTGTATGAACTTCAAATATCTTTGAATTACCTACATAAATATGATTATATGAGTCTCTTCCGAAATGAATTTAACCGAGATAGGTTCCAACAAGTATCAAATATCACAGAAATTTTCAAAAATGGAGAGTTTTATGATTAAAAAATCTCCTTTAGGGCGTTTTAATATCAGCTAACTCAATCTAAAACAAATTGAACAAGCGAAACGATAGTATTAAACGTTTTCAATTTCTATCCATTTGACAAATGCGGGGATTGGGAAATGGCTAATCGTTGGTGATCCATCACCGGTTGCCGTTTTTGTATGGAATAATGTTCATATATATGTATGTAGGTAGGTAGATGTGCGAGGTAGAAGTGGATTTTAAATTATTTTATTTGTAAGCTTGTACGGATAATATTTTATAGCTAGATATATTTGTAGTTATATTATAGGGCAAGGTCCAACTATAAACAGAATACTAAATTATTTTCATCTTCTCGCGCTGGTAAAAACGTGTTGAATTTTTCCACTGTGATAAATTTGAGTGGTAAGCAGAAATGGCTAATTTTATAAATCTAAATAATGCATTACGAACGCGAATCAAAATTTTTGAAACTTTGCTTGTTAAATGGAAAAACGCGACTTATATATATTTTATTAGTTTTTTACATGGACTTTAGGATACTTAGGTTAAAATATAAATGTACAAAATATTTGAGAAATGTAATTATTTATTACAGTTCCAAAGAATCTAACAACATTTACAATCTATAGAACAATGCGGAATAAATTTATGCAGCCATAAAATGTGAGCGTAAAACTGTCCTTACTTGTTGATTTACGACTACATTGTACGTATTCGTTATCAAATTGCATCTATAGATTCAATATTCTATATAAAACTTAGTTTATTCTGCATAAAAGTAATTTCTATATAAAAGTGTCATTTGCACTTTTGATCTTTGGTAGTCTGAAGTCCGAATAGGAACGCAATGATAACTTAACACTAGGTTCCCAGATTCCTTGCTATATGCGGGTACAGCGTGAAGCAAAAAAAACTCATGTACACTTCTAACTTAGTGAATTGCTAAAATTTTCAACTAAATAAAGTAGGCAACTTAGAGCAGCACGACTTGAAGCACACATTATGTTCCGGAACGTACTAACGAAATCCACTTAATTAAACTTTTGCTTCTAATTAAACTTGACCGTAACATCCTTGTTTAATTCTAAGATCATTATTTTAAAAAACTTCTTTTTTTAACCGACTTCTGTAAGAAAAGGAGGTTATCAATTCGACTGTATTTTTATTTTTTTTTATGTTTGTTACCTCATTACTTTTAACTGGGTGAACCGATTTTGATTTTTTTTTATTTGAAAGGTGAAGCTTCCCGAATGGTCCCATTTTTTTTTGGTCCATGTCTGACAATAATATCTATGAGAAAATGTCAAATTATTTTTCACTTTTTAGTTCGTTGTTAGAAGTCGGTTTTTCTTTTTGTTAAAAATTAATTTATTTTACGATTTTAAGTAATGAGTAGATCTTAAAATGATGCTTCTTAAACGAGTGGTGATGGTGGTGGTAGTGGTTGTCAACGAGTGGTTGTGGTTGTCTTAAGTAAAACTTCATTTAATTAAGTATTATTTTTGTGCAAAGTAACATTTTGGTATATTGACAAGAACATACATAAAAAGTATTCGAATCGGCGAATCAGGAATCTCCCTTTTTTTGAAGTTGGTTGAAAATGAGAACATCCTCTTTTTTGAGGTTGGTTGAAAAGCAATGCAACGATCAGGAATATCACTTCTGACAACAATTTAAAAAGTTTTTGCTTGTAACTATTACAGTATATTAAACTTTATACCAAAAAAAAAACTACTAAGCCTGTTGGTTTAACTTGGCACCGACTACAAAATTATAAAATCTTCGTCAAATTATTTTTCACTTTTTAGTTCGTAGTTAGAATTCGGTTTTTCTTTTTGTTAAAAATTATTCTTTTCACCGGCATCAAATGTTATTTTTAGGGGTTCGTATCTCAAAAATAAAACAACCATTATAGGATAACTATGTAGCCCATCTGTCAAGATTGAAATTCGTGCCAAATATTTTCGTCTACGGAACCTTGGAGTATAAGTTAGTTAAGTCAACGCAATTAAAAGATACGAGCATTTATGCTACGTACATTTTCTTTGAAATTTACTGCATAATCAACACATACACGGCACGAAGTAAAAACTTACAAAATAAATAAAGAGACAGATCCGAAGAGTGAGTAAATATTTTAAGGAAAAATATTGCTAAAATTTTTTATATAATATTATTACAACATTGGTCTACAGTACTTACATTTCCGACAAAATGATTACATATGATCGCAAACTAAGGTTTGTCAACCTTTATAAGTTCCCATTGACCTACAATCTTGAAATAGGTATGGAACCTTCGGTGGGTAGGTTCTACTTGCAATGGACCGGTATTTTACTTTCTTCTCATCTCTTTATCTGAAAATATATATGAAGGCTGGAAGGGACCTTTAAATAATTCGCAAGTTAAATATTATAATTGGAACGTGACGCTACATGTTTTATTATATCCATATTCAATCCATTACTGGGGCACGTATTTTCGTAATTTTTTCCAGCTCTACATTTTATCTTGGACTAGGGTCCGCGCGCAGCTTCGCCTGCTTATTGCTTAGGGGTGAATTCTAATAAACCATGAAACACGTGTTCAACGAAATATTTTTGTCTAAATAGCAAATTTTATAAAAATCGGTCGCGATTTAAAAATTTTTCTAAACAAACTTTCAACCCCTATTTCCTCCCTTTAGGGTTAAAATTTTTCAAAATCCCTTCTTAGATAGGATGTCCAGATTACGAAAGTAAGCATCTGTCCAAATTTCACGTTCCTGTTATGTATAAAGATTAGTTTTAAAATACTCCGTTCTCAGCTTTACGCCAGATTCTATCGTATCTTATCGCTGTTCCCCTGAGCAGGGATCGAACCAATAACCGTCGTGTTTACATTAAAATAACTTAATAAGGAAGGCTTTTATGTAGGAACTAAATAAAGTAAGGAACTTATAACAACGCGACCTCAAGCACACATTATGTTCCTGAACGTCGTAACAAAGACCACTTAACTGTGCTTTGCATCTAATTAAACGTGGCCTCTACTTGTTAGAGCGATTTTATTTATAGTTTTTGCGATAATTAAATTAGTAATGCTTTTTATTGGTATAATTGAAATTTCAGTACAATATGATTGTCATTCACGTAGATTTTTGATACAAGACAATAACTTCACGCTGTATCCCGCAAACAGTCGGGTAGGCAGAGGGTACCTAGAACTTATTTATAAACTCTCTTCCCGTTCCTTTTTTTAATTTTCAAGACTGTGTGTTGAATTGCAGAAGTCAACGCCGTGCCTTGTCTAATTAAAGCGGGTAGATGGAAAATTAAATATTGTAATTCATTGAGTTCCGGATGGAAAAAGCCGGATGGAAAAAGGGTAACCGAGACTGTATGTCTCAATTGTTACAATATTTACAACAAGAATTTAATTTGTAATCTACTCTTAAGAAATTATATGTTCATGTAAAAAAATTGGTACTTATTTATTAAAAACATAAAAAAATATCATTTAAGGATAAAAAAAGGAGTCGGACTCGTGAAGTATATAATTGTAAGTAAACGGCAAGTGTAGCTATATAATTTGACAAATTAAAATATAGCAGTATCTTTACATCTTTTAGTTTCCGAGAAATTTGTGGCCAGATTTACAAACATATTATCCAATATCAACAATATAACATACATACATTTAAACTCACAACCTGATATTCCAAAGTCGGGGCACCTTATGTTGACCTACAACTACGGCGTTATTGAAGGCTGCTACAAAATTAAACTAATTATTTCCCCGTAGGTACTCTATGTTCCTTCCTTATATTTCACTGACAAGATAAATAGTGGGAAATGTAACGAATGATGCCGACGCTGAAGATTAGTGGCTGTTATTAACTAAATAGTTTATTGCAGTAGTACTAGTCTATTGGAGATTGATATATTAAATCGATTAATAGTGTATTTGATTTTAGAGTTATAATTAATATCAATGTCACAATTTTATACATTACTGATGGGTCCGTGCGGGGCTACGCCCGCTTGAAATAGAAATATTAATAAAGAAATTGAAAACTAAAGATTCAGTCAATTCAGTAAAACAGTTGTATAAAATAACTGTTACTGCAATTATCAAATTTGTCGAACTAAATACATTAAATTGACATAACTTTTTATTTATGAACCGATTGTAATAAAATAAACCTTATATATTTTCGGAAGCTTGTCAGAATCCAATTCTGAAAACCGCATCTAAATCGGTTAAGTCGATTCTGAGATTAGCGATAACAAACGCACAGACAAACGGACAAACAGATAAACAGGCAAAAATAAAAAAAAAACATTGTTTTGGGTTCTATTAGGTTAATAAAGGTTCCCAATAACATTTTTTTTTAAAAATTCCAAGTACAGACACCGATCCTCTTACGATTTTATTATAAGTATGGATTATGCTGAAAATTATACAAAATGTTATATTCAACAAAATTACAACCAAATAAACCATGAATAATTTTACTGACGATAAGTCTAAAGATTACTTTTTGACTTCTGATTGATCTCAGTTTCATTAGAGATAGGATTGATGGTATTAAAACGAAATGTCCTTAGAGATTAGAATCTTATCAACAGATACTGTAACTTCAAGAAATGTCTAGCTTTTTGTCTTAAAAAGGGTAGACGTGGTTAAGTTAATTAAATTTTGAGGCCATTGGCTTATACAATAATAATAGCGATCCGCTTTTGGCTTCGCCAGCTTGTACTAGACAATTATTTATTTTTTCATCTGAATTACTTCTGTGGTGGAACTCAACGCCAAGCTATGTCTCGTTACCAGAGCGAGATAATTAAATATTACATATTTCATTCTCTAAATGGAAAAAAAACCCCCAAACGTGAAGTTTACTATCGCACTTCACAGTGTGCCCCTACGCCATGAGAGTTTCTCTATATCTACGGCATGTATTTTATAAAAAAAGAAAAAAGATAGCTCAATTTAAGCGGCGCGCAGACAAACTGCTTTCATTTTTGACATGTCGATCATTCAATTTCATTGGAAAAAGGTGGTGTGAACAAGGAAAATGTCATTGTTTGTATTGAAAGTAATGAAACACATAAATATCTCTATATAAGATATTTTTTTGTTTTTTTTAATCTTTAAGCAGGATTCCGCATACCTATATAGCATGGAGTAGGAAAATCCGGGAACCTCGTGTTAAGAACTCTGTTCCCATTGGACACTTTCGTTCCTCACTTTCCGGAGGCGATGTGTGTTAAGTGGCGGAACTCAACGCCGTGCTTATGCCTCTTTACCAGAGCTAAGAAATGAAAAAAATAAATATTTAATTTCTTCTAGTGAATCCACAGCCCGACGTTTACTTTGCAGTAGTCGAGAGTCACACGTGGTGAAAGCCTTCGATAACATTTGGTGAGTTGATGCCACTATTATGTCAGGCTATTGACAACAATTTCTTAGTTGCCTTCCATAGTATTCTACATTCTTGCAAATGTCAATAATTACGTCAAGAATATGACGTGATATTACGATTTTTTTTATCTTTATCCCGCATATCTTGGCAACCTAATGTCTTATCGTTAGTTTAGACATTTCTTTCCAACGCACCGTCCAATGTTTAAGACATTACGTGGTCTGTGGCGAAATTCCACGCTGCGCTTTGTTTTGTTACTAGAGGCTTATGGAAATCGAATCCACAGCGGTCGTGCTTCAATCAAAACAAACGCTAGCCTACTGCGCCGGGACGACCTCGTTAGTTACAATTAATAATCAATTGCATTAGAAATATCGTAGCGATTTAACACAAAAATACATACATTTGTTAAAAATACGTTTGAAATTAATAATAGATATTTCAAAAGCAAAAATTCTATAACCTGTATACATATAGAAGTATAAAAAAATGAAAAATATTATTTCTGATGCGTACAGCGTAACGAGGCGAAAAGTTGGCGCCACTCGTGTGAAATGGAACTTTGTATGCCGTGAAATAAAATTATTTAGATTTTTTGAAAAATATCTAGATATTATTTAAATTTTCTATCTCTGAATGTTGTATAGAGTTTTGCTTTATAAAAGCTCTTATAAATAATATTTTACTATGCTTCAATTTGTGTGAATCTTTGTCTTTTTTTCAGCTTCATGCTGTTCCCGCAAACAGCAAAGTACTTGTAATTTGCAGAAATAGAAATATTTAAAGTAAAACATTTGAACCTGCACTCCTACGGAACACCCATATACCACGGAACCAAATCCCTTAATTATTCACCATCTCGAACAGAATATTAAACAATAAAACATTTCCATGCAAGATATCAAATTCAATAACCAACTCTAGAGCGCGGCCTAAAATGGATTAGCAAACGTATTACGAATGTACATTTAATGTCGTTATACAGCGTCGTGTCGGTTAATTGTTGTAGAACGAAAGTTACTTGCTAATTCTGCGGCTAGCGTTGTAAGTAATTTAAATTTTTGATAAAATATTGTCTATATATACCAGGGTAAAACTGAGATGTTTGCCCCACCTTTTAAATAAGCCTCAAAAGTTTCAAAATATACATTTTATTAGTGAATGTAAAAGCGACAGGTTATGGGTTCTATTTCCACTCCAGAAATGAAATGTTAAATATTTTTATTTTCCTCGCTTTGGTAACTCTCACAAACATTTTGAATTTTGGTACAGAGGAGAACTAAATGAGGATATCGGAGGAGATATAAACTAAAATGGGGTCGCTTGCTGTCTCATAAGTACATTGGCCTGGAAATTAATAGTGAAACCTAGATCTTGAGCTATATTTAACACTAGACAGATTTCTTGAAATTGTATTTTAATAGTAATATAGAAACATATTTACAATTTTAATTCACTAATGTTATATTTAAGAGCTTTTTTGAAATCATATTTTAGTGCTATGCTTACGAGACATGGTCAAAAAAAAACTTTTTTATATTTTAAAATATATATTATACATATTAAGCTAAGTTCTCAATCCCTTTTCAGCTTCAGGCCCGTCACCAAAAGAGCGACTTAACATTGTTAAACCACGCTTTTCCCCACTGTCCGCCCAAATTTCGCGACGTCGCGTATTGCCTTGCCTTTTGTTGCTGCCAGAGATCGACCGAGGAAATGAAAAAAAATAATTTCTGCAAATGGGAATCGAATCTACAACCGTCACATTTACACGAAACACATTGATAGGCAAATATAAAAAAAATATATCAAGTAAAAAAACACAATTCTCAGCTAAACCAACTTAGACAGGCTTACAGAACTCAATACAAAGTTATATTAGAAATATCAAGCGGCTGTACTATCTTGACGTTCCACTTGCTTCGGTAACTCGATACCGGCACAGATAGATATTGTTATAAGTTGCAAACTAATACAAACTAATAAGTGACTGACTTCCGTTAGCCTAAATGTCTGTAATCTATCAATTATTTGCAGTTATAGAAGCCGTCGTAGTGTAGTGGGAATGGTCTGACTATGAACATGTCATAGGTTCAATTACCGTTTGGGAAATCGAAAAATAGGAATTGTATACATTTTCTAGTTCTTGTAAAAAAACAAATCACTGCGATGATTATATTACACTTCACAAGGAATCTCACTTCATACCAAGGTAGATAGGTAGATGGATTCTATTTTGTTATTCAATCTCTTTTTCAAATATATATTTTTTTGATTTTTTTAGATGATAGCATTTTTAATCTCATTTATACCTTTCATTCTAATACATAACAGCGTCACAATGCCTTACGTTACAATTTCAACTCTATCCCCAATTTCCCCAATAAATCATCAAATTTCAAAATTTTCCTCCCAATTGAGTAACGCAAACAACTTAAGCTCGTACCAATTAGTTCGAGACAGTGTAAAATATTAAGCTTTATCGGAAACCCGATGAATCATCGCGTGTCAGTACTTTGGCCAATAGCCAGATATATGAGACGTGGAAAGAAAACTTGTGAAAAATTACACTTTCTAGTGAAATCGTAAATTTATATTACAAATGCATATTTCCGTTTGTTTTTCTCAACTTACAGTATCACGAAACTTAAAAAGGGCGGTATATCGGAAACCAAGTGTCTTAACACTAGGTTTCCTCCTTCTGCCAAGTCCTGGATCAGTTCTTGTATAAATGTATATAGCTTTTGTAACCAATAAATTGATTATAACTTCAAAAATATACTTATGCATATACTGTACTTTAGATAAACATAAAAATCGTCAGGTGATCGAGACAGACTCACCCGCCGAGGATTCCGTACCTATTTCAAAATTGTGTACCTATTTCAACGCGAAGTATAATTTTTAAAAGTTGAGAAATATAAGTTTGCGGCTATTTATGAATTAATTTTGCAACAAATTAACTTAAAATTGGTAAATTTAAATTTGCGAATTCAGACACTCATTTTCATCTAAAAAATCAAGCACTTGTCCTTTTCTGTTATATTCCTATAAATTTCGATTTATTTTATTTACCTTTTTTGTTTTGCCTAATTTCATAGTTGTAGGTCTATGGAAAATACCCTACATATTTTCATTATGCGGTAAATTTTATATAAAATAGGACAAAAACAATAAACGCTTAGTTAATATTAGTTATAGTTTAATTTTGTGCCCCAAGAAACGATAGACCCGGGTAATTGATATTAAATTTATATTGAAACTTGTACGCAATCTTGATAAAAAAATGTTTTGATAAATGACAGACACACAGAGACAGACAGAGAAAAGCTAAATGTAATCTTATAAGGGTTCCGTTTTGTTGTTTTGAGATACGGAATTCTAAAAACTAGCCTTATAAAAATATTCTTAATTCTAATGATAATAATAGTACAACACGTTTTATACCTTAATTTTATTCAATAAAAGTAACAGTTAAAACGTGCAAAAGTTAATGAAAAAGGTTTATAGAATTTTTAATTAACTATTTAAATGATTACAGGTACGTATTTATGTACTTGTAAATATAAAATGAATAGAAATTGCCTTCATTATGCCTTTCTTTGTTTATGTTAGTCTTAAAAGATCTTGACTAAAATAAATTATTTTTTAACGTAACATTTTTTTAACAAAAAACTTTTTATAATATGTATAAATCCGATACATAACTCACTAAGTAGACAAGGCAACACGCTAAAACTAGTCTCTCACATGGGAAACAAAATCTGAGATAACATAACATTGTTTATGATTACCTTTCATACACGCTAGGTATCGAATACGGGCAAAAGCTCCCGAGGGCGGAATACAGGTGAAATATCCCTCTATAACAAAGCCTTGTGGCTTAAGTGTGCCTTAAATAATACATATTATTATCGTTTTTGTATTATTTTTAGGTAGATATAAAAGGAATCGGTCAAATTCGATTCAGACTCGCACACCGAGGGTTCCGTATCAATTTCAGGATTGTATCATGACGAAAGGAGTAGAAACTTTGAAGCTATCTTCAAAGCTCCTGTAGGTTTGATTCGTAATCGGATAGTAAATTATTTTCTCCCTCTAGAAGAGAAACGGTGAGTGGCGTTGAGTATCGCCACTCACCACGCAGTCGGCAGAGTGACTTGACACTGGGTATCCTCTGCGTATCCTCCTATAAATGAAACACTGCGTGAAGCTATACAAAAGAAGATTCCTGCAGTTACCTTAAAGATTTATTTAAATTTATATTACAAAATACATTTTACATTTAAATGTAGACTGTAGGGCGAATTAGGAAGCAAATATTTAATTCTATTAAACCCTCATTGGTATTCAAGCCTACGTTAATCAGTTGGTACGTAATTCTGGGTACTAATAGTGATGAAGAACCGATTTCTTGCACGATTTAAATAATTGCAAGTTAAATTAAAAATTATTTGGGTTGCTACTTCAATATTATTATTAGATTTTTTTGTGCTTACACAAAACAGCCACGCAACGCCTAGAGAATTCTGGTAAACCTTGAAACTCAAGACTGGGCACCAAGGTTGCCAGTACTCAACAAGCAATGTTTTAAAAAAATCAAAGGGAAATGGTGAACTGTCTTGACTTAGAGAGCGGCATACAACGTGGAGGTGATGCTGAACTTAATCATCAGCAATTATTTTTTAAATTACATTTAAATATACACAAACTACTTATGTAAACATATTTTTAAATTTCACGCTACATTCGCACATTGCAGGGTGAGCAGAAAACCTTAGTGACAAGACACTCTGTCCCCTGCTTTCCGCTGAATTCTGTTCGAATCGCATTTTGCCTCTTTACCAGACATCATATTAAACATTTCATTCCCCCGTGTTGAAATTGAACCAATAACCGTCGCATTTACATCTTGAACATAAATAATGAACTAATATAATTCAAAGCAAACATAACCTAAACTTACAAACTAAACATACCGTAAGCCGCGTGATAATACAGCCGCGGTCTCATCCTCTGTCAAGTCACCCCC
Source organism: Heliconius nattereri (assembly GCA_013403645.1). Taxonomy (NCBI): domain Eukaryota; kingdom Metazoa; phylum Arthropoda; class Insecta; order Lepidoptera; family Nymphalidae; genus Heliconius; species Heliconius nattereri. The sequence continues at coordinate 1,581,636 of JAAIXI010000215.1, read as the reverse complement.
CCTAATAACATTAACTAATTTGACAACTAGTCGAATATGACCTTCTATTTATTGTAATACAGGTGGATGACTCGACAAAATGTACACGGTAAAGGAAATAATATAATTTAATATATTATGAGATAACACGAAACTTAGGAACTTACTGAAGCGTTGACACATATTATTTGTATAGCTTTCATTGTATTAGTTAGGTGGTTAGCCTTTTGAATTGATTTATTACATCACTTTTATTTATTTTATTAGATCAGTCTCCGTTTTTAGTCATGTGTTAAACTTTTCACATGTTTTTGTTCATTTTTATTTTTGTATTTCTCTTCAGAGTACATATGTATAATCTCTCCTTGTAACTGGCGGGTACGGGTTATTTAAGTAATTTAATTTATTTCATTTATTTTTATCATTTATTTATTTCTACACATATTTATTTTATATATTTTATATTTATATATTTATTTATAAAACATAAATAGTATTTATTCATTATGGCAAATAGTAATGATCACTATGATTCATTCCTGTTCTTCTCTTCCTTTTCTAATGGGGCAAGAAGTACAGACAGTTTTCTCAGTATTCCCACATTAGGCGAAATCATTGACGTCAACTTCTCAGACACTCTGAAAAATTTCAATGTTATTCATATCAACGCGCAAAGTGTTCCTGTCTATTATTCAGATCTTCTTGCTTCCTTCGATAGTAAAAATATTCATGCAATATTCGTATCAGAGACTTGGCTAAGGCCATGTCTGCCATCGGCTTCTTACTCGCTTCCAGCGTTTCATTTCATTCATAATGATCGTATTGGCCGCTCTGGGGGTGGTGTTGCTATATATCTACCTTNATACGATAAACAATAATTTAACGAAAATATCTGCATGGAGTAGGTGCTTTGGAGTGCAATTGAATCCTAGCAAGTCTCAAGCCATTGTTGTTGGTAGTCCAAAGCTTATATCTAAAATTAGCATACCCACCTTACCTGATATAATTTTAAATGGCCAAATTATACCGTATAGTAAATCAGTTAAAAATCTTGGTATCATCATCGATCACAATATGTCCTGGAATCCGCAGGTGAGTGAGGTGAGCAGAAAGATGTTTGCATCAGTAGGATATCTTTTCAGGCTACGTAATTTCCTTCCTATTCCAACAAAAATTGTGTTAGCACAGTCTCTACTTTTACCAATTCTTGATTATGCTGACTCTTGTTATCTTGATTTGAAAGAGGAGCAGTTAAACAAACTTGAGCGATTACAAAATCTTGCTATTCGGTTTATTTTTGGATTAAAAAAGTACGACCATGTCTCTGACTTCCGTAAAAAGCTCAAGTGGCTCCCAATCCGTCTTCGCAGGAATACTCATATTCTCCGTCTTCTTTACTGTGTACTATTTGATCCACTAACACCACCATATCTTAAAGAGCGTTTTGAGTTTTTGGGGCACTCTCATTCCCGACATCTTCGCTCTGAACAAAATTTAATTCTAAAAATTCCTTTACACTCCTCTTCCTTCCTCAGCAATTCTTTTACTGTCACATCCTCATCAGACTTTGGAATGTCTTACCTCTAAATATCAGACGGGCAAAATCTTTAAAAACATTTAAGAGACGTCTAAAACTACACTACCATGCCCTCTAAACTGCCTTCTTGTATTGCCACCTATACTTATAAAATATAAAAATGTATGTAGGTATATATATATGTATGTTTATTTGTATTTATGTATGTTTATTTGTATTTATGTATGTATGTTTGTATGTATGTATTTATGTATGTAAGTATATATGTGTAATGTGTACGATTAATTAGGTATTTATATGTGCATATTTTTAATATATGTATGCTGTTTGCTTTATAAATTTATTATAATTATTGTTTACACCTCAACCCTTTTCCTCCCTTTTTTATCATATGCCTTAAGGTTTCCTGGAAGAGACCGCTGTTTTAGCGATAAGGTCGCCTCTTGTACATTTCCGTTTTTTTTTTCTTTTTTGTTGTCTATTTTATTGTTATTTTCCTTATGGGTGTACAATAAAGAGTATTATTATTATTATTATTATTAACACTTGTTGTGTAGATTACGTAACTTGGTTGGCGCTTAATGAGGGAGGCCTACGTTCAGCAGTGGACGGCGATGGGCTGATGATGATGATGATCAACTTAAACTTTTTGAGGTTAGTCGTGACGTAAAGGCGTCAGCGTGCGACTGTAACCGCGGTAAGTTATGGGTTTGATTTCTACTCGCGGAAATTAAATATTTTATATTTTCATTTCACATTTAATTTTCAACTCAGATACAGCAGCAGCAGCATGCAGTCAGATACAGATCTGCGCAACAATGGACTCAATATTTCTTAATAATTTCTTTAAAACTTCCTAATGTTTTTCAAATTGCAAATAAATGGTCTGCAAAATGAGAAAATTCCTGGCTTAAGTAAGCAAATGGATGCCTGAAGTTGACGTATTGAGGGTATGTGCAATCAATTTCGTTACTTGCATGTTTGACGGTGCCCTATAAATTTAGGACCGGATCGTATTCTCGAAGAAAATATTCATAACCATTAGAAAAAAATATAATATGCTTAAAATATTCTTCGGGAAATGGATATTTTTATTCCTCGGTTTCGCTAAGTTACTCTAACGCAATGTTAAAAAGCTAGGTAATTTGTACTGACAGTGGAAAACGCATTGTGAACATTAGGTTCCCTTAGACCATCTGCGGGATACAGCGTGACGACATAAAAATTGGAGCTGTATTTTCTGAAGAAATGAAAATTTATGACTTATATTTTTTTAATTAAAATGTTTAAAATATAATATTTAAAATAAAATTACTAATATCAATCTGATTTTCACATCTAGTGACACTCCGAGTAAGAATATAATTGTTACTTGGATATGGATACAATATTTGTTTATTATTCAAATGTATTTTTTTATAGATTTACCATTCTTTACTTAATAGAGGTAAGATGCGCCGTTTAGTTCCGCTATTCAACACGCAATGCTTCCAGAATTGAATGATTTTGAATTCCAGAAATGAGGAACGGAATGTCTTCTGTAGGTAGTAAGCTGTTAAGGCTATTTCACTTTAATAGTTTCGATGTGAACCTGCTTTCGATATGCCCTGCGGTCAGAGATACCTCAAGTACTTAGAATGTGTGATGTCATACACAGCTCTAAGTAATTTCTGTGAGATTATGCGGGTGAAGTCGCCAACAAAAGCTAATATTATATTTACAAAATACTTTTTTAAACCTAGCCAAGTGCGAGTCGGACTCGCGAACGTAGGATTCCGTATCATTATAGGTAAAAACGGAAAAAATCACGTTTATTGTATGGTAGCCTCTTTAAATTTTAATTTTATTATGTTTTTTAGTCTTTGTCATAGTGGCATCAGAGCTACATCATCTCTGAAATTTTAATTGTCTTGCTATGATGGTTCATGAGATACAGCCTGGTGATAGACAGACAGATAGATCGTCAGCGAAATCTTGGTAATATAGTTTTAAGTACGGAACACATACAATACATAATATTTCGTGAAAATATCATTCACTTCGGTATTTATTCCTTTTATTTGTGAAAAAGGCATTTTATTGAGAGGACTAAAGTGTTCTTAATTAAAATGAACGGCACGTTCATTAAACTCGGTGGAAGCGCTTCTCGCGTGCTATAAAAATATAAATATTAACTTACTTGAAACTATTGTGGCTCAGTAGTAAGGTTTTTTAAATGTTTACGATAGTGTGGACTTTGACTTTGTATTAACATTAGGTTCTCATGTTTCCTTTGCCTACTCTGCTATGTGCAGGATACAGTGAGATAGATAAAGAAAAAGAACTGTTTTTATTATGGTATTTCTTATTATAGTGGCAACCGAAAAATATGTAAGAAAAATTCAACAGTCTTACTATCACGGTTTATGGGATACACTCTGGTAACAGACGGACGGACAGGCAGCGGAGTCTTAGCAATAAGGTCCTGTAGAGTTGATGCTCTGAGTACGGAACGCTAAAAAATATAAATAAATATCATAGAGTAAAGCTATGGTTAACACTTTATGTCTCTATAGTCCATCCAATAACATAAACGGAATTAACTCATATATGCTTATATATAAATGCGTTCTACAATTTTCTTTCAACTCTGAATACCAACCGATTAATTTTGATTTATATGAAAATAACTTGAAATGATTCGAACAGCAATGCTAGTTAGCCTATATAAGGACATGATACTACTTATTTTTAAATTGTGTTATATATTAAGTTTTCCGGTATTTTTTGTTACAAAGCAAAGTGCAGCGTTAAGTTCCAATATTCAACATAGTTTCTTAAAAATATGCGGAAAGTGGCCTTTACTATGAATGTCAATGCGACAAGTTGTGAGTTCAATATGCGGGATACGGCGTGAAACTTAAAAAAGCAGAAAAAACATTTTCTTTTAAAATAAAATGTTACAACAGGTAATTATGAACGTGACTTACAAACGTAAAGCATTGTGGGAACCGTAATTAGCCCTTTAAAAACATTCTCTTTAAGAATCCTGCGAACAAGGAAATTAAAGTTCTTTGAAAAACAAACAAATGCTTGAATTACATTTTGAAATACATATAGGTATATATTTTAAATAATGCATTACTTATAATTATTTCATATTTATATTTTATCTTCATCACAGAAGGGTAGGCATAGTATATTTCGAACCTGATGTTCAGACACTCCGTTCCCATTAAGGCACTTCCATTATCCACTTGACTGACACAGATTGCTTGAGGCAGATCTGCCTAAATTCATATAGACTTAACTAAAATCATTTCCAAATAGAAAATTACAACCCATAAAATGATATGCTTTATAGATCCCTAATAACTTGTCGAAACTTATAACAGGGGAGGGAAAAGTTCTTCAAATTATCGTCAGGGAAACTTTTTTTCATCGTTTTTTTGGAGCAGACGTAAAAGTTAGATAAAGTAATTTACGTTTGAAGTGTTTTTAACATAATTTTATTTTAAAAATATATTAAAAGCAATAAATTATGCTGTAACAGTTTTCTTATGGTCATTATTTTTCTTTTTTTTTTAAGTTAAGCTAAGAAAGTTTAAAGTGGAGTTAAGTTGTTAGATTACAAATTTAAAATGAGAAATGAATATTAATTGTAGTTTTTTGTACCTTATTTGACAATAATTTCGAAACGTTTCTTCGTGCTATGTTCAACAGAACGTGAAACTTAAAAGAAAAGAGCCCAGTAGTGGCGCAGGGATACAAGGGGGCAAGGGTTGTAAAGGAGACAGGTTGTAGATTTGATTCCCGCTCGAGGAAACGCAATATTTAAATTTCATTGCTCGGGTAACGTGGCCAAGCGCGGCATTGAGTTCCGCAACTTAACACATAAGGCCTGCCTGCCACAAACAGAATTCTGGGTAAAGTGGTGAACGGAAGTGTTCCAATGAAAACTAGGTTCTCAGGCTTTCTTTGCTTCTGAGTAAGAATCTCTATGTTTATAGCATTTACTTTCTCCAGCCTAGTTGGGTAATGGAATAAAACTATCTCACAAATGCACTCACATAAATATTGTTCATTAGTGTTGTTTGTGGGGGAACAGTTTCGTTAATCTGAAGCTGAAAGTACTGGAACATTTGGATGTGAGCCAAAACGTCACCTATCTTTACTATTAGATACGAAGTTAGGTTCTTGAACTGGTTTATATTTATATATATTTAGATATATATTTTTGACTTTTGTAAGGTCTGTAAATGCGACAGGTAGCGGGTTCGATTCCCACTCGAGGAAATTAAATTTAAATATTTTAATTTCCTCGCTCTGGTAACGAGGCAAAGTGCGATGCTGAATTCCACATTGTCTTAATGGTTATCAAAATGGACGGGACGGACATAAGGTTCTTACTGATTTTTCATAAATATACAGGAGATGCGGTAAGAAAAATAAAATGATTAATTTTTGTAGTTGTATGTAGAGACAGGGATACAGCGTGTAGCTAAGTTAAGGTGAAGAGTTTATAGCTTCATGAATCCGTAGATAGACCGGCAGGTGCCTTACCTCATTACCAGACCTTATTTCATTCCTCCATTTAGGGATCGAACCCGTAACCGCGTCCATAACCTTAGAGCATTAATTCAATTCTTAATTTTAATACAACTTAAAATTGAATATAAAAGACAAAAAACCTCATTTATAATACTTTTTATATGAAGAAAATATAATGTAGATGACTTTTACTTAATCTACCTTTCAAATTAATTATTTATTACAATATTTTACCTTATATTTAACGAGGACAGTCTCTAAAATTGAACGTCGCACGTCGTAGTGCTCTTAACTCAGAATGTAATTAGATTGACCTACAGCCTGATAGAATCCAGTCTAGATATAAATCTTTAGCTTTATTAAAGACAGGAAATTGTCGTTGACTTATACTAATATTTTGATGTTTTTGGTAATGAGGCAAAGCCTGGTGTTGAGTACCGCCACTCAACAGATACCACGGAAATTTGCTGGAAAGTGGGGAACGGAGCACCTTAATACGAGGTTCCCGTGTTCCTTCCGTCAATCCTTCTATGTGCATATGGATACAGTGTTAAGCTTCAAAAATAATAATGTAGGAAGACTGACTGAGAATAAAAACAATTGTGAACAATAGTTGTTAGTTCGATTCTCATTCGAAGAATTTTCGGAGTCCTAACACTAGGTACCCATTGCCTATCCTGCCATGCAGTATACAGCATGTTTCCCTGCCGTATTTCTCCTCTATTATACGATATATTTCACCCCAATTCCCTCCAACAAAGCTGTGTAAGAACGCCGTACATAATACAATAGATACGTTATTCATATTTCTATATGTGAAGCGATGTCAGCGGTACGTGAGCTCGTTCTAACAAATTGTGTTCTACCAAATAAAATTTGCCTCAAAAGCACTTTAACATAATATCAATTCTTATATTATATTAATATATTCATATACGTATAATAAATTTACAGTTATATTTGTTGATTCTACAAGTTTATGCTTAAATCAACGTTTACCTGGAGTTTCTCCTTGATTATAATATAACCTATCCAGCCTGATATAAGAAACCAGCTTTGATATATAGAATATTCTACAATTAATATTTTTTTATTCAAAATAATAATTTCTGAGACTAGTGCGTTCAACAAAACAAACACTTCAGTGTTATTAAGTTCTGACAGTTTTCATCCAATGCCTGGAATTCGAGAGGTAAATGGACAATTGAATGACTTAACGCTAAGTTCATGAACATGACATGTTGCACTCCAGCAGCATTCATTGGTATGCGGATTACATCATAACAAATACCCTTAACAATGACTGGGCTAACCAATTTTGAGATGAGGTTGAAAAATGAAGATATATTCTTCATTATGTCTGGGATTCAGTCCATCTAAGAGCAGGTCTCGGTGTGGGTTGGATGTAGCTTTGTCGAATTTAACCCTGCAAATACGCAAGCCGCCTTTCAGTATTTAGATGCTATATCTAAATTAATTGGCCCTTTCTATAATATCAATATTGAGATTCTTGGGGTCGGCCTATCGAATGAAGTCCTTTTGAGGGTCCAAAAATTTGTTTGCAGAGTAAATCCAAGTTTGGTTAAAAAAATTGGGATATGGAACGAAACGAAACAGGACGAAACAGTATTTTATATCAGAACATCGACTTATGCTTTATAAGGCTCGCGCGAAGGAGGTAGGAGAAAGAGAATAGCCAAAAAAGTTATAATAAATTAAATAACATTATTTTACTTCCTCGCACTGGTAGACTGAGACGGGCCCTGAGTCCCGTCGTTCAACACGCAATATCTTGAAAATTAGACCGAAAGTGGTGAACGGAGTGTCTCAACACTAGGTTCCTTCTCTATCCTACTATATGCAGGATACACAGTGAATATAAAAAATATGTATACTGCTTTAAGTAAAAAAACAATTTAAAACCAAACCAGTAACATCTGTAAAACATGAGACAATGGGATATAATTACTTACGTGCTTTGAATCAGATGAGACGGCTTGGATTATTAGATAGCTTATGTAAGACCTATCTTTCCACTTGCGACATTTCTTATCACGGACTTTTGGAAACGGAAATTCCGTGTTAACGAAATTGAACGCCGTGGTTTGTCTTCCTACCAGAGTGAGGAAATTAAAAATATTCATTCCTCCGAGCGGGGATCGAACTCACAATCGTCGCATTTAAAGTTATACGCTATGCCAAAGTACCTTAACGCAGCGGCCAAATGGATTTGAAGATGCTCGTATTCAATTCAATATTTCCATGTATTTCAAAATGCTAACACAATCCCTAAGACTTACATTTTACACCCACACGTGTTTGAGGCTTTGTAAAACTTCAGTTCCAAAGTTCTAAAGTCTGGTCTGAATCTGGCATAATGCTAACAAAATTTCACTTTCGTCTTACTTTAAATAGGTACTTTAAAAAAAACAGCTGTATATTACTTCCCTGATAGCATAGCACGCAGAGGAGACTTTGAGTTAGGATAATCCATTCTAACCATTAGAATTAATATTTTGTACATAAACGTAAAGACTCCGTGGTGCAATGGGTCAGCATGTAAACGTGCCGGTTGTAGATAGGATTTCCATTCGAAGATATGTAATACTTATGTCTCTAGAATTGAAGGAACAGAAGTATGGTGGTGGTAACGGAGTGTCTTAACTCTGGGTTTCTAGTTTCCTCAGCCTATCCTACTATATGCGGGATACAATGTGAAGTTCAAAAAAATTATACCTCAACGTACTATAACTTTACTTCCCGATTGGAACTTACAACCCTCGTTTAATAATATACGTTTCAGGAAATCATTACATTTAGTGAATATTTGCTGGGTAAACTAAATAGAGCAAAATTGGAACACGCATAATTTGAGTCTACAATTATGCTTTGATCATCATAGACTCTATAGATATATATTACACACATTTACGTAAATATTAATTTAAATATGTCTGGTTTAATTCTTATACATATAAAGATTGAAAGCCAGACACAGCGGCGTTTGACTATAAGCGTAACGGTTGTGAGTTCAATTTCCACTCGACGGAATGATATATTTTCAATCCCTCGCTCGTAAATTTGTCAAAAACTGGAGATGAGAGTGTCTTAACTCTAATATTAAGTTCCCTTTGCCTACCTTTCTTAAAGTAAAAAAATCGTGCTTTTTAATCTAAAAAACTAAGTGTTTCAACGAACAAATGTCGATAATGTTTTTCCTATTCCCTTTATAAGCCATAAATAGTTGACATTTTACAGAAAATGTCACTAGCAATATAATAAATAAAATGGCTGAGTCAGTAATGCCGTAGAAATGGACACAAAACAGGAAGGTAGAAGAGAAACCGGAAGTAACAACGTCATGTTCTATTGGGTTGAACGTATAATGTACTAGTATTTTGTTTTAACTGATTTTTATTCATTATTTAAAGCTCGGCGTTATAGTTATAGTAAAAAATACGAAGCAACTTTCTGTCATATGACAGTTAAGATTATCAGGTGAGGAGTCGAAAATTTAATATAAACTTTTTTTAGTCTCATGCTGTATTTCACACATACATATGCTACATTTACCCCATATATCACAGCGAAAAAATTGAAAATATTGAATTTCCTCAGGTGAGAATCGAACCCACAATCTATTGCGTCGCACACTTGTGCCCCACATGTATAAAAAATATTATACATCCATGTGAAAATAATATTCGCTTTATGTTAGAAACGTTTCCCCCGTCACATTAGACAGGTTATTTTAGACAGTTATATCAAACTTTATAATATTATTACTAAGGACTTTTGCCCTTCCTTCATATGTCGACTCCTGCTAGCTGTTAAAATATATTATTTTGCTATAGTGTAAAAAAATATATTTAATTAATAGACGTATCCGTGGACCAGAATACAATACAGAATGCATATTTTAGATACATATCCACACGCCCTTTCACTCAGCACTTCAGCTCGTTCACAACAGTTTAAATTACAGTAGGGCGCAACGCTTTGTGTTTTTTAGTTTGTTGTTGTATGATATATAGTGACATCGCACTCTACGTATTAAATATTATACACACGACTGTACATAAGGGGGGGTCGATTTTCAATTTTTCTTGTTAAGTGACGGAATTCAACGCTGCACATTGTCTCGTTACTAGAGCGCGAAAATTAAAATATATCATTCTCCCGAGTGAAAATCGAACCTACAATCGTGACTATAAGAGTCGCACGTACAGTTCAAGTAACTTTCAGGTAACTTTTTCTTAATAGCTTATAACGAAACTATTATGAGATTATTTATTAACCCCCACCTGTACACAAGAGCCCATAAAGCTCACATCTCACATTTAAATACATAATTACAGTCATTACTTACACAAATATCACTTTGATTCTCGTAAATTCAACATTTCACGCTGAGTGTTGTGCGTGTTTAGATTTTAATAGTCCATTACCTACTATCAACATGTATGAACATGTATGATGTTGTATGAGACCGTCCTGGCGCAGGGTGGGTTCGATCCTCACTTAGGTATTCTGATAAGCGCTGCGTTGAGTTCCGTTACTCAACACTTAATATTTTTAACATTGGGCGATATATGAAAAACTGAGTGTCTTAATATTGGGTTCCCACTATCTACCCTGCTATAAGCGGGATTCGTGTATAGTCATTAAGAAGATACACGAAATTCTTTTATGAAGACGCAGAGGGAACCTGATTTTAAGACATATTTGTCCCCTGTATTATACGTAAGAATGAAAAAGAAATTGAATTTATTTATTTACAGAACGGTAAGCATTCTCTCCACTTCAAATTTGCTCATGCGTTACGTTCGATAGTGATAGTTGAAAAGCATTTTACCTTGAAATGTTGTGTTGATATTCTTTAGTACTGTAAAGCTTTAGGTTTTAGCTTAAGACTAATCTGGTCTAGCTCGATATATCAAAATAAAAATCTGGTTCACACTGTACCCCGCACACAGCAGGGTAGAGGGAACCTAGTGTTAAGACACTTTCCCACTCACCTTCCCAATTTTTTTAGTTAGATCTTGAGAAATATTATCTAAACAGACTTAAAGACAGATGGACAACAAAGGATTCCCATACAATTTTTTTACTCTAAAAATGGACTCACCAAATGTGCTTTATTTCATTAGCATCGACTCCATTAACATTTCTTATACTATTTAATATTAATATATTCAACATCTCCAGCTACACAATTGCTGAAGCTTTGATAAATTACAAAGACTGATTTCCCGCGAGGGCGATGTCACGCGGATGTGACACGAATTATAACCTGTCACTGAGATTGATACTATTGTACTAGTACTGCTTACATTACATGTTTGTGGAAATAGATTCAAAATTCTCTTTTTTATTAACTTCATAAAAGGAGTCGCTATCTTCGATACATTGCGTGTTGATGGGCGGAACTCAACGCTGCATTTTGCTTAGGTGTCAATGCTAAGAAATGAAAGAACCCCTTCTCACTTGTTCCCTTATAGCTTAAAATTGTCTAAAACACCAATGGATATTCAGGCAAACGTGACGCAAGAGTATAAGAGTGGGACTGCAAACGTGACAGGTTATGGGTTCGATTCCCACTCAAGGAAATGAAGTATTTAATATTTTCATTTTTCCACTCTGGTAAGTTGATTTCCACCACTCAGTACACATACGCCAGAATGTGTCGGAAAGGGGGGAACGGAAATATCTTAATGGGAACCAAATTACTTATTACTAAGTTCTCGGGTTCCCTCAGTCTATCGTCCTATGTGCGGGATACAGTGTGAAACTAAAAAAATAACAATAAATATAGCAACTAAACTAAGTTTTATGATAAATATAAAATCAATATTTCTTATTCAGCAACTTTAAATCCTGACTTGTGGGTCCCTCGTGAGTTGCTCCGTCTACATCGAAAATGATCAACAGTAATGTAAAATAAATTTGTGAAACTTTATTTTAATAATTATATTTTACAAAAATATATTGGAACAACGCTATCTAGTGCTGACATAGTAAAATTCTAAATTTTAAAGAAATATCTTTCTACTTTTGTACTTGGCTGAAACCTGACGGCCGTGGGTTAGATTTCCACTGAGACATTAATCACTCTATGTCTTGAAAATTGGGTGGAAATTGAGGAAGGGAATATCTAAATATAGGTATAAAAAGTGGCGGAACTCAACGCCACGCTTTGCCAGAACGAAGAAATGGAAATATACATTTAAATAACTCAATATACATTTAAATAACTCACAACCAGTTGTTTACAGGTGCCCCTGGGCCACTACCGGCCCCAATATCTTATTTTAAGTAAATAAAAAGTTAATTTTAAGTAAAGAAGTTATATTCAAAACGGCCCGCCAGATCGTTATTAGGTACCCTAATATGACATTAGATATTGTCATCTATATCAAAGAGCACTCGATAGTAACTATCGAATAGTTAATTTCAGCAGGCCGGCTAGGCCGTAAACTATCTGGAACGTCGCCAACGTGTCAATTCGTATAGAATACAATTGTAAATTGTTGAAACTGGAAATGAAAACTATATTATATAAATTGGATTTCAAAATTGAATTTTCTATGATTTCTGCTGTTTCCAGTGGTTTATATTATTCAATTGTACGTTACAAAATGGAGAGTTTGCTTTGGCTTTATATATTAGGATCGAAATGAAATAATAATGATGCCTAATGATGCCCATTCTTATTATTATATCATAGTAATTACAAAATAATGAGATATTTAAATATAAACGTGCATATTTAAATATGCACGTGATTGTAGCGTGTTCAATTCTCATTTGAGGAAAAGTTGAAGCTGGAATGATAACTTTTCTATTCCTAATCGGTAAAACGAACTATTATATTTTATTTTCCTTTTTAGGCTGTTTTTTTCCTGCACATGGCAGGGTAGGGAACTTAAATAGAGGGAAACTGTGAACTTATTTTTAAGTGAGAGTGGAGACGTTTACGGTTGCACGTTTCTACCCCTGCAACACGACTGCCCTCATTTTGTCATAACTTCTTTCACAATAAAAAAAATCTCTCCTAAAAACCGTAAAACCCAACATAACAACTTGAAAAATAACCACATTTTTTGCACACTCTAAATCTTGTTAAACACAGGTGTTTATTTACACAGTAAAAGGCTTTCGGGCGCATAGAATTAATAAGCGCGTTATTATACAGGGTGATCCCTCAAGGTAATGGCCTATAAAACCATTCCAAAATGCACCTACATCCATGAAAATGTATGTACGTCCCATAATCGAGTATTTAGGTTATAATCCTAAATAAAATACTGATCGTTGTATATTTATAGGAAGGTAGTTTTATGTATTTTGCTTTTATAATAGAGTGTAGAGAGTAGAGTTGTATCACTCCGCCTTTTTTCATTTGTGTAATACTTTCACTTCATTAGGCCGTCGTAGTGAAGCGAATCACGCAGGCATTGCGTGTTTAGAGGTGGAACTCAACCGCGCTTTTCCTTGTTACCAGATCCAGAAAATGGAAATATTAAATACTTAAAAAAAACCTACATATACATACATACAAGTATATCACTGGAACTCACTACTGTTCACAAATAGACCTGCGGTTGACAGAAAGTCAGTGGACATATAGGCCATGCTCGAACGACTGCTACTCCATACATTCGTCCTAATGAAGCTTGTATCTAACTTCAAAGCTGAGTTGCCATGAAATAGAATAGTTGATGCGTGAGGGTCTACTGTTTTGAGAATATTAAGTATTCATTTGTAATTTTTGTTGATAACTTAAGTATAGGACCGTCATGGTGTAGTGGTAAACGAGGAGGGTTGGGGTTTAATTCTCAATCCAATTTTAAGACAACGATGCGAGATAAAAAAATAACAAAATGAAATAACTCGTTTTCATTCTAGAGCAAGCAAACTGATTATCTACTAAATTATTATTTTTTTAATTAATTTAGTCACGATTTTTAATGCTTTCCGCATTTAAATAAAAACTAATGCAATTTTTAAAAAATCCCGAAAAAAAAGGGTTCGCATTTTCTAATTTCCCAATTTAAAATTAAATCTGAAATATAATCGCTAACTGAAATTAAAATGTTTTACAACAATACGTTATGTTTCTAATATCGGAATCACATAAACAGCTTCCCGCGAGTGAAATTAGGATGAAATATATTAATAGGCCTGTGGAGGGATATGAAGAGTTTCAGTAGCGAATAAGCGATGCAAGTAAGCTGAAAAATACTATATTTTTAGACATTCTTTCAGTTAGTGAAAGACTATCAAGTCAAGATGAGAAGAGTGGCGGAACTCAACGCTTACTAATTTTTTTGCTTCACGCTGTATCTCAGATACAAGGGTAAACAGGAACCTATGTTAAAAACGTTGTTCTCTCTCATGGCCCACCCAATTTTCAAGACATTTCGCGTTGAGTTGCGAAACCTAACGCCGCGCTTTATACCAGAACGAGTAAAATTAATATGAATAAATAAAAATCTTCAATGAATTTCAGCCCCTTATTGTGTTTACATTTTTTTTAATAGAGCATGAATACTCGATGTTATATGGAGAACAGAGTGTTCTTACACTAGCTCTCTTCACTTTCACTGACCCTAAATATCTTTTGAAGTATGAGCATAAAAAGGAACTATTACTATTTTAATACATAGTTTCATGCAAAAACCGTAAGTAATATAAACATTACCACACAAAGATCGCTTAAAAGACCGCGGACTAACTCCTATTTACATCTCTCCTATTGAATTTAAAAGGGTTACTACGGGATAAAAGTAGCCGTTAACTTTAATGTACTGCGCGAATGAATGAATATCTTTCGGCGACACTAGCTTTGTCGTTTGAATCTGCTTGTTTTGTTTTAAGGAATTTATTTTGAAAAATTGTTTTTAGAAATTTGTTAATTCTATTTTTTTAAGGTTCTCGATTTAAGAATCGAGCTTTTATTTACTTTCACCTGTCCCGTTGCTTGTAATCAAATCCTGCAAGTTAAGTTTGATATATAATTTAACTTGTAAGAATTGCAAACAAGCTTTTTTGATTTGAATTTAACTTGCAAACAAGCTTTTATGATCATATAAATTGTGTACAATGAGGTTATGAGTTGATAGTTAAAATTTAAAAGACAATTTTTATTTTCTCCTTTTTAGAGCGTTTAAATAAAAGCTTTTTCAAAAAATAATTTTTTGCTTTTAATTTATTAACTAATTAGATAAATTATTGCAGCGTTAAGATACGCTTATATTCCCTTTAGTAAATGCAAAATATGCCATAATATTATATAGTCGACCTAAATATTACATCGTAGTTCTAGCTATTTCTCAAATTTTATTGCAACTGACTGTAAAGTCAATATCGTATTGTTATTTGGTATTCTAAATCATTGGTATTGCGCTACAAATAACAAATCTTATTTATTGTAATAGCAAATGGGAAATGTACTACAAATTCAGTATAAAAAAAAATATTAAAATAAAGAATTTTTTTAATAAATTGCCCAATTCTGTAGATGCCCTTTTATCCCTATCATTATTGTTATTTTACTTTATAACATTTAACTTACGGGAATATGATATCTAAATGAGTTTCTGTTGATGAAGAATATTCAATTAAAAGTGTCTTAACACTTGGTTCTTTCTGCTATATATGGGATAAAGCGTAAACCTAAAAAATAATATTTAAAGTATCCCAATTCCTGCAAAATTAAATGGTTAAAACTAACAGAAGCTCGCTTTCCTTGTCAAACATCCGCTCGCTTCGCCCGTTGAAATGATAAAAATAAAATTAATTTCAGCTATGTGAATGTTCTTTATGAAAATTACCCTCATAAAATGGCATGTTATTTTTTCAATAAATTTCAACGTCAAGCATTTAATAAAATAATATAGCTATTCATAGAAAATTTAAGTAAGTACATTCTTACTTAAATTGTCTATGAAAATATTACTTTTCTGAACTTTTAAAACTATAAATAAATTTTAAATGTTAGTTAAGACGTTCAGCCACTCCTATCACGTACACAATTACGACCCAGTATCTGCTGTTGGACGTTGAATTAGGGCAATGTATTATGTGATAATGATTTACTGAGTCTCTGTTAATTAAAAAACTACAGTTTTTCAATATCTTTAAAAATCAGGGTAGGGGTCTTCCTATTGCTAAGAAACTATTTCTTCTATACTACAAATTCAGTATAAAAACAAGCAGTATAGAAACTATTTCTTCAAATTTCTATAGCTTCATGCAGGCAGACGAAACCTGGAAACCTAGTATTAAGACATTCCGTTATCATTAAGTAAATAATATACCCCACTTTCCACCGAACTGCGTATGGTTCCCCTGCGTCACGTTGGACTTGCCGTATTAATTGAACATAATTACATCATATTTTTGCACCTGAGTGTAAAATTAAAGAATGGTACTCAAGTAGGGAAAGAATTACTTGTAGAATTAGAATTATTTTATTATATTCTAGAAGGATTTTTTTCCTAATGTCTCGCTTTCGAACGAAAATTGGAAGACAGAATATCCTGACGGTTACGTATTCATTTTTGTTTTTGTTTTTATTGGAAACTAGAAACACAATGCAAACGATCGATATGTAATATAAACGCGGCCCCACATTTTCCCAGCAATAGAGCCGTGATTGGATTACATACAAAAATATTTCCGATACAATATAGTACAACTTATGCGCACAAGTAGCTGAAAAAAATATCTTTCTATCTACAAATAAGGCGCGTGAACGGAATTTTTAAGTTTATTTTGGATAAAATGTACTGAAAAATCATAATTGAATATTATTTGACATCGTTAAATTTAAAATAAGTATTTTAATCAGTTATTTTAATTGAAATCGAAAAAGAAAGGCTAAACAAAACTTTTTACAATTTGATATTAAAATTCACTTATTTTCCTTTCATATAAAGTTATAAAACAACGTAATAAAGCATTAAAAGTTTTAAAGGAGGTATTTTCTCTTTCTTAGGGTTTAAAAAGAAATTTGAACAGGTAGTGAGAAAGAACTTACGTTATTTTCCCCAATTGTTTAAAATATGATGTTAGAGATTGAAAACAATGGTTGAGACTTCAAAAGCGCGACGGTTATGAGTTTGATTTTTACGCGGGAAATGAAATGTATCAAAAATTTTTTTTTAACTTCGTTGCACTGACAACGAGGCAAGCCGCGGCGTTGAGTTCCGTCACTCCACACATAATGCCTAAACGTACAAGCAGAATTCTTAATAAGCAATTCCAAGGAGGAACCAAACCCAATAATACATAATATTGTACATTTTAATATTTTTAAGATAAATAATATAATTTCTTAACAAAATGATTATACTACAGCAAAAACTTTAATATTCAAAAGGAGTCATCTTAGTTATAGTATTATATTATATAAGGCGGTTAAGTAACGTATTCATTTGCATAAAATTACGCTCAAACCTCATTTGCCTTTAGGGATGCTTGGTCTTTTAAAATAAAAATATGTTTTAAATTTTATTGTAAATACTTTTATTAAGTACTAGCGACCCGCGCGCGGCTTCGCCTGCGTGATCTACGTTATTATTAATTCCTGCCTCCATGAGCACCTACGTCCTATAAGTGACGTCCATGCAAAATTTGAGACTCCTAGCATTTGTAGTAACGAAGTTTCATACAAATTTTCAACCCCAAAAACAACCCCTTAGAAGTTGAATATTGGAAATTCCCGTCTTAGCGAGCACCTACGTCCTATAAATAACTCCTATGCAAAATTTGAGATTCCTAGCACATGTAGTTACTGAGATTTCGTGATGAGTGAGTGACCTTTCGATTTTATATATATAGATAACACTTATGAGCAACGTCTGATTGTTAATATGATGGTCATGGTCAATGGTTCAAGGCTCAATCGTTGAAAAGAATTATATTCATTACCTCGTTCTAGTAACAAGACGAATTACAGCGTTGGGTTTCGCCACTCAACATGAAATGTTTCGAATATTGGATGAAAAGTATCAGTAGTAAGAAACAGGAAAAGGAAGAAGGAGATATTACTTTTCATATAAATTTATATTTTTTTCACTTTATTCCACACAATATGTACATGTTAGATAACTTAGCACCGAAACATTTTCTATGATATTATTTAGTCTTTGAATTCCACCGAGTTGATGATGTTTATGTTTAAATATAAATAAAATTTTTAATTTATTTTCAAACGTGATCTAATCCCGCTACGTTAAAATGCGCCGAGCCGAAGCAAGCCTCAATATCGTAGTGACAAAATGTGAATATTAAATATTTCATTCCCCCGAGTGGGAATAAAACCTGTAACCGTCGCGCTTACATTCAGCGTAAGCGTCAGCATAGATGTTTTGTAAAAAAGCAAAAGTTATAAATTTTCCCCGACGAAAAAGGGTTTTCAGTCAAACATATCATGACTGAATCAGTTCAATAACATTTAGAAATAAAACAAAATCAAAAAAAAAACTATTCAAGCGCTACATTTGAAAGGTAAATAAATTAAATTTCAGTACAGTATTGTAAGTCTGCTTCATCGTTGCAGCGGCAGCGTTTCTCAAATATCACACAAATTTGTTTTTATATATATATATATATATATATATATATATAGGTTAGATTAATCGTGAAAAAAATATATATAATTAGGCCAGACGTGGCATGTGTGTGACTGTAAACGCGACTGGTTTTGGGTTCGATCCCCACTCCAGGAAATTGAATTGAATTATTTAAATATATATTTTCATTTCTTTGCTCTGATGTCGTGGCAAAACGTGGTTGAGTTCCGCCACTCAACACGCAATTCCTCCAGAATTAGGCGGAAAATGATAACGAAGTGTCCTAACAGTAGGTTCCCACTACCTACCCTGCTGGGTGTGGGATACTACGTAAAGCTGCATAACAGAGTAGCCAGATGGAACCTAGAAGCCTAATGTCAAGCCCTCCTGCCGACATCCAACGCCGCAATAGGCCTAATTACTAGGGCAAAGAAATTAATATGTTAATTTCATTTCCTCTAGCCGCATGTTTGTGCCTCTGCGAAACGAATGACAACCAAGACAAACCGCGGCGTTGAGTTTCGCCCCTCACAAAAAGAAATTTTATATTAAAATTTGAGAATCACAGTTTTGCCGTATGTCTTGTTTTCCTTTTGCAAACGAAATCCAAATTAATTACACTCTAAGTGTTTGCACAATCGTTCACCGAGCTTCAAATGAGTTTAAATTGTTTCATATAGTAGTATATTTATTTTATTTTTCCCGTTCGCGTTATATCCCGCATATAGCGGGATAGGTATAGGGAACCTAGAGTTAAGACGCTCAATTCCCCCTTTTCTTCCCAATTTTCGATTTATATGGGGATGAGCATAATTCATTATCCCAAAAGCGAATGAATTATGATCTAGTAATACCACAAATTCCGGCTTTCAGTTTAGTCGGAAACTTTTAGGAGTGTCTTTACACTAGGTTACTTTTGTCAACTCTGCTATTTAAATATGTTATACAGCGAGGAGCTAGGAAAAAATAAATTTTGAAACTTTCCGATTTATGGTATATAGCCTCTTTAATTATTATACGATTACTTATGAAACCTTATAAGTATTGTCTCGAGGCCATTGTGGTGCTTCTCCTATAAGCAGTGATTGTAGGTTCGATTCTCACTCGAAAGAATAAATTCTTGTATTCTTGAATTAGGACTGCCGAGCCGATAACAGAGTGTCTTCACACTTACCTATGATATGCGCGAGATCTATCGTGAAACTAAAAGAAATATGTTTAATAAGCAACCCATGTTACCCATCCTCCTCTGCCACAAAACCACAGGTACCTGAGAGATACCTCCAAATACAAACAAAGAATAACACGCCTACCATTTTATGACGTAACAATCGAGTAGCCAATACTGAGATACGCATTCCAATACAAGTTGGACCGCAAAGCTCCACAGGGCTTGTGGTCGGCGACTCTGTATGGAGCGCTGGAACAATTAAGAGTTGGACATTGTTTGGACATCGAAGGTATTTGAGCGAATAGCCTTTCTTGTTTTGTAAAATTTCAATGATTTAATTTTAAAAGTTAATTTTGTGTTAATTTAATGTCAATATAATTTTTATGATGGTTTTGGCGTCAATGTTTGTTTAATTTTATTTTTATATTCTTCGTAGTAGTGGGAATCAAACCACCGTGTGTACAGTCTGACGCCGTGCCGCTGCGCCAATACGGCCTCGACATACGAAATTTAGCATATTCAATATAAAATGAAAAAGCAAAAACTATTTATAATATGAAATTAATTTATTAATAGTTAATTGGCAGTAACGCTAATTGACTTTTCAGATACGAACTAACCGGAAAGCGTTCATAAATCAAGCGCATTTATTTCAGAGTGAAATATTTCATATACAGATAATTTAATTCAAATGTACCCGTATGTTATATTTGAGGCCAGTCATGGCTCAGAGGCACAAACATTCGTTTGTAAGCGCGACGTTGTAGGTACAATTCCCATTAAAATGAGGATTAATTGATAGATATTTAATATTTTCATTTCCTCGTATAAGGCAAAGCGCGCCCACTCAACACGTAAACATGTTGATTGGTTATCAAGGCCGAACCGCTAATTTAATTGTAGTGAAATACTTATATAGAGATACTTGAGGGTCATAGGGAACATAGGATACTTTTTTTTCTCATATTTGTAATATTTTCGATATACACCAATATATTAAAATACTTATTAATTTGACATGCAATTTATTCTGCCATGTTAATAACAACTGTCGTTGCTAAGCAACGATTTCCAAAGTTTGTTGTTAGAAAACGTCACCCAAAATGAGCTTGGTTAACGCATCTCTCTATTGAAAATAGAAAATAATTTCATAAATATATTTAATAAATATTAGTATAGTTCAAGCGGGCGTAGCCGCGTTCGGGTCCACTAGTATTTATATATACAAAAGCAGCAAAAGCGCCAAATTCAGGCGGCATTGCATGGCGTGGAATTCAATGCTACTCTTTGCTATGCCCGAGCGACGGAATTAAAATATTAAATATTTAATTTTCTCCAATGGAAATCGAACCAAAAACCTATATCATTTACAATCGCGCGCGACGCCTCTATTTTAATGACATGTTAATAAGAAGCTTCACTTAGAAGGTTATACGAAAGCTTTACGTACTCGAAGGTTACAAGATGAATTGCTCCGAATATTTGACAAATGTTCGCCGCTATACGGCATTACGAGTTATTAATGAATGTGGTATTATATTGTTTCGGTAGATGAAAAATTAATTACGGAATTGTTTAACTTGTGGTACAGTGTCTGATTTAAATATAATAGTTTTGGGTTCAATTCTCGCTCAGGACAGGTCTTAAATTTTGAAAAGGACACATTTTGGAAAGAGGATTCTTAGAAACATAGTAGTACGAAACTGTCTCTTCGTAAATATTTTTTCCACCTAAAGGAGACTTTGCGTAGTGAGTGGCGGAATTCAAAGCCGCGCTTTACCTTTGTAAGGTTCTGTTGTTAATTCAAAAAATTATATTCAAAATTTAAATTATTAAATTGATTTTAATCTTGTAACACTGGATAATTTGGCAACACGAACGGAGTAGGGATCGGGCGGTGGGCAGATTGGCTCGGGGCAGTCTAGTTTGAGGAGTCATAGTGAACGGACATATTGAAGGGAAGTTGTGATATTAGTACTGAAATACAGAGTGTTTAAATTAAGCCGAGGAAGTTTTATTGGAGAGTTCACTAGTTACTACACCTTGTTATCAGAGCAAGAAAAAAACACCCTGGAGTGGAAATGGAACCCGCAACCGTCTCGCCTATAGTCCCACTCTCGTATCCCTTCGCCGCGACGACCCGAAATATATGTATAAAAATCTTGCTACAGGTAATATGAACAACATAAATAAGTTGTACCGTAGCATATAAGAATTTCAACGTAACGACTTGATAAGGAAGAACGCTTGGACTGTTTCCAAGAAACGCGGGTTCAAATCTCTCTACGTTATTTTTTATACGGATTCTGAAATTCTTATTTATTTTATTTCCTTTTCTAAACACATCATATCCCAATAAGTAAACTAAAAGTGGAGAATATTAATCGTCCAGTGAGAATCGAACCTGTATTCATTGTCTTTACAGCTAACAACATTAATATAAGAAACCGGCAATAGCAATAATTCATCTTTGCTTCATACACCGCAGTGCGAATGCGTCGTAAATACTCGTTAGACCGACAACTTGTCACATTTGTTCTTTAAAAGTATTTACTTTGAAATATGATTATGTGTGCATCTTCTCGTATAGTGAGGGTAGTTGTAGTTTTTACTTCATAAAACATTGTTTGGAACTGACGTTGTACAAGACCATGCTTTTATGTAATTACTAGCGGACGCGCGCAGCTTCGCTTGCTTATTTAGGGGTGAATTATAATAAACCACGAAACATGGGTTCAATGAAATATTTTTAAGAGTCTAAATTTCAAATTTTATACAAATTTAAAGATTTTTCCATATTATCTTTAAACCCCTTATTTGCACCCTTAGAGGGTGAATTCTAGAAAACCATGAAACATGTGTTCAATTAAATATATTTAAGAGCCTGAATTTCAAATTTTATAAAAATTAGTGCCGATTTAAAAAAAATATAAAACTTTCAACCCCTTATTTGCACCATTATAGGAAGAATTCTAGAAAACTATGAAACATGTGTTAAATTAAATATTTTTAAAAGCCTGAATTTCAAATTTTATAAAAATTGGTGCCAATTTAAAAAAAAATCTATACAGACTTTCAACCTCTTATTTGCTCCCTTTGGGGGAGAATTCTAAAAAACAACGAAACACGTGTTCAATTAAATACTTTAAAAAATCTATATTTCAAATTTTATAAGAATCTGTGCCGATTTAATTTTTTTTCCAACTTTCAACCCCTATTTCACCCCATTTAAGGTTAAAATTTTTCAAAATCCCTTCTTAATGGATGTTCAAATTACGAAAGTAAACATCTGTCCAAATTTCAGTCAGTGAGGACAAGTCCTTTTATAAATATAGATTATGAAGATATTGTAAGTCGCTGTAGCACAGCGTGGCCGGCTCTAACTGTAAGTTAGACGGTTGTGGGTTCAATTTACAATTAGGCAACGAATTATTTGAATTACGAATTATATCAAGTCTTTTGTGGGGAAAGTAGTATCTTAGAACTCGGTGCCTTTTGCCTATCCTGCATACTGTACCACAAAGGCCCAATATGCATTAAAGAACTCCTATATTTATTAACCACATTTTAAGAGTTATTTAGAATGTACTTCAATCCCATATTCATCAGAAATAAACTATAAATTTTAAACTAGATCAGTATATAATTTTAAGCGCCAAAGCTTAGCGATACATCGACCGTGCTTTACGCTAAAAGCCGTTCATTGTAATATTTCTAGCCATTCTAGTTTCTATTCAAAGATAAATTGCCTATTCGAAAGCTTTAAAAGCGTTTAACGCTTTCAAGTGTTTAAGTTTATTTTTAGTATATAGAGAGTTAACTATAGATATTTTGTACTAAATGAAATTACACACTCCTTTCTCCAGTTTTTGCTGAATTCATGAGGCATTGCGTGTTTTATGGCGGAACTCAACGCCACGCTTTGCTTCATTACCAGAGCGAAGGAATCGAACCCATAATCTGTCACTTTTACATGAATAATAAAACGTTCAAATTTACTATAAAACATCTATAGAAATATAACATAATATGCTCTAAGGGAAAACACATTTAATAAACTTGTTGACGCTGTATAAAAGAGGAAACTATTGGTTTTCGGTTACCGGAACAGAACAATCAATCAAAATCACAACAAAAAATGATTTTCAATGTCCAAAATAATGAAATAACGGCGATTTCAATAAAAAAATGTTATTTCAAAAAAAAATTATAAAACCTTATATTTGCTATATATTTTTCAAATTATATGTATATAAACGCAACGTTCAGCTTTGCTACTTATCATGATGTCTTGAATTCGTTCTGAAACTGAAGAAAGGAGTGTTTTTACACAAAATGTTTTGACCACCTTTCTTTAGGAAAAGCTTAAAAAATTAATAATAAAAATAGCTTAAGCTTATAACTTAAAGCTTTATCGACCTTGTAACGTATTTTCTTCTCCTTCAGTCGTGCAAATATTTTTCTTACATAATTTATTAGTGTTGGTTAATGTATTGACGCTGTTTGTTGTTTGTTGCGAAACTTTGAAAAAAGTCATCTTGAAGCGATATATATTTTTTTCTTTATCTTCAAATTAACACTTTGTGGAAACAAGGGCATTTTTAGTATATATTTTTTATTTTCGTTCCTTATATTTTTTCTTAGCGTCATACTAACTCGGAAATCTAGTGTTAAGACACTTCGTTCTCGTTAACACAGTTCTGATCCCCATTTTCCATTGAATTATGAAGGCATTGGCACTGGTGGAACTCAACGCCGCTCTTCCCCTCGTTACCAGAGTAAATATTAAATATTTCACTTCATCTTGGGAAATCGAACCCACAATCTACCGCGCTTATAGTAGCACAACCCTGCCAATGCACCACGACACGACTCAATATTTGTTTCTACTTTTTTTTAGTACGATTGATAGGCATTTTCAATACAAAAACGTTGGTTAAAAATTTCATACAAATCGGAACAACTGTGTGACATACTGACATGTTTGGTGAATGCTTTCGTCTAACAAGTTAATTGACGCTGAAACAATTATTTTTTCCAGTTCTCCGAGCTTAGCTACAAATATAAATATATTTTTTCTACAATATTTTTTCTCTATATTATAGAAATAAGTGATGTTTCCTCTTCGTTTCTTAAGTAGAAACCATCCAAGAGGTGCGTATTTAAATTGTGCTAGTTTTAAATGCCTATACGTTTTTTTTAATTCTTCCGAAGTCAAAAATAGCACTGTAAAAATGTTAAAAATGAATCTTAAGTATTAAGTACTTGATATGTGTGTTCATATGAATATGTACCTACATTGAAATGTAATAAATTATTTACGCTTATGATTTATGAACACCTAATATTATTTTGTTCGAAATTGATTTGCTACTATATAGTACCTTCAAAAGCCCGTTAAACTACAAAACAATTTAACACAATATTAAATGAAATCTGCGAAACCGTTTAGATATCAGCAATCCTAAGCTAACATAACTCAAAATTTACTCCCAATACGAAGGTATCCTATACAAATATTTGCCGAAGGTATAACTGAAACTGAAATATGTAGATTGTAACTGATTTTTTTATTTAAATGTAAAGGAAGTAGTCGTACTCATATGTATTTGTTATCCCACATAAAGCAGGGTAGGCAAAGGGAACCTAGAAACCTAACTTCTCTAATCTCTCTGTTCCAATTAAGACACTTCTTTTCTCTATTTTCCCGCAATTTTAAATAAATATTTTATTTTATTTTATAAATAAATCAATTTTATTTTATTTCAAATAATATACCAATTTGACTATTATTTTGGGGTATATCATACCCCGCCACATACTCAATGTTAAGATTTTCACCACAGTTCCGCCGGGTTAAAAACAGATAGTTTGCGTATGTATTTTGTTAGGGAGGCATTTCATCTATTTATCCACTGTAATTAATGGCAGGAAAGTTTAATTTATGCAAAAACAAATACGCTCCAACGTGGGAAGTATCAATAAATATGTTATGGTACAATTACATGGTTAATTTACTATACAAAAATAATTTTGCTTAGTTTTTAAAATTTTAATTAATTGATGACAATAGATTTTTAAGAGCTCAACCATTTTGGTCGTTATATATATAGAGAAACTGTTTTCGAGGTTTAATCATTATTTTTTTATCGATTTTTCTCTATATTGATAACGGCCACAGATAGACGTTTAAAATATACTACATGGAATGTTTAGTTTTTTTTTTTAGTTATATAGTCATATTAAAAAAAGATAATTAAATTAAAATAAAATAAATATTGAAGGAGAATCTGACTCGCACTTGGCCGGTTTTTGTGATTAGAGCATTCAACCTAACAAATGCTTCAGTTTATAATATTAAATATATATATATATATATATATATTTATTTATTCACCAACATAACTTTGCTAAGACATCCAATCCCTACAATAAATCATGTAGGTACATTGCAATTGATTGATACGAGCACACGCCTGTCAATCACCGTTACGTTACAGCTAAGCTCTTCATTAAATAAAATATATCTAAATCTTATATAAATTTAACACAATGAAAAAGTAGAGAGAAGAGAGAAATGGTCACTTCCCACTAAATTTCCAAGATATTGGCTAGTAAGTGTAGTAGACCTGAAAACTAAAAATAATTTTAAATATAATCAATACCCTTTATCGATTTGAATCCTTAACCAATACTTTAACAGATAGATACTGTCCTACTGCGCCATGAAGACTTCAAGAATATTATAATATTTTCTAAATTATAGCCGCACTTACCTTGCAAGGGAAACGACTGGTCGTTAAGCGACAAGGTATCATATGACGCGATGTAAACGTAAACGTAGATATTAACTTGATATTGTTAACATATTTTACGTGGCTGTAGTAAAGACATTTACATACTAACTTTTACCTATAGCTTTGCTTCTGTTAAGATCCTTAAATGATTATTTCAATAATAATTTTATAATATTTTTTGTAGTTTAAAGCTGTAATCCGCATAAAGCAGGGTAGGTAGAGGGAACCTAATGTTAAGACACTTCATCCCCCACTTTCATTTGTTTATTTTTTTTATATGTTTTTAAAAATGTCAAGTTAATATTTAAGACTATTGTAGAATATAACAGTATTAAAATATTGTTTGAATTTTCATAAAACAGCAAAAGGTGGCAGCAAATCTGCAATGTTATTAAATAAGATTATTACAATAGAATTATTACAATACACCATTTGCGAGATTTATATTTAAGTTATTGTTTCCCCAGTCTCATTATATTAGCTTTAGACAAGGCACTGTGCTTATTAAAATTAAATTCTAAGGAAATAACGAGAGATTAAGGCGTTAATAAAGGTATGATAAAAGAAAATCTAAATTCAAAACTCATAAAGGGTTAGTTAGATACAGAAAAAATTGTTATACTTTTACCGTTATTTGTTTTTAGGTTCACGTTCATAGCAAGGTAGGCCAAGGAACCCTAGGAACTTCCATTAAGATACTTAACTCCGTGGAACTTGGGCAAAAGTCAACGCCATGCTTTGATTTGTTACATTGTGAGCAAATGAATTAATTTCTTCGAGTGGGAATCGAATCGACAATGTGTCGCGCTTACAGTCGTACGCTTGCACGCCCGTGTCAGGACTAGCCTCTATAGCGTTATAGCAATGTTTTAGCTTCAGACATCTTTTAAATAGTTAGGCCAGCATCTAAAGACACGATAGGTGTCAGCTCTGTAAACGACATTGATTTTTTTTTATTTCCTTGTTCTACGTTAAGTTTCAGCACTTAGTTAGGAAGCAATATCACAAGTGTCTTGACATTACGTTATCCCTATTTACCGGGAAGCGTGGAACTAGAAAAAAAACTACTTACAGTTAGATAAAAGAAAAATATACAATTTCACCCTTTAAAGGATATCGCGGTAATAGAGTATAAAATGTAAAGCAAAAACTAAAGCTGATTACATTTCGCTAACAAACTAAATTGATATAATAATAAATCTATTGTCGTTCATTAAGCGTAATATAACATGTTATTTATATGGAACTGTACCTTAATTAGCTATAATTTACGATATTTGTACACTGTAGGT
Organism: Heliconius nattereri; assembly: GCA_013403645.1. Taxonomy (NCBI): domain Eukaryota; kingdom Metazoa; phylum Arthropoda; class Insecta; order Lepidoptera; family Nymphalidae; genus Heliconius; species Heliconius nattereri. Next base: position 1,553,749 of record JAAIXI010000215.1, on the reverse strand, counting down.
AGAGTATCAGTATATGACTCTACAATCGGTGGGTTTTGGTTCGATTTTATTTATCACTAGCCACCCCCACGCGGCTTCGCCCGACTCTTTTGTGTTTCATATAACTTAATTGTATTTAGGGACAATTAATTGAATATTTTAGTGTATCTATACTGTTACATACTTAATAAATCGTAATTTTATCGGTATTTTTTTTTGACGCTGGGAAACTGCGCCATGTCTTATTATAAAACAATAGAATAAAACAAAAGATAAATCGCGGAATTATCACCACATCCACACACCAAGTTGCCAGATTCCGTTGATAACTTTAACTACTTCGAAACTACAGGCAACATGAAGGTGTGATATTAAAAGTTATTCATGTTGTAAATCCATACAATCTATATTGATTAGTTTGGTAGAACGCGCTTATCTTAGGAACTACTGGTTCTACTCGCAAAGTTGTTATATTTTGTATAGTATATTAAAATTAATTTTAATATTAATAATTATTCCTCGACTAAGCATCAAACTCATAACCATCCGAATTATCACCACCTACTAAACCTCAAATAGCCTGTAAATAGAAGAAAATACATAGAAAAATAAATAAATAAACATCTAATTCATAATTTCCCAAACCCGGCCGCCACGTGGAACCCGCCGCAATCACGTCGCAGGTCAATCCAATTACCCGTGAGTCTGACGACGGCAGAATGTAATCTATTTGAGGATAGATTTTCGCAGGTGTTAGATAAGAACACCTTGGATTTCGTGACTTTTCGTATTTTTTTTTTATTTTAGTAGCGACCTAAATTCTGGAGCCATTGGTGAAACTCTTCATCAGAGCGAAGAAATGAAAAAATATATTTATTTTCATATTATTAATGTTTTATGATATTAAAGAAAATATTAAAATATTTCATACGATGAAAACATCTATTTTAATAAACATTTATCATATTCCAAATAAGACCCCTAAAACCCTCATACTTTTACACGTGTAAGTATTATGTGAAAATTACGGAAGTTACAAACTTTGATACTGTTGAGACTTCGTTATGCATGTACTTACATGGAAGCGTTAAAGTTTGGGAAACTTAATTTTATAAGCTTATAATTAGTTTATGTTTATCAACTCTACCATTTTAAGTCTGAATTTGAAACATTGATTTTTTTTTCGTTTCCGGTAGGCATAGAGCCTTGCGTGTTGAGTGGCGGAACGTAATGGCATGTTTTAAGGCAGACCTCGAGCAAGGAAATTAAATTGCCTCTAGTGGGATTCGAACCCTCAACCTCTTACGTTTACACCGTCGACTGCACCACGGCTGGCCTCGTATTTATTTTTGCTTTGTAAATATAGCTTAAATCAATTCGTAACAATCACGTAATAGCAGCATTAGGCTTAATGGGGAAATAATGTATGGAGGTAGTTTTAGATTATTTGTTTTTATACTTAATTACTTAGTCGTTAGAATTGTATTAAAACTGTTCGTGACTTAATACTGATGTAAAAAGATTTGTTAGAGATTGGTTTATAATTCAAATTACTTTATTTTCCATTTTCTCAATGTTTTTGCAAAAACAACGATTTCAAAGTATCATAGCATATGATTGTAAACGCGACGATTATGGTCCTAGCCATGGAAAAGAATTATTTTTAGTAGCTACTTCTTTGGTTTCGGTCTGGTAAAAAGTCATAGCGTGGGATTAAGTTTTGCCAACCAACACGCAAGGTTTCAAAAATAAGGCGTTGCATAGGGATCGGAGTATCTTAACACTTGGTTGCTAAAAGATAAAAGATAAAAAATATATCTAAAAAAGATAAAACTGGATCTAGACACGTGGCAGCGATTTGAGTGAGGAACTCAACACCGCAATTAGGCATGCCAGGGCAGGGAAATGGGTAACTACCCCTATGGGAATTGAGCCTACAAACATTACTTACATTCAGAAACTATCCCACTGGTCTACAATGGCACAAACACGCAATGCCACCAGAATTCAACGGAAAATAAGAAACGGAGTGTCCTAACAATAGGTTCCCTCTGCCTACTCTTTTGTGTATCGGACACATAGTGAAGATGATTTTTTATGTTGTTTTTTAATAATCATATTAAAATATATAATTTTACAACATTCCATTTCAACTTGCAGACCAGCCCAAGCTAATTAGGATTGTTGCGAACATCTAATTACCGAGCGGAATGAACTCGTTATAATTTTGTATTCCTTTAAATTAAATTTAATAAAATATTTCAAGCACCTTAACTTAAAACTGAAACGTAAATAATACTAAAATCTTTTATTTGGACACTTTAGCTTGATAATAATAAAAGTTGAGTTAAATGTATATTTTTTATAATAATTTATATTTAAAAATGTACAATTGATTCACTAATTTAATAAAAGTATAATCTCTAAAGTTGATACAGTGTTTTATAATTGAAAATGCGAGGGTTGCAAGTTCGATCAGCGTTCGAGTGAATTATTTATTTTAATTTTAATTTCCTCACTCTGGTAACAAGATAAAGCGTGGCGTTGAGTTCCGCCGTTAAACATTAAAGTTGGACGGAAGTTGAGAAAAAAACCGACTGCAAAACCTATATACATACATACATACGAGCTAAAAACATAATTCTCCTTTTGGATAAAAAAAAAATTGCAGCTAAAATAAATAAGAAAACGGAGTGTCATACAAAATTTCAAAAAAAAATTAAGTTGTAGAACTAAAAAATAATTGAAGTAAATATCAGTGTTACAATGTTTTCTCGATACAAAAAGCCCGAAGCTTTACTTAAAATTTCGACCTGTACTATTCAAATAAAGCTCCCTGGAGCATCCTAAAGTTCTCGATCTGTAGGATTACAGTGAAACATTTAACAATCCAAATTCCGTTGAATATTTAATTATCATTTGCTGTTCTATTTCTTTTTATTATTGAAATAGTTGAAAATTAGTAGTTGTAAAGGTTGTCTTCGGTTCGGTACCTTAGTGGAATAAATTATTTTCATTTCTTCTTTTCAGGACGCGAACGGATACTTAACACTAGGTCCCCAGGTTCCCTCAGCCTAATCTGCTATGTGCATGTACTACATGAATTTAGAAAAGCTACACATGTAAATAATATATTATATTAGATTTTATCATTTAACTCACCACCTCTCGTCAAACGTACCACTATGTCAAATCAGCATATTCGAGGCGTATGGCCGCTTAGCTTACTTACCATACATATGAACAAACTCGGGTACAATTGTTGAATATGTATGAAGGAATCACTGACGTGGCTTTAGAGGACCAGACCTTATTCACTTTCCAATGCAAACTATGTATTTATTGGTGTTTGTAGTCGTATACTTTGCCAATATGAAAGTCAATGGAATTTAAGCTTATTTGTATACGAATATCAAATTTGCGTAAATATATTTTAAAAAAGTAACATTTTTTCAAAGATATTTTTTTTGCATAAATCAGGGTAGGCGGTGATATTTTAGGAACTTGTTACATACCTATAAATGTCTTATTTTGGGACATTTTCCTTTATTTGCCAAATTTCATAATTTTAGGTCAAAGGAAAATACCCTATAGATTTTGCACGAGATTTCATATAATATGATATCAGATTGATACTTCCACATTTTCATCACTTCAGACGAACTGACAGAGACAGACTGGTGGAATACAAAGTGGTCCCGAGCCATGTTTTTTTGGGGTACGGAACCTTTTTCCAACCAACAGCCATTCCTTTCTAATTCAAATCACGTGCGTCCCACTGCATCAGGAAGTCATTCATCATCAATCTTGCATTATAATATAAATATACATACATAAATATATTTCTAACAGAATTTCCTTTTACGCACAAGGTAGACGCTCTCAAGGGAGCACATTAGGTGTAATCCAAAGAAAAACATAATGAATGGATGGTTACATTAGTTATCAAATGTTTTTTTTCTTGGGTAATGAGTGATTTTTTTATTTTTTATTATTTTTCATCAACTTCACGCTGTTTCCCGCTTATAGCAGGATAGGCAGAGGAAGTTTAGTATTAAGATATGCGTGTCGAGTGGCGTGAAACTCAACGCCACGCTTTAGCTGTTACTAGGGGAAATATTAAATATTTCACTTCCTTGAGTAGAAATCTAACCCTACCTTATATTCCTAGTGCACCTTCGTAGCGCACCAGCGCGTTAAAAAACATATCTCCAATTTAAACGGAGTAAAGACTAACTAACCAGCGTTCGTTCTAGCATTGAATTCACGTTTATATCAAAGTTATCTCGGCATCTGAAATCTATGGCGGTCCAAAAGATTGGCGCGCGGCCAACACTTTGGCGGAATTAGAACAGCAATTAGTTAAACTGCAAATAAAATCACAGAATTTATATCATATTTCAATTAGAACTGTTTTATTATGAGAGATAAAAATTAGTAGAGTTTTAGTAGGGGGGAACGTGGTACAGTGATTCAGCGACTGTATAATAATATAGTTATGGGTTCGGTTCTCAGTTGGTGAAATAAAAAAAAAACAGCCTATCACTGTAAATCATCACTGCATCCCGCACACTGCAGCCCGTTCCCCACTTTCGAATTTTGAGGGCATTGCGTATTGAGTGGTGGATCTCAGCGAAGAAACGCAAATATAAATTTAAGTAAATATTTCGTTTCCTCGAGTGAGCGGCGTTGATTTCTACTACTCAGTTCAATGTCTGGCAAAAAGTGAAGAACCGAGTGTCCTAACACTAAGTTCCCTCTGCCTACCCTGCGAGGGTTCAAATTCAAATTTTAGTATAACGTAATAAAAAAAATATATATTACCCTAGATCCTCTTAAAGGATATCAACGCCAAGTAAAATGAAACATTATGATTGAGACGTCCGTTTGCGGGCCATTCGAGTCTATTTTATTTCATTCCATAGACCTTTTTCTACGAACCATAGGCAAATTGCTTATTTTAAGAATATTCTTTCCGCTAATATTATATTGTTAATATAAGATTTTAGTCTGTTTATTTATAACGAGTAAAGTAATACGAAGCATAAGTATAACGAGGAAACAAAAATAAATAGTTTCCCCAAGTAGGAATCCAGAACCGTCGCACTTACAGTCAGAAAATCTATGATACTGCGCAATGGTGACTTCCAATATCAAAAGGTACACGTAATATCTCGATAGCATCCCAACCAATAGGTATATATCGTACCCATGTTCTCACTATTGTAATATGACTTCGGCAGCGGAGCGGCAGAAGCGTTTTCGACCGTAAGAGGGAAAAATGTGTTTACGACACCATAAGGCTATTGCTTATTAGTTACTTGAGACCATAGTAACGCAGTGGAATAGTGTGTGCTGTAAGTCGATGGTTATGACTTGGATTCCTAGTGCACGTAATACAATGAACGGCGTTGTGTTCCGTCACTTAACAGACTTTTTCTAACTTTTAAAACTCATTTGTTGCCAATTCGGTGATAAGCACACAATGCAAAAAAATTAAAATACTGGATGTACAAAGCTAAGATTTGGAATTTAGATTATATAATAAATAAATATTAAATATATAGAAAATATATAAATATTTACACATAGTGGGGAACACACGTGTTTTAATGTTAACGGAGTGTCTTGACACTATGCTCCCAGATTTCCTCTGTCCACAATGATATGTGCGGAATATAGCGTGAAACTAATCAAAACTAATCCTATAATAGTTCTGTTTTACCTTTTGAGGTACGGAACCCTAAAAAGATAAATAAAAAACTTCAGTACAAAACTTCACCAAACAAATTAAACCTAACCCAACATACTTCTATTGTATCCATATAATTTATAAGACGTAGAGAGCAATGATTAAGAAAGCAAGGGCAATTTCCCACTACCTATTCACAGCACGTACGTTAATGGAACTAAGCGCCTATTGTCCAAGCCTCATGTCGGGGTAATAAATTGCGTGAGGCCGACAGCGCCTCACCGCTAGATAGGACACATCTAACTTTGCTTGGTAATAGATGATTTTGTACGTTTATTTAAATTTATATTTCCATTTCTTCGCTCTGGTGTCGAGGTGAAGCGCGGCGTTGGGTTCTGCTACTCAACGCGCAATGCTTTCAGAACTCGGCTGAAAATGTGGAACTTAGTATCTGAACACTAGGTTCCCTCTGTCTACCCTGCTGTGCGGGATGTAGCGTGAAGCTGAATAATATATAAAAATTGCTTATGAATACATTTTGCAATATGGATAAAAAATATTCTAACTCTCAAAATATTTTAGTTGCATCAAAATAAGTTTATACAGGGTCCTAATTGAAAATTCCTCGACGCCCAGTATTTTGTACCTGTTGAGCACGTCACCGTAATTAATTTTATGCGGAAAGGCCGCGGACGAATGGACTGGAAAATTTTTAAGTGGGAATTGAATTTTGAATGGAAAAGGAAAATAAACTTATTTATACGTAGGTATTTATAATATTTTTATACCTTCCCGCTATAGCATGGTACGCAGAGGGAACCTGGGAACCTGGTGTTAAGACATTCCGACTACGTTTAGACACTTCCCCACTTTCTGTAAATCTTTTCGTCATAAAAAATGTATTTTTCATAATAGTTAGGTTTTTTTTTTACTTTACGCTGTACCCTGTGTGGGGAACCTATTTTTAAGATATTCTATCCACATTTGCCACTCAATCTTAGAAATATTGCTTGTTGAATGGCAGAACTCAATGATTCGTTTTGTCTTGTTACCAGAGCGAAGTAATAAAAGCGGGACTCGAACCCACGACCGTTGTATAGTTACACGCTGCTTCACCATCATATATAAAACCTTTTAAAATATATATATTTTGTAAATATTAACATTGCTATGAATTAAATTAGCTATAATTCAAACCTAGACCTTCCTGTAACTTTCCACAATATTCGAGCTACTCGAAACAAATTCTGAATACTAATGAAATAATACCGACGCTGAATTATATTAGCAATCTAACTTGGCTTATCATGGCTTATTGTTTTAACAATAGTCAAGATGAAGCGAAAACTCAGTGTTGATTATATTGTTTTGGTGAAATATATTTAGCTGTATCAGACAACGGTCGCGGGATTGATTCCCGGCTGACGTGAAATCGTTGTAATATGTTTTAATATGGTTGGTATCTTATGTTTTCGTGGCCATAATGGTAACAGATGGATTTTTTTTTAATTGCTCCTTTCACATAGACATTGCTGTGGTATCTAGCACGAAATGTCTTGAAAATTTATCTTTAAATGGAGAACGGAATGTTTTAACACTAGGTTACCTTAATCTTATTATTTTTGTATTAAATACGTATTTTTATTATTTCTTAGCGTTTTCACTCTCAACACTAGAAGTGCCGAAGATTGACACCCCCCTAGAACCGCCTTTGTGACAAATTTGTCCCATTCTACTTATTATATTGATTGTTGGAATAAGACAAGAAATTTATTATTAAAATAATTTGTAAAATATACAGACCACGTTTATTAATCAATTTTTATTCTTTTACAAGCATAAAAGTAGCAAAAAAGTAAACACAAAGTAAAGATCAAATATTTCAAATACGTTATAAGGTCGTGACAACTTATTGATAAATTCTTACAAAATTATAAGTTATTGAAATTAGTTAATATTATCATTAGACCAAATAATGCATTAATAATAATATTCTTCATTAGTGCATTTATTACAGACATTTTTTTTTGTATATGTGGTACCTACTTCACAGAACATTTATAACTTTACTAATAAATTATCTTTACTTGTGCCCCCAGAATTCGGCGGAAAATGCCAGCAGAGTACTTAACACTAGGTTCCCAGGTTCCCTCTACCTACCTATATTTGGTCTCAAGCGTTTTTCTGAAATTCAAGCTTAGGTTAGCCAGAGTCCTTTTCTGATACCTCACTTGAACTAGCGGCAAAATTTGGTAAGGAGACCAATCTTGCCCCACTTTTCAGGCTATTATTTTTTAAGATTTAATCACGAATGTATAGCTTTCAGATCTTTTCCTGAACAAGTACTATCTGTAGATGCTAGCTGCCAAATTTTATTATTCTAGGTTAACCAGGAGTATACCTTATTATTTATTATTAAAATTATTTCCTTTAGAGTGTCGAAATACACGTTTTTTACGATACAAATGGCCATATTCACTCAATGCGGGAGTTTTTCCTTCAGTTTGGAAGTCGGCTAAGGTGGTGCCAATCCACAAGTCAGGAGATATTCACCTTGTAAACAACTATCTTCCAATTTCTATTCTGTCTAGCTTGGCTTAAATCTTTAAATCTTTAGTATGCCCTTTCGTTCAAGCACACTTTGAGAAATACGTTTGCGATAAGCAGAACGGATTTTTAAGAGGTCGATCAGTTAATAGTAACATAGCGAATTACATTGAGGACATTATTTTTGTATACATAAAAAAAAGCAAGTGGACGCAATTTACACCGATTTTAGTAAGGCTTTCGATAAAGTTGCTTACAAAATTTTATTGATGAAATTAAACTCATATGGTGTTGCGGGTGTTTTCCTCGATTGGCTAGGTTCTTATTTATCGGAACGCTCATTTTTTGTTGTGGTTAACAGATTTACTTTCTATTCATGTAAAATATTTTCTGGTGTGCCACAAGGTTCACACCTTGGTCCAATACTGTTCAACATATTTATCGATGACCTTCCACTATGTTTTGACTATTCCACTCCATAGTTGTTTGCAGACGATTTAAATTTGTATAAAGTAATTGATACTTGGGAGGATGTAGTAACATAGTACATGCCCTAGTTAGTTGGTGTCAAAAAAAATGGTATGGGCTTAATGTATCAAAATGCTTTCATATAAAATTTACAAGAAAGAATAATATTATACCATCAGCCTACTTCATTAAGAATGCGCAAATAAGTGAGACACAGACTATAAAAGATTTAGGAATCACAATTGATAATAGATTAACTTTTGTTCCTCATATGGATTTCTTGATAAAAAAAGCTTCAAAAATGTTAGGCTTTGTGATTAGAATTTCTAGATTTTTTAAAAAGCCTAAAACGAAAATCATTTTATACAACTGTCTTGTAAGGTCAATGTTGGAGTATGGGAGCGTTGTTTGGCGTCCTCATTTTGCAACACATACACTGCGGGTTGAACGGGTGCAAAAGAGATTTGTTAGACATCTCGCGTTTTCTTTTAATAGAGTTAAACGAGACAAGTACTCTAATAGAGAATCACTAGATTATTTTAAAATATCTGAACTAAATACTCGGAGGGATGCCATTGACTTAATTTTCTTATATAAATTTTAACATATATTGTCCGCCTCTTCTCTCTAAACTCTCTTTTACTATACCCCCTAAACTACCTCGAAAACCTATCTGTTTGTGTGCACCACCGCAACGGAGAACAAAATTGGGATCCAATTCTCCTATTACAAGGCTAAGCTCACTTTATAATAAGAAATGTAGTGTGTCCACCAATATTGATATCTTTAAAATGTCTTTAACAGCTTTTAAGAAAGCAATACAATTTGTGTAAATTATGTTATTACTGATGCTCCTGGTTATGTACCCATTTATGGTATATATGTATGTGTGTATCCCTTAATTTAGTTTTAGTATATCCTATATCTTATAAAACAAAGTCGCTTTTCGTGTCTGTCTGTTGTTTCTAACTCTTCTTCTTCTAAACCACCCAACGGATTTTTATGCGGTTTCCATCATTAGGTCGAGTATTTTTCGTAGAAGGTTTATATATAGTTTATTATTTGTACATTCTTATGTAAATTAACATAAATACGATAAATGTGTATAAAGTCCTACCCGTTGATACACTTTCGCGCATGCGCTGCTTTAATGGTAAGTACTACATGAAAATAATGTACTGGAGTATTGTTCCTCTTAATAAGATCTACAAAAAAGTCCGCGACAGCATATTCGTATCTTTTAAGGATAACGTGTAGTGATCATATTTCTGTCTAAAAATAGTAATTTCAATATATTTTTTATTGTGAGGGATATTTTTCCATAATGGTATTAATCCTTATCCTTTAAAATACTTTATTAATTTTCTACGTTAAACGAAGATAAAATTTGCTTTTTACACTATTTCGAAATTGCGAATAGTTTTACAGAAAAACGCATTTAATTGTTGACACATCACGCCGTTGACACATCAGCTGTATGTTACTCAAGTTTCACTTATCCCTTACTCTCAGCATATAAATAAGTATATTAGTTACGTTGGCCATTTAATATAGACCAAAACTGTCTTTTACTGTTTTTCATTTTAATAAGTACTTTAGAAGTTGTTACAATATCAAAAAATCCTTGCTGCGAAACGGCTCGCCACTCGCCATGTGTCCGCCGTGCCCGCCTGGCTTACAAGCATCGGTGGTTCAGTGGTAGAATGCTCGCCGGCCACGCGGGCGGCCCGGGTTCGATTCCCGGCCGATGCATTCTATTTAATTTTCCTCACAGGCAGCCACGTAGTGCTTGCTTTTCATCAGGGACAGAATACCCTCTTCAGCATTAACCACAAGCTCGAAAAAAAAACCCGCCTGTCTCTATAGCAACAAAGATTTAGATGCGTTTGCATGTATTGGATAATTGGAGTTGAATGTATTATTTCAGCGCGATATATTTGGTTTCATATTTTTTTTTGTACAAACATACATTATATGAATAATCCAGTAGTAAAAGCGGGCGAAGCCGCAAGAGGGTCGCTAGTTTTTATATAATTTTGATACGCGCTTATTTATTTGCAAACTTATGTTGTATAAATTACCATTTCACGATTGTTAACAACCACTTTATATTGCATGCAGTATTTATCTTTAAGTGGCAGTATATTAATTGTTTTTAGTTTTTAAGTTAGATTTACTGAAATGTAATAATATATGAGCCGTTGGTAAACTTAATAAAAATAAATAAATACATAAATAAATACATAAATAAATATATTTTTTTAAGTACGATTTTCTCAGGAAGATTTTTGTTTATTAATATATTTATATGTTTATCAACTCAATATCTCCAAGAATTCCTGAAACAAAGGCACAGGCAGACGGATGAACAACAAAGTGATCTATAAGGGTTCCTTTTTTCCTTAAAATGTACGGAACCCTAAAAACTTAGGAATTGACTGGCAAACCTAGTGTTCTATTTTTTTCTCCGCTCCCGCATCGCCCCTTCACCTCCACGTCACCCCCGAGGTATGAAAATATGTCAAATTATACCTTCAAATAGTGAAATAATAATGACGGGACAAAAATGACCCAGCGGCAGTTCTAGGTAAATCATTTTTTTTTCGAAAAGTATGACTGTATTATAATTAATTATATTTTAAATTACATAAATGTATAAAATTACTAAAAGTCAAAAAGTTTCATCAACATAAATTAACAAATAAAAAAGTTACATACATTCAACAAATGTGGGACAAAATTGGGACGGAGGCGGTTCTAGTGTTAAGAGATGATTTATTATATAATATATATATATATATATATTATATATATATATAAAAAGATCCCTACCACAACACTATCATTGCACTGAAATGTAAATTATATCTATTGACGTATAAAATACCATTATAATATCTTACTAAAACCCACAAAACTACAGTATCCAAGAATAGAAATACAAAATATATATATTTCAAGCACGTTTCAAATTCAAGAGCAAAAGATCTCTGCGGCTTGTTAGTTCGATCTCGGCGTGGCTTGTTTCGCTTTGAAATTTATATATATATATATATATATACTTATAATAAACAAATAAAACTTATATAACATTGTATTCTGTACTAGTACTTCAATTTTCTATTTTAATATTAAAACACTGGGTTTCCTATTTTCTGTAACAACTGTAGAAGAAAAATAGTTTGTTTTATATTATTTTTAAGTCTTGTATTGTTTTTCGTATTACGAAACTCACTCCGTTCCCCATTTACCCAGAGCCATTGCATGTTGTGTGGGGGATCTCAACGCTGCTCTTTGCCCCGACACTAAAGCGAGAAAATATTTCATCTCCTGGAATGGGAACCCACAACCTACCTGGCTTACAGTCACACTGTGTCTCCCTGCGCCAAAATCCTACCTCGAATGAGTTATTAATATTGACAAAATCTCATAATACGAATATGTACATTTCCACACAAGGTCCGTACGGAGTAAATCGCGTGAGATTTCTGCATACCAATATGACCTAAACCAATATTTACTGTGGCAGGAAATTGAATCTTCGACCTACCGTCCTACCTACCTACGTACCTATATAATATATAGAAAATTATTTGTTGAAATGTATTTACAGTAGGATTCCACTTGCGAATTTGATTTATGATTACTTTGTTATTTCCAGAATGAAAAAACAAAAGGTTTATACATATTAGTTATAAAGTACTTGACCGCTCGAATTCGAGACATTACGTGTTGCTGGGCGGAACTCAACACCGCGCAATTTTTCCTTTTCTTTAATTACACATTAAAACCGTTAGCACATTTAATTTTATTATTTCACATCTCTTCCACCCGCAAAGTTTAAATTCAATATTTTCACAAAGACGCAGGTGCCCCAGTTACAAAATTAAAGAAATACAAAGTATTATTTCGAAAAATAACGCGTTTTCACTCTTCCATCTTTGTGGTGCTTTTCCTTTGCCATTAAAATAGCAAAAATAAATACTTGTGGAGAATACTCGTGACCCTGTTGTTTGTAGTTCTTTTACTAACTTTGAGATATTAAATTTGAAATGGTGGCTCTGGTTATTATTTGGTGACATACTCTATTTAAAATAAGTGTAGTGACACATCTCTAGGCATGTACATCTAGTGTATATTTTTAGGGCTCCGTACCTTAAAAGGAAAAATGGAAACCATTATAGAATCAATTTGTAGAACGTGAGATCGTGTGGACGTATCAAGCTCAAATTAATATTAAATATTCAGGTCTACAACAAACAACGAAAAGACAAAACTACTGTAATCAGTATGTTCCAATTAGTGGATTCCATTAATCCACAAGCTGTCGTATTAACAGTCGCACGCTTGTGCCCTTTGCGCCATAAGTGGCCTCTAAAAAAATACAAATATTAATATCGCAGGAAATTATTATATTTTAAATTAGTTACTTTTCCTGGATCTGCGTGGTGAAGTTCAACAATACCTCGAGAGTTGGGCGGAGAGTAGGGACTGGAGTGTTTTAATATTGGTTTTATTAATTTATTTCCTAAAAAACTTAAATCTTATTACTTTTATTACATAACACTGGGTTCCTTTAGATTACTCTGCTCTACGCGGGATACACCGCGAATCTAAAAAAACGTTATAAACCTTTAACTGTGGATGTTAAAATGTTGTTACATATTCATAGACATGAGGTTTTATTTACCGCTATAATTATTCGATATTTTTGTAAGTTAATTGTAAGGTTTTTTAGCAATTTAATTAAAATATCCTTAAAGGACAAATAATTAAAATAATATATTTATGTAATTAGCAAATCTCAATGTCTCTTCTGAAACCTATTTATTACTATACAATTACTTATTTAAAAATTACGTTTATACCTAATTTTGAGGTGAATCTTATGGTCCACCAAATGATTTTTATTTAGTAAATAAAGTAATGCGGAATACAAAGAAGATAATAAATTTAATAAAGTGAACTTACCATTTTATTCTCAGAAATACCGAGCAACTCTGTGTATTGTTATATTGTCTTATAATTTTATTCAATAGGTTTTTGAGCTGAATCTTATACCAATAACCACTTACCATTTTATTCTTGTGCAAATTGAAAACTGTCTGTATTTTATAATGTGATAGTATTATTATTTGGAAATATTTCAATAAAATTTATATATAGAAATCAACTTTTACTGTAAGCAGTCTTAAATAATATTGTTACAACGATTGTCATAGTATTATAAGTATTCGAAGATGTTTTGCCATAAAATCTGAAGCTGCTGAGCGTTGCAGTAGTTGATCGTACAAGGAAGTGAAATACATATGCACATACGATTCTTGCACAGTGGAGCGGCCTGTGAGACCGCGCATCTACAGTTGAAGGTTAAGCTTTGTGTTGACAGTTATATATGACTGGGTTCACTCATTGTAACGATGTAAGCTTCTTTACCGCACAGTATTTTCAATGCATAGTCTAAGGCGTCTTTAAAGCACTCAGCAAATTGAATTGCAAGTGAAAAATATTTAATGATGAGAAAAATTCATCTTTGTATAATAAGTTATGTCTTCTTCTTCTTCTTCCTGGCATTAATTCCGGCTATTACCAGGGCCTTCCTTCCTACTCAACCTACTCCACTTTGCACGATCTTTTGCGTCATCGGTGGTTAGACCATTGGCTCTCATGTCCTATATCACGACATCCAACCAGCGCTTCCTTGGGCGTCTGGGAGGTCGCGCCCCAGGAACTGGTATAGCATGTATAATAAGTTATGTATGTATAACTAATACTACAAAAATTACATTAATGTATGTAATATAATTATCTATTTATCTGAAATAATTTTAAGTTCAAATAACATTATCACTTCACATATAAAAAGTTAAAATGTTTGCCAACTCAATACAATTCTTGTACCAATTTGTGGAGGCCAAATATTTATGAACTGATTTAAATGAAATAACTGGATATTTTGCCTAAGGTCAATAATGAAAATTTGCCTTAAATCGGCTTAGCTGATTCTGAATTGCAGTGAACAAACACACAAACACACATTTTTTTTAAATCATTGTTTTGGGTTCTATTACAATAATAAATGCTCCCAATAAAAGCTTCACAAAGAACCAATGTTATGGACATAAGCCAAAGGATTAGCATGCGGAAGTGGCAGTGGGCTGGTCACATTTGTCGTAAAACCGATGCCCGTTGGGGTAAACACGTCCTAGAGTAGAGATCACGCCTCGGTAAGTGTAATGTGGGACGACCTCCAGTTAAATGGGGTAACGACATTCGCAAAGTGGCTGGTAACGGCTGGATGCGAAAAGGTGAAGATCGATATCAGTGGCGTACCACTGGAGAGGCATATCAAAGATGATGATGAATAGCTTCACGCTGTATCCCGGACACAGCAGGAAGACAAATGGAACCTAGTGTTAAAAGACTCTGTTACTCACTCGACGCCGCGCTTTGTCTTGTCATGTTGGAATATAGTTTAAAAAAAAATCGCACTCTCTCAAGATTTCTAAAGATCAATTAAATCGACTTTTATCAAATGCACAAAAAGAAAGTTGACAGCTATTCAGTATTCATATATCACACACCCGGCACTGGGATGCAGATGCTGTAAAATCCTATCGGGATTTTTAATCTTTTCACAGATAAATTGAATGGCGTTTCGAAACTAACAGAAATATCCACCGAAATACCGTACGTTTGATTCAAAAATACTTTAAAAAAGTAATTGCCGAAATTTGCTTTACATCACGTTTCAAAAGATCAATTTACTTTATGTATGTAGAGTAGTTTCTATTTTGAAGGGTTAGAGGGGGTTTTATCAATGCCTGTTTTTGTTATATTTTTTTTAGTTTCTCGCTATATCCCACATATATGAAGCAGACCAGTCAGATGGAACCTAATGATAAGTCACTGTGTTCCTAGCTCTCTGCCTTATTTTAAAGACTAAGCGTGATTAGTTGCAAAACTAAATGCCACGTTTTGTCTTGTTACTGGAGAGAGAAATAAAAATAATTCATACAAAAAATAATTATACCAATCGATGTGCCACAGTGACCACTTTTTTAACTTTATGCTGTATCCCGCACATAGCAGGGTAGACATATAGGTATCCTGAGATCCTAATGTTAAGGTAATCCGTTCCCATTAAGACACTTCCGATCCCCATTTTCCACCGAATTCTGGCGGGAACCAAATATATGGTACTATGACGTATTAGTTACATTAAATGTCAAACATTGTGAAACCCAGCACCGCGCCTTGTTAAAATTTGTTTCCTTTTTCGACAGCTGAGGAAAAGAATTCATAACTATCACGTTGAATTTAACAGCAATAGAAACGATTGTTGACTATTATCAAAAGTACATACAAAAAAAAACCGATACTACAAAGAGAAAACTACACAAAAAACTTCCAAATTCCATACAATCAGCTTAACGCGTACAAAATCCCTGTAGCTTTGAGCTGCCAATTTATTACTGAATGTATGGATAGCTACTGAAACCCGGAAAATCGCACAAAGGGTATAAAAGGACACTAATACAGTTTATTGATATAAGATATTCTGTTATAATTGAAAATAGATTTTCTATTATATCGTTTTTATTTGTACAGGATTATTTAGAATTTTCTTTTAGCTTCCCGTTATAAGCCGCGCATAGAGTAAGCAGATCAAATGTGGGCACCTAGTGTTAAGACAGTTCCGTTCCCTATTTTCCACCGAATTCTGAAGGCATTGCCTGTTAAGTGGCAAAAATCAACGCTACCTTTGGCTTCGTTACCAGAGCAAGGGTATGAAATTATTAAATTTTTCATTGCCTCGATAGGGAATCGAACCCTCAACTTGCCATGTTTAATCGGGCTGTTTAATTTACTTCCTCCTAGAATTATATGACTCTTCATTCATTGATATAAGTGCGGTTAGATTTAGTATTCTAGCGGCATCTTGAATTAATAATTAATTCACGAGAAAAGTGCTCAAGACAGTACTCTGTAAATTACTTATGTACTACCACTAAGATGCTAAGAGGACTCAAATTTTACATTTCTAACTAGAATTGTGGTATATTTCATGATAATTCTAAATATTAATTTATTTTTATTCCAAAGCCCTAGTGGCACAGGAACATGAGAATGTGACTGTAAACGTGACGGTTCTAGGTTCGATTGCCACTCGAGGAAATAAAATATTCATAATTTCCTTTCTTCGCTCTGAATAACAGAATTTAGCAGAAAGTGGGGAAAAGAAGTGACTTGATGAAAAAGGAGTGGCTCAGCACCAAGTTTCCAGGTTCCTTGTGCCTACTTTGCTAAGTGCGTAATACAGCGTAAAGCTACAAAAGCATGAATTATAATTGAAAATTTTGGAACTATGGTGGTGTAATGGGACAACATCTGACTATCAAATTCATGATGGTGGTTTTTATGTTCATTAGGGTTTTTTTTAACTTTACAGTTTCATGAAATTTTTAAACCAAGCACTGTTGAGTTAAGCTATAACTACAACTGACAATGTCCCAAATTCGGAAGGGCATGAAAAACGGGGGTTCTTAGACTAGATTTCTCTACCCAGCCCTGCCTGAAAAAGCGTGAAACAAAGCCTTTATATAAAACATAATTGTTAATTACTTATTACAAAGATAACCTTATAAGCTCGACTAATTTTAACATTTAAACAAATTATAGTAGGTATATTGCAACAAGTTAAAAAGCTGTCAACAACATTTTCCACTCATATCCAAAGTTGAATTGTTCTACTGGTTCCAATTTATATGCGTTTCTAAGAGCTTGAAGCAAATCGTTCATGGTAAGGAACCTATTAATAATGTTTTATAATCTTTTTTTAGCTTTAGTTTGTATCCCGCATATATAGAATTTAGCATCAGGACAGTCTGTTTCGGCAGAATTCAATATCACACTGTAGACTGCCGTAGAGAGAAAATAACAATACTACGTAGTCCTTAGGGGAAATCGAACCCGCAACCGTGCTGGGCCACGAAGGTCTCCCAGAATTACCGTTAAATTGTAGCTTAAAAATTAATAAATCAACTTCACACTGTATCCCCCTTACAGCAGGGTAGGCAGAGGGAACCTAGTGTTAAGACATTCTATTCCCCACTTTCCGCTAAATTATAGAGGCATTACGTGTTGAGTGGCGAAACACTAGAGGGAAGAAATCAAAATGTAAATTCAAGTAAATATGTCCTTTCCTCGAGTGGGGTTCGACCTACAACCAGTCTCGTTTACAATCACACTTTGTGCCCCTGTACCACTAGGCCTGGCTAACCAATAATATAATTTAAATTTATATAGCTTTAACTAACGAGTACGGCATATTCATACAAAATATGCTTTCTGAACTAAAATTTGCTCCAGCGACACCTGCGCCGGTACAGTTCGGAAATTTACTTGACACAACTTTGGCTGATGCATTATTTATAACGTATATAAATAACCTCACCTCACCACCGTTGAAGAAGAAAGTGCATTTTCCGTAATACTTTGACAGTTTAAAATTTATTTATTAGAAAGTTATAAATTAATTTTGAGGGCAGGTCCTGACGCGGGGGCATAAGCGTGCCAAGCGTGTCAAGTTGTAGGTTCGATTCCTACTCGAAGGAATTAAATATTAAATGCTTTCATTTCCTCGTTTTGGTAACAAAGTAAAGCGCGTCGTTAAGTGCCGCCACTCAACTCGCGATGTCTCTAGAAGTTCTCTTCGACCAAAAGTGAGAAATGGATATGTATTATCATGAGGTTTTTTAAAGGGGTTTTTTAAGGGTTATACGGAACTTTATATTTAGTGAAAAACACTTAATAAATTCTTCAATATTTTAGTACAAAAAGAATTATATTAGAGTTTTTACTTATATTTTTTTTGTATTTTCTTTCTTACGCCTAAAATATTATTTAATCTCGGGTCAGGTCCTATAGTATCTTTTTAATATTTGAGAAGATTTAATTCACTCCACCAAATAAGTTATATATGGAGCTCTAGAGAGACAAAGATGTATTTAATTTAGTTTTTCTTTTAAGTACAAGAATTTGTAAGAGTTTTATTCTTTTACAGAAATACATGAGTTTTTTTCTTAATTGAAAGAACTACGAAACTATGTTTCGTTAATTGTTTGAGAAATTATAAAATAATGGAATTCAACGCCGCATCTTGTCTTACTAGAGAGAGGAAAAACAACTAATTTATGTGTCAGAATGGGGGCCGAACCCACTATCATTGCATTTATAATCCATGGCTTTATTGAACATGCTTATGTCAACACTAATTCAATGTAACAATATTTTTGTAATATATATCTAGGGAGTCAGGTAAAGAGCTATAATTAATGGCTGCGGTCAGTGAACCTAACAACTTAGAATGTGACAAGTTGCTATTTCCATTTAACCACACCGACGACGGTGAAAGTTTATCGTTTTATATTAGATTTTTTTAGTTTCTCGCTGTATCCCACACATAGCAGGGGGAGACGGAGGAAACCTAGGAACCCAGTATTTATATAGTTAAAATGTATTCGGTTCCCATTCAGACACAATGGTTCTAATCTTCTCACTAGAAGCATTGCGTGTTAATTGGCAGAACTCAACGCCGCGCTTTGCCTCGACACCAGTGGCAAGAAAATGAAAATATTATATATTTAATTGCTTCGAATGAGAAAGGAACCCACGACATTTCACGTTACCAGTTTCACTGGCCTCGCTTGCCGACTAGCCTCAAATAAAAAACATTAAATAACTTTCTAAAAATCTTGTTCAACAAAAAATAAAACTTAGATGTAGACTAAAAATTTTTCTATTTGGAGTTAATTTTTTACAAAGCGTTCAAGTTTCGAGACTCTTTCACTGAAAGTTTTGGCTCTATCAGTTTTACAAAGTTTCAAGAGAACTTCGGTAAGTACTAAGAAAAATTGAAAAAAAGTAGAAGAGACTTGTAGTACATATTGTAGATAATTCATGGAAAATAATGATAGTGAAATAAACAAAGCTTGAAGCCCTCGCGGCACAGTGGCACAAGCGTGTGACTGTCAAGACGGCCATAGTTGCGTCGATTCCCACTCGCGGGACTGAGTTGTTTAATATTTGCGTTTCCTTGCTGTACGCACGGAATGCCTCGGACTCGAATATTTTTTGGAAAGAAATGGCGGAACTCAACGCTATGTTTTTTTACCATAGAGAGAAAATGTAAAATATTAATAATTGAAATTCTGTCAAATCAATTTATTAAGTTACAACTTAAGTTTTGAACACAGATTTTACCCTTCTCGGAAGTAAATCCACCCTTCTTCCATACAGTTACAAATAAACAACTAAAATAAATATATTTACTCAAAAAGTTATGTTTGTTTATACTTACATTGTCAATCGTTTGTCGTATTTGCGAGGTCTTCAGAATAAACTGTAATAATCTTCTTGTTATACATGAAATACAAAACGTCGAGTCTAACTATTCATTTGATATTTTTTTTGCTTTGAAGATTTTGCTTAATAGAATCTACTTTTTTATCTCCCCTCTCTATCCTAATGTTTAAATACCTTCGTATTTACCTTTTACTATAAACATAGCGGTTGTAGGTTTGATTCCTAGTGGAAGAATGAATATTTTTTTTAACAAAGAATGTATTGAAAACTGAGCAGAAGCTGGGAAACAGAGTATTTTAACATGAGGTTCCCTCTACCTATGCTACTATATAATACGTAATACAGTATAATACGTAATACAGTATAATACGTAATACAGTACAGAACGTGAAGCTAAAAAATGTACATGTACTTTAAAATAATTTTATGGAATGAATGCGTGCAAAATGCTTTAACCGCGATCATTATACTGTCGATTACATGCATACTGTCCACTACAATTTATTCGTGAATGGTCATTAATGGTCATTGAGGCCAGTCTTGGCGTAGTGTGAATGTAGACCAAAACACAAAGTGTGACTGTAAACCAATTGATTGTGGGTTCCACCACTCGAGGATATCAAATATTTATTTAAATTTATATTTCCATTACTTCGATCTGGTGTCGAGCTAAAGGATTGGATTCCCGTCATACGCCGTATTTAACACACAATGCCTCCAGAATTCGGTGGAGTGCCCTCTGACTATCCCGCTATATGCGGGTTATAACGTGAAATTAAAAAGCACAACCAAATTGGTCTATCACTCTTTCGTTTAAAGTGAAATATTTTTCTTCAATTGCCCCCAGTTTGTTATTTCAAATACAAAATACATTTACCATTGCCAATGCAACAAAGCTTTGTATTAAACATGAAGTGCCGCGTGCTCTTTGACGTTACATAGAAATAAATATACGCTGTAATTGATAGGAGTTTCAAAATACTGTTTCATACTTTCGTGTATTGAAATTTAAAAATAAAATTGCTTCCTTGTATTCCAAAAACAAGACGGTTCTGGGTTCAATGCTCACTCACTCACAATTGGGGGAATGATTAGCTCAATTAAGAGAAAATGTTTTTTTTTTTAATCAGAGTTAAACGCCGCACCTAGCGATACCAGACCGATAAAATAGGACAATTTTATGTATGTGACCATTCTCTAATAGACATCAAGCCCACAACTGTCGCGCTAAGTGAGTGTGCTTTAGCAGGGAAACAGTGACTTGTATTAAAAATCAATTTATTTATTTATGGGTCATACTCATATGAGTGTTATGTTACATAAGCAATAATAAATAAAAGAAAATAGAACTTCATTTTAAATTTGACTATGCCTTATGATAAGTGGATAGTCTACACATCAAAATTAAAAAAAAAATGTGGAGAAAAAAATTCAAATTCCTTCCTTTGTGCCCTTCTGTGGACTGATCAGATTCGTAGTTCATAGTTTCAAAAAATTGTAATTTAAGTTATTACGCTCGTGTCATCGAAATTACACATATTTTCAGCGTACAATATACTTGAGTTGATTTTTTATTGATAATTTTCAAAATGTGCTTCAGCCTTTTTACTATAATTTCTCATAAACAAGGTGTTACTCGTATCTGACTCTTTTTTGTGATCCAAACAATCTTTTAATTTGCTAATATTAGACAGATATAATTTGCTTACACCCATTACGCAAGGTAGATGTGTATTTTTATATTCCAATTAAAAGAATCTTCTATTTTATTCATTTTGTAAAAGATCAGTGAATCTTTCCTTTTTTTAGTGTATTTTGGTAAGTATGTGCTACTTATATTTGTAATTATACAGGCACAGTGGATTTAAAGGAGTCTTTTTGAAATATCACTTGCCATTTCTCTATCCTTGCTTCAAGACCATTGCTGATTTATGATTGGAAAATCATTTCTGTAGGCATATTTTCTGTTACTCTAGGGGTCTATAGGAAAGATGTACGTCCACATAAAATACTATTAATAAAAAATATATGTTGTAGTGTTAAAATCACTTTTTTGTTTATTTATTTATGCTTGCGCGTGTAAAACTAAACTAACAGCTTTTTTGCTATTTTATAATGACCAAAATAAAATCAATATATCGTATATATCTTGAAAAAATAAATGTAGACTAATATTTAAGATTATACTACATATATAGCATTTTACAAGTGTCCTTACAACCTCAAATAACGAAATTTTTGCTTAGCTAGCTTTTTTTACATTTTTCCAGCCACATTTCCCTATTCAAATAGATCTGGGGTGCACTAAAGCAATGAAGAGAAGAAAAAACTAAGACGTTAGACGAGTAGAGCTAAACAAGATGATATTATTAACTAATAACGTGCCATGATATCTATAAAACAAAACATTGATCAACATTGATCATCATCACCAGCAGGTGGTTTACATAATAGCTTCTGAATCATCACCGGCTGCGAGGTGGAAGCTAATAACTGCAACCCAGTTAATACTACTGCAGTTATTACCGATTAAAAGAGCTATTGTTATGTATGAAATATTAATTTCTTAAATATTATTATTATGTAGCACCGGGTTCATTTGAACCCGGCTTGCGTGGGGACACAAGTCCACCACGTAGAGGCCCCTAAGAGAATATACAAATGTTTTACTGTGACGCATCAGCCGGGATCCATCGCTGTGCAACTAGCAGAGATGGTCGCCGGTTATTGCGTAGGAACTATGGAAAATATAGAAATCTAAATTATGGAAATTAATGGACTATGGAATGGAATTTGAATGGACTGGCTACTGGGCTATTGTATGAGACTACCGGACGTCCGCCTTTACAATAGTATCAAATTCAATGGCTGGTGGACGGTGACTCGCCTCCCACTAGATGGGTTGGGACATCGGGGTGGTCCGCTAAGGGTGTAGAAAGGAGCAGCAGCGGAGCTCACCATCACGAGGGGCTCGTGAGCGTGTTTCCCCGTTATTACCCCCCGTTAAAGGGTGGCCTTTCGAACATATAGCTCTTGCGCTTTACTCTGCCGGCCAATAAAGGAAAGCTAGAGGTGGGGGATTCATTACAATTCCCCTCCGGAGGACTCAGGTCCGTGGGGTCACCACTCCCCAACAGCTCGCCACAAGCTGCCCTGCGGTTTTATTATTACTATTCTCTGAAAATTACTGTGGTAAATATGGATCAAAAGTTCAACCAATCAATTTTGGTGGATTAAAAATATAACTTGATTGACACACTTGGATCTTTCTTTACATCCCTTATCCCTTATTCCGATTATCTTTCCCTACAACTTAAGACAACATTTATCTGTTCTATTTCTACAAATTTGAGACATGATCCTGACTTAAAGATCTGATTAAAAAACAGAATTTTTTGAAAATGACGAAGAATATTTTATCAATTTAATTCTATTTATTTATTTTATCAATGTTTTTCGATATAATTGTTGGCCATTCATTATTGAGTAGATATTGTTTAGTTTGATTAAGATTTTTTCTTTTTGTTTTAAGATACTAGTATTTGTTACAGTATCATTATCTTTACGTTAACATTGTTTATAAATTTATTCATTGTTTAAATAAAGATTTTGAGTTTAGTTCCTTTGAGGTATGTAGAAAATAACTGAAACTATTATGAACAAACAAATAATGATATGAAAACATAGATGAATATGCTTGCTACTCAGTAATTGTAAGAAATTATATTTTTCTTCTATTTATTACCTTACATTTTTAAAACTGAAAGAGTCTACTGTATGAATCTGACATTTACTAGATTTTTTAATTTTTTTCGTGACCATATTGATGTCATATCGTAATCAAGGACGTTATTAATCAATACAATTATTATTATAATTAGGAAACCAAACATATACATGCAGCACTAATACTTTATACTTTTCTGTAGAACTGTGTCCCTTCTGTAGTCATCAAAAAAATTGTGCATCGAATATTTTTCTTGGAAACGAATAATGATCTGGTCTCATATTTTTCCTGTATTAGGTTAATCTATAAGAATCAAATGAGAGTGATTTTGGACAAATAATTACTTTTTTTTTCGTACACATTCAGGTCGTGATTTGTGTATGACCCTTATAGACTGTCATAAACTTCGCTTGTTAACAATCTATCGCGCGCAATCTATTGTTAATAATTATAGCGCGCGTCCACTAGTTTACTATAAAAGAGTATTGAGTTTCACGTCGTCTCTTCCCAGAACTATCTTCCGCCCAGCAGTTTCCCGTTGGACTGACAGCTTTGACGTTTTTTACATTACTCGATGTTTAAAAAGATATACTTTTAATAAAGAATACTTTAATTTTGAATTTCGTATTTTTTTGTTATTATTATTGGTTTTTTTTTTCTTTCTTTCGTATGCACGTTTGACGAGCTGTGGGTTCAAATCTCATTTGGGAAAATGTTTATATTGAAAGGTTAACCACGGCTTTGAGTTCCATCACTCTTTAAGCAATGTCTCCAGAATTTGGCAGAAAATAGGGAATGGATATAATAACTCAATAGGAACGTAGTGTCTCAACATTAGATTCTTCTCTTATAGAATGGTGCGGTAATTTGACTTGCCTCGCCTAGTGCGAGCCGGATGAGGATTCATTATTTGAATTTTAAAATACCGAACCCTAAGCAAGACATATAAAAGGAAAATTAGTTTAAATTATAAATCAAAAGTAAAATGTAATGAGATGTACATAAATTTAGCGGATTAAAGATTAAGTTGAGTGCTACATTAGCATTAGACGCAGTTAGATGCGCTAATGCAACGCTATTCAAATGTATGTAGAGAGTGTTCTTGTCTCACTTACGGATATTATATGTGAGCATAAATTGTTTTATCAACGCCATTGTGGCGCGGCAGCAGAAGTAATAACTTCTGACTGTATAAGCGGCTGTTGGTTCGATTTCTACTCGAGGAAATGGATTATTTTCATTTCCTTGCTCTGGTACGGAGTGTACTAGATTTCCTTTGCAATGATGTAAAGTGATATGAAGCTACAAAAAACTTATTATACACAATAATTATAAACAGAAAAAAAATCTATAGGTGTAATCCATAAAAAATACCTGGTTCTATTTTTATCGCCGCTATAGATAGTCAACTCCATTCCATTTACATTCTCTTTTAGATGGGAAAAAAAAGGGTATATTGTTATGGAAATACTCAGAAATATAACGGTCCTTGTGAAGTGTATTGAATTGAATTACTTTTAAAATGCTCGCGGTAAAATAACGGAAGTACTCTTTACTATATCTGTAGATTTTAAACATTTTTATGTTATTTTTTAAAGTGTAACATATGTGGGATTTCAAATATAGCAGGGTAGGCAGATGGAACCTGGGGACCTATTGTTAAGCCACTCCTGAAACTCCTACGGAAATGTGAAAAAGTGTCACTTAGTTCCCAGGTTCCCCGTGCATACTCTGCTATTGACGACATACAGGATGAAGCTACAAATAAATTAAAAGCAAAAAATCATTTTTAGAAAAAGCTTTTATTTAAACGCTCTAAAAAGGAGAAAATAAAATTTGTCTTTTAATTTTCAACTCATAACCTCATCGTACACAATTTATATGATCATATGATTTACTTCTGCAAATAAACTGGTACTAATTTAATCTCAATAAAAATCAAAATCTGCTAAGTTAAATTTTTTAAAGTTTCAATTTAATTAAACATTTATTAACGCGACAAGCTTTTATGATCATATAAATTGTGTACAATGACGTTATGAGTTGATAGTTAAAATTTAAAAGACCTCCTCAAGAAAGACTCCTTTTTAGAGCGTTTAAATAAAAGCTTTTTCTAAAAATGATGTTTTGCTTTTAATTTATTTTTTACTTCTTAGTTACCATAGGCTAGGTTTCTCACACTAGATGTCACATTATTTTTCTAATTATTCTCGGCAAGCCCTTTCATTTGATACCCATATTGGAGAAGTACATTAAAAATAACTATTCTGCCATCTTGTATGGTCCGCCATATTAGATGACGTCACATATTTTATCGTGCATTGTCACCCAAACTAAACGTGTATACAAAATTTCAGCTCAATCGGTTGAAGATATCTACTTCAAAATTAAGATCAAAGATTTCACCCGAACCCACATACATACATTGCAAGCTAAATAAAAGCTTTTAAAAATAATATCCAATGGAGGTAATCAATATTACACCACATGACTACATCTATACGGATGAAAGGTTGTTCTAAAAATAAAAACTGTTACATATTCTCGTTTACCGTCACGTATACTACTAAAAATATTCCCTATGATATTTTTTTTCCTAGGAAAGCATTATTTAATATATTTAGTGGGATTTTAATAATTATCATTATTATTATATGCATTTTCTATACCAACGAAGTACCTACTCTGAAAGTGAGGAACGGAAGTCTCTTAATGGGAACGCAGTGTTTTAACACTAGGTTCCCATGATTCCTACGCTTGCTTTGTTATGTGCTGAATATAGCGTAAATCTAAAAAAAACATATAAAAAGGAAATTTCAGAGTGGAAAGTAATACGAAATGAAAGAAAGCTTAATCTTTTCAATCTACATTGTAACATTTCACACAACACGCCGCGTAAAGTAAAGTTAAATGAAATCGCAGCTTTGAAGTCGGAAACTTCCATAATTTCGGTTTAATACCTACTTATGAGTTCTTGTACTGTACTTGTATGGATATCGTTGCGGGAGAAATTATTTCAGTTCAGTTCAAAAGTCAAATACTGTGTTATTATACTTGGAAGTTAATATGTTTATAATTATTTTATTATCAAACACTTTTATTTATTTATTTTAGCTTCACGCTGTATCCCGCACGTAGCAGGGTTCGAAGAGAGAACTTGGAAACGTAGTATTAAGGCGCTTCTGTTTCCTATTTTTCACTGAATTCTATAGGCATTGCATGTTGAGTGGCGGAACTCAATGTAGCGCTTTGCCACGTTACCAGGACGACGAAATGAAAATATTAAATATTGCATTCCGAACTGGGAATCGAACCCTCGACTGCCGCATTTACATTCGCACGCTTATCCTCCTGCGGTGGGACAGCCTTGTATCTTATATCCTATCTGACATAGAAAAACCGAAAATGACGCGACTAAAGCTAAGCAAAATTATTCTACCGAATCGTGATTGAAATAATTTAATATTATATAAACATTATGATTTTTATTAAAATATACTAAACAAATATAATTATACAATATGGAGCTAAGTAAAGGATTTCATAAGGAGATTAAATTCTTGCGCATGGAATCTTTTATATCTTGCTATAGTCTATGAGGCGATTGCATAAAGCGATCATGTTTTAATATATTAGCAGCTATTGTAAATAGACTACAAAATTTATTGTTACCACTTTTATACTATTTATTTTTTTGATTGATTGTATACATGACGGTAATGGTAAACTTTGAAAATATAAATTGCGAGGTTACGACTCCATTCGTCTCGAATCGTCTTGAATCGTTAAAAAAGGTGGAGAACAAGAGAGAATTCTCCTCCAACTACCTTAATAAACAAGAAAAACGATTGAAATAGTAACTAATTTTAAGCGTAAAATATATTTTTTATTTATTATGTGATATATTAGTTTTACATACTTAATTATTTCTTCAGATTATTTCATAACCTTTTGTTTGTATTAACCGATATTTCATATTATTATCTGCTTAATTTAAGTTCTAATATTTCACATAATTATACGTTAGTTAATTAGCTGTCAGACCACACTATTGGATATTAAGTTATTGAGGTCACGTTGTCGTTGATAAAATTAACTGCTTAGTACCTATACTAATATATAAGGTTAAAAAGTTTGTTTGGTTGAACACGTTAATCTTTGGATCTAGATAGGCTTAATTGAAAAAAAAATCGTAGAGGATATCAAGGAAGGCTGTTATAGCCACAAGACTGAAGCGGCGTGTAAAAGACATTTAATATCAGATATTTTTTTAACATAATTGTGTTTTTTTTAACATGTAGCTTTACACGGTATCCCGCACAAAGCAAACTAGACGCTCTGTTTCCATTAAGATATCGCCCAATTTTGAAAGCATCACATCTTAAATGGCGGAACTCAACGCCGTTATTGTAGTTCTGTAGTTGGATACTATATTTGTCACTTTAGTGTTACTATAGATTATCAATAATTTATGGGATGGCTGTAAATTTGATCACCATTTGGAGTTTTGTTTTCAAAATTCAATTAATATCTAAAATGTGTCTGCAAAATAAACAGAATACCCAATAGAATATGTATATAGCAGAAAATTGTATTTTATGATAAATATCGTCTTATCTCGATTAACATTAATTTCAAAGAGCCTTTGAGGCAATCTTGGCGCGGTGTTATAATAAAATATGTTCATTTTCTTGATCTATTAACGAAAATAACGTAAAAGCCGCCGTTGTGTTCCACCACTTAACAAGCAATGCTTTGAAAATTCGGCAAAAAATGGGAAACGGATATGTCTTAAAGGAAACGGAGTGTCTTCACACTAGGTTCCCAGTTGACCTCTGCCTGCCCTGGTATATGTGGAATGAAGCGTGAAACTAAAAACCCATTCGTTATATTGTAACGAAATGTATACATTTATATTAATTAGAACTATTCCACCGAATCAAATTCAAATTTACAATTCTCATACGCTATTAAATACACCCGAAGTGCTGTATCAATATTACATATTCCATATAAAATATAATATTACAAATGGTGATGATGCATATGAGTACATTCGTTTTAACGCTAACTACATTTTCAATCTGTGAATTCATTGTGTGCGATCAATGGCACGAAATAATAAATATTCATTATAATTATAATATCTATTTAAGGTTAAGGATTAGGCTTACACAAATATTATAATTAAAATTATTATATACATATAATAAATATTTAAGTTTAAGCAAATGTAAATGATTAATAAACGAAGTGAAAAATATATTCAGTCTCCGCGAGTCTCATACAACTGCCCCTTATACTATGTCTGCTTACGAGCAAGATAAAGATGTTAGAAGTGACGTCAATATGAGTCTTAATGCGGATTAATCGTGATCTCTCGCTCGAGATAGGTTTATCTAACTTTATTTTCTCATGTTGAAGAGTTTCAATGTAATGGATACGGAGTACGTACTTATAATGGTACAGTGGTTAGGAGAAAATTAATATTTTAAATAATATTTTAAATAATATTTCTAATTAATATTTAATATGTTAAATTAAATTTAAATATAAGAACGTCGTGGTGCAGTGGCAAAAAAGTATGACTGTAACGTGAAATATTTGTTTACGTTTATATTTCCATTTCTTCGCTCTGGTGTCGAGTTGAGGTCAAGGTCAAGGTCTGAGCTCTGCCACTCAATACGCAATGCCTCCAGAATTCGGTAGAAAGTGGGAAACGAAGTGTCTTAACACTGTGCGTCTACTCTGCTGTGTGCGGGATACAGCGTGAAGCTGAAAAAAATAAATATAAATAAATAAGTTTATGACTCCATCGTCATAAACTGTATAGTTATACGTATTTTAGGTGACGATACAATATTATGATATAATCGAGCTGATCTGATGATGATGAAAGGATTTATATGAGGAACTCTTCGGTGATTATAACTATAAAGTATTTAAATTTAGGCTCATTATCAATTTAAGCATGTTTTTATTAGTTTATATTTATAGTTTTGTGTATTGTTTAGAATGTATTTTCACTTTCTTTCACTAGGTACTCTCTCTGCTTACTAACCATACACACATTACACAGGAGACGTTATTAAAAAAAATAGAAGACCTGTCTAAGGGGCAAGAAGTGACAATATTTTGAAATTGACATAAAATTTATTCTAACTTTGAAGATACATGCATAAATAATTTATAAGACTGTAAAATATCAATAAATATAAGGATATAAAACTTTTAGTGTATGACTGCGTATCGTAATAGTAAAATAACATTCGATGTTTATAATAAAAATACAAATAATAAATAAATTTTTAACAAAAAGAAAAACCTAATCAAGTCAAGCTAATGCTCCAACACCTTTACTACAATATCTAATTACTAAGCCTGTTTGTTTTACTTGGCACCGAGGACTTCAAAATTATAAAATCTTTGTACAATTATTTTTCACTTTTTAGTTCGTTGTAAGAATTCGGTTTTTCTTTTTGTCAAAAATTAATTTATTATGTTTTTTTTTAATATAAACATCGAATGTTATTACGATTTTAAGTGATGGGTAGATCTTCAAAAGATGCTTCTTAAACGAGTGGTGATGGTGGTGGTAGTGGTTGTCAACGAGTGGTTGTGGTTGTCCTATGTGAAACTTCATTTAATTAGTTATTATTTGTGTGCAAACTAGAATAGGTTTTTTGGTATATTGACTAGAACATACATAAAAAATCTCCCTTCAGAATTTCCCTTTTTTGGAGTTGGTTGAAAATGAGAAAATTCTCGTTTTGAGGTTGATTGAAATGAAATGCAACGATCAGGAATTTCATTCTGACATCAATTTAAAAAGTTTTTGCTTGTAACTATTACAGTATGATTATTTTTTTACGAAAAAAAACTAACTTTCTCAATTTTTACCGAATCCCATCATCGAAACCTAACCAAACTTTCACCAAATTATCCTTGAAGTGTTGAAAGAATTATCCTTGAAAGAATCATCAAAATCGGTTGGCGCGACATTGAGTTATTCGTCTATTTGTCGCGCACATACCTAATGCAAATTTAAGACTTATCTCATAGATACCATTGTCAGACATGGAGCAAAAAAATGGGACCATTCGTGAAACACTACCTTTGAAATAAAAAAAAAATATCAAAATAGTTTCACCCGGTCAAAGTTATGAGGTAACAAACATAAAAAAAGAATAAAAAAATACAGTCGAATTGATAACCTCCTTTTCTTACAGAAGTCGGTTAAAAATACTATTACTTGAAAGCCGGTTAAACCTCCGTGGTGCAGAGATACAGCATCTGAATCTAAGCACAACGGTTATAGATTCGATTCCTACTTGTGGAACAAATTTCATCCCTTTTTTCAATACAAAGCCCAGAGTTGAGTACTGCCGCTCAACACAATGTCTGGACTGACTACGAAGCGGGAAGTGTGATTAGGCACCTGTTATGACTAGATTCCCTATGTCTGCTAATCTAGGGTAAAGAATTCGGGACGCGTGGCGAGTTGAGCAGTGGAACTCAACTCTGGGCTGCGCCATGCTTTGTCTCGTTACCAAAGCGAAGGAAAAAAATAAAAAATATTTCATTTTCTCGAGACGGAATCGAACCTACTCGCGTTAACATTTCTTGTATATATTGAGTCTTTTATTATTTATTATGGCTTGTTTATTGTCGTCAGAAATTATGAATATAATACTAAAGTAAACTTATATTCCATAATGCATCTCTAGAATCAAAATGATTTAACTAAAAACAAATATACTCGTACAATTATTATTTTTAAAAAAATACTTATCTTCTTCTATATATATAAAAGGACTTGTCCTCACTGACTGAGGTAAGACGCACGCACAGCCGTAACCGCTGTGCGTAGAAACGTGAAATTTGGACAGATGTTTACTTTCGTAATCTGGACATCCACTAAGAAGGGATTTTGAAAAATTTAAACCCTAAAGGGATGAAATAGGGGTTGAAAGTTTGTATGGAATTTTTTTTAGATCACCACCGATTTTTATAAAATTTGAAATTTAGACTTTTAAATAGATTTCATTGAACACGTGTTTAGTCGTTTTTTAGAATACACCTCGTAAGGGTGCAAATAAGGGGTTGAAAGTTTGTATAGAAAAATCCTTAAATCACCACCGATTTTCATAAAATTTGAAATTTAGAATTTAAATAATTTCATTGAACAAGTGTTTTATTGTTTATTATAATTCACCCCTAAGAGTACAAATAAGCAGGCTAAGCTGCGCGCGACCACTAGTATAATATATAGTCTTAACTCAGACCATTGTCGCCGTAGTCAAGTAAATTACTCTATCACACGGTTAGCCTGAAGGCATCAGGTAATTCTGTCGCAATTTTTCTTCAAAAATGAGGACTTTAGAACAATAATAATCTAAGCTTAAAAAAAATATACTATATATGGGATACCAATTCTTAAATAATAATAATACATTTGATTTTAAATGAGAAAAACGTTTTAACGTGACTAATCATTTATTGTTTTTGCAAAATCGAGTTTTATTATGGAATTTTGTAAAAGAGAAAATTAAATATGTAAACTACTTTATTAGTGCTCTTCTATACTAAGAAAAGATTTACCAATCTCACCTAATTAAATGATTATCAGTCCAGTTGTTTCGTTTGTGTGTTATTATTTATAGTCACTCATTAACGGAAGAAAATGTTTAAATGTTTTTACTTAAGAATTAAATCCTCATATTTATAGCAACCTGTGTGTACAACGCTTACCATATACAATAATAGAGTATAAATTGTAGAGAAAATGTCACAAGCTACAAAATAAAATGACCAAATGATGAAAACAGGAAGTTATAAATATATTTTGATAACGGAAGCAGCAACGACAAGTTGGGTTTATATCACACTTTTAGTATACTAGACGCCACAGTCATTCATTTGAGAGCTCTATTACTTATATACAACGAATGTGGATTCAATAATTTGTTATGTAATATATAAAATAGGTTATGTAATATATATATAAATAGGAATGTAAAAATATATTATTATGTGTAAATTTTTAACCATCTTATTTACACGGTTCATAAGCAGCCTGGTGATATACAGATACACAGAAAAACAGACACATGGACAAATAGCGAAGTCTAAATAATTCCTTTTTAGGATCCCTTTTAGGTTTTACCATTTGTGTATGAAACCTTAAAAGAGAAATGTGTGAAGATGGAATTAAACTCAATTTCAAAGTGGTAAGATTCAACGTTGAATTGCGCCACTTGACTTGACTTTTGAACTCAACTCAAAAATTCTGAATATTTCTAAAATTTCTCAGAGAGTAGAGAAGGATTGTGTCTTAACACTATGTTCACTCTGCCAACGCCACTTGATGAAGCATTTAGTTTGAAGCCATAAAAGGATATTTCCTTTAATAGAAAATGAACCCACATTCATCACTTGCAATCTATCACGGCCCATCAAAACAACTTCTAAGGAAAGCTTATTTAAATTTCATTTAAGTAGTGATCATTAATTCTGACCAACATACTTAATTAATCCCAAAGTTGAATGGAAACTTGAACTTTACTTATTAACGTTGAACTTCCGTATACTATAAGCAGCTTTTGCACAATCGACAAAACTTTTAAAATTAAATGGAAGTTGGTATTTATTGATTTATTATTCATTTATTTGGTGGAACTGAACGCCGCATTTTGACATGGCTCACATGCATGTCAAAATAGACATGCGGCTGTCTTTACTTTATTCTCCGATAAACGAGGCCGTCGCGTCGTGGCAGGAAAGTATGCAGTAGCTGTTGATTGTATATGCAACGAGTGAGGATTCATTACCCACTTGCAGGAAAAAAACTTACATTTCCTCATTCTGGAAATAAGCAAAGCAAGGCATTAGATTTTCTCTGACTCTTCTGCAATAGGGGATAAATTGTGAGGAATTCCGCAGAAAGTGGGGAATGGAAGTGTCATAATAGCAACAGAGTGACATAACAATAACTTCCCAGGTTCCCTCTGCTTCCTCTCCTATGTGCCGGAAACAGCGTGAATATATAAAAAAAAACTATTATTACTATAGTAATCAGAATGCAGGACACTCATAATGCTTGTTGGCAACACTAGAGCCATACAATCAGCTACTCTTCCACTTGGTTTTAAGCCAAAACATCGAAACGTGAATGGAAACAACTTTAATTATCTAAACTGGTGGTGATTTGTCGTTTTACTTGGTTTTTAGGACCAAAGGCCAATCGAAAGAGAAGGAAATAAAAAAACCATTCTACAATATCCAGCCCACATTTGAGATATTGCTTGTGACAGACAGAACTCAACGACGCGTCTCCGTCTCCGTCCACCAGAGCGAGGAAATAAAAAGGTTATAGACCATTCATAACCGTGGGTTCAATTCCCACTCAATATGTATGGATCTACGTTATAGGTTCCATGTTTTTTTTTTTATCGAGATACCATTCAATTTTTTATTATTATTTCAAGCAAAACTAGCTGAACATCACACTGAAACTATTTAATAATATTTATAGTATATTATTTTCTCAAAGCCTACATTATAAATAGATTTTACGTCTACAATTTTAATGAACTTCAAGGAACAACAAGCTTTCTAATGCTTTATTCGCTTCGCTTCGAGCGCTTTCAAAGATTATCTAGTTCCTAGCAAACACATCGGATATATTAAGTTTATATTGCGCGTCGTGGGAAGTAGAAAGTCCACTTAAATTAAAGTGCTATTGCTATATTTAGCTTTTAAAGTGTTCAAACAATAATAAATAGTCGTAGCGAAGGATCACAAGCGTGGCTTCGATTCCCACATGAGGAAATTAAATAATTAACATTTTCATTTCTTAAGTATGCTGTCGAGGCAAAGAGCGGCGTTTAGTTCCGCCACTCAAGTAACCGACGGTTTTAACACTAGGCTCCCTTTGTCTACCCTTCTACATGCAGGCACTGTAGTCACTGCATGAAGGTGAAAAAAATGTTATCTACAGTATCTATACAAATATTATAAATATAGATATATTGCCGGTTGAGTGACTTAACTCATCGCGCTTTATCTTGTTGCCAGAGTAGAAGGGGTTAAAATAATTATTGGAACTGAGTAAGAATCGAGCTGGTAACCACCGCGCTTACAACCAGCACGGCCTTTCGGCCTTATATAATTTTTACAGTTTCTATTTTAAATTCAAACATTAACCGACTTTATTATGATTATTGTGAAGCACATTAAAGTTTAGAGCGGCATTAGTGTAAATTACCTTTGCTGTCTATTATCTTTTGAAGTCGTTGAAGGAGGTATTTATTATTAAATAACAATAACATATAATGATATCTTAGAAATGGAAAAAATAAAATTTCTTTTTTATTATATTCATTCTCATTTTTTAAAAAAAAACTGCTTTTATTTCTATAATTTTCCTTTTTTTATTTTTTCTTTTTCCTTTCGCACAGGTGGGATAACGATTTCCCAAAAGAAAGAAAGTTATAGACAAAAAATTGGTTGCAGATTTTTTTTATGTATCTTTTTTATTTTAAATATTTACTTTACTTGTTTAATTGTTTTTTAAGTAGTTTATAATATAAAAGCTCAAACATTTTTAGTTAGCGATTAAAGCTTTTTTTTATTAATTTTTAGCAACGATGAAAAAGAAATGTGATAGATTTGTTCTACATTAAATCTTTTATTCATATTCTAAAAACTTTTGTTTGCTTATTGTGGAATAACGCTAAGAGAAATGTTAAAATTGAAATGTATTTCTGTTATTTTTATACTTTTCATACAATAATAAATATAAAGAATCTTATATTTTATATCATTTTAGTATTCAAATAATGTATCTCAGTTATATTCGAGACTCTAATGGAGAAGATTAAGGCTAGCTCAGTTCTAATGTTAGAAACCGTTATGTTTCTCTAACGCGTTGCTAAATGACGCCATTACGAGCTAACAGATTGTTATGTTAAAAAATAGTACATTTAATTCATAGATTGTGAGGAAGAGGGAATGTTGTTATAAGTCACTTCGTTTTACCGTTTTCATTGTAGATCGAGATATTGTATATATGTGTTGTATATAATGCAAATGTCTTAATGGAAATGTGGCACTTCACTACTGTGCGGTTTTGTAGGAACTTCCTTCTACGCGCCACGTAACTGTGGAATGGGTGATGGTGAACCTACGGAGTGTTTCCAGGTTGATATAACTTACCTTTAAAAAGCGCTTCTATCTCCACAAACCATCAAATGACCCGTACGCTCGTTTGCCTTGTCTTTTCCATAATAAAAATCCTGATTATCATTCAAATGAATTTATTCTCACACATCCCATATCTTTGATAGTTAAAAGCTGTTAAATATTATTATCTTTTATAGATTGGACAGATGATTCATAATGTAATAATTATAAATATGAATTTACAGTTTATTATGTACAAAATATATTATATGAACAAAAAATCATGGAAAGATATGTCAATCAGATTAAAAAAAGAGCCAAAATGTATTTCAGAATCTTATACAAGTTATACTTATACAAGTTATATTTTATATGATATTTATATTTATACATATATATTGTCCATCAAAGGCCCACTCAGTCTACATTGTGTCTCCATAAAAAGGAAACGGTCCTTTTGCATTATTTAGGGTATAAAGCGAATATTTTTCAAAGTATCTAATCTATCTATCGATGGTCGTCTCGGCATTCAGTTTATGTTATTTTTGAAAGCCACGACAAAAGGGGTAAAGTACACCCATAGTTCATTCCATTTTCCATTTCTGGTCACGTAACGACCACTCTGTTGCAGTCATTAGGGTAATTTATAGCATACGATACGGGTACGACTTTAAGGTTATTTTTTTTATAATATTATAGAGGCCTTCTCGGTGTAGCAGCAAAGGCATCTACATTCGTAAAGGCAATGGTTTCGATTAGCAATCGTGGATGAATTATCTTCATTACTCGTAAAGCTCGGCGTTTTGACTTACGCTATTAAACACTTATCACAATTTTTGCGAAAAGTAGAGAGGTACTGTAATTTGACATATTATATGTTATGTTTTTTTATTATTATGTTGAATTATCTAATTAATTTTATATAATTCAACATATTATAAATATAGAATTATATAAAATTTATATTTTATAGAACTGTGATAAATCGGCACGACCCTAAAAACTTAGCCATTTTTTTTATATCAATAATAATTTTGATTAACGCAATAATAAAAGAACAGAACAGAATTTTGATTGGCAATCATTGACAATGGTATCTTTGACATAGACGGTAGTGAACATTTTTAAGAATTGTGATATATTAGATTCTCGGATGTTTTCTGAGATCCACTTTAAATTACTTTTGGATGACCTTGGGATTAACTGTATTATATTTATTGAAAAATGAAATGATAACTTTAAGATAATCTACGTGCCCTACGATTTCATTTATCTCCAATATCCTTTAACTTAATGTTTTTTTACTTTTTTATTTTAGTGTTTTTTATTTTTTTTTCTGTTTTTTTTTTGTATTTTTTTCTGCTTTTTTTGTGTTTGTATTTTTTTAGAATTTGTTGTTACCATTTTGTTCCCCTAACGTGTACCCCTAGCGACGTATTATTTTTAGCTACCCTAACGCCACACAGTTTTCGACAGGATACCAGTTCTTGACTTGGGTGGGAGATTCATATTGTAAATT
Organism: Heliconius nattereri; assembly: GCA_013403645.1. NCBI lineage: Eukaryota > Metazoa > Arthropoda > Insecta > Lepidoptera > Nymphalidae > Heliconius > Heliconius nattereri. The sequence continues at coordinate 1,516,267 of JAAIXI010000215.1, read as the reverse complement.
TGTATAGTATACTGTGTTATACTTACCAAGCCCCATATTTTGATACCCATTTTGATGGGATTGAAAACTACATTATCCGCCATTTTATAGCGGTGGCCATCTTTGATTTTGATTTTGTAAAATGCACTGAATTTTACTTGACAAGCCCTTTCATTTGATACCCATATTGATGTGTTTGAAAAAAACTAAGTTGTCCGCCATCTTGTAGCGGCAGCCATCTTGGATTCACAATAATATTGAATATGGATAATTGTATTGTCACCAGAATCAATGTCGTATATCAAATTTCAGATCAATCAGTTAACGGGAAGAGGGTTAAATTTCAATTACTAAATTTGACTCAAACAAATAAATAAATAAATAAGCAAACGGGGTGAGCTAAATAAAATCGTTTAACGCAAGTTTGATTGCATACAACTTTTTTATTTGTTAATTTATGTAGATGACATTTTTTGACTATTACCAATTTTACACCTTTATTTAATTAAAAATATAAATAATTTTATACCAGTCTTACTTTTTGAAAAAAAAAAAATTTACCTATAACTGCCGCTGGGTCATTTTTGTCCCGCCATTTTTATTTTATTATTTGAGGGTATAATTTGACATATTTTCATGCCTCGGGGACGAGGTGGAGGTGAAAGGGCGATGTGGGTGCGGAAAAAAAATGTAAAGTAGGTTTAGCAGTCAATGCCTAAGTTTTTAGGGTTCTGTAGCTTTTAATGAAAAAAAAACCCGTATAAGATCACTTTTTTGTCCATCCGTCTGTCTATGCCTTTATCTCAGGAATTCCTGGAGAAATCGATTTGATATTCATATGAGTACATGAATAACAACTATATGACGATCTACAGTCCCTTGATTTCCTGAAAAAGCGCCCTTAAAAAAAGATATGACAATTTATATAGTAAAAAACGTGTAAATGTCACTATAAAGGAAATCAAATTAATAAGGCACTTTCAGTTAACTTAGAATTATAAAATTTGGCAGCTAGCATCTACATATAGTACTAGTACAGGAAAAAATCTGAAAACTATACATTTATGCATAAATCTTAAAAAATAATAGCCTGAAAAGTGGGGTAAAATTGGTGTCAATACTAAATTTTGCCGCTAGTTCAAGTAAGGTAGTAGATTAAAGGATGACTAAGCTAGGCTTGAATTTCAGAAAAACACTCGATAACAAACGTGGGCAATTGTAGGGTAGGTAGAGGGAACCTGGGAACCTAGTGCTATGCAGTCCACTGGCATTTTCTGCGGAATTGTGGAGGCATTACCACGCAATGTTATAAATCATCTGTGATGTATCACGGATGAAGAATATATTAATGCATTACTTGGCCTAATAATAATATTAACTAATTTCAATAACTTATAATTTTGTAGAAGAAGATTCAGTCAGTTGTCACGACCTTAGAACGTATTTGAAATATTTGATTCTTTCTTTGTGTTTTGTTTTTTGGTACTTTTATGTTTGTCAAAGAAAGAATAAGAAGTGATTATTTTACGAATTATTTAATTATTTTTCTTTGTATTATACCAACGACCAACATAGTAAGTAGAATGGGACAAATTTGTCACGACGGCGGTTCTAGGGGGGTCTCAATCTTCGGCACTTCTAGTGTTAAAAACCGTACACATTATCCTATTAAAGAATTACGGACTACGGCCGCGCTAAATTTAAGCCTATTTCACTGGAAAAAGGGCTTAAATTTACCTACTAAAGTACTAACATTATGAAATAAAAAGTAAACTAGACTAGTTTCACGCTGTATCCCTAGCGGGATAGTCAGTGAGAACGGAGTGCCAAATGCTGCGGTCTACAAAGCTGTTTGCGGTTACAAAGTTTTTATTTAATTTATCTATAAATTCTATGCAAAACTGCACAAAAATCAAAATAATATGCAATTTTTATGCTTATCTCGTATTGTACTATGTAAACGGACTTCCAATCTGACTACGACGTGGACACTGATCTATTGAGATGTATTCGAACAGCGGCGAGTATCGTGTTCAGAGTGTATTCCTTCTCAGCATGTCATAAATATTCTATGAAATAATCTATGGTTATGAATATGAATTTTGAAGAATTTTGGTGATTGTAGGTTCAATCCTATTTGTGGGGCTGATATTTTTAACTATTTTCATTTTCTCATATTGTATCAACACAAGCATTTCGAATCAGTTCGAAGCAATAGTTTCTGAGATAAGAAGGTTCAACCAAACAAACTCTTTAGCTTTATATTTATACCATTAGTATGGATTTGTAAACTAAAAATCTGAATTTGTTATACATATTCATTTTCACGTTCATGGTTGTTATATTTTGCATAATAAATTTAGATACACGTGCGTTTGACATTCATTAGTGGTTTATGTTTCGTTTAGGCTGAAATGCTAGTATAGTGGTGGGTAATGATTATAAACGACTTGGACAATTAGTTCAGGGGTCGTTGGTTAGATTCTTACTTACCATAAATACTCACTATTTAACTAACTTACTACTAAAAATAATTACTACGACTCTTTTTTCAATGAAGAGTTACTATAGACTCTGCTCTACCGAGACTTTTCTGCTTTTTTTCTGAATGTAACGGTATAACAAAACGCATCAACGAAAACATATGTTAGTTACTACAAAGAAAGTCATAAAACGGTTTAATGCACCTCCTATATACGTATACGTGTTTCTGGAGTAGGCAGAGCGGGCGTCATGCCAACATCTGAGAGTAATGCTTTTGGTTCTTATGATGTCATCATTTCTAAGAAAGATATTCTAGTTTTGCTCTGGAGCAAAAATTGGAGGCCAGGCATGGCTCAGGAGCCTTGTGCGACTGTAATAGTGACAGGGTCTGTATGTTCAATTTGCTTAAATATTAAATGATTTCCTCGCTCTGGAATTGAGTGGCAGAACTTAACGCCGCGTTTTGTCTCGTTACCAGTGGGAGCCAGCCCAGGCCCTAAGCCTGGATATATTCATACCCTCACAGTCGTGCATCGGCATAAGCGTGTGGGTGTATACGCGACAGGTTTAAATCCCACTGGAAGTAATGAAATATTACAATTTTTCTTGTCTTAGCTCTTATGTAGATGCAAAAGCGCGGCGTTGAGTTCCGCCACTCAATATGCAATACCTCCGGAATTCGGCTGAAAGTAGGGAGCGTGAAGGAAGTTGAATATGAAACTACAGCTGGAGTTGAAGTTGAATATGAAACTACAACAAAAGCTAGTACAAAATAATTTATATACATTTTTCTTATTATACAAATACAAAAGTAAAAATCGAGCTATTATAACGTAGGGTTAATACGAGGTTACTGGCGAGCGGCCAGAATAGGTTTGTTGAACGAAACCGTTGTTTTTTATGTTATTTTTAACTGTGATTATTAACTGGACTTTGCGGGGATGGAAGGAAGTTATGTAGCGTTTTTTAATAACACGAGCTGTTGGGCAAAAGAATAAAATGACATGGACGGGGGCAAGCTTAATAAAAGATTTATTTAACTTTTGCCTTTATTTGGTATGTGTGAAATGTTGCTAGCTCAATTTGATCCATTTTCAGGGTCCGACACTCCATTCACTTCTTTAAGGATAGTAGACGTTGAAAAACGGCAGCTATAGTCTCTTACTACAGGTATTTTCGAATAAAAAATGATTTGAATAACTTGGATTACTCTAGAGTGTGGATATATTTAATATATAAATGTTGCAACGATATAACATATTCGTGAAGCTGACAGTCTCTTTGTGCTGCTGTAGTATTTTTATTATTATTCTACAGATAAATAATATTTTTCTTGTAAGTAAATTATATGAAAATGAAGTGTGTTAAATTAAAAATGTAGATACTTCTTCAACACGTATCAGAAACAATCTCTTAAAAAAAGTCTATTTCATTTCTCCTTTTTCGGAAAATAAAATGTGGCTTAGAATTGTGCCTGTCAACATTGAGTGCACTCAAAATCGAAATCAAATATTGTGGACAACCCATAAATATTAGTAAAGATACAATGTTGGAGATGCCTAAAAACAAAAAAAGGTAGAGATATAAATACATCTATCTAAACAATGACAAACGGGAAGAATGATTTATAACCAACACGTAGCAGTAATAGGGTATCATTAACACTTCAGGTACGGTACCCTAATAAAAAAGACAGCCAAATTGGATAAGGCCGTTATCTTATAGATAAATCCGAAAACCAGATAGAATTTAGTTTTTCTATTTATTTCGAAACAGACGTCTTCAGAGAGTACTATGACAAAGCTATAAAATGAGGTATTCCTTGGAGTTGGGAACTTTTGTAGAACAAGGTTACTACAAGTCAAGCTAAGTAGACAAGCTGTCTAGTTTATAACTTTTGAGCTATAAGGTAAAGATTCAATTTCTTATTGCCACTTTTGCTGTATACTTCTGTAGAGACTAATAGTAGCTGCGATAGTTGTGAGTTCGATTTAGGCGTGATCGTGGCGTTATTTCTGCCTCCAGAATTCGTCGGAAAGTGGGGTACAGAAGTGTCTTAATGGGAACGGAATGTATTACCACTGGATTTCCAGGTTCCTTTTACTATTCTACTCTGCTAAAAATATTTTGTTTTACCCTGACTAATTACATACATACATCCATTGGCTAAATCCAATGCGTAATTACTTCAAAACGCGACTTATCATCACAGCCTCTTTGCCTACTTTAAAAAATACAAAATATATGTAATACAAACAAAATGTTAAGTATATACATCTTAAAAGGAAAACTAATTTAATCAAGAAAAAAAGGCTTTTCATCCACAATAATTGTCTACAATCCCGTTATCACTCAAAACGTAATGAGAACACAGCGTTGGCACAAAAGCTTTACATAGCAAACTGTTCCATAGCTAGTTAAACATTTAACCCTTCCACGACTCGTAGTAAAAAAAATCATTGTAAGGAAAGAATTATTTTTGAAGGTATCTGGAAACTTAGTATTAAGACACTCCATTCCAATTAATACACTTCCGTTCACGCCACTTCGACTTTCCGCTGAAATATAGTGGCATTGCGTGTAGAGTGGTGGTACTTAACGACACCTCCGAGGAAAGTAAATAATAATTAATTTTTCCTAAAAAATAAGACAGAAATATTTCCTATTGTAAATTACTGTTTTGGATTTTGAAGTACGGCGTTGAGTTCCGCGACCGAGCAATATCAGTAGAACTCAAGAAATATATCAAAATTTCAGCATTATTACACAAAAGCCTTTCATATGACTGCCTACTTAAACATTTAACTGGTCGACGTCTGTGTGGTAAAGAAAGACTCCTTCGAAACGTGGGACCTGAATACCAATGAATTTATTATAATAACTGTTCAATAGAACTCTACGTATTATTATTGTATGAAGCAGTCGAAAATTTGGTTTGGTTTTTTTCAATGATTATAGACTTTATATCTTGGATATAACATTGAGGATGAATTAGCATTTATTATAGGGAACCTAGAGTTGAGATACTCCTTTACCCACCTGCCTATTTTTTGACATTGCCCGTGCTTGTAATTTTTAATTTTTTTATGGATATTTAAAATAATGTAACATTACTAATACTTGTGTATTGTTACTGATAATACTTGAGTATCGCCGATAATTGTATTTGTATTGTTTATATTACAAGGTTCATTATACAAATATTGAAATTCGGTGTTACGTTGCCTCAAGTTTTCGGCAGAAAGTGGCGAACATAAGTGTCTCCCAGGTTCCCTCTGCCTATCATGCTTTATAATTATTTAATTTAATACTATATATAAATACTATTATATAGATAAACTATTTAATTTAATAAGTACATCTCTTGTATATTTATGACTTAGAAAAAGGGACGGAAATTACTATATCATGAAAATTTTATTCTAAAGAAATGTACAAAGTATAACAACGAGAAATCAAATACATATAAAATTCAACCATTGTAAGAGACAAGGTAGCGGCACAAACGCCCGTTTCGAGATTTTCGGGGAAACTATTCTACAACTTTCCTCTAAATATTTAACTTGACTTACTTTATTTTACTTGATTTCATGGTTTTAATCTACATTTTTTTCTTAATTTCGGTGTTATTTCAGTATTTATGTAATAGTTAAAATACATAAGTAAGCGGAACTAAAGGGGCTTGTCGCTGACAGGATACTGATGAACTTGATTGAATGATTACAGTGTTCATATACGCCAGACATAGTGCAGGGGTACAAGCGTGCAAGTGTAAACGTGACAGGTTCTGGGTTCGATGCCCGCTCTAGGAAATGAAATATTTAATATTTTCATTTCCTCTAGTGACGAGACAAGCACGACGTTAAGTGACAATGATACCTCTAAAATAGACCGAAGAGCGCATTTTTCATTTCATTTCCGTAAATCAACAAGAAATATCTCAAAACTTTGCATAACCTGCTTTATACGGGATACAGCGTGAAGCTACAAATAATTATTAAAGCTTCAACAGAATTTTAAGCTTAAAATAAAATTGTATACCTACTGGTATGGCACAAAGTAAAAAAGCTAGCTGTATCTAATAGAGCCATTCTGTACAGTTAAGTTTGGTCTCGCCGACCGATGTGGACGGTGACAGGTTGAGCTTGAGCTAGGTAAATAAAGCAAGTCTGGACTATGCTTCAGCCTTAGAAGAGCATAGCATTGTGATGGAACAAGTTATAAGAGGATTATGTTTCTATTATTTAAAAAATATGGGAATGACTTTTATTAGTCAAATATAGAATATTGTGGGATGAGTAAGCACGACAGTTGTGAATTCCATTCGCGACAGTAAGGCATCCCAAATGAGTAGCGGTACTCAACGCCAAGCTATGTCTTATACCAGAGACAGGAAATGAAAACAAATTTTATTTCGTAGAGCCAATCTGTCGCGTTTACAGTGGGAATGCCCAATGACAAGATATATAAAAGAGTTTTAAAATTAAATAGCCTAAATTTACATCAAAGAGCTTAAATATATATTTTTAAATTTTAATTTCAAGTTTGTACCATAATTTTTTTTGTACCTTGTGCAGTATTGTCGGCCAGAGCGCTCTCTAACGTCTACTTCTAAACAATTCACCGAACAATCCGTTGTTAATGTAATATAAGTACCACTTATAGTATACGAACCAACCGTAGCAAGCAAATACGAACATTTCCTATTAAAAATAGAAATATTAACTTTTTAGTTAACATTGCTATTCTTAACCGACTTTTTTGAACAAAAACAATAAGAAAATATCCATGTTCAATATCTAGTGAGAGACTTAAAAAGAGGATTAAATAGAAGTTCTTTCATTTTGGAAAAATGCATGGGATGCAAATTAATGAACTAAGAAATAGTATAGAATAGGAGTAATACGGACAACACACAGATGAAATTATTGAGCCTAAGAAAGTTGAAAATTTGTAAAAAATCCATTATCTTAAACTCTACGCAAACAGTCCATAAAAGTCATACACCTCTCATCCATAAACTCAAAAAAATAAATTAACATACAAAATTTATAAGAAAAATCATACTCAAAATAACATTTCTATAATAAAAACGTCACATAACATCCAGAGCCACCGGCAGGCGTCAGGTAAGGGTGTCACTGACCCAATTGCCATTTTCCAGTAAAAGCAAGCGTACGAGTATATACGATTGCCGGTCTCGACGCCCTACTTCTGGATGACTTGAAACTGTATTCGTTTTCGTAGTACTGAGCATAATGGCTCGAGAGTCAAATCAATATGTTAATTAGTCGATCTTAATGAGATTTTTTTGGCAGCACATAGCAAGGCAGAGGGAACCTGGGAACTCTGCTCCCATTAAGGTACTTTCCAAGGCGCTATACCTTGTTATGATATTGGCAAAATTAAAGTATTTAATATTAAATGTCCTAAGGTGGAAATTGAACCGCACGCTTGCGCCTCTACGACACGACTTGACTCGACTTGGCTTATATTTTATATTTAGGTTAATCTACAAAAATGGAAAAAAAAGAAAAATAATATTATAATCATTCAACCAAGTGGAGATCGAACCTACAAACGTCTTCATTGTAATTATGCCACTGCGCCAATATGTCTTCACGATATAAATATAGAAGCTACCTATATCATCTAAGAAATATTCAGTCACTTTTTCATACCTTCCTTATTTCCCTTGCGGCGTCGACATCGACCTTAATGACGTTACTACACCAATATATTGTGGCTTTTGCTCAAGTTGTAAGTATTATGAACATCGAATACTAGAAGAAAGCTAAAGATTGTAATTCTTTAATATTAACTACTACAAGAATGACGGAACTTAACGCCGCGCTTTGTCTTCTTACCACAAAGAGGAAATGAAATGATAATATAAATATATTAATTGATCCATGAAGTCATCATCCACGAAGGCCTTAGAGCTCTATCAACAACATGTTTTTATTTGTTTTTAATATGTCAGTAGATTTTAACATACAAATATAAAAGGACAGAGAGAACCTTGTGTTGAACACTCCATTTTCCACTATCTAGCCGAATTCCAGATTCTGTTGAGTGGTGTAACTCAACGCAGCACGACACTAAATGCATATTAATTTAATGTATTATATAATATAATATTATGTACTGAGCATTAATAACGTATAAACAGTCAACAGCATATAAAGTAAGCTTGTTAGTATAATTAGTTATATTGTGGAAAATCCACGTGGAAATACATTTTATATGAGATCTGACCGATAATGCGATTGTGACTTGTTTGCTGCGGCACTAGTGACTTTTATAATGGACATTTTTTATGTTCAATAAAACATAAATAAATACATATTTTCTTGCGCGGAAAGTGATGAACGGAAGTGTCTTAACATTAGGTTCCCACGTTCTCTCTGCCTTCTATGATTATCTTAATTTCCTTAATCTAAATGTTTATTTGACAATATTTGTATAACTTTTTGACTAAAACATTTTTCTACATTTTCAAACTATTTTTATTACTTTATTTTGCTATTTATTTATTGGCGGTCATTTCGTTTTACATAAGAAGAGATAGCGGTCTCAACTACACTATTCTAGAGTTCTGATAGTAGAATCGCATCTCTTTAAAACGGCTTAATGAATGTAGTTTATCAACGTCTTTATAGAAACTGGAACTGTTAAATCGTATTTATTTGTAAATATTTGTTGTTGAATTTTAGAATAGCATTGTGTTATATAATATATCCTGTATATATTATCTTTTTCTCTTAAACAAACAATATCCTTTTAACTTTACAGATATTTATAGAATCTTTTAAAGATAATATCGTTTCATATTATAGGTGCAATCATGATAGAGCTAGGCGCTCTGCCAACATTTTACTATTCAGGTAGCCATGATATAGTTGTAATGGAACTATCAAATTTTGTAATAAATTTAGGAATAATAAGCTTCAGGTTATATTTTGAACATTTTTAAAGTATTGTTTCACACTTACAAAAGAAAAATGGAACGACTTGCCACTTCCTATTAGACGTTCCAAATCTTTACGTATATTTAAAAAATCTGTTAAAGAATATTATCTTAAGACCTATACTTTATAAAGACGTTTGATTATTCTATTTACTTAATATATATTTTGTTATTATATGACATCAATATATATTATATATGTATATTATTATGTATTAGTCTATTATATTACTTTATATATTGTACTATTTTATAAATATTTGTGTATTAAGTTTATGTATTAGGATAAAATATTATTTACGTATGTTTATTTAATTACACCACCCACTATTTGTTTTAAATTTTATGTCTCCTAACGTCAAGGTTGTCTGGAAGAAATCGCTAATTAGCGATAAGACCGCCTTTGTACTTCACACTATGTTATTAGCTTATAAGTACTAGATGTAGTTTGAAACTTTGTTTTCTTCTGTTTGTGGTATAAGTAAATAAAAATAAATAAAAATATTATTTTAGAAACGTATAAGAATTAGAATCCCGCTATTATGAAATTATTGCTATAGTAAATGTTAAGTTTCAATATCATATTTTCCCGTTTCACGTTTTTCCCACATATATGAAAAAGCATGAAAATAGCTCATTATCCGTTTTCAATCCAAACCAAAAAGTACATTCGATCAATTTTTGACCTTTCATAGTAAAAATTCTATCACAATCAATTTTTCAATTTTAGTAACGTGCTATCATTTCCTTTACTTTAAACTCTTTCATAATCTAAGCCTTTTCAACTTTTCAGGTCAGAGTAGCATTGCTGTTCCTGTGTAATTATTCCAGTTTGTCGCGTCTTCAATCCTTCGGCCTCGTATATTATATATAGGGAAATAATTTATGACGCTCCCGCATAACGTATATGAAATGTTTCACGCGGTTTCCTTTTGGAAACGAACGAGTTATGGGCGGGCAGCGATCATTTGGGTAATAGAATGACTTCGAAATAAAATCTGCGTCACGCTTTATCCTGCACACAGCAGGGTAGGCAGAGGGAACTTAGTGTTAAGACACTCCGTTCCTCATTTTCCACCATATTCCGGAGTCACTGTGTCTTGCCTCGACACGAGAGCGGAGAAATTATTGGCCTTAAATTCTATAGATATATTGTTTAGATAATTTCAAGCTTCATCGTTTATTTAGTGGAGTAGCAAGAGAGAAGGGAGCACCCGGAATATCTGTTTCGCTTCGCCTACTGTCTTTAACCTCTTCAGATATGCCCTCCGGAAGGTTCTCTTGATTTTTACATGAACTTCTCCTCGTCCTCATGACCGAGCCTCCCCTATGTGACGGTTTTTTGGGTAGTGGGTAATTTTTCAATGAAAAATAAATATAAAATTGAACATTATTAATAATAAAAAAAATCTTGTCATTTATCAACTCCAGACTTTTGGACAATAATAATTACACATAGAACATTGCAATTGTAACTAAATATTAAAAATAATAACTTTATTGAAATTAAAACTATAATATAATTAAAACTATATTACAGCTAAAATGATATATTTTATAAATATTTTGAAGTACATTAAATTCTCGTAGAGGCATATTAAGAGTACATTAAAAGAACATTTCAAAAAGTAGAGCAGAGGTCTACTCACGCTAAAAGCGACAATTATACGGCGAAAAGGATTCAGCCAGGATTTTAGACTAAGGTGCGTTAAAATGCCGTACAGCTTATACTTTCTATGGATTATTTTATAATGGACTATAGAAATAGACATTTGTTTTTCATATTTACTTAGAAAATCTAGTGGCCAGACACTCCTTTTTAAAATTTTCAGTCTGATTTCGAGATATTGCTTACGATATATCTTATAAAAAGCAAGCACTATACTGGAAATAATTTAATTTAAATATTTTTGTGTAAGAACTTCTAAGGAATCTTATCGGAATCTCTCAACACAATTCTCTTTGCCTACTAATTTTTATTTCTTTTTTTCTTCTTACAATTACCAACAATTGGACTATGGAGTCATAACATCATGTAACTTAATAACATTATTCAATATTTTAAACAAATATCTAGTGGAAAGTGGGGAACGGAGTGTGTTAGCACTATGTTCCCTCTGCCTACCCTGCTGTGTGAGGGATACAGCGTGAAACTGTTTTTTTAAAACAAATAATAATAGATTCAAATTTTCAATATCATCTTGTACATACCATTCCAACTATTACACTTGGACCAATCGTGACGTAAATACTTTGGCACGGAGTAAGAAAATTTGTATGCGAACGAAAGGCGACATGATACAAGAAAGAGAAAGCAAACATTAATAAACGTGGTTTACGTAACGGCGACGCTTAGCGGTTGAACAAAAACCATAATAATATACGAGTATACGCTATTAAATCCGCACTGTTAACCTTGTTGAGTAATTTGTAAGTGTGGGCTGTTAGTTAGGAGTGGTTTCGATCTCGATTAAATAAAGGCCGTCGTTGGATTCCATTCCCATTCCGGGGAATGATATATTTCATATTTTTTTATTTCCTCGCTAAGACAAAACGTAGTGTTAAGTTCCGCCAGTCAACACGCACGTAAAGTGGGGAATCGAAGTATTTTAATGGGAACGGGGTGTCTTAGTGTTAAGTTGCCTTGCTATGTGCGGCATACAGCGTAAAGCTAATCAAATGCAGTACGGTATTTAAACACCCTAAAAATCGCTATTTTTTTTCTCATTATCGTTAAAATTGCTAGAAATGTAAGAAATCAAGAAATTTATTTGATAACCGATGTGTCCCGGTATCATTTATATAGGACTCTTCCCTTATTTAATGATTGACAGAGTATTTGAAATAAAGCGTCGTAGAACGCTGGAATTAAGCATGCACCTAATTAGCCTTGAGAAGTAACGTAAAAGGGGATTTCCCCAAATTTCTAATAAATTTTTTTTGAAGTTTCATGCTGTATCCATTATATAGCAAGGTAGATAGAAGGAACCTGGAAACCTAGCGTTAATACACTGTCCTGTTAAGACACTTTCCCACTTTTCGCCGTATTTTTGAGGCTGTTTGCATGTTGAGTCGCGGAACTCAACGCTGCGCATAACCTAGAAATATATTTCAGAAGAATTTAGTCTTACAGAAAATATTAAAAAAAATATTGAACATTTGAATTGAATAAATTTATTTCTTCTGTTAAATAAAATGAAATATCTGTCTATTATTATTTTAAGTATAAGTTTCAGTCAGTTTTTAATCCTACATCAATATTGTTCTATCAAGATCCTCGCCTTCAAAGAAAAATTACCGCAGAACAGAGCTGGCCGTCTAATAGAGTAATTTACTGGATTCCGGCGCAGACAGTCGATTCGCTAAATAAACTACTTATAAAAACTTTGAAGATAAAAATCTGTATATGAATATAAATAGAGTTATTTATTTTTTATTTAGTTATTTCTTAAAATATTACAGTTGAGGTCGACGTGAGGCAGGGCACAAGCGTGCGACTGCAAACGTAACGGTTGGGGGTTCAATTCTCACTCGAAGGAATGAAATATTAAATATTTTAATTTCCTCGCTCTGGTAACGAAGCAAAGCGCGGCTTGGAATTCCGCCACTCAACACGCCATGACTCAAGAATTGTGAAAAATGGGCAACGGAAATATTTTAATAGGAACGGAGTATTGTAGCACAAAGTTCCTAGGTTCCCTCTGCCTACCCTGATATATACGGGATAAAGCGTGAAGTAAGAAATAATAATTTAAAATTTGAACCAATACCTACTTACTGAGATTAACACGTTTAACCACACAAACAATTCAACTCATTATATTCGTATAAATGTAGTTGATTTCTTCTAGTTTAGTTTTATTTTAACTCCACACTGCTTTTTTCAGCCTGTACATAGTAGGGTTGGCAAAGGAAACCCGGGAATCTACTATTAAGACACTCCGTTGACATTAAGACGATTTGTTCCCTATATTCCACCTATTTATCCAAGTCATTGCGTGTTGGCTGGTGGAACTAAACATCGCCTTTGTCTTGTTAGAATTCGCTTCTAACAAGGCAAAGTCGACGAGACAAGCAAAAAATTAAGTATTTTTTTAACCGACTTCTGTAAGAGAAGGAGGTTATCAATTCTTAGGTTATCATTTTTTTTTTTATGTTTGTTACCTCATAACTTTTGACTGGGTGAGCCGATTTTGACATTTTTTTTTATTTGAAAGGTGAAGCTTCCTGAATGGCTCCTTTTTTTGGTCCATGTCTGACAATGGTATCCATGAGAAAATCACATAAGTGTTAAATTTGCATTAGATATGTCCGTGACAAATAGACGAATAACTCAATGTTGCGCTAACCGATTTTGATGATTCTTCTGAATGATGAAAGGATAGACTTCAAGGATAATTTGGTAAAAGTTTGGTTAGGTTCCGATTATGGAATCCGGTGAAAATTGAGAAAGTTTGTTTTTTTTTGGTAAAAAATTGATTATACTGTAATAGTTACAAGCAAAAACTTTAAATTGATGTCAGAAGTGAGATTCCTGATCGTTACATTTCTTTTCAACCAACCTCAAAAAAGAGGATATTCTCCTTTTCAACCAACTTAAAAAAAGGGAGATTCTCCATTCGCCCGAATACTTTTTATGTATTTTCTTGTCAATATACCAAAATGTTACTTTGTACAAAAATAATACCTAATTAAATGAAGTTTTACTTAGGACAACCACAACCACTCGTTGACAACCACTACCACCACCATTACCACTCGCTTAAGAAGCATTATTTGAGAATCTACCCATCACTAAAAATCGTAAAATAAATAAATTTTGAACAAAAAGAAAAACCGACTTCTAACAACGAACTAAAAAGTGAAAAATAATTTAACAAAGATTTTATAATTTTGAAGTCGGTGTCAAACTAATGCTACAACCTTACTACAATATCTAACTTCAAAATTATAAAATCTTTGTAAAATTATTTTTCACTTTGTAGTTCGTTGTTAGAAGTCGGTTTTTCTTTTTGTAAAAAATTAATTTATTCATTTCCTCGAGTGGAAATTGAACCCACAATCTGTCGGATTTACAGTCGCACGCTTGTACCCTACGCTACAACTGGCCCTTTCTAGTTTAAGCATCATATTAGTTTATTTCAAGGCCAGCGTCCGATCCCGTACTATCAAATTGGCAGATTCTTTGTGAACTAAGCGAGAACGTATTTGGGTTAGCTTTGTCTGGATTTTACGTTTCGTATAATGTAAGAAAAGGAAATTGGGATAGTAGGGTAAGTCTAAAATAACCCGGCATTTACTGAGTTTATGTTACTTTTATCTTCTCTTTTCTATATAAATTCTGTTGAATTGTTATTATTTACATGAGAATATAGTCGTCTTAAGTCACGGCGACAATATTAGATCCCGTAGCTTCGAATCTCATTGTTTTTTAATTATATAAAATACAAAAGGAAAAAATAGAACACTTATAAAGGCCACTTCGTTGTCAATTCTTCTGTCCGTCTGACAAGATATATTTCTCAGGAACGCGTGGAGGTATCAAACTGAAATTTATATCAAAATATTCAAGTCTACTGTACCCTTAGAGCTGTGAAAAACAACACAAATTTCTAAGCTAACGCGACCAAAAGATCTATCCGTAGCTGCAAATTTTTGAAACTCGCAAGGAAATCAAAACCTACAGGGTACTTCCTGAGAACTCGGACTCTTGTAATTTGATACGAAAAATCGCGAAAACAAAAAAAAATACGTATTTAATAGAAAAAATCATTATTAACTTATATTTGTATGTTATTTCATACAAAATAAGTGCACATGCCTGTAATAAGATTTGAACCCACTATCAACCTATTGTGCACTTGGTCAACTTTTATAAGTTCAGAATCAAATAGGTTTATTTGTTGGACAGTCGACAACTCAGTAGAATAACATTGCCTGTTAATTCGTGGAACTCAACGCCGAGATTTATCTTCTTACAACACCAAAGAAAAATAATCTTATTTCCTACATAAGAATTCAATCGACAACCGCGGCGTTTACAACCAGACGCTGTTCCATCACGCCTACCTCATATTTTATCGTCCTTTATATTTATAGTCATGAAAATAATCCTTCTTTGATCCGATGGCTATCAAAGCCATTATTTCGAATTTCCTCGTTATTTTTGTTCCTTAAATCAAAATAAAAGGAAACGAACCGTAGTTGTACTTGTGATTACATATGTATATAAAGTTTACTCTATTTTGGCTCAGTTTGAGTTTGTATAAAAAAATAGGTTGATTGTGGGTTTAAATATTTTCTTTTTTTTATTAATTTATTTTTAGTTCCACACTGTATCCCACATATAGCACTGTAGGTATGAGATGTCTTTAAAATTCTGCGGAAATTGGTGAAGAGAGTGTCTTAACACTAGATTTCTCTCCGCCAACCCCGCTCTATGCGGGATACAGTGTGATGATAAAAAAATACTCGTTTTATTCAAGAACTTAACAATCGTAGTTCTATCCTATTGTTACAGCGCCCCTTTTAAATCTTCAAAAGTTGAGGAAAAAGTGTGAAAATAAAGTAAAAAATACATTTGCTAAAAAAAGAAAAGGAATACTCGGCTATAGAGAGCTTTTTGGGAATTTTCCAACAGTTTTGTTTGTATAATATAGTTGACGTTTGAACTTATAAAGAAATACATCACTTTGTTGTTTTTATACCACAATAGTATTAAAGAAGAGGCCAGTCATGGAGCAGAGGTACAACTGTGTAAATGTACACAAGGCAGATTGTGCGTTCGATTCCCACTCGAGATAATGAAATGAGAACGGTGTCTTAACAATAGGTTCCCAGGTTCCCTCTACTTTGTGCAGGATACAGCATAGAGCTAATCAAGCAGCTGAATGTAGCATGGAAGGCACTCAGCCTTATTTTATCACCAATCTAATGACCATGACCTCGGAGCCACGAGATATTTTTTTATCGTCAGTCGTACTTTTCCATTCATATACAATTATGGATAGTACCGTCGATGGGCAAGTCCGACTCGCACTTGACTGATTTTTTATATAAAAACGTTATATGTTAATCTAGACCTTGAATTACAGAAATAAACAAAAAATGTATCTTAAGCAAAGAGAAAGTTTTATTCTTCATATAAATTCAAGTGATGCTATAAACGAAAGGGCAAATGAACGTTACAAAAGAATGTAAACTCTTAGAACTTTGTCCTTTTTTTCTGTAACTCACCCATCCACCCATCTATTTGAGATCTGATAAATTATAAATATAAATTTTAAACAAATATATACGGAAAACACAGAAACAGCCTCGAACAGCACCTTAGAAGTTCATAACTTCACATTCATTATTTCACGTCTTCCCGGGCTAGCACAATCGATCTTTAACATACTGGTACTTACATCACATACAAAAAATATTTTAAAATATTAATCCAGTGCCACTATATCAAGAAAGTAACATTAAACTTTCTACAATATAAAGATATTATTAAATTATTCTTATCTTTCACAATAATACAGCCTACCAAAAGTTTAGAAGAAAATTTTTCGGCTAATTCAAATAAAACTTCAAGGCAAGATTTCGTCTTACTCTCTAATTATCATACTGTCGCTTATAATTGAATATACAGGACTTTGAAAATAGACCTTTGAGCTGTTTTTTGTAATTTTTTAAACAGTAACATAAATTTCGACTGATTTTATATATTTTTGGGCAGCGCTTGACGTTTAAACGTTCATATAGCAGGGAAGGTAGAAAGACTCTACCAAAAATACAGAAGAGAGTATAGCTTAGAACATACACAACACGCAATGCCTCCAGAATTCCACGAAGAGTGGGGAACAAAAGTATCTTAATGGGAACGGTAAAACTCTCCGTTCCTAGGTTCCCAGTTTCCCCTTTGCCTACCCTGCTTGGTACGAGATGCATAAGCCTAAAAAACCTGTAGCTTAATCCGCTAAAGCACTTGGACAGCTTCCAAAAGATTCCCGCTACGTTTAAATTTTACACTGTTAAAAAAAAAAAATTCTTTCATTAACATTGAAATAAATTTGAGAAACTATTTTCTTATGCCCAACGAGAAATTGTTATCCATACACATTTCAATATCAGTCTAACCCAGACAAATTTGAAACCAAGTAATAGCTTTCCAATACCAATTGGCAGGTAGTCTAAGCGCCCATCACTATGATTGCTTCTGTCGAAGGTCTAAAATATTGAAATTAAAAATTGGTTTTGTCTATATGGAGACGGTAGCGGGTACAATTTTATTAATGGTTGAACTGAAAATTTATATTCGTTTTTTCGACTTTGCGAAATCTCTGCGCCAGAATTGCCTTAGACATAAACATGTAAATAAAATAGCAAGTATGCCGCAAACATACATAATAACATATATCAAGCTTTATATTTTAATTGAAATAAAAGGTAGAGCAGAGTTTTCTTAGAAGCATTTTCTCTAATAGAAAAAATAGACTTATTACTTACGTAATAGATACTAAAATTGACGGGTTCTGGTAATAAACTGGTATACATTAACAGTACAAAGTGAGTGCAGAAATGTGCCTTTTATGATGCAGTTTTATAAAAATTATAGTCATTTGTTCAAGCTAAGTAGTAGTTATATTTTGCATAGTTGACTGCTTTTACTTTTAAATAATATTTTTAAATGAATTTTGAACAATGAAGACAAGTCATGTTATGATTAATTAGAACGATTTATACAGTATTTTTTTTTCTTATTTCTTGATTTACTTACTTAGAAATAAATGTATATGGTATATTTTATAGACGTATGTCTAATTAATAACCATTTAGGTCATGTGATTTTAATATTTATTTGTATTCTAGATGATGAAATTAAGCGTGATAAGTGATTTGGTATATACACGAGGATAGCGGGTTCCATTCTTGCTTAAGGATGTTTTTTTTATTTATTTGGGTAAAAGTATATATATTCTGAATGCAATTTTTTAGATCCACTTAGAGTTTAGTGTTAAATCATTCCGTTCTTCACTTTTTGCTAAATTTTTGAGACATTGTGTGTTAAATAGTGAAACTTAACGCCGTGCTTTCATCAGAGGAATGAAAATGATTTAAATATTCCCCGAAATCGACGCCCTTTCATCTTTCCATTGAAAATATTTACCACATATTTATTAGACACCTTAACTCACATCTTTCCTTCTATCTTTTTAATAAGATTTCCTTTCTTACATTCCTTTTTAACTTATTCCTCTTTTACACATACATATACATCGTAATGTCACTCCCGTAATAATAGCACCATGTCGGCGCTAATACCACATTGTAGACCGGTGTATTTGCAGCTATGCTCACATTCCATACATGCACGAATGTAAACTGAGTTTAGCTAAGTCTATTGTAGGTATCAATGCACGTGTTTTAGGGTTCCGTATCTTAAAAGAATTGAAAAATTGGAACCTTTATAAGATCACTTTGTTTTATACCTTTCTGTTTGTTTACATCGTAGTTAAAGCCAATGGTGGGCAATTTCCCGATGACCTAAAATTTTAAAATTTGTTAGGAAGTATGAATGTACAGACAAATTAGAGACAAAAAACATCATTAAAAGACAATAATTTTTTTTTATTCCAATTTCATCTTCCTGTCCTATATGGAACGAAAAGCCCAAAGTCTTTAATTTTACGAATATGCCTCGAGGGTTTTGTCTCCCACCCTCGAATTTCATTATCAGAACAGCTCGCCGATATCATATTCACATAACATACTAGCGGCCCACCCGCGGCTTCGCCTGCGTGAACTACGTTATTATTAATTTCTGTCTCCATGAGTACCTACGTCCTATAAGTGACGGCCATGCAAAATTTGAGACTCCTAGCATTTCTGTCCAACGAAGTTTCATACAAGCTTTCAACCCCAAAATAAACCCCTTAGAAGTCGAATATTGCAAATTCCCGTCTTAGCGAGCACCTGCATCCTATAAATAACTCCTATGCAAAATTTGGGATTCCTAGCATATGTAGTTTCTGAGATTTCGTGATGAGTGAGTGAGTGACCTTTTGATTTTATATATATAGATTATTTTATTGTCTCCTAAGCTACATTTCTACGTAGCTTAGAGGAAGTTATCGTCCAAGTTCAATTAAAATACAAATATTAAAAGTGGATGGTGCTAAAAACAATAAACACTCCAACTTTTTATATGAAATCTAAACTATTTCATTCTATAAAACTTATTACTTTAGAGCAATCTATACTAAATAAAATTCCTTTCGTAGTACACAAAGGGGTTCCAATAACGTATTAGATGCTGACACGAGGTATTATCGGATCGTGAGAACATGGCATGCGGCATTCGCCTTTCAGCTTACTTTGCAAATTCTTTACTTTAAAACATTGATATTAATTGAATCATATACTTTAGTTTTATATATTTTGTATTATTTATAAGTCTTCTGTATTAATTGTGGATTAATAATAAAAGTATAATAAAGTATACTGAGTGATAAGTCACTTCTCGTACACAAAGTGTTAGTTCATTTACTCAGGGAGGCTTTAGACTATATTGAATAATATTAATCGTTTCCAATCCATTACAAGTCTAGTTACCACGAGTGCTTAAAACGTACCATATTTCATACATAAATGCCAACTCTATCGACAGAAGATGCCTTTGCCGCTGACGGTATCTCTGAAGTAGCCAACCAGTGTCACTGTAACAGAGAATTAGGCCAACAGCATAAGCTTCACGTCCAAAAAAAAAATCATACATAAGCTAATTATTTTCAATTCGCCAAGCAGACGAAGCCACCTACAAAAATAGTATCACAAATGATTGATAGCACTTCCTCTAAATGTTGTTTTCAGTCCATTAAATTTGAAGACAGTTAATCTCGTAGTTCTGAACTCATGTTATTCAGTGATACTCGCGCAAGACAAGCGTATTGTTACCCTCACAGTCACTCAAGCTAGAACTATGACATTATGAAGATATGAAACATGGTAGTGATGTGTTGGTACTAATTAGGCTTATCGATATTTTAGATTTTATAGTGGACCAACAGTTTCACGGCATTCAAAATCCAGCATGATAGGGAAAATAATATTGGGAACCCTCTGTTTTTCATTTTTGCCTCAATTTTTCCAGACATTACGCGGTGAGGTTTTGAACATAACGCCGCGCTTTGTCTATTAAAATTCGTTCCATTATATGTCGTCATCAACTTTTTGCTGTTATTTATATAATATTGCAAGAATTTATTGTAACACTTTAAAAAAAAAATCGAACATAATGTTAAGATTAAATTTGATTTAATGTCTCAAAAATAAAGCGAAATGTGAAGGTAAAAAAATATTTTTTAGGACGTTAAGTACTTAAGAGTATAACGACTTGGTTAAATAATTACGTGTAAGTATATATAAAAACTAAATAAAATACTATGTCAGGGAAGTAGATATTTTAAAATATATATATATATATATATATATATATATATATATATATATATATATATATATATATATTGTCATTCTTAGACATTAGAAAAAAAATTGAAGGCATTGTGTTACTCACTTCAGTCCTTTCCCTCTCATCATACAGACAACTTGAGACTTCTATGTAAATATGATAGAACATTAGATATACATATGTAGAGTTGCTCTAATGTCGGTATTTTTTTAAAATTATTAAATGAATATAACTTAAATGACATATGTAAATATTGATTTCGTTATTAAGGGAGAATTTTTAATGAAAAATTACATTTAATACAAATGTTGTTAATATTTTAGTGATTGCAAAAGCGTTATTTTCAATTTTTATACTTTATTTTAGCTTAAAAAGGGGTTTTAGTTTTTTACAAGATAAGAAATATATTTTTTAAAGATTACTGAGATCCCTAAATGTGTAATAGATATTCCCTTTTCTTATAAAAGATTGTATAGATTTTTAAATAAGCATTTTTTTTAAAAACAGGAATGCAACCTCTGACCCTTGCTCCAGTTCACAATTTCATATTCCAACTTGCGACGATAACGTCTTATTTAAGGTTCCATAATTTATGACATCGTTAAGTTACTTCAGCGTTTCAATTACATAAAAGAAGTTCGAAAGTGTTGTAATAAAAATATGCTATCATAAAACCGTTTATTGACACTCAAAACGATCTACAAACGATCATAGTTTATTCATATATCTACTTTATTCACAAAAAAAATATTCTAAACTTTGTTTATTGAAATCCACAGCAATATTTATTCCATGTTATAGTATAATGTCTCGTAAATACTTTTATCGCTAACGTAAAAATTGACGTTGGCGTCTATCGAATCGATAAATCTATAGCTTAATATCGATAGTTGTGTGCGACAACATTATTTTATGTATGCTTGAACTGAACAAAGGGTCTTTATAGTCTTGTTTATCGTCGACCGCTAGCGTTTCAAGCGAAATGTTCGTTTAAGCCATCTCCATCCGAAAGGTCCTTGAGATTTGTAAATTATATAACTACTCTGTGGGCACTAACTATATAATATGCTCGTAAATGTTGTTTAATGTAATTGAATATATTATTTAAGCTTCCATAAATTAAGTAACCACTAAAATTAAGATTGTATGTCTTTCTATAATGAATATTTCTTATTACAAAAACATGAAATTTAGTATTAAATATTTTTTAATACTAATAAATATGGCAACAAAACATAAATTAAATGAGTAATTTTATTATAATTGCAATATTCGCGCTCGTCAAGTGGCTGAGCACAATGCTAAGCTTTTTGTTTTTATCAAAGCGAGGAAATGAAAATAATTAATTTCTCGTCGTGGGAATCAAACTCACAACCGTCGCGTTTACAGCAGGACGTAGGTATGACGGTTTCTAAAATAGTTCTAAGTTAGTGATTATAAAAAATATATATCTAAGTGATTTTTCATTAAAAACTTTCTGGTGACAATATCTGGAGGCATAGCTTACTGTGCATTTGTTATATTTTTTTAAATTTCACGCTGTATTACACAGAAAGAGAGTAGGCAGAGTAGGCAAAAGAAAACTAGTATGAGAACATTTCACCGAATGCTGGAACTGTATGACGGAAGGTAACGCCGCATTGCCACCAGAGTAAAGAAATGAAAATATTAATTGTCCTCAATACAAATAGGTTTATATAGGTATGTACAATAATCTTGAAAATCGTTATATCTGCGTGGTTAATTTTATTTTTACGTATATGAGCGTGTACTTATTCATAATATGATTTATAAAGAAAGTTTATGAAGTAAATAAAAAACCTTGTTTTTCTTTGAAATATAATATTTAAAGTTGATGGAATATTTTTAACTCTAATATTACGGTATTAATTTTTAGCACTGGCACTATTAGAACAAAATATGTAAAATTTCTCCAATAAAATAAAATTAAAAAATATATATTCGTATATTCATAAAAGAAAAAACAATAAAACAACACACATACATTTGATTCTTTAATCAATAATCTTTACAATTGAACCATTAACGTCCATCCCTAAAAACTTTCTTACTTAATATACACTTTACAAGTCGAAATATCAAAATCACACTCTCATTTCATCGATCGCGGCCTGAGGTAAAGTAGTCGAGTGTATCGATTTACCTCTCCTCAGAGTAGCGTGAGGAAGTCTTGGCTCACTAAAATCGGTCGAGCCATTTGGATTTCTCATATCCTGATTACTAAACTGATTCAAATTCTTAGGTAGCGTCCCATATTCGGGATAAGTGTTCGGCAATCTAAAACTACTGTTCAATTTGCTCGGCATATCTATACTTAGAGTAGGACTTGGAGTTTTAGGACCTTTGAAGTTCATGTTGGCCAAATCTATTTTCTTTCTATTCTGACGTTCGATATCAACGACCAAACTAGGCGCTATATTGGGATCTATATGGTAATGCGAATGCTTTCCGGATATAGTTTCAAAGTGTTTCTCATTGAAACGCTGTTTGCCCCGAGACCTTGATTTGTCCCGTTGATAATAGACCCCGGCGAAGATTAATACGTTCAAAATGAGGAGTGAGCACCCAATAGCGATTGTTACACTTAAAGCTGTGGAATAAGCCGCGTAGCCTGCAGCTTCTAGATTTGCCAGGGTATTATCTGTAGTGGTGAAATTTAGGTCTCTATTCGGAATTATTGTGACACATGTAGCCAAAATGGTGTCTACTGTAGTCAAAGCAGTATCGTAGGTTATGTTTTTCCTAATTTGGTCATTTTCTGTCCTTGACAACGGATCTGGTCTGATAATGCCCTCGTATAGATCCTGTTCGTTGTAATTTTTGAATAGATTATGCCGAGCTGAGACGTCTTCCATACCGGTTCTGTGGAGCTCGGGGATTAAGCGAAGCCACACGGATAGCTGATGCGCCCGGAAATGATTCTTCATTCGGGGTTTTATTCCTGTGGAAGTAAATTTTAATATTACAATTGATTCACCTTACTCTTACTAATATTACAAATTAGAAGACTGATTGAGATAAAAATGTACAATAACATTGAAAATTAATCGTAATAGGTATATACGCTACAATTTATAAATAATTTATAACTAGATCATAATATAAAAATAAATAAATATTTAAGCAAAATTGCGTGTGGATCGCTAGTTAGTATATATTTTTTCACGCTACTTCACGCTGCATCTCAACTTGTAACAAGGTAGGCAAATGCCTACTTGTAACCCTAGTGTTTACTTTCAGACGCCGCAATTTTTCTTGTTCACAGAGGGTATTTTCCCTCTATATATACATTCCCTCGAGTAGCGTTAACAGTTAGACGATCATATATATCTATAAATAATACATTCTAATAAGACGGCACGGTTGTGAGTTTTCAAATAGAAAATAATAAGTGTAGCGTTAGATTTAGGATCCCAATAGGAAGATTATTTTAATATTAAAGAAATAATATTATTTTTTAAAAGTTTGGTAATATGTTAAATATTCCATTTTGAATAAAAGAATCGCAACAAAAATCGATGTTTCGTAATATTTTGGGCTACGTTTGAATGCTTAAATAAATTTACATTTTAATAGCAAGGCTTTGGTCTGAAATAACTTTGAATGGAAATTAGTTGACTTGTGGTAAGGTAAAGAATAAAATATACGCATAATTTGCATGTGAAACATTTTTTTTTTATTTATATAATTAAAAGTAAGGGCAGAGTGTGTTTTGATAGTATTGTTTTAGTATTTCATTAGTTTTTTTTTTCTAGTCTAGACAATTCCATTACATGTACAAAAAAAATTCAAAATATTGTAGAGACCAGTCGTAGCGAAGTTGCAGAACTCATGACTGTAGACAACGGTTGTGAATTCCAATGTACTCGTAATATTTTATATTTTTATTTCATGGCTCTGGTTTAAAAGGCAACATGCGGCGTTGAATTCCGCCACTCAACACGGAATACATTGAGTGGTAGAAAGTGGAGAACGAAGTGTCTTAGCACTAGATTCTCTCCGCCTACCCTACTACATACAGCGTGATGCTAAAAAGGAACAAAAAGTAAACAAACCATGAATATTTGAAGCCAAAGGAGGTCTTATAACCAATATATAAAATTATATATGAGAGTATGAGATTTCGAATACCGTATCCGGAATTTTTGATGTAAAATTCACTTTGATAGCATATTTCGTACCCTTCATTCTTAGCTTTTCCTACGTGATTTTTGAAATTATTAACAATTTAATATTTTATAAGAAATTATAATATTAAAAGTATGTAAATTAGAAGCTGTGGGGTATGGGTCGTGAGATGCATGACAATTATATCGAATTCAAATTCCAGGAGAGTTTTATTTAGCTTCACGCGGTATCATGCACATAGCAGGGCAGGTAGAGGAAAGCAATTGTTAAGATTGGAGATCTATTCTCCACTTTCCGCCCACTTCCTAATTTTTTTCCGCATTTTGTATTGTCACCAATGAGAGATGATGGAGGAAATGAAAATTTATTCATTCCCAAGAGTGAGAATGTATAAAATAACATTAAAAATGTAATTATACCACCGAATGTCAATCGAAGTCGTTGTAGTAACAGTTAAATTGAATTTTTAGGTTCTGAATTTTCTTTCACTACAACATATCTCTAAAAATATGGAGTGTCTTATCACTATATAAAATGTACTAACCAATTTCAAGATACTTTTGATGTGTAGAATCGTATTCTTCCCAATTAATACCGCGAAATTTGTTCTTCTCTCTCGACGCCGGAAGGAAAGCCTCTTGCCGGGTATTATCGTTAGGATTCCTGGGTACAAAAAGGAGTACTACAGTATATGGATATATTATTTAATGTAATATTAGTAATAATTAACAAGTTTATAATATCACTTAAAAATTAATAAGCTAGAAAAAATCCTTGTATTTATTACCAGAAATTTATAAATATTAAAAAAAATATAAGTGGCTCATCTGTTAGATCCTCCTGCCTGGCATGGGAACTGAATCAACGATCTTTCGAATAGCAGATCGGTAACTCTCCCATAAACTCCAGCAGTATGTCGATAATAAAACAAAACCACTTGTTCAGAAGTTCGAACAATAAAGACACGTTTAGATAAAGCTTCACTTACGCGGTCTTAGCGAAGTTCGCCACAAACAGCATTATTGACTCAGATAGTGATATTTCTGATTTGGTATAATTTTCGAGGAAATGAGCGAATCCTTCGACGAGAGGTGCACCAAATATGTAGGGTAGTTCTTCACCGTGAACTGCTCCCATTCTCTAAATAAATAATATTACATAAAGAAGAATATCAATATTTAGTAGAAAGTGAGGAACAGAGTGTTTAAGCACCAGGTTCCTTTGCCTAACATGATGTGCGGGAAAAAAGATGCAACTATTTATAATACACCTCTAAGTTAAAAGAAATAAACACTTTTCAAAATACCAACCATATACAATACAAGAATCGAATTTTTATCATCTAACTTCTAAAGACTACAGTTAGTGTTCTTCTTAAGACGTATAAGTCTCGTTCCAGATAAAGTAGACAATCAACAGAAATAATAGATCGTATAAACTTTATAGCTGGTTTTAGTTATATTTTCGGTCATAAAGGTAATTATGTTATTATGTAAGTAATAGTGGAGTGACTTGATGGCAACGACTTTGAAAATAAAAAAAACTATAAGATGACGAGGATGAGTTGCGCCACTCAAAATGCAATGTCTCGGAAAATGGAGAAAAATGGAACATTAGGTTTCCTCTGCCTACTCTGCTATAGAGTCAAATAAAAAAATAAATTAAGAATGTAATATAAAATTACATTTATATAGGTTAAATCTTGATTTAATCGCACGCATGGGATTGTGAGGAGTTAATTACATCACCAATTAAGTTTAATGTACCGCAGTAAAATATGCTTGTTAATCATTTTATTACGAATTAAAATGGATATAATAATGTGTTACTTTGTTTCATTTTTGGGGATAAAATGTAAATTTTCAGAAATAATGAAATGAAATGGTTATACATTCAAATTACATTTGGACTTTAGAATTGTTTTTTTCAGTTTTACTCTGTATCTCTCACATAGCAGGGAAGGCAGAGAAAACTTAAATGTTAACTTAACTTAAGGGAACCTAGTGCTCGTTATATTTATATATTTTTGAAATTCCCATAATAATAGTAAACTTGGTTGTGGGTTCTATTCGAGAGAAATCTCTGCGTTCAACCGCCACTCAACACAGCGAACAAATATTAAAAGTGTTTTAATGTCGGAGTGTCTTAACACTACCAGGTTACCTCTGCTAAGTCCGGGATATAAGGTAATGATAAAATATATTACCTGCGGATATAACCCATCCTTAGTTTGATAATCATACACGTAGAAGTACGTCCTGGTTTGTCTGGACGGTTGCTCCTCATCATTCACCATCTTAGCGCCGCTCAGTAAATCACCACTCTGTATCAGGGGCGCGACGTACTGAGCATCCGATAACGCTGATACTGTCGCGTCTCTTGTGTTTATTGGATTCTGGAAATAATGAAAATTTTGTTTATCTACTAACGTAGTGTTGTCGTCGTTGGCTCGATTTACACTAAGCGGAATGAATAATAATTATTTCCTCGCTTTGGTAACGAGACAAAACGTGGTGTTTAGTTCACGGGCAATGTCTCGAAACTTCGACAAAAAGTGGGGAATGCAGTGGCTTAACACTAGGCTGACTGAAGTGACTTCCCGCTGCATCCTGAATATAGCAGGGTGGGTAGAGGGAAACTGGGAACCTAATGCTTAGACATTTCGCACTCATTAAGACACTTCCATACTTAACTTTCCCCCGAATTGTGCAGGCATTGCGAGTTGAGTGGCGGAACTTAACACATTTTATATTTCATTTCCGCGAATGCGAATTGAACCCACAACCTCCCCCATTAACAATTGCACCAAGCCACATCTGGCCTCAATATCTCTTACACAATTAAAAAAAAACACTCCGTAATCAATACGTAACTAAATTGAATCCAGTAAATCTATCCGAGATCCGTCCTCGAGTTACGTCCGAAGGAAACGTAGGATAGATGTTGATGGTCCACAATAAATAACAGTAATTCACCACCTGACGCTTTGATAGAGCTAGCGATCCAATATAAACTTACTGATAACAAATGATAACGATTTCTTAGAGGGGTTCGTGAAAAGTACTTTTTTTTATGTGTGTCCTGCTTGTAGCTGGGTAGGAGGAAGGAATTTAGTACTAAAACACTGCGTTTTTAACAATGCTACCATTTTCAAAGGATTTTTCGAAATTGTGAGTCTTAACGCCGCGGTTTGTCCTTATACCAGAGCGACGAAGTGAAAATATTTCATTTCCCCATTGGGAATAGAACTATACTGTTGAATAGTGTACTTGTATATACTTATATTGTATTTTTTGTATATACTTATATTGTATTGTTTATATTGTTCGATTAAGACTTTATGTTTTTTTAACATCTTCTATATTCTTTAATTGCGGAGGCAATGAAAACTTAGTAAAAAAGCACTCTATTAACCGTTTTATCTTCAAAATATTGCGTATTTATTAGTGGAAAGCCAACGCCGCGCTTTTCCTAGGGCGAAAAAATAAACTCACCCACTATCAAAGCCGAAAAAGAAATTGAAATGCCTGAATACTAGGTTCCCTCTGCTAATCTTTCGTTTCTGGTAAAAATGTAAATTGTTAACTTTCTTTTATAAATTAACGTTCCTTCAGTAAAATTAAAACTCAACAAGCCCTCTCAAAGCCTAAAACGATTGTTCATTACAACAATTTTATAGTAACTAATTACAAAATTATAAAAAGCAATTGGTATTTTTTTTAAAAACAAAAAAGACGGGTGGATTTCAAATGGAGTTTATCTTGAATTTAGATGACAGGAAGATATATGTGAAATAATTAATATTTTTATTTCTTAGCTCTGGTANACGTGTTTCATCGTTTTCTAGAATTCACCCCCTAAGGGTGCAAATAAGCGGTTGAAAGTGAGTATGGAAAAATCTTTAACGCCACCGATTTTTATAAACTTTGAAATTTAGACTTAAAAATATTTCATTGAACACGTGTTTTGTGGTTTATTATAAATCCCCCCCCTCCCCCCTTAAGGGTACAAATAAGCAGGCGAAGCTGCGCGCGTCCGCTAGTCTTCTATATTCTCTAATTGCAGAGGCAAAAAAAGACTTAGTAAAATAGCACTCTGTTAACCGTTTTATTTTCAAAATATTGCGTATTTATTAGTGGAAAGTCAACGCCGCGCTTTTCCTAGAGCGAAAAAAAAACTCACCCACTATCAAAGCCGAAAAAGAAATTGAAATGCCTGAATACTAGGTTCCCTCTGCTAATCTTTCGTTTCTAGTAAAAATGTAAATTGTTAATTTTCTTTTATAAATTAACGTTCCTTCAGTAAAATTAAAACTCAACAAGCCCTCTCAAAGCCTAAAACGATTGTTCATTACAACAATTTTATAGTAACTAATTACAAAATTATAAAAAGCAATTGGTATTTTTTTTAAAAACAAAAAAGACGGGTAGATTTAAAATAATTAATATTTTTATTTCTTAGCTCTGGTAGTAGTACAAGGCGTGGCGTTGACTTTCGCCGATCAACACGTAGTGTCCTAACACTAAGTACCCTCTGCCTACCCTGCTATGTCCACGATACGACGTAAAGTAAAAATAAAACAACAAGAACGTAAAGACAATTTCATCGGAAAAAATAATTATCGGAAGAATAAATAATTTTGGATACATACGGCCATACAAATATAGAAAAATAATAGAGTAACATTAAAGTAATACATAACTGCCAAGCCAAGCCTTAATAAAAACAAACCTCTACCGTTCTCTCCCAATCAGTGTATTCGTTGACGATTGTATAGAATATTTCACTCAAATGGTAAGTATATGAATTTCTGACATACGTCCTGAAACAATATAAAATGATTAGTATTTTCTAATATAAAATTTAATTTCCTCGCGACCTCTGCCACTCAACAACCAATGCCTCCAGAATTGAGCGGAAAATGGAGAATGAAGGTTCGTAATGGAAATGGAGTATCTAAGCTCTAATTTCCAGGTCCCTTTGCCTACCTTGCTATATGCGGGATACGGCCGGCGTAAGGCTAAAAAAATAAAATCGTGCAGAAATATAAAAATAAATATATATCAACCCTCGCATTCTTTTGCTCTTGTAACAAGATAAAGGGTAACGAAGTGACTTAACACTAAGTCCCTTTTGCCTACCCTGCTGTATGTGGGATACAACGTAAAGCTTATATTTTTTTTATTATTATTTTTTGCAGCATTAAAACAGTACATTCTTCAATTTTCTTTTTATGAATTCTAAGAAAATATTAAATATAATAACAAAATGGAAGAAAATGTACCACAAAACAAATATAATAAAATAATTAATTATATTTCACACGACAGTGACCAAGTACAAGCTATCGCCCTCCTGTTGTTTTATTATCTACTATCTTTATTGTACAATAAACATTGAATTATACGAAAGGACAACCTTTAACATAACTTAAATAATAAACACGATATCAACAAGAGAAATTGTTTTTATAAGAAAACAATTGTGAATAAATTGAAGTTTTTAGTTATATTGGAGTTGGAATAAATAGCTGATTTGTCATAGTGAATTTTATCGAGCCCGTTGTGCCTTAATAGATCAGAATGACTGATTGACTGTAAATATGATGGACGTAGGTTCAATTCCCAAAGAGAATGGTGTTATTTAATATATTTTCATTTCCTCCCACCTGTAAACAAAAGCGCTATTTGAGTTCGAGTTTAAAGCGAAGTATACGTTCTGTACCTTGCTAACTGGGTATATTGGAATGTAATATCTTTAGCATATTAATAAATATAATAATATGTATATATATTTTTGCAGTATTATTTTATCCCCCCTACCTACTAATATTTATTTATATTTTATATGTTACTATATTTACTTTTATTTTATATGTCATTTATTATAATTTAAATATATTATATCATACTTATTGCATTTAAAATTAATATTAACTTTATATAACTTATAAGCACTTGTTATAACTAAAATCCAATAATAGATCCGCACGGCAATCCTTGGATATCTCCGCACAGGGAATCCTAGTTAGATATCCAAGGTGCAAATGTCCAGGACATTCAAGCGATTTTCTTGGTGAAAAAAAAAAAAATGTCCTAATGTAATTTGTATTGGCCTAAAATAATAATAAATAAAATAAATAAATTGGAATGTAATAAATTTAGAATATTTTAAATATTTACATTTCATTTTTATTTCAATTTAAACTGGATATTGAGCCTCCCGTATCAATTAAACCGAAAATATATTTTGTTTGTTGTTGCAGTAGTACTAAATGAAAAATCTATTTCCAATTTTACACTGACCTCAGCATACGGTCCCGTTTTTCCGGCTCGATGCCATTCTGTATATCGTGCGATGAAAATTTCCACAGAGCTTCGCACGTCACAACGCCAAACAACAGATCGTATTTATTTTGAAACAATCGCCGCCCACTATCACTCCTCTTTATATGAAAATTGTTTTGATTCATATTATTCAGTGGCCCAAAACTAGGAAAATCTGATGTAGAATGCATAGTTAAAAAATCTTTGCCGAAATCAGTTTTTATGACGACTCCATCAACAGATGGTCCGAAAGCTGTTAAAAAGTTTGGTGCTGATATGTCGAAAGATAGCAATTCTTCAATAGACGCGTCACGTAAACAGTCTACAATAACTTCATGGTCTTTCGCCAGGTCTTCCGGTATACTACAATTCATATGTTTTGCCAATTTTAGTGAATAGTATACAGGATCGTCCACAATTGCCCAAGAACTTAGCGCTGATCCAGAAAGAAGTATGGCTCGATGGAAAAGACCTGCAATAAATTATTTTTATAATATCATCGGAATTATAAAATAAAGCCATGGTATTTAAGTAAAACGTAATATTTGTGGATTAGTGACTTATTCGTTCGTTAATACTAATGATAGACAATGCATAACTAAACCAATGGCATAAAGATTTTGAACTTGGCCTCTTATAAATAGACGAGGTTTTACGGTTTATAAACAAACGAAGTTGGAGGCTATTTTTTTTTGTGATTACCTATTTATATTAGATGACAGAAATTGACTAAATATTTTAAGTCTAGCAAGCAATTTCATTTATAAATTCTGAATTAGAACTTAAAAGCGTAGCGTAGCAATGAAACGCCAAGTATTTTGACCTTTTTAAGGCCTTAGTCAATGCTTTTTTAATCTACATCACATATTATATTGTATGTGTATATTGAATATTCGTATGGGAAGAAAAAAATATATAACATAAAAATCTTTGAAAAATACATCTGGATTATATTAAAAACATTAAAATTTTCGAACAGTAGATATGGCAGATGTTATAGCAATAAGCAAGTAGCAATATAAGGTTCAAGTTCATGCTAAGGGGACATTGATTTATATCGGTTGTTTCTGGTTTTGATAGACATAACAAAAAACAGGGTTTTCAACAAGTAGAGAAAATGAAATTAAATATTCATTACACAGGTGTATGACAAATGGTTTTATATTTTTGGATCTATTTCATATCTGGGATATTAACTAAAATTATTTTTTTCCAATATTGGTTATTAATCAGATTTCATCAACCAACATGCATTGTTATAAAATGATATATACTAGTTGAAAATTTTATGCTTTTTCCATATTTTTCTCTGTTTATCCTGCTCATTGAGAATAACTGAAGGAAAAAAAAAGAAAGAAATTAAATTAACTAGTATCGAACTCCATTAAAACAGACTGACATCAGAAATTCCCAAGTAAATTACATCTATTTCTAAGTCAAAGAAAATTCAATTAACCCTAATGAAGAAGATCGACTAAATCACGCCATTTAATTAGCAGATCTAACACTTCTATATTTCATGGGCGTCTAGTTCTTAGTCAAGATGATTATTAATTATATTTACTTGGAAATTAGTTTATAATACTACAAAATATGATGATAGTGTAAGAAATGTTTTATTTACAGATGTTGTAAGTAAAAAGGAAGGATAACACCACTCAACGGAGTGTCCTAACATTTGGTTCCCTCTGCCCGCGCAGTTGTGACCAGGATACAGCGTGATGTTAAAAAAAATCACAAACCTGGCATAACAGTAGGCGATATCATTAGAAAATTAATACATGCAGCACCCGACCCGTGGCCCATTAGAGTAATGTTGGTTGGATCTCCTCCAAAGAGCCCAATGTTCTGTTGCACCCAATGCAGGGCCGCTATTTGATCCATTAGGCCGTAGTTCGCCACTCGAGCCTTCAAATGAGGCTTCGGGTTTGCGTTTAGGAAACCTGTGAATCAGTCTACTGTTTAGATTAGGTTACTTAAATATAGCAGGTTGTAGGTTCAATTTTCGTTAGAGGAACGAGGTAATGAGGGGCGTGGACCTTAAAGTGTCTTAATGGATTCGGAGTGTCTTAGCAATGGATTCCTAAAGTTCCTCCGTTTGTCCTACTCTATGTGCGGGATACAGCGTGAAGCTAAAAATAAGTAAATAAAAAACATCGTCACGCTTTATAGGAAATCTAATGTACAGAAGATATATATCGAGACATTATTGATTGGCAGTAGCAACGCTGCGCTCACCAGAAAGAGGAAATCAAAATAACGTATTCCCCCAGTCGGGAATAGAACTCACAACCATTCCGCTTACAAATAAATATCGTTCTACTGCAATACGACATTAATTCTCCCATATAATGATATTTTGAATAATGCATTATATAAACATATTATCAAGTCTCTTATACGAATTCTATACATAGTAATGTGGTACAAAAATATTTTTACTCCGACCTCCACTGCTCGAGCCATTGAATTTCTGCTGAAAAACTCGGTCATGTTGAGAAGTTCATGTTATACGATGTAATGATTCGTATATAAAGTTTTACATTTAATTTTAATACACTGAATTCTGAAGGAAATGTTTAAAATTGTATTTGTATAAGTATATAACATGTGAAAGCTATTTGAATTTATATTAATTACGTCTGAGGTCAGTCGTGGGCATGGGCAAAAGCGGTGGTTAATTGCGAAACTCAAACACACAATCCCCCGAGAATTCGGCAGAAAGTGGGGGTCGGAGTGTCTTAACTCTACGCCCCCCCTACCTACATTTCCACCTACTCTGCTATGTGCGGCATACAGATCAATTTGTTGCTCTTATTTATAAGTATATTACTATTCAGACATTTAATTAACATACATAACGAGGATACTTAGCACTAACTTTACATTGTCAACCAAAAACAAAAAATATATCTATTATTACGTTGAAAATACCTAAAATATATATTGTTAAATTCCAAATGAAATTGACTCCAATGTAGCTATTTAAGCCTACGAGGGCTCTTTCATTGTTTACTTCCATTATCGAAATGTATTAATGAAATTTGAAATTAGAGGATCGAATTTTCATTTTAACGGATTATTTTCATTTAGTTTTGATAACTTGACGTAAAAATTTAGCAAGCGTAATTGATTTATTTAGTTTTTACTATGCTATATTATAAATAACGACAATATATTATACCTAATTTTAATTTAAATTAGAATTTTCCATATTTAAAACCTTTAATTTAAACATAAAGAAATACGAGTTCCAATCCCACAATATTATTTTTTTATACGTTTTCCAAAAAAGTGTATTTCTAACCTGCATTTTACATACGAAGCCCATTTTGAAAATCTATTTCCATACAAGCAACATTGAGTTCACTACAAGTAGATACATGGAACGGCCATCTCGTTTCACGGATAAGACGCAAGGAGACAGACTAGCTGAATCGTATTTAACTTTATCAATACATTTGCTTTCCAATTTCATCCTATTTGCATATAAAAAGCTGACACGGAGTTATTCAGTTCGAATTTTGTTTCGAAAATTGTGAAATAAAAGAGGGAAACAGTAAATTTTAAAATCTGTATACCATTTTATTATTAAGATAAGCACATTTATAATGTGAAAAGCTGAATTTTATGATTTAATTATGCGTTTCATTGCGGATTGCAGCTAAATTTATATAAATAACTAGCGACCTACGTGGCTTCACTCGCTTGAAATATCGAATATTCGTATTTAATAATACCTTTTAAGTTTATTAAGAGAAAATAGGTAGATTATTTTAATATGGGTTGTTTAATATAAGTATTATTTATTATACACTACTACATAAAAATCGTAATTTAATTTGATTTTATTCCCTTTTTGGAATTTAATTTGATTCATTTCGCAAAAACCACTCTATTTAACAAAAAAATGTTTAATTATTTCTTATTTCTCTAGGAAGTGCATACGAAAAACACAGTTCTTTCCCGAAAAACCACAATTTCGCAGTAATTCCTAGAAAGTGAGGAACGGAAACGTTTAAAAGATTCGTGTCCTTAGATTAAAGTATTAGGTTCCCAGGTGCCCTCTACATACCTTGCTATGAGTGGTATACAGTGTGAAGCTAAAAAGATATAGAAAAATGGCGTAAATATTGACTTTCCTCTATTTCGTAAACAAATGTGTACAGATAGAAAAAAAAACAGAAAAACTAAACCAAAAGTTGAATATATACACAGAAGCTTACAAATAAAAACTATTGGAAATAAAAAAAAAGAATTCGAAATAGTACACATATTCGTATGAGAGTTTATGGTGATTTGATTAAAAAAATACAACCGATACTTCATTTCATGCCGCTTTGCCCATGAAGTTGATTGTAGGCGCCATTTTTAATAAAAAAATTAAAAAAAACTATATTGTAACAGATCACGCGGCAGTGGGATAGCGTCTGACTGTAAACACGACGGTTGTGGATTCAATTCCGGGGAATGTACATTTTTTTCTCCGCTCTGGTGAAATATTCATGTTTGGGAAAGAAAAATATGGCATAAGGGTCAGATCGCTTAGACAGTTTCCAAGAGGCATGGAAACAAATCCCGCTACTTTAAAATTTTATACGTTTTCTAAAAAGTATCATATTTTCACATTCTATTTCATTTTAGAATTTATATAAATATTTAAAAATTATAGACAAAACACCAATAAAAATAAGAATTCACTACTTCTATTCTACTATTAGTTTTTTATACAATTATCAGTCGAAGCAATTAACGACATTTTAATATTATATAAAAAATGTTCCATCATCGCCTTGAAGGAAGTCTTCGCTTTTGCCAATATTTTACAATGCGTTCCAAGTCACGAATAATGAATTCCTACGCCTCGTTGCCAGAAAATTATCTTAATTAGACCAATTTAGAGTTTCATTGTTGCTTGTGAAAGTTATTTATTGTGCATAAACCATAATTTGATGAAGAATGTTTTCATCAGTTGTATAATGTATTATAATTAGTGTAAAGAAAACATTAATATTATAAATAGCTAGGTATTGTTAGAAATAGAAATAATAATGGTAATATTATCTCATTTCCTCATATTCAAATATCTTCCAAATATTGCGAGTTAGCTACGCAGAAGTGTCGTTGGATCTTTAGCCATTTAGTATGTTTCATTAGAAATACCATAAGGAACAACTCACCCAATATTCCAAGTCTATAGTTTAATGTGACAACAATAAGGTCTGTGTAGCTTGCGAGCACGGACCCGTCGTAAGGACTCCCTGAGCTCATCGAGTATCCGTCCCCATGTATGTACACTAGTACTGGCAGTGCTAGTTTTGTTTCGTCCACTATATAAAATAATGTTTTTTTAACATAAAAACTATAATGTAAGTGATCAGAAAAACTAGAATTTACACAATCATTGCGAAGTCAGTTTTGAGACCGTTGTAGCGCAATAAACGCGACGGCTGTGGGTTCGATTGCCACTCGGGGAAATTAATTATT
The DNA here is from genome assembly GCA_013403645.1 of Heliconius nattereri. Lineage (NCBI taxonomy): Eukaryota > Metazoa > Arthropoda > Insecta > Lepidoptera > Nymphalidae > Heliconius > Heliconius nattereri. The sequence continues at coordinate 1,479,411 of JAAIXI010000215.1, read as the reverse complement.
AATTATTGATATTTTTGTTTCTTTGCTTTGGTAACAAACCAAAGCGTGGCATTGAGTTTCGCCACTCAACCCTCCAAATTCGTCAGAAAGTGGAGAACAGAGTGTCTTAGCAATAGACTCCCTCTGCCAACTCTGCTATATACGGAATACAGAGTGAAACTGAATACAAAAAGTCAATTTTATATTAGCATTAATTAACAGTAGCAAGTAAGTTTAGGGATTATAATTTATTTTAAGAATTTGGAAATAGTAAATACTTACTTTGTAAAGGTGCAAATATGTTTAAATAAAGACAATCTTCACTTTGATTCTTAAGATAAGGTATCAGTCTTTTTATATAATCTAGTCTGCCTTTAGGCATTTTTTCTAATAGGAGTCGCTCATCATCCAAGTCCGCTAGCTTCTGAGGGCAAGCTGGACCTGGACGGTCAGATACTCTGACACCATCCCAGGGTGAAGGGGTTCGTGTTGGGCTAAATCTAAAATATGAACAATTTTATATAATAATAATATATATAAAATACAAATTTAATAAAACCAACAATTATTACTAAGAAAAGACAAATAATAAATCAAATATTTACCAAATAATACTGAAACGATATTTATCAAATATAAATGTTTAAGAAAGCTTTATGGAATAGACTTATCAAAATATAAAAGGGTAGCAAAAATTGATATTGGTTCTTTGTGTGCTTTAAGTGCTAAACCAAATGCCATAAAATATAAAACAAAACTATACACCTACCTCTAGAGTCGACCATATTCAATTAAAAAATAATTGACAAAAGCTCAGTTAAAAAAAGAAAAGTTTAAATTAAAATATCTCCTTCCGGTCTTTCCGTTGGGTAAAAAGTTATATTTATTTTCTTAGCTAACGTACCTATTTGATCCAACAGGAGGCGTTGCGTAGGGAACACCTAAAAAAACTTCCAACGGACTCAAATATCTTTGTTCATCCATCGCCAAAACTATCCCCTGTAATTTTCCATATTTAGTCTGGACTATCCTACTACTTATTTTAAACTTAACACTAGACTTAGGGATAGGATTTGATGGATTTAAATAATATCTTTTATAATCTCCATAATCGCTGTATCCATTTCTTTCGTGCTCATAAAAATTATGAGGAAATTCTTCATTATTATAGAATGGATTCTTATCAAAATTGACTTTCACATATTTGTCTTGTTCATCATAATCTTCATTTGGATTATCATTTTGAACCTTGACATCATACTTATTAACTTTGTCGTTTTTCCGATTCATGTTTGTAGTGTTAGAATTGGCTGTTTGTAGAGATAGAAAAAATATCAATAGAAATGAATATATATTGAAATAGACTAGTTTTTTAGCAAACGTTTTGTAATTCCCACTATCTGTACTCTGGTCATATTGACGCATCGCCTCGTTCTCGTTTTTAGTCCGCGCTTCATGAAACTGTCCAACTGGAAACATATTTCGTCACGTTATCATTTTTGTATTCGATTTATTACTGTGTTTGTTTGTTGGCTTCAAAATTTTTGTACGGCATCTGTAACAAGAACATATTATATATTAATTGATGATCATTTATAGACAGAATATAATTTTATTAAATTAGAGAATCAATTTTACATTTTTAAATATAAATTATTATAAAAAAATACAGTTAAAAATATAAAAAAACCACTCTTCCGAGGGCGGGACAAGGATCCAAGTCATCGGTGGCTAGGGCTCCAGAGGGAGGAACCTCCGCACAATACGCGCTGTCTCAAGTAACACTGCCTTCTGTATCCGGTTCTTGATCCAACAGCTAAGCGATAGCCTCTTAAGATGTTGGTCGAGGCTTTTCGCTATTAAACCGTTAACCGAAACCACTATCGGCACAATGATAGTCGCATTGACACCCCACATGGCGGTAATCTCATCGGCTAGGTCCAAATATTTAGATAGTTTTTCTTTTTCGGCCTTCACGAGATTGTCATCATGTGGGATAGTAACGTCGACAATCACTGCGCGGCGCGCCACTCGGTCTACTAGTACTATATCAGGTCTATTGACAACAATATACCTGTCAGTAATAATAGACCGATTCCAGTATAGCAAAGCACAGCATTTATTATTATTAGTTTAATTATAATGATCTTTCGATAAAGTAAATGATATAGAAATAAAGTTTATTCTAATAATAATTTAATGATTTATTGATCATGGTATGATTATAAGCTAGAAAAATTATAAGAATATTGAATAATTTGTTTTACGGTATGTTTTTTTAGAATACGTAAACAATGTAGAGAGATTGCTGGCTTAGCAATAAGGCCGCCTATTGTGCTGTTTCTTGTATCATTATAAACATATTTGTAATTAATTATTTGGTGTGCAATAAAGAATATTTTACTTTACTTTACTTTACTTTTAATGTAAATAAGTTACTTTATTTTACTCATCCACTTCACTATCCTCTATAACTAGTATAATAATAACAATATGCAAACAAATATAAATAACTAGCACCATTTCTCATTAACAGTTCCAAATCCCATTGTTTTATATGGAAACGCTGCGGTTTTTATTTATTTTATTACTCAATATAAATACCAATATGCGGCTATTTTGCGTTATGAGCGTCGTTTGTTTGCGGACATATTATATGCAGTTGTAGGACCATTTAATTGTTTAAGCTTTGCTTTGTGTTATAATGGTTTTTCAATGAGATCCACAATATTTTATGTCTTTTTATTATTATTTAGCTTATTATAATTTCGACTATCGTTTTAGTTATGTATAATTGACTGGCGGACCCTAACACCGAGTTTTGACTGAGTAATCCGAAGAAATAATAAATATTTTATTATTTTATCTTCACGATGGGAAACAAGTACGTAGGAATACTTGTTAGTATAGATAGTCCGTTCACTATTCTTTGCTCAATTTTTGAGATTTTGAGTTTTGAATGGCGGAACTTAACGCTGCGCTTTGTCTTGTTACCAGGATATGAAAATAATTAATTCCCTCATGATGACGATGTACCGCTGCACCACGAAGCCTCAAACTACAATTCATATAAGTAGGTATTAAAAATACACACATAAACTATGTATATTATATTATTCTGATATTACTAGCACCAAGATTTTAGAAACTTTTATATTCTCATATCATTTTCTCGCCTTATTTGAAATAAGCTCGCATAAAATTGGGCATTCTTATCCAGATGTTATATGAAAATTTTTCTTCGGTCGCTCTTTTATACCTATCTATCTCTACATTCTAAAATCCTTCTATGAAATGAATTCAATACCCAAATTTTAAGTGCCACTCAACCGTAAAAAATTTGAGTGCCCAAATAAAACGTGAATCCTATTCATTCGGTGCAAGTGTTTTATTTAAATACAACTTCTGTAATATAATTTTTCAACATTTTTCAACTTTTATATCTTGTACAAGTTTTGTTATGAATAAAATATTTCCTCTCGATTCGTTTATTTCAATTTGTCTGGTGAACACTTTGGAATTTTAAGTTCAAGAAACTTACGACTTTATAATATTTAAGTAGTTTTGCTTTGTTATTCGAAGCGTATTTTAATTATTTTAAGTGTTTGTATTCAAATTTTAAACATTATTTAAATAGTGTGAAAGGAAGTCTGCTTTTTCCATATTTATTTGTTTCGTTTCATTTACAACTAGCGGACCCGGATGCGGCTACGCCTGCTTCAACTATAAGAATATTTATTAAATATATTCATTAAATTATTTTCAATTTTCAATAGAATTAGTAACAAAATATAAGCTTAAATAATCAAAACAATAATAAGTAGAGACATATTATTAGAAAAAAAAAACTGAGTTATTTAAATGAACCAACAAAAGGAGTAAAAGTAACTAAATTTCCGTGCGAGCGTACATAGATATTGACTCTATGAAATAACTAAACATTTATAGATATTAAATATAATATTTTTTGCGAGCAATATAAAATAAAATAAGAAGAGAACCAAAGCGTACTTTAAATTAATTATAAACAGCAAATTATTACATAAAAATTAACAATAGTTCGAAAATGTGTGAAAATTTATAAAACCGTTAACGTCATCTGCCCGTTCGCGTCGGTCATACTATGCCGCTCGTAGGCTAGGTCATTTCGAATCAGTGACATTTCTAATTATTTATTAAAACATTATACAGTAAACTATAATTTTAATCTAGATAAAATGCTAAAAGTGACTATTATATTTTTATTCATAAGGATGAATATGAAAATGTCACGGTAACGGTCGCGTAGCGACGCAACGGTTGTTATTAACATGGCTGAATAAATTGCATGTCAAATTAGAAAGTACTTTAAAATATATTAGTTTATATTGGTAATGTAATGTTATATAGCCTATATATATACACTTCTGAAGAATGCATTCTGAATGAATGGATTCATACAAAACAGAAACAAAGTAAATCGGAGCAATAGATCCAGAGATCTTAGCGTTCAAACAAGCAAACAAACAAACTCTTTCGCTTTATTATATTAGTACAGATAGTAGCTTCTTTTGAACTATAGTTCACTATATTTGGAAAGTTTGTAAATAGTTGAACACTTTTTTCTTAGCCTCACGATGTATCCCGCACAAAGCAGGGTACGTAACAGTGAGAACTTGGGTTTAATTTAATACTAATATTCATTTGGAATGGGAAATTAAGACAGATGGGTCTTGAAAGTAGGTTCTTGGTCTTTTGCATATCTTGTTATTGAGTATAAAGCGAAAAATTTTAATAAAATATATCGGAAAAAATCTGAGAAACCGTCATGGGTCTCTTATTTTTTAAAATAAAATGCATTAAGTAAATAAAGATGTAACCAATACACGAGGAGATAGAGGCACAGTTGAATAGTTTTATTTATAGCACCCTTCGCAACGTTTACGTTTCATTTGACATGATCGACGTTGCAGATTGTATTCACCGCAGAAACTTTTTGTGTAAAACAAATTTATCTATCCTGTATGATGTTATCTAGCTGTTATAACTGATAGTTATGGGTTCAATCTTCATTTGTAGAAAATATTTTAGGGTTCCGTAGGACAAAAGGAGAAACTTACAGGAGCACTTTCATGTACAGACATGCCTGCCTGCAAGACCTTTTATGTCGAGATCGCACAGAGGTATCCAGTTATAATAATATACAAGCGTTTAAGTCTATGTTACATTTTATGTAATTAAAAACCTACAGGGTGTTTCCTATAGACTTACAATTAAAAAAATTGGCAATAAGCGAAAGCTTAATTAACCTCAACTTAGCTTTAATAGTACAAATTAAGAAAAATAAAACGTAATGGAAATTTATGTTTATATAATAGATACAAACTATTACAAACATATTATCCAATTCATACAAAACGTGAGCTTACGCCCCCGCAAACTTAAGTTTACCAATTTTTATAAGTTGTAATTTCCGTTGGCCTACAATCCTGAAATTATAACGGAACCCACGGTGGGCATATCCCACTCAGACTAGAATCGCTTTTTTATTTAAAGCTATACCACTAAGTTTCAACAGGATACATATTTTAAGATCTTAAGAACTGTGTCTTATGAATAATTCCCGCTATTTCTACCTTATTAATTACAAAAGTAGAAAATAAAATAACTTCCAATTACTAATAAAAAATGAATACTAAATAAAACTAGAAAACAATAAACAATATATTGTATTTATGTATTCGTTTTTGGTAATCAATTTGTTAACAATTCAGATTTCAGATATTCATGCAGTTTTATTCTAATAGACTCTATTGTTTTGGATTTGGGCGGTACATATACGAGCAGATATATATTTTTATTTTATCAAAAGTTTGAAATGAATGTATACATGTTTTCATTTCTTCTTTCTGTATACATGAAAAATGCATAAAAAATACTTTTAAGTTTTTACGGGTATGCCAATCAGAATTTTATAGTAATCAATAATAGGCGTTGAGTTCATTGGAACTCAACACGCCAATGTCTAGAAACTTTAGGCGGAACTTGGAGAACGGTGTGTCTTTTCACCAGGTTCCTTCTGTTTTACGTGGGAAGAAAAGTGAAGCTGTTTTTTTTTTAGTTTAAAGAAATCTATAGATTTTATATAGTAAAATCGGTATTTATATAGAAATTTTAAAACATTCGTGAATACAAAAGCAAAAATTGGAAAGAGACAAATTCCATTTCTCTAACTCCGTGGATATATTGATATGGGACGTGATGCTGCATAACGTACAGTCATCAATAATGATGCATAAAAATGCATTTCCCGTTTCTCTGTCTGCACGTACTAATATTAGAAAGCTGAAAAGTTTGTTTGGATAAGCGCACAAATCTCAGGAACTATTATTCGAATAAAAAAAACATTTTTTTTAACAATACTTATTTAAAAATATTTGGTTTTCGTTAGTACTTAGAACTCAATTGGCTAAGAACATTCGTTGGTTGAGCTATCGTTGAAATAAAAAGAAAAAGAAATCTCTCACGCAGAATCTCAACACGCCTCCAGAATTCGGCAGAAAGTGGGGAACGGAGTGTCTTAACACTAAGTTCCCTCTGCCTACCCTGCTATGTGCGGGATACAGCGTGAAGCTGATTTATTTAATTTAATAATTTTTAAATATATGTACCTACAACAATTTAGCAGCTATGATTTAAGAAGCAGACAAATATATCTACAAAAACTGTACCTACCTCTAAAATTTCATATTTTACTTAAGCTATTAAAAAAATATATAAAACTATATTTAAATTTTATGTACGAATTCGAAAGAAATTTTAAATCTCTGTTGAAAATGGCTTTACAGCAATCAATAATATTAATGTGCCACAGGGACTTAACTTGAGCCACATATTGAATATGAAATATTTATTATATACGAAAATACTTTTACAGGACAGTTTGTATAATTTTTTATTTCATGTAATTTCAAAGCAATGAAAATGATAATTAAAATAATTTAAAATGAAACTTTTCTACAAAATTGTAAAAAATATATAAATATATCGATACTACTAACATTATAATAATTGCTATATAAAAATCTTTTCTATACATTTAAAAGCCATGACCTAGTGCCACTGCTTACCACGCTACGTCTCTACAAGTGAACTGAAAGTGGTGAATCTAGTGTTTTAACACTATGTTTCCTTAAAAGACATTGCGTACAGTCACAATCGTACCTTTTTAGTTTTTGTAACCCACATATAGTATGGTGGGCCAAGGGAACCTGAGAACCTAGTGTTAACCCATTAAAGACTAGGCTTCAATTACTTCATTTATAGTCTCGATTATGTTATAAATATAGTTTGAGTCTTCTATAAAAATATTTAATATAAGTTATCTAATTTTGGCATAGCGTCAAACAAAAAATAAACAAAATCACTAAAATAGATCAAAAGAGGGCTACAAAGTATGATAAAAGAGTCTATATATGTGTGTATATATATATTATAATATGTATGTCAAGTAATCTGTTCATCTAATCGCTTTGTAACACCTACTCGAGTGACAACTTTGTGGTTTTTGTAAGAATTTCTTAGAAAACCCGTTAAAGTCGACCTTTGGGCAGAAAGCTTATTTTTAGATTATTTCGCTAAAGCCGTTGTGAGACAGGAAAAAATTGGAGAACGGTAGTTTTTTAATATTAAGCTCCCAGCTTCACATTGCCTATCTTTCTAAGTGCGGGATACAGCGTAAAGCTAGTCTTTTAATTTTATGGAAAATTAAAATAAGAAAAAAGAAATTTTCTTCAACTTTGTCGTCGTCTACGTCAAAAGGTCTAGTAAAAATAGATTCATGTTAGCTTTGACACCAAAAAAGCTTTGAAACGTACAGTACGATTTTTACTGAAAAGTCTCGTGACCTCATTTTCTGCGGTTTTTAGCATTACGCTGTATCCGGTATATACTTTTCCTTACCCTACGTAAGCAGAAGGAGATAGTGTTAAGACACTCCGTTCCCCACTTTCCGCCTAATTTTACAAACATTGCGTGTTGAGTGGCGGAGCTCTACGCCACGCTTTATTATTATGAGGAAATGAAAATAATCTATTCAACGTACGACCGTGATGTTTAATATGAAAAGAAAACTAAGGATGACCATATGTTTCCATTATACTGAACTACCTGTGGCAACTTCGACGTAGAACATTCTCATTTTTTCGAGCTCCCTATCAATATTCATTCACCCAACGTGAATGTAACACTGTTAGTGACTCCGTATTTCTTTTATGGTTAACACTTTGAAACGATTTTAGTAGATTTTTAAGATAGTAACTCAATCAATAAAGAATATAAATTATTTAATACGAAAAAAGAAGTCATATTAAAAATGAATTATCATTATTTTTTAGAAAAAGTAAAACTTAAAAAGTAAAAGTTATAAAAAAAGTAAAATTCATGCCCCACAGTAAAAAATTGGTTTTGGTAGTTTTCCTTGTTGTCCTTTTTGAACTTTGTCAACAAAATTTCGTTGCAATCGGCACCCAATTTAAGCAGTAATATAAAATATAGTTTTTATGATAGTAGCTGTATTCGAGACCGTGTCGTAACGGCACAGGATTTGTCTGTAAGTCTGACGGTTACTTCTACGGTAATTTCTATCCAGGGGAATGAATTATAATTATACTTTAGAAAGTTCATAAAAATTTGAAAAGAGCTCTTGGACGGTTTCCAAGACTTCACATTTCGCTATGTTAAAAAAATATACGTTTTAAGAAGTATGAATTATTTGCATTTTATACTCTGATAACGAAACAGTGTGTAGCGGTGAGCTCCGCCACTCAACACGTAATATCCCGAAAATTGCGCGGAAAGTGGGGACGGAGAATTTTAACTCTGAACACTAGTTTTTCTCTGTCAATACGGAATATAACGCGAAGAACAATTGAAGAAATAGTTCAACTAAAAAAGACCATTCTGCCTTGAACAAAGGAACTCAACATTACGCTTTGTTTTGTTATCAGAGTAAAAAAATGGAAATAATTCATATTTATTAAAAACAAATCATCAGAATAAATCATTCCCCAAAAAGTAAATCGAACCCACGACCGTCAAATTGACAATCAGACGGCTTCAGTATATATTAATAACATGGCAAAATATTAAAAAGCGAATATGAAATATTTACTCAACAACGAAGCTTTGGTTCAATATATCGTAGAGTTGGTAGAGTATACAACAAATAAACGGAATAACAGCAAAAGTCAACATCAATAATGAGAATTACGATCTGACGTTCGTTTTTGAGTTGATTAACAGTTTTGCAATTAACTTCCGTAATTGGTAGAGGGAACATTATTGTACGCCAATTTTATATGATTTTGTGTTACATGGCGGATTTTAACGCTGCACCTTGTATGATCAGCTGGAAAAGAAACAATACTTCAAATACTTTCTTGTTTTTATTGTTTTAGCCTAATGACTACCCTGATATATAGAGGCAGAGGGAGCTTGTGAATGTAATGTTATTCTGGAAGCCTTCCGTCGTATTCTGAAAGCGGTGTAGTGGAACGAAGAAATTAAAACATTAAATATGCCCCGAGTGGGACTCGAACTCACAACCGTCGTGTCGGACGCTTGTGCCACTGCGTCACGAAGGTTTCAATGTATTTCATATTACTGGTATTTACTCGTATATTCCACATTGAGGACGTATTGTTCAAATGAGACAGAGTCAATAGTGATTTCATCGATTTCGTCTGAATATTTGACGCTTTAGAGAACGAAGTGTCTTGACACTATGTTTCTTCTACCTACCCTACTACATGCTGGATACAGGTGAAGCTTAAAGAAAAAAATATCCAAACAGAATAACAAAAGCTATCATATATAATTAATATAAAACATAGTAATGAGAATGTAATTTTCCAAATGAACAATTTCATATTAACTATGTACATTGTGTATACAGCTAGGCCTAATGAGTTAACACTCGGTTAGAGGTGATCATTCGATTCATTAAATCGATATAATTTTGTGCAGTTTGGTCAGATACTGTGATTGGAAATCGATTTTGATTTTTATTTTAGTTTGTTTCTTTACCTGCCATGTAAATAGGCTACCAGATAACCGGCGAACCGACAAAATTATTAAAAATAATTATTATAAATAAGTATAACATTAATAAACGCCTCTAATAATAGATTTTTCACACCCATCCATCTTTCATGTACAGACAGCGACCATACAAATGTATTATATACACACATTGTATCATTTATTTCTGTATATAGATGAAACATTAGTTTCGTTTATATTGGACAGACGCTACATCGTCTCTGGGGCAACTACAGAAAAGTTATCGTAGAACTTCCTTGCAGTAACTTTGGAGAAATGAATTATTCGCTAGAAATATTGCCATAAATATTAATTTTATATATACAGCTTTATGATATAGTAATGTTTCGTTGTTTATATTAAACTTCGATTTGGATGTTTATTGAAAATCAAATGAAAATCTTTACTATATATTTTTATTTTATGAACACTAAAAGTATGATTTTGTAAGCACTGAAAGTTGTAGATTCTATTCTCTCTCGGGTAAATGAAGAACGGATTATCTTGATTAGGTTTCTGCATATCACCTATTAGTCCAAAATATCAGCGAAACATTAAATTAAGCATATATAGTATACTATAATTATAATATATTTGATGTAAATGGTATATTCCTGTACTAATATCACACTAATATCACTCCAGATTAGTTTGGTAGAGAAGTTAACATAATCCCTAATAGGCGGGGAACAAATTAACCGATGGCAAGCGATCGATCGCATCCATGATAGCCCCAACTTATAGTGTATGGGAGCTTTACCGTTGTGAAAGAAGACATTTTTAGTTCACAAATACTAAAAACAAAATCAAGCTACGTTGGAATTGTTATACTTTTTCCCCAATTTTCACGGAATTCTGGATGCATTCCGTATTGGACTGATGAAGCCCAATGTAGAGCTTTTATCTCGTTACCACAGCGAGTAAATGAAAATATTTCATTCCCTTGACTGGGAATCGAACCCACAGGTATCGCGTTTATAGTATGTCTTTGTGCCCCTGCGTTACGATGAACTTATACTTTTATTACAAGTTAGCATATTTGTAGAGTAATTACTACAAATTTCCGCTACCAATAAATAATCGATTATTATTTGGCAAGAGAACAATTAAAAGGACGTTATTCATGAAATATTTATAGCAAGTGGTATAAATTATAACAAGCATTATTATTTCTACGTAGTGACTTAACTACACGTTTCCTCTGCCTTTCCGCGGGATACAGCGTGAAGCGAACAAGAACATTATTATTATATTATTTTCAAAGAATCTGAATGAGCTGTCAACATTTTTTAGTTTGTGCCTTCGGTCTCTAGAGGCCTGGATTACACGACCTCGATATAAAAGGCCGCCATTTATATTCACAATTCACGGTTCCTCCTAAACTCAATACATAGAATTTATTTTGAATAAATACAAATGAAAATTACTCAAAGTTTGCTAATAATAATAATGAATTAATAACTTTAAATAATATTTAAATTGCTATATTATTATATGGGTAATGATTGTGGGTTCAAATATTTGTCAGGGGAATGATTAATAACAAAATATTTTTATTTTTATTTGCTGTCTTTGGTAAGCATAGGGCGGCGTTGTGTTCTGACACTGAATGTATAATGCAATATCTCGTAAATAGGGCAGAAATAGGGAACGAGGTGTCTTAATACTAGGTTCCCTCTGCCTACCTTGCACTGGGAGACGTTACGTACTGAGTGGCGTTAATCAACGACGAGCAAATCAATCAACAAAGCCACGAGCGGGTCGCTAGTCTGATATAAAAAGTTCGATAGCATTTATTAATAATCATAAGTAGTTAATTGAATTCCCTATAAATTGAAGCTCAACATAAACTGAATTTAAACTTATAATTCAATCAATTAATTGTAAAATAATTTAAAATATTTAGGTCACTTGTTATTTTAATTTTTAATAAAATTTAATAACACGTAACTTTTTTGTAAGTTTCATATTATAAATCCTACATAGCAGGGTACGCTCTGAACTCTTTCGGAAATTAAGATATTTCACATTAAATAACGGAACTTAACGCTGTGATTTTTCCTTTGAGACTTGACATCAAACACACGACATTTATAATCAGATTCTGTAAAATAACGTTCTATAAGTAATAAAAAAAATATTTTTTTACAATTTTGATATACAGTTTTTCAAGTACCTCCCAATTAGATGAGAAAATGTCCGTTGTCCCTGTAGCTATCAAGCGTAGACTTCTCTTTGATCCAATTGTAGCTCCCTACAAAAATCCAGGAAAATTAAAACAAAACTCAGTACACGATGGAAATTCAAAAATGGATATCAGAATTTCTAATAAATAACGTGACTGGATATTTCTGTTAATTTCGTGAAGAAAATACAAAATATTTTTTCATTTATCACCGTTTTCTATTTCACACGTGGCTTACTTAAGCTGACGTGATTTATTGTATGGCAGCGTTGACTTCCACCACTCAACACGCAATAACCGTCATAATTCGGCGGACAGTGCGAAACAGAAGTGTCTTAATGTGAAACGCATTTCTTGAGCCCAAGTTTTGGTTTGCATCGTTGAGTTCCACCATTCAACGTGTAGATAGTGTCCTAATTTGAAAAGCGAAAATTGGAGTGTTTTGTCACAAAATTTTATTTTTCTACTCTGCTACGTGAGTAAAAAAGTGAAGCTGCTAAAACCTAGCCGCTGTACTATAGTACGAATATGTAAAGAACGCCATAAAAGGATTCAATGGAGAGGATATTTCTATTAAATTGCAAGCACGCATACTCACTCAACACGGTTGAAAATCTTTAGCCATACGTGTACTGAATATCTGGAATTTAGAAATAGGATATCCATGCTATGTAATTATATAGTGATAATAAAGTATGTATTTACTGTTTGTATAAAGAAATAAGGAAGAGATAACGTAGTCTAAAAATACTCCATAAGAATTTCGTATTATTATTTTTTTACTCACCTTCACGCTCTATCCCGCACGCATCAGAGTTGGCAGAAACACCTAATGTCAAGACATTTGGAATTCAATAAGAATATGGCATTAAAAATAATAAGGGGGGTGTGCGTCAATAAGAATATAATCTACAACCGTCGCGTCCACTATCAAATGCTTAGTATAGTAAATAAAACTAATATTATTATACAACATTATTATTTCAAAGTATCTTATTAAAGGTAACTCAACTCAGCTCAAAGGGTAGATTCGTCTGAGGATACTTCGGTGACAAAAGTTTACAACAATTGATGCCTTTGTCTCTTGTTGCTTCCTCTTTACTTATATCGTTAAAGTTGGAAACTATAACTATGTAGTGTCATATAACTTCCAATGAAGGATGGTAAAATAACCTAAAAGTTTGACAATCACTGGTTTTCAGTTAGCTGGTTACGTAAAACATGGATAGTGGGTTAATTTCCAAACAGGATTCAAGTCTCTTATGGAGAACGCCTTAGTCCAAAAAAAAGTTTTGTAGATCAACAGAAACTTTTATATAAAATATGTTAAATATTATATTAATTTCGTCAAATATTATAAACATTATGTCATTACTAGAATAGACTAGAGAAATGTATTAAAATTAGAATAGAAACTAAACTATATATTTATCCACCTATATTAATACTAATATTAGAGGTTATTTATTTTTATACTTGTCCCGGGTAGGTTAATTATTTTGGGTTCCGTCTCTGAAAGAATAAATAGACGTCTCACAAAGAAGGAAAACAATTTTTACAGTATGTTACACAAATTTAGCAGTGGATTACGGAGAGCGTCTGTCTGTAATCATGATATTTTTTTATAGGATAGGCAAAGTGAACCTGGTAACCTAGTATTAAGACACACCGCTCTTAGAGAAAGGAAAATAAAATATTACATATTTCATTTATTCGAATCGGAATCGAACTCACAATCTATCACGTTTGCAGTCGCACGATTGGATTGTAAACGTTTAACAATAACAGATTGATTTTGACTTGGAGGGAATAATTGTATATATATAAATTTAACTGTCTTATTCTAAAAGACAAAAAAAAACCATGTGATAGAAATAGAAGCATCATGACCTTAAAATAGGAAAAAGATTAAGTAAACGAAGCATTTTCTTACAATACAATATACCTCCATATTTTTTTTCATACTTATTGTTCACAAGAAAAAAATAATACACAAACATACACACACATACATTTATATCTAGATTGAGAGCCAGCATTGTTGGAGACTCGGATATCCTGTGACAAATGGCTGGTTCCGGTTATCATCGCGGCCCACTGAACAGATTAAGCATGCTTGTTTAAACAAATGTGTTTCGCGTAGCACTGCTACGTAAGCTACGTAGACTACGCAGACTACGTAGAATGCAATGCTTTTAAGGATGATAGTATGAAAAATGTAGAGAAGGTAGTTTTATTTATTATAACGAGAAGAAAAACATATATTATAAGTTTTGTATTTGTATGCTTGTAGCTGTACAATTGGTATTTTTTAAATTTTATTTTATTTTTTAGGTTTACGTTGCATCCCGTAAATAGAGAGGTAGGCAGAGAAAATTAAGTGTTAAATCAGTTTGTTCTTTATTCTCCAACTATTGTATGTTGAGTGGCAGAGCTCTACGCCGGACTTAGTCTTGCGGTAAGATGACCAGGGTAACGAAATGTTAATAATTCATCACTCCGAGTGAATCGAAGCCACAAGCCACAATCGCTTACAGCATAGAATAAAATAAGATAAGCAGCAATAAAAAAAAGGAAAAAAAATAATTTTAACTACCCTTAATGTAAACCTTTCCTATATCCAAAACATATACGTAAATATATATTATAATAATAGATAAGAGATAAGTTATCAGTGATAGTTTCACATAATATATGTATATATAAAAGATTTCATAAAACTCTCTATAGTGGCACAAGGCCAGATACACTTGGGCTTTGTCCAACACAACAAATTGCTGACATCAAATATAATGATTAACAATGTACAGTTCCTGCTAGTCAGTGTGTATAAATATTAGTAATATCATATAGGTGTAATATCATATAGGTGTAATATCATATAGGTGTAATATCATATAGGTGTAATATCATATAGGTGTAATATCATATGAAAATCGGCGAACCTAAAAGGGGCAATGTCACAAAGAGATGATAGGGTGACAGAGGCACTGATCCAAAAACTTAAGGAAGGCGTTCTGCATAAGCCAGGCCAAATCTAATAGGCGAAGGTGTTCTATACATGTATAAAGTAATTATATAAAAGACAATTATATATGTAATGTACTATAAATATATATGTTAAATAAGTTATAAATGATATAAATGTTATGTTAAATTTAAAAAAAAAAAAAAAATTGTCGGTCCCCTACCGACAATTTACCCCTCATCCAACCCCTCTAGTATAAGCTCTAGATATAAGTATAGTTTAAATTGTCCCAAAATTAAGTAGTAGCCACATTAAAAAAAGAAACACTTTCATAAAATAAAAAAAGGCACGGGCAACTATGCGCCCGTGGATGTAGCTGTTAAAATAAAAAAAAAAATATCATATGAAAAATAATGAAAAATAATGGTCCAATGGAAAATCATACGAAAAAGCCAGAGCCAGACCCGCCCACACCTTCGTCAATTATAAAACGGTTTTAAGTACCGTAGAAGCCGTCGTAGCATTTTAAGACAGCATTTATCTGTAAGCATGATGGTTGTGATTTTCATCAAATTTGGAATGTTATCTATATTTCATTTAAGTCGAAAAAGATAATATCGATATAGACTTTGATTTCCAATAAATTTGTGGAAGACCATACATGCATTTAAGTAACTTTGTACATTTTTGATTAGAAGCTCTATTAAATAAAATTCAAACTGAAGAATTACACAATTAAAACAAAATCACAGGATACTACAAAAAAAATTACGATGAAATCGTATACATGTTTTTTTATTTAAAATTAAGCAGTAACTATAAAATAAACTTAGTATAAAGACTCTCCTTTCTTTATACCTGGCTCAATAGTTACAAAGGCACGGATAAGGATGGAAATATATTTATATACATATATAGGCACTAAAAACATAATCCTTCTCTTGGGCTTCATCGTAGTCAGATAAATAAAACATTATTATTACGTGAAAGCAAACTAAGTTTTAACATAACTCGCCAGGAGAATTAATATTCTATACTTATAAAACTCTTGTGTTACTGAGTGACTGACATGTGAACGCATAGCTACAGAATAAGGACAAGAACCATGAATCATTTAGGTTCTTTGGGGAGTATAGGGGAGCACTAATAAATTCCCTGAAAATCCTGTGGGGATCTGAAAAACGGGTTGTACGCTTAAGGGCCGTAAAGTGCATGAAAACAAAGTTGTGAATGACAACATATAAATAAGTACTAAAGCAGCAGCTTTACGCTTTTTCCCACATAACGAGACAGGCAAAGGGAATGTAGTATTCAGACACTTTGTACCCCACTCTCCACCCAAATTGACGTGGCGTGTTTTGTGGTGGAACTCGACGACGCGCTTTCTGTAAAAGTGTGGATAGATGAAAATAGTTTGTCAAATATAATGTCGGCTTACGGCCGATGTTAATAATGTATCTCTTATCTCCAGTTAATGTCAATCTTGGATTTTTCGACATGTCTATNTGAAGCGAACATCAGATCGAAATAGTAAAAATATATACATTCCCCTGATTAAAAATCGAAGCCGCTACTACCGCTAATAGTACACTACCGACTACTGCATCTACCAACTGAGCTGCGACGACATTTTTCTTAATAAATCGTGAAAAATCGTAGGAACGAGAAAAATCCAAGTAAATCGCTCCAAGCACTTTCTGCTATTGGTTCGGTTACATTATACTTTTTTCAAACAAAGGACTTATGAAAAGTAATTTGATGCTTCAAGTTATATACAGTCTTTTGTAAAATGATAAGAGGCTATTCTATGGTGACGCAGCGGCACAGCGTCTGACTGTAAACGCGTCGACTGTGGGTTCGATTCCCACTCGACGTAAGGAATTATTTTTATTCACTCGCTTCGGTGTTTTCTGTATTGGGCGAAAAGTAAAGAACAGAGTGACCTAATATTAGATTTCCTCTGTTTATAGTGAGGGTTAAAATAAACCGAGTCTTCTGTACCTATTTCAGTGTTGTAGGCCAACGGGAAGTATAATAACTTATAGAAATTGACAAATTTAAGAGTGCCCGCATTTGCATTCATTTTGTATCTTTTTATTGCGTTCGTTTAGAAGATTATTTTTCTTACTTCACCCTTGAAGGACCCTGTCTGGATATTTCATATTAATTTCAGCTTGATACCACGCGTACTCAGTATAAATGGTCTTGACAGGCACACAGACAGAAAACAAACTGATCCTATAAATAAGAATTTAAACAAGTAACCTTCACAAGCACTCTACTCGTAAATATCACATCACGAATACACTAAATAAAATACTCCTAGAATTTTTAGGAAAGACATATTTTAGTACAAAAAATCCTTTTTGAAGTAATGAAATCACTTAAACCGTCTACCTAAGGATTTGGTGACCCGTCAGAATAGTTTACGGTCTAATGCGCTTAACACTTGTATTTCACTTGTTTTGACCTGCGGCTTCACCCGCAAGAATAAATAGGAATAAATAAGAGTTCTGTATGACACATGAGTCATTACATTCTTAGTGACCGAGGTAGCTGTGACTGTAGGCACAGTGGGTAACGCACTCGAAATTGAACGATTAACGTGATATTATTATAATTTCCCCTTGAGGGAATTAAATATTTACAATTTCTATGCTTTCGGGAAACAGCTGGCAATGAAAGAATATATTAAGTCATTTTTCATTGAGTTTAAGAGCATTGACAAATTTCAAAAGGTTCAAGATCCTTATCTTGCTATACAAAATACAAATTTCTATCTATATTTATATATAAAGAAAAAAAACATTTAAATTCGTTTCTCTTTGAAATAGCAACGAAATCACTTCGAATGTCCACTAAAGGATTGGGATAGTATACGGTCTGACGCGTTTAATACTACAGTTACTTTCCATCGCAAGCTCAACGAGCAGCTCTGGGCGTTCTATTCAGTATGGGATCCTTTTATCGATTGGTTCATACAGTTCTGAACTTGACGAAAGATTCCAGGTTGGAGGCCTGGTTGAGGTAAATAATTTTAATTAATTAATTAAAAATGAATATAACTTCTTGAAATTAATTGAAAATGAATTTAAGGTTGTGGGTTCCACACGAGGGAGTGAAATATTTAATATTTTCATTCCTCCGCTCTAGTATCCAGGTAAAGCGCGACGCTGAGTTCCGCCACTCAACATGTAATGCTTCTATAATTCGGCGGATATTGCTGACCGGAGTGTCTTAACACTGGGTTCCCTCTGCTTACCTTACCGTGTGAGGGATATAGCGTGAATTTGAATAATAATAACAATTTAATATTTTAGATTTAGAGACCGTCGTGGTCGACTCGGGGAAATGATTATATTTAAATTATTCGTTTTTCCCCTCTGAAAGATACAGTTCAGACACATCCCAAAATTTGTGCGGAAAATGGGGAACTATTTTTAAAAAATTGCATATTTTTTAACAAAATGGATTAGTAACACTATTAAATGTTATAAAATTAACTGTATATTCTATTTTTTGTCAATTACCCGTAAAACATTTCTCATCGCGACGTCCCAATTTAAAATAGAAATGCCAATAAAATTTTAATTTGATAAATTTATGGAATAACGAACTTTATATATATTATACTACAATATGAAAAAAATGATTTACTATGGGTCATATTACAAATGTTTACAATCAATAAAATAAAAACAATAGTGGCACAACCTCTAACTATAAGGGCATTGGCTGTAGGTTCGAATTCCACTCGTGGGGGTGAAGTCATTCATTTTCTCGTTCTGTTTAGAAGACACAGAGGGTAGGCAGGGGGAACCTGGAAACCTACAGTTTCCACGCCGCGCTTCTTTGCTTTGTTACCAGAGCGAACAAATGAAAATATTAAAATATTTAATTCACCCAAGTGCAATTCGAACCCTCAACCGTTATAACATCCGCACTTTTGGTCTTACAGTATATTTGCTCTTCACTTTCACTTATATCGATACGTTCCCATAGTGGTTATTTCAGAGTAAATATTTACACTGCCGATGCCGTATCGACCAACTTTCCACGTCGTCGGGTAAACTAGTTATCACTCGTGGTCGTCAAAGGATTAATTATCATGATCGAACTGGTCACTCTTTTATAATTACCTGCAATCTTAAGATTTTTTTCTAAAACATAATGTTAAGATAACATTTTGATTTATTTGCTAATATAATAAAGTCGAAGATTTTGTTTGGTTAAATGCGCTCATCTCAGGAACTAGTGATTTAAAATTGTCTCCTTACCAGAAAGAGAAAATGAAAATACTTCATTCCCCCGAATAAGAATCGAACCCACGACCGTTTTTCAGTCATACACTGTCCCACGAAAGCTACGTAGTATTCGTTATTCCCAATCATTATACATTTTTCGTTCATTAGATTAATGACCGGAATACTGATTAAAAATACTAATGAGGAAATTCAATTATAATATTTGTTCTCACATATTTATATAACAGGATAGGCAGACGGAATTTAGTGTCAAGACAATCCATCCTCCGGTTTCCATCTAAATTCGTAATATTCGTGAGTGGTGGAACTCAACGCTGTATTCAAATGTAATATTAAATCAAACCTTCAATCACCACGTTTACAGTCGCGAGCTTATGCCCCTGTGCCACAACTGAACTAATGGGTTATTATTTATTTGAAATAATGACATTAAAGGCAGCTAAATTATTTAATTTATTAATAAATTGAAATGTAAACGCAAGCACTGATTAATGATTAATTATTTCAATAAGTAAATTAAAATTGTATTTCAGTTCTGTGTATGGGTTCGATCCCACTCGACGGAATTAATTATTATTTATTCATATTTAAATTTTTTGACATCGACACCAAGACAAGAAGCCCTCTCAACATGGAATTCCTCGAAAAATTCTGCAGAAAGTGGGGAACGGAGTGTCTTTACACTTGGAAGGCAGGTCAAGCTGATTTGATTAGATTTAATTCATCAATAATTAACTCTAACGCAGCTTATAGCAACATATATATATAGTATAGCAATATATATCTATAGTACATTCTCATTAGACATTATTACACAGTAATTAAATAGTAAATAACGACGAAGTACAGTCGTTATACCGTTAACCGTTATATAAAATTTAACGTGATACTTATAGCTTAATCAATATTGTGAGGGAATTTTAATAGTCACTTCTCTCGTCTAAGAGACGATAATATAGGTCAATTTATAAAGAGGAAAAGTAGGACGATTTATCTCGTATAGCAGGGTAGGCAGAGGAAACCTATTGTTAGTACACAGCGTTCCCCCACATTTTACTGAATTTTTGAAACATTGCGTATTAAGTGGCGGAATTCAACGCCATGATTCGCCATTTTCGAAAGCTGGAAAATGAAAATAAATAAAAAATAATCATCAAATTTTCGAGGCAGGGGCACGAAGTGTGTTGCAAAATCGACTGGTTGTGGGTTCAATCCCCACTCGAGGAAATGAAATAATTATTATTGTCATTTATTCGTTCTGGTGTCGAGGCAAGCGGAAAGTGGGGAACGGAGTGCCTTAACAATAGGATCCCTCTACCTACCTCTGCCTATATCGAAACCACTGTGAAAATTGCAATGCGCAGCGTTGAGTTCCGCCACTCAACGGGGGTACCTGGGTAATTCGGCGTGAGTCCCAGTGAGATCCATAAGCTAAAAAAATATAACGAATCTTTATTAGCACATTTATGTTTCAACATAAATAATGTTTAAGTGAAAAGCATTTTTTTTTTTATTATAAATTAATTTTAAAAATTAATCACGCTGCGGAGAAAACTCAATTATCCTTACGTGACTACTTTCCATTACGTGACTTTTTATACTCTTTTAATGTTATACAATATGATAGTCGATTAAAATTTTATAATTTTAACTAAATATCCATCTTTTATTATTGGAGCCAGTCGTGGCGTGGCGTGCCCCACAAACGTGCGAAAGTAAACGCGACGCGTAGTGGTTCCATTCCCATTCGACGAAAAGTTCCTAAGTTCTCTCTGTCTAGTCTGCTATGTTCAGGTTCCATAAATATGAAACTATAAAACAAGTATATGTCTAAAGAATAATAAACACACATAATTACATAAGATGGATATCTAATTAAAATTAAAAAACAGCTCCACTTTTTTTCGTGGATATAGCAGTGTAGCTCTACCTACTCGAAACGTCACTACTAGGCCATTTTTGGGGAATTCTACTTTGTCTAGTTACCAGACCGCTCTGTTAAATGAAAATTAATTTATTTCCACGAGTGCGGAACAAACCTACAATCATCATCAATCAATCATCAATCATCTATCATTTTACAGTCAGACGCTGTGCTGCTGCGAAGACCTTCTTATAATTGCAGAAAACATGCCAAATTCTCAACCCTTACCTCAAAAACAAATCATTAAAATTCAAATATATTCAAGCAAACAAAATTGACCAAAAATTCAAGCGTTTTACATCACAAAAGTCGTTTCGAATTATTCTCGCTAAAACTAGAACTGGTGGAATTGCTGACAATGTGGAAAAATGAGGATAGGACTCTACATACAAACACACTGTACGAGAGTTATAGTAGAATGAGAAATTTATTCATCGTTAGGTCCCTAACGTAGCGGTATCTGAGCCGAATGGGACGGACCTTGGAAAAACTGTGAATGGAAAGGGTTTAAACTAATGTCTGTTTAAACATCATTGTTTTTCTTCTTTTTTTCTGTTTTGCTTCACGCTTTATCTCTATAAAGCAGGATAGGCAGATTGAAGCTAGTGTTAAGACACTCCGTTCCCCATGTACGGCCTAGTTTTCGTCATTTTGCCGCTGAATCTACAATTAAGATACTCTGCTCCCTGTCTGTATTGCACATGGTAAATAGCGGAACTTAACGCCGCGCTTTGCCTCGTTACCAGGGCGGGGAAATTAAAATATGAATGCACCGCATTATTATTCTGCATATATAATTCTGTAAATATTATATTTCCATATGAAATGAATCCATAACATTTGAATTTAGTAAGAAATTGTACATAAAATACATACATATTATAATAATATAGAACTAATGACAGAAGTTTACGTTACGCTACCCTCATTCGGTAAGGGTTGATCGATTTGGGTTCGTCGAGTATTCTTATGAAATCCACTTTTATAGGGAAAATTTGGATGTTTGCAAAAGTTTTTTTTTTCGTTATTTTTTATCTTTCTCTGATACCTTAATACTCTTTCCTTTCAAAATATACTTATTTATATTTTTGTATAGACGTATTGTCTTTTATGTATTTATTATTTTCTGTAAAATAAATATATTTGTTTTAACTGTTAATATTATTAAAGGCTTTTGTAGTGCTGGGCAGTGTTTGATCGTATAGGCGACGATTGTGAGTTCGATTCCCATACAGAACATTTTCTTTTATAGAAATTCATTTATTGTCTCTATTATAATCAGCCGATGTCCCACTGTGAATTTATTGTGTTATTTTTTATTTAAACATTTAAAACTATCTTTAAAGAAGCCGTCAAGCTCAGGAGCACAAAGCGTGTCACTGTTGGGTTCGATCCCCAATCAGGAGGGTGAAATATTTAATATTTTAATTTCTTCGCTCTTCGTTGAGTTCCAGCACTCAATCCACAATGCCTCCAGAATTAGTGGGGAACGAAATGTACCCTAATGGGAACGAAGCATCTTAACATTATGTTCCTAGATTCAATCTGCCCTACCCTACTATGTGCGGGATACAGTGTGAAGCTAAAAAGAAGATTTTTATTTCACTATAATAATCTGTGGTAAGCACACCTGCGACAAAGGTAAATTGCACGTAATAAATTCGTTATGTTCCTCATACGTGAAATGTAAATATATTTTATTCAACTACGCTTTCACAAGCACTTTTGTTGCGTCAATTAGTACAAAACTGTCAGTATTGTCAGTGGAATTATATTCTTGCAAATTTGCTTTAAGTTTCCCTTTTATGTCTATTTCTTACTGTTATAATATAACAACGTCTTGTCCCACATGTAGCAGAATGGACAGAGAATGTTAGTGTTAAGACACTCCGCTTCTCAGGCATCGCAAAACTTTCTAGGCAGTACATGATGAGTGGCGGCACTTAATATCGCGCTATATTTTATTACAAACAAATACTAGTTTTACAAACTCTAATTTTAATTAATACAAAAAAAAATGGATATTCTTTTCATTACAATTATTATTTCAATATGAATTATACATTATTAATATGACTGAAACAAACTTAAAATTTATTTTTAATTAATAATTTATTGGAAATCTCTTATACGTTGCCTTGTATCGGTCGAAAAGTAATTAAGGGTGTAATGATAAATGTCATTATATAAGTACAGACAATTATTTGGTGAATATTTATTATTAAAATGAATAATATGTAAATATTAATTTTGAGGGGCCAGTCGTGGCACAGAAGTACAAGCATGCGACTGGAAACTAGACAAGTTCGATTTTCACTCGAGGAAATTAACTTTTTAGTAATTTCATTTTTTCCTTCTGGCCACGAGAGTGGTGTTGAGTTTCACTAGTCAATACGCATCACTTATAGAATTTGATAGAGGGTGTATTCCTGCACACCTTATACTAATAAGGAACATGTCTCCTCCTTATACTAAACGTGCAATCAGTAAAGAACAAAGTCTTATAACTTTACATTCTCTATCATATTTTAAACAGTTAATACAAAAACAAGATAAAAATGATATAACATTTAATTTTCAAACCAATCCACATACAAAAGCTAGTATAGCTAAATAAATATAAACTTTGTCACGTTGAATACCTCGTTAAAATTGCAAATACACTTTACCATTTGCCGCCATCGAACTACGAAACTGTTCATTTGTTGCAGTACAGAGTTTAAAAACTAATAGCCCGGTTTACAGTGACTTTGCCTTTTACTATTTAATTATTTATCGTATATAAATAAGACTTAATACCGTCCGTAAATTTGTTTGCGTGGATTTTAAGAATTTAAATGAAATAATAGCTTTTTTAAAGAAAAATCTTTTTTTAAGGTAGCAATGTCGAAAAATCATCTCTTAGCGCCTCCGTACACTCCTTAACTTGCCTTCATGACAAATTTTAACTTTAGAAGCCTAGTATTTTTGTATGTTGGTTGTCTGTGTTAGTCACTCAGTAATGAAAGAAATTTATTTATAAAAAGAATAGATATTTAATATCCTCCATAGCTCATGATATATGCCGGTGAATGCTATTCATTGACGAGAACCGACTGATGCTGCAGCATAAAGGGAATTTTGACCCTACCAAATAGACCCTACCCGAACGCTTGAGAACGGCATTATGCCAGAAAAGTTCTGGTACCTTGGATCCATTGTGCACAGGTATGGAGGCATCGATCACGGCCTGATCATCGATCAGGGCTAAATGGTGGGAAGTCACTTATGTGGTCTGCATTCGCAGGACAACATCACCTAAACTCAAGGGGGCTCAAATACAAGAGCATCATCCGACTGGTTCTTTTGTTAGCAAATAGCAATTAACAGCGTATCCTGGCCAGCACTATCTCGGTCTCAGGAGCTTCACGTCACAGAAATGAAGATGCTGAAGTGGATGTGTGGCGTCAATCTGACGGTCAGATGGCCACGGAGATGGTCACTCAATATTAGATATTTAAAAAAAAAAACAAATTAAATTGTATTTGCAAACATTCCATTCTGTAGTCACAGTAAAATTTTATTATAACAATATCAAGCACTCAAGCTCTATAATATATATATCGGTACTATATGCGTATTGTGCGCCTTATGATTTCAGTAAGCTTACTTCTAGGGAATACGTGATTTTATTCAAAAATTGCTAATATTGAAAATATACTTAAAGGCCGGCGTGGCTCAGAGGTACATGGTTTGATTCCTACTCGAAGGAATGACGAAAATAATATTTTTAATTCCTCGCTTTGGTAACGAGACAAAGGACATCTTTGAATTCCGCCACAAGCACGCAAGGCGGAATTTAGCGGAAAATAGGATACAGTCTGTTTTAACACAAGGTTCCCTTTGCCTACGCTGCTATATACGGAATCCAGCGTGAAGCTAATAAATTCTGAATTTGACTTTAACGAATCATTAAATCGAAATTTAATGCATATAGAACTGGTTCTAACATCCAATTTCAATCACAGCGAATAATCGGAGCTATGTAAATTGTGCGGAATAAACAAATACGATCCAATTATTATTATGTATGTATATATAATAGTAGGTAATTATGGCTGATGGACAGAATGTGAATTATATTATTTTTACACTATTTTAGTGTTACATAGCAAATAGTGGCGAGCAGAAGTATCATAATGAGAACGGAGGAATACATTAGGTTCAAAGGTTTCTTAGGAGTTACTTTACTTACACTTCCGTGCTAGCACGGAAGTGTAAGTGAAGCCCTTGTCTCGCGGCCAGTTACGGTCGAGGAGGAGCACCGTGAGGTTTTAGTGGGTATTCGGACGACCTCGAGTTCCCCGGGCCGGTATCCGCAATATATTATTTCCTCACGTTATAAAAAAATAAGGTTCCCTATGACTACCCTGCGATATGCGGGATACACCGTGAATGTAATGAATATAGCGTTCGCGTGCGTAACCACGAAATCATCTCTTTCGCCTCGTTACCACAGCGACGAAATGAAAATATTGAATATTTTATTACCTAGAGTGGGGATTGAACCTACAACCTGTCGCCCCGCCTGGCGCCACAGATGGCCTCGAAATATCTTATATACGTTAATTACGTAACTCAAGATCGACTTTTCCAATTAAAACATCATGTTACCCATCTACATTTCAATTAAGAATTCGAACCCGAAACGTTAATTATTAATAATGAATGATTTATTTGCATTTGACTAAGATAGGTTTCAAAATAAATTATAATTATTTCATCAATGGCTTTGTTCATCGTGTTTACTTATTTTATAATAGAAGAAAAATTTCCGCAATCTTGGTATAGTGTCTGAATGTCATCACAGTGGTTGTAGGCTATATTCTCATTTAAGGGAAGGGAAATTATTAATGTTAATTAAAAAAAAAGAATAAAATAAATTAAAAGCAAAAATATTTTTTTAGAAAAAGCTTTTATATAAACGCTCTAAAAAGGAGAAAATAAAATTTGTCTTTGAAATTTTAAATAGCAACTAATATCGCGTTAATAAATATTTAATTAGATTCAAACTTTAAAAATTTAAGCTTAGCAGATTTTACATAATTAAATTAATACTAGTTTAGTTACACAAGTAAATCGCGCGACAAGCTTTTATGATCATATAAATTGTGTACAATGAGGTTATGAGTTGATAGTTAAAATTTAAAAGACAAATTTTATTTTCTCCTTTTTAGAGCGTTTAAATAAAAGATTTTTCTAAAAATTTTTTTTACTTTCAATATTTTTTTTACTTTTTAGTTACCACCGGCTAGGTTTCTCACACTAGATGTTGCATTATTTTTCTAATTATTTTCGGCAAGCCCTTTCATTTGATGCCCGTATTACAGATGTGCATGAATAATAACTATTCCGCCATCTTAGATGTTCCACCATATTGGTTTTATAACAACGTCACATTATTTTTCGAGTTACTCTCAACGAGCCCTTTCAATAGATATCCATATTGTAAAAGTAGACTAAAAATAACTATTCGGCTATCTTGGATGGCATGCGGATATTGGATTTAGAATGACGTTACACTATTTTTCAAGTTACTCTCAACAAGCCTTTTCATTTGATACCCATATTATAGAAGAGCATTAAATATAACTATTCCGCCATCTTGGATGGTCTGCCATATTGGATTTAGAATGACGTCACATCATTTTTCAAGTTGCTCTCAAGAAGTCCTTTCATTTGAGATGCATAATGTAAAAGTGCATCAAAAATAACTATTCTGTTACTTTGAATGATCAACCATATTAGATTTAGAATGAAGTCACACACCTTATCGTGCACTGTCATCGAAACCAAACGTGTATACAAAATTTCAGTTCAATCGTACGAACATACCTTTCATTATAAGAAATCACAAAAAACTTGAATAGTGTTAATTATATTGGATTTCAAGTGATATCACACTATTTTTCTAATTATTCTCGGCAAGATCTTTCATTTGATACCCATATTGCAGAAGTTCATAAATAATAACTATTCCGTTATCGTAGATGTTCCATCATATGGGATTTAGAATAACACATTTCACATACATACATTGCAAGTTAAATAAAAGCTTTTAATAAAGTGAACCTATTTCTCCACTTTAGAGTTAAGCTGTTAGAATTATGTTGAATTCCAGAACCATCTTCTCCTTTAAAAAAAATAATGAAATCCTTAAAATCAACCCTACATTTATAAAGTACAGTGAAATACATTAGAGTATAACAGTGCTGTCCGTTTAAGGCTTAGGTCAAACGTGAAATGGATTCGTGGAACTACGTAATGTCCAAAGGAGGGAACCAAAATGCCTAGTTTGATTTAAACAAGTCTATTATTTGGGCTGGCTTTGGGTACTGAATACTAAAAATCATGGCTGAAATTTAAATTCGAAATTTATGGCTGAGAAATATAATTGGAGTATTCCTCAATTTAGAATAAGAAATATTGTTCCCTTTACCTACTCCCTTTTGTGTTGTTAGAGTTTTGTATTCAAAGGGTACAACGGGATCTTATTTTTAAGACTCCGCTGTCCGTCCATCAGTCACCAGGCAGTATCTCATGAACCGTGACCGATAAACAGTTGAAATTTTCACAGATCATGTATTTCTGCTGCCAATATAATAACAATTACTAATAAATAAAATAAATATTTAAGAGGGCCTATACGACAATAGTTATTTTAATACATAATAGTATGCCGTTTTGTAAATATCATGGAAATGCTTTTTTATTTCTTTTTTGGTTTTTTAGTGCAATAAAGTATTATTAATATTATTAAATGTTTTGCAAAAAAATATCTTTATGTTTCAACTCATAAATTAGAATCAAAAGGTACTGTGTCTTTTAAAAAGCCTGAAGTCAAAAGGATTCTTGGAGCACCATAACAAAGAAAAGAGGCAAACAATGTCTTGTTTAATTTAATAAGTCCATAAGGGGACGCCATTGTAACACAGTTGAGAGCACAATGGAAGCGAGTTCGAATAATTTAGTCAATGCAACTATTTTAACTTAAATTTTAAATAAAAAAATAACAATATTCATTTTTGTTATAAATTATATTAACACAAAAAACGCCTTAAAGAAATTAATTTTTAACAAAAACAAAAACCGACTTCTAACTACGAACTAAAACGTGAAAAATAATTATACAAAGATTTTATAATTGTGAAGTCGGTGCCAAGTAAAACAAACAGGCTTTTAGATATTGTAGTAAGGGTGTTGTAGCATTAGCTTGGCACCGACTTCAAAATTATAAAATCTTTGTAAAATTATTTTTCACTTTTTAGTTCGTTGTTAGAAGTCGGTTTTTCTTTTTGTTAAAAATTAATTTATTTTACAATTTTAAGTGATGGGTAGATCTTAAAACTATGCTTCTTAAACGAGTGGTGATGGTGAGTGGTGGTGGTAGTGGTTGTCAACGAGTGGTTGTGGTTGTCCTATGTAAAACTTCATTTAATTAGGTACTATTTTTGTACAAAGTCACATTTTGGTATATTGACAAGAACATACATAAAAAGTATTCGGGCGAATTGGCAATCTCCCGTTTTTGAAGTTGGTTGAAAATGAGAACATCCTGTTTTTTGAGGTTGGTTGAAAAGAAAAGCAACGATCAGGAATCTCGCTTCTGACATCAATTTAAAAAGTTTTTGCTTGTAACAATTACAGTATAATATATTTTTTACTTATTCTCAATTTTGACCGGATCCCATAATCGGAACCTAACCAAACTTTCACCAAATTATCCTTGAAGTGTATCCTTTCAAATAAAAAAAATCATCAAAATCGATTGGCGCGACATTGAGTTATTCGTCTATTTGTCGCGCACATACCTAATGCAAATTTAAGACTTATGGGGTTTTCTCATAGATACCATTGTCAGACATGAACGAAAAAGAAATGGTACCATTCGGGAAGCACTATCTTTCAAATAAAAAAAAATATCAAAATCGGTTCACCCAGTCAAAAGTTATGAGTTAGCAAACATACAAAAAAACAGTCGAATTGATAACCTCCTTTTCTTACAGAAGTCGGTTAAAAACACACTACATCTCTAACGTGGATGATAAATAAATAAAACTAAGTTCTGTTTGTATGATCGCTCTATACGGGAGAAAAAAATATCGTTAAACTACTTTTATTTACATACAGCGGGATTTATTTAGTGAAAAAGCTTCCATTTAACAACTCGAGGCCACCGTGGCAAAGGGGCATAAGGGTTTGACTGTAACGCAACGGTCGTGGATTCGATCCCCTCACGAGAAAAAGGAATTACTATTTATTATTTTTTTCATTTCTTACACCAAGACAAAAGCCCGGCGTTGAGTTCTGCCACTCAACACCCAAGTGAGGAACGGAGTGTCTTAACACTAGGTTCCTGAATAATCTGATATTTATACCATTTTACGATTCGAATGAATACTTAAAACGTGAAACGTAAAAATAGACCACTCTCTAAAGTCACAGCCTTTTATAAATATTAATTATTTTCGGAAAAGAGGAACTTTTCCAATTGTCTAGAGCTAGCTACCGAAATACATGAAATTGAAATAGCTTGGGTGTTTGTTAAATGAATTCTCTAAAGTTAGTATGTTTAAATGCTTTACTTGCCTACGTTTTTGCTCTAAATTTGTTGGTATTTTTTTTTCAGCTTCACTCAGTATCCTGAGATATTGGGAATAGAGTGGCGGAACTTAACGCCACGTGAAAGTAAAATAATAAATATTTTATTTCCTCGAGAATTGGACATCAAACCCACGACCTGTCGCCTTTACAGGCACACGCTCGTGTCCCTCCACCACGACTGACCTATAGTCAGCAATAAGGCACATAATATGGATAGAATTACAATACAATAATACAAAACCTTTCAAAAGAGAGGTTTATAAACGAGAAAGTTTTCACTTTATCCTTAACTTTTAGCTAATTTAGTACGATAAAGCTTTTGAAAACTCATGACATGTTAAAAGCGCTTTCAGTGTTACTCTATAATATAGTGGTATAAAAATGTATAAGTTATAAATTTATAAATTTCTTAATTTATAATGTGTGTTTGTTTGTTATTATAATTAAAACAGAAGTTGAGTGGCGGATCTCAACGCCGGACCTTATTGCCAGAGTGTACAAATGAAAATATTAATAAATAATAATCCATTCCCTCAAATTGGGATCGCTCCAACCACTGATCACTATATATCAAAAACAAATAAAAACACCAAAATATTAACCAAAACAGACAAAATTCAATTTCCCCGACATACAGCTGAAATTAACCTCGCGCCCACATTTCCAATAGGTAGGTAGCTGTTGAAACATCTGCCCTATCTTCTGTTGTACAGTTTACATACAAATGTTTGTTTTGCGTGAGAGCGTGGGTCGGCCACTATTATGCTGCATACTGAATGAGTTTTCAACCACTCTATATACTGGGTATGGGAGGAAGCAATTTTCTATTGTTTATCGTAACAACAATATATATATATATATATATATATATACAAATATGTGTGTACGTATGTATGGGGAAATCGTGTAAAACTATTGTTTCACGTGTGCTTGTGTAAATTGTTAAAAGTTTAAGCTATTTGTTTTACTTTGTGTGTTGAGCTTTAGATTCCTACTCAGAAGAATGGCTTTGGAGGTGCGGAATTGAGTTACGCTACTCAATATGAAATATCTCGAATAGTGGGGGGAAAGTGGGAAATGTGTGTCTTAGCAATAGGTTAACCTCGACCTACCATATTATGTTTTTACTATTAATATTAGATTATCTAGAGAAATATTCAGGATAGATTAATAAACAATAATTACATAGCAATAAACTGATTTGTTTTAATTACATTTATTTCTTTATTAAGAACGGTAACTGTGGCCTAAAATTGCTAAATAAACTCGGAAAACCTTCAAAATATGAAATAATTATGCCCTCAAATTCAGATTAAATTAATAACCATGTTAATTCTGATATACATATGCCAGTAATCTAAAGCTGTAAAAAAAAACCAATATATTTGACTACATTTCATATAAAAATATTTATTTATAACATCTAAAGAAATATTTCATATCGCAAATATGTACATCGCGAAGTATATGTATACAAAAACTTTAACAGTGCGTCAAAGCGACGTAGATTGATGAAAACGTGTAAAAAGTAACCGTCGACAGTGTCTTTACTTTTTAATATGAAATATGAGTTGTTGTATAATAAGAGAGGATTGTTTAATATGAAATATGAGAAATCTGTGATTTTTACAACTTTACGTCGTTCAGTCTTTAGTAATGAATAATTAATGTGTAAGAACTGAAAGTCTTTATTTTAAGTAAGCAAAACTTTTTTAAGTATTTTTAGCTGCTTTTTGTATGTAGTAGAGTAAGTAGAAGAAACCTACTATTAAGACACTTTGTTCCGCTATTTCCGCCAATCTTTGAGACATTATATTTTAAGTGTCATAACTCAAAGCTGCAAAGCTCTACGAATTAAATATATTTGTATATAATATTTCTATTACTTTTACTACACACGCTACTTAACACGTAACGTCTGGAATTTGGGTGGAAAATAGGGGAGTGGCCGATCATATAAAATAATAAAAAGCGCAAAAGCTATTCCATTTAATAATATTCTTAAAAGAGCCATTTCTAAGTCCATATTATAACCCTAAAGAACGCATTACTCTGCAATTTAATATTCATTCGATATTTGATTCTTATTCACGTGAAGTGGACACCTAAGCGTTTTTGGGGACGAATTGGAGGAAATCTTATAAGAAATTGGAATATTCAAAGAAGACTGTTATACTACCTATGCGAAGGCTTTAAGTTGGCTAGCAACTGTTTTGTTTTGGCTTCGATTTGTACTCAGATGGATTTATATTTAAAACGTTTTTATGTCCCGCTTTCGTAGAGAAAATGTCTTTTGCGTCTCTTGTAATAAGAATATTGTATTGAATTTTAGAATTTCAATATAGTAGGGTAAACATAGATAATTCCGTATTAAAAATCATATTCCAATTCAATTTTATTTACACTTAAAGCGCTCCATACTTCGCTTTTCTGTCCAAATTACAGACAATTATAAAAAAGCGGATCTTAGCGCTGCCGAAAAGAACACTTAAAAATCACTATCGATTACAAACTTAACTTCTAGAACTAGATTAAACTTTACAAAACTTACATAATACTATTATATTAATTCGAGCTTTCACAGTAAAGTTCGGGTAGAGGCTGAATGTTGGGTCAATTTGTGAAACAGCCTCGAGGGTGCAATAAGATGGTATCTTGGATTGCAGCCGAAATAGAGAGTTTTAATGTTAGTCCTTAATTAGGTTTTCTTTGTTATTCGCTTGGTAGAAGCAATCTTACAGCTTCTCGGTAAATTAGTGGAAAATACGGAGAAGAAAGAATATGTCGTTAAGTCAACAGTTTAGAAGTCAAGAAAAAATATTCAATTGTCATTGTATGTATGTAGCGTATCAATAAAATTCAATATTTTTTTTTTCCGCCGCGTTACAGTCCCACGCTTGTGCCTCTACACCACGAAGGCTTCTAAAAGCCTCTATCTATGATCGAGAAAATTATTTTCTGTAATATAAATGAACGTAACGTATTTCATGTCAATCATTATTTCATGTTAATTATTTCTAGAATAAATACATATTATGTATGATTTCCAATTCACATATTTGAATTTGCGATCGAGAAATTGTATTCACTGCCTTTCAAAATAAAGGAACACTTTCACGTCGCTTTATATTTTATTTTTACACGCGTATACGTACTTCACCGAAACGAGGCTAAAAGCTCGGCACCGCAGGTTTTCCGCTGACAAAAAAAAATTTTAAACGGCCGAATGTGAGAAAAATTCGCTTATGGTTTTAATCGTTTGAGTTAAATCGTTTCTTTTTATGAAATATTAAAATTGACACCGATATGGCGAAATTAGGAAGGGCTTGGTTATGTTTGTGGATTCGATTTCCACTTGAGAGTTGTGTATTTTTTTGCAGCTTTACGCAGCATCTCGTATATTAGAAAAGGCAGATGCAACCTAGTGTTAAGACACTCTGTTTCCATCTTTATGTCCAATTTTTGAGATATCAATCCTGACACAATTTCACATAATATACTCCTACATACACATATAAAGACCTCTTCTTTACAAGGAAAATTGTCAAATAATAATTTATATCGACAAAAGAACATCGTTCAGCACTTCACAGATTTTATCATAGCTTGCCCTAAAATGTTAAATATTTGGTAACGACATGTAAGATTTATAAAGGAAAATGGGAAAATGGGTAGTGAGTGGGAGTTATTTTCGTTTTCCCCGCTCTGGTAGCAAAACCGCGGCGTTAAGTTCCAACATTCAATACGTAATATATCATAAATTGGGTGAATACCAGGGTAGGATGTACGCATCACAAGGTTCCCTCTGCCTACCGTGCTATATTGCTGCTTGCTTACGGTAGTTGTGAGTTCTATTCTATTTAGAGTATTGAATTATTTCCGAGTTTCGCCACTAAACATGCAATTTTCGATTTTCAAGAGAAAAATGAAACAAGGAGTGTATGGACGCTGAGTTCACTGTGCATGTCGATATATGTGTAGAAGATGCGTTAAAATATAACACGACATATTATGCATAAGTTTTCACAACTAGCCAAATTGAAAAATCTATAGGAAAAGGGAAAACGCGAAATCAAAGGCAAGTTAAAACATAACATTACTTTTAAACTTAGATTTACGCTCATATTTTCTCGGATACCGACTCTCGTTTGTATTGAAATATTTCTAAAATGTTATATTGGATTTTATAGTGGCTTCAGGAAGTGTATATATGTACGCGTAGTTATTATGGGTTCGAATATAGTATAAAAAAGTCAATTGCGAGTCGATCTCGCTCTCCGAGGCTTCCGTATCAATTTTATGATTGTTAGTCGGGAACGCCATTAATAAAAGTTAATAAACTTAATTTTGCGGGCGTATGCACTCTTTTTATATTAAATGAACTATAAATATAATTTTGTAGTGATTTATTTAAAATTACTTAATACTTAATCAATCAGTTAATAACGGAATACACACATGTCATACCAACATACAAATGCTTTAATAAAAAAAATACATTTAAACCTACGATCCTTTCTTTCTTTCCAAAAAAAATCCTACTGTGATATAAGAGGAATAAAAAACAAAGACGAACGATTCCTCCAAAAACAAAATTAAATTGTATCTATCTTGTTAAAATTGCTTTTGACAGGTAAGTGTACAACCAAGTCCGCAATTTAAACTTTTACTTTGAATCGGATGGAGTAATTTAACACTTCGCGATGATTTTCAAAGTGTCTTTTGTTTATTTGAATTAGAGATTCCAGGTGTAATAATTGGATATTATGATACGCTAGAACCAGTCCCTGTTTGTGAAGGCGATGGTTGTGAGTTCGATTTCCACTAGAATAAATTAATTATTTAATTACCACTCAAAACGCAGTAGCACAGATTAGGATGGAAATAGAATAGCGGAGTGTTTGGACAGTTCTCTCTACATATTAAAGTTGCTAAAGCCCACTGGATACAAATTGAAGCTGAAAAAGAAAAATAATTATAATAAGACAATTTGCACACAGTAGATAATAATTATATTTCTATAATTAAGTAGTAGTTCATCAGGTTTTGTTTTTTTTTAGGGTATTTTTTGTCTCAGCGTCACAGTATATGCGATACATTCACAGGGTTTCAGGTTAGGGAACCTGAAACCTTAGTGCTAAGGCACTTACGTTCCCCACTTAATGCAGTGCGTGAGGCATTAAGTGTCAAGTACGTACACTCGTAAGCTCAATTCATACTAACAATAAGTTTTAACGGTTTGATCTATTAGTTTTACTTAAGTGTGTCTTAAAATGTAAGGTTCAAATATCGCAACTAGCAATGCTTTAAAAATTTTGCGAAAAGTGAAGAATGGAGTGACGTGACAGGTGCCTCTCTTCGTGCAGATACAGCGTGAAGCTACAAAAAGTGTAACAAATTTTCGTTTTTATTACAAGAAGATAATAAATAAGAAGAATGATAGTATCACAAAAACACTCCAATTTCAGGATTCAAAGCAAATCTTTGATATAAAACAGATGAAATTTTACGACACTGTTAAACTAAATTTATAGTGACAAACGAACACCGCTCTGCACTTCGATATCTGAGAGTATTTTATGTCCTGAAACGTCTTTATTACGCTGAAATTCTTATTTTTAGATAAAATATTTATAAAGGTGGGAGAACTAATTCGTGGTCGATTCGCTAACTCTATCTGTAGGAAAAATAAATTGAAAGCAAAAAATAATTTTTAAATAAAATTTGTCTTTTAAATTGTAACTATCAAGCTTTTATGATCATATAAATTGTGTACAATGGGGTTTACGACTTCAAAATTATAAAATCTGTGTCAAATTATTTTTCACTTTTTGGTTCGTTGTTGGAAGTCGGTTTTCCTTTTTCTTAAAAATTAATTTATTTTACGATTTTAAGTGATGAGTAGATCTTACGATGATGCTTCTTAAACGAGTGGTGATGGTGGTGGTAGTGGTTGTCAACGAGTGGTTGTGGTTGTCCTATGTAAAACTTCATTTAATTAGGTATTATTTTTGTCCAAAGTTACATTTTGGTATATTGACAAGAACATACATAAAAAGAATTCGGGCGAATTGGGAATCTCCCTTTTTCGAAGTTGGTTGAAAATGAGAACATCCTCTTTTTTGAGGTTGGTTAAAAATACAACGATCAGGAATCTCACTTCTGACATCAATTTAAAAAGTTTTTGCTTGTAACTATTACTGTATAATCCATTTTCTACTAAAAAAAAACACACACTTTCTTAATTTTCACCGGATTCCATAATCGGAATCTTACCAAAGTTTCACCAAGTTATCCATAAGATATATTGAAGTATATTCTTTCAAATAAAAAAAGAATCATCAAAATCGGTTGGTGCGATATTGAGTTATTCGTGAATTTGTCGCGCACATACCTAATGCAAATTTAAGACTTATGTGATTTTCTCATAGATACCACTGTCAGATATAGACCAAAAAAAATAGGACCATTCGGGAAGCTTCACCTTTCAAATAAATAAAAAATATTAAAATCGGTTCACTCAGTCAAAAGCTATGAGGTAACAAACATAAAAAAAATACAGTCGAATGGATAACCTCCTTTCTTACAGAAGTCGGTTAAAAATAAGACAGTCTTAGTTTCATATAGACATATAGTCCAGTAATTTCATGTGTACATTGTCCGTCAGTTACGCTTCTTCTTCTTACAAATTTTTTTCGTTCATAATTAAAATAAAGTTTATTAAATCTCTGCATTTGGTTTTTTTTAGCTTCATACTAGACAGATGGAATTCAGTGTTCAGACACTCCTCTCCCACTAAAACACTTCCATTCCCTTCCTCTCCGCTGAATTTTGGAAGTATTGTGTATTAAGCGCAGCAACTCAATACCAAGCGTTGTCAAGCCTCGTTACCAGAGCGAAGAAATGAAAATAATAATAAATTCATTTTTTCGAGTGGCAATCGAACCCACGCCCACCCCTATACGGCAACGGGCCTCTACAGAGAATACAAACAAACATAATCATTCAACTCAAAAAACCTAAATACCAACCAGAGGAAAATTAAAACATAGAATATATAAAAGTTTACGACACACAATACATTTTTAATCTTACAATTAGGTACTTGCCCCGAAACATCGTTCAGCGTGTTTTATTCTTACACAAAAAGCCCAAATTAAACTTTGAAAGGCTCTGCTAAAGCTTATATACGTTGTAAATGGCTTTATTAAAATAAAATTCGGCCTAAAAAATTCTAGAAAACTTCTGGATTATCAAGAATTTTATATACGTATGTATATCTTTGTATGATTAAAGTTACGTTAAATTTGAAATTTATATGTTGGACTTTTTATAACAACTAAGGGAAATAATTTATTTTACTTTTTTTCAGCTTCAGCTGTATGCCACTTATAACAGGGTAGGTATTACGTTATGACACTCACCGCCCGATTTTCGAGGTATTTCATTTGTTTTGTTACCAGAGCGAAGTATTTAAGTTAGTGTAAAGTGAAAAACGGAAGTTTCTTAAAGGAAACGGAGTGTCTCTTCTCTGGTGTCACTTCCGTTCCCCATTTACAGCCGAATTCTAAAGACATCCCCTGCTATCAGGTATACTCAGGTAGAACTCAACGCCGCGTTCTTGCCTCGTTACCAGGGCGAAGAAATGAACATATTAATATTTCATTTCCTCGAGTGGGAATTGAATAAAATATATTATGTATATGTATTTTATATATTTCTTAGAATAAGCCGAACATAAAGTCTAGTTCAAAATATAAATTCGTTGGCATATATGATATAGCGCATATTGGGATCCTTAGAAATATCTTTGATAAAGGTGACGCCTTACAAAAATTCTAGGATCGAATATAACGTTTACTACTTCTGCTTATAAAAAATGTGAATTGTTCGGTTATTTTTGTATGAATTATTGTATATTGTTGATATTGAAACCTTTTTATTTACTGATTTCTATTTTTTATAGGTATTCCGATTAAAGATCATGCAACAAATCGGCGCGTCTGATTGTAAATCGCGACGTTTGTGGGTTCAATTCCTAGTCAATTATTAATGGCATTTTTACCTCGCTCTTAATAACACAAAGCGCGGCGATGACACTTAATATGAAACATATCAATACTTAAGTGGGGAGTGGAGAACGGAGTGTCTTAAAACCCGGAGTGTTTTAATATCCTGCTACATACAGAATACAATGTGAAGCTGCTAAGTCATATCCAAGGTTGTGGGATCGCTTCCTAGTTTGAAAAGCATTAAGCTGCCACTCATCACGTAATGAATTGAATTTAGACAAAAAGTGGCTCTCTTATTACCATATTTTAGTGGAATAATTTAACACGAGAGCGGAAAGTTTTACCACTAGGTTCCTAGGTTCCCATTCTCGTTATATATCCTGATATCAGTTGCAGATACAGCGTGAAGGTAAAAAAAAAGATATTAAAACACTGTCCTACGTTTCCATGTATCTAAATAAAAAAAACAGTACAATTTCGATTTCTCCCGTACTCGCGCATTGTAAACAAACATTTGTATGCAAACTGTACAACGCGATACGGCAGATGCTCTACAGCTATCGAAATACGTATTTAGATTTCATTCGCCAGCCAATATACGTGTGTGCTTGAGCTTCGGATGGTTTTTCGTTGTTTTTCCTGAAAATAGTTTTAATTTCACTTTTTACTTATATGTAAATGTAGGTCTCATTGCTTTTTGTAGTTCACAAAAAGCAATTCACTTTGCCTTTTTACCAGAACGAGGAAAACAAAATTTTGAAATTTTACTTTTCCGCAAATGGGAATCGAACACACGATACGCTGCGTTTACAGTCTCACGCTTATGCACCTGCACCATGACTGGTCCACAAAAATAATTGTACTTTATACGAATGTTATAAAGCTATTAAAATTACTTCTTTAGTCAACTAAACAATAATCTAGCCTAAGGAACTAATAATAGATAGATAGATATAGAGAGATAAAGGAATCATATTCTATATTACATAATGTTCACAACGCGTGAAGTTTCAAAATACAGTTAAAATACAATTATTTTAACAGAAAATATGAATTGAATTCCTTCCTGTAATCAGAAAGTTGATTACAATTTTCCTACGCACAAAGGCAAAAACTTTAAATGCTCTATAATATAAATGCTTAGTTTAACCAAAGCTATGGAATAGAGTTTTAAAATTTTATTATATAAACTAGGTAATTTACCGGTTTTATTTTAACGTAAAAGAATGTTCATTGTGTTGAAAATTGTTTATGATGAGCTTTGTTTTCATGAATGCGAATAAAATTCTAAATTTGCATTCAATTCTACAATTTTCCTATTGAAATAATGAATAAAATGAATAGCATAACTGAATTGGGCAGCGGTACAGCGTCGCACTATAAACGCGATGATTGTTATTTCGATAACTGTTGAGTTTCTTGCCGGCTCTTCTCAGCAGGACTGCCTTCCGAACCGGTGGTAGCTTTTTGTTCATATGTTCATTCGACGATTCAAAAGTGCTTATAATAACTATATTTGAATAAATAATATTTTGAATATGAATTTGAATTTGATTTCCATTTCTATTCCAAGATAATTCTGCTCGCAGGTTCAGGTCAGTTATATCAATATCAATGAATAACGTCGTAAGCCTCAAGGTGATCGAGGAAGGCCTTTCAAGATAAATTGTCTACGCGACATTTTAAAATTTACAATTCAGAGTGGTAGCTCCTGAGCTTAGTGCGTTCAACAAACACAAACATATTCCTTACCTATGTACCATTAGTTATATCGAAAATAAATATTAGTAGTTAATAGATGAGCAAGTCCTAAATTCACTATAAAATCTTATTTAGTTTTCTGGATATTAAAGTACTAAATTCTAGTTAGCCGTTCCACTGCGCCCTTGAGAATATTTTGCGAAACTAAAATATTGTCGATCCGCATACAACAATCGATGGCCCTAATTTTATACGGCGCAGCGGGTGTTCCCCTAGATGTATAATATTTGTACAATTTTGTGTTTGTTGGTTGTTTCGATTGGTTAAACGCTCAAATCTCACGAACTAGAACTAAGGAGATATTTTTGTTTCTGATAATATGGGCTATCGCTATACATACACATAACATGACCACTACTTGTACTTGCTTTCAGAGTTACTTAGGATAGTTCCTTAGAATTAATTGTAGATTGATTTTGATAAAATAAACAACTGATCCAAGCTCGCTCTGTCTACATAGTGTCTCTTGTAATTTTCCTACAAGTCCCAAAAAATGCAGGACGAGTAAGTCAAATGCAATTACCTATATATAATTATACTTACGAGTATGTAAAGCTACTTTACTATAGCCGCCAGCGTTTTGTTCACCCGGTCGTGTATCACGCTAGCCAATTTGCTAAGCCTATATATCACACTGACTAATTTGAATATGATTATTATCAGTTTTTGAATCACTAAATTGTGGTGGAGAATATCTCATAAGAATATCTTATAAAAGGGGCAATGTCACGAAGAGACGATAGGGTGATAGAGGCATTGATCCAAAAACTTAAGGAAAGCGTTCTGCATAAGCCAGCCCAAGTCTAAGCTTCCACACTTATACATGTATAAAATAATTATATATAAGACAGTTATATATGTAATGTACGATAATAATATATGTAAAAAAAAAAATAATGATAAGGAAAAGAAAAAAAAAAATATTACGGTAGGGGTCTCATCCAACCCCTCTAGTATATGCTCTATATATATAAGTACAGTTTAAATTGTCCCAAAAACGAAGTACGCCACAGTAAAAGAACTTTGATAAAATAAAAAAAAAAGGCACGGGCAACTATGCGCCCGTGGATGTAGTTTTTAAAATAAAAAAAAAATGTATATATCTTATAAAAATATCTTTATATTTCCAGTTCCATTTTCTTCATTCTGGTGTTAAAACAAAGTTGAGTCCCGCTAGTAAACATGTCTTTAGAATTTAAAGAAACTTGGAAAGCGGAGTGTCTTAACACTATGCTTCCTCTACTTATTCGTTTGCATCCGGAATATAGATTGAAGCTTAATAAAAAAAATAAATAAAAAGAAACTGTTGAACTTACATTCAGATGCAGTGGTTTCAATAACAATGAATTTATTAGTTTGTGTAATTTTATGATGAACATTAATATTTTCATACATTTTTATTGAGACAACCTAGTTTTGAAGGTTCATCGCTTTTTCATCATTTTCCAAGAATTGTATTTGAATTGAAATATAAAATAATTTGTCATGAAACTTACAAATTACTTTGAATACATTTTTTATTCTATCAGCATCCCTAGCCATGCTGAGTAGGTATTTTGAAAAGAATAAGCTGCTGCTGGTATAAGTAAAAAATATTTCATTTTTATCTTAGAGACATTTTGTGCTAAGTGGTGATTGATGGTTGTGAGTTCGATTTATTTTAATTCTCATATTTGTTCAATTCAACCAGGTACTATAGATACATTTAGAACATTATATTGAGTGTCAACGTAGCTGCACGCTTGGCCGTACCCAACGCAGTGCTGGTACCATTGCTCTTATATGGCAGCGAAACGTATTACAAAAGAAGAATAGAGGTTTGTTGGGATATGTGGAGATAGTTAAGATACTCGAATTAACAATAAAGGGAAACACAAAATGGCGAGTAGTAGCGAGGATAGTACAGTGAGAATTAAGAGGAAAGATTAATGAAACACGAGTGAGTGGTAAGAGAGGCAGGAAGAGACCTTCGTTAAAGTGATAATCAAACTCACAAACTCACCTCACAGGTCTTGCTGCGGCACCAGGACAATCTCATTCGGTTATATTTATGTAAGAGAAACAACGGATTTGAGTTCCTAGAGATTGGATGGTGAAATGAAGTGTCTTAAGGTTAGAATTATGAATAAAAAATATTACTTTAAATTAAAAAAGTAAGATAAGATAGTAGTAAAAAATCTAAATAAAAAAAATATCTTCCTTAGCTGTATATACGAACCCTGAATTGTATGAATAGAGTATAAAAAAAGCTAATAAAAAGAGCAATTCGTTCTCAATTCGACTTTTTTCTTCATCAAAACTAGAACGTAAAGTTGAGTGTTACGAACAATATTCGAGAGCCTAATTAAAAGACACGTAATTTGAATGAATGTTTGATCTCATTTTTTAAAACAATGTGTCAAAAAATGCTTTTCTTCTTTATTGTTTCATCTTCATGCTTCTAGTATCTGGTAGAGTTGAGACATTACGCTCCCAACTTTCCGTCCTATTTTGAAGACATTGCTTTTTGAAAGACGGAATGCGAAATTCAACGCTGCGATAAAAAAAAGTCACAATAATAAAACATATTTCTTGGATAACAAGATGTCAGATCTTATTACCAGAAATACCATGAAAATAATTAATTCCCATGAGTGACAATCAACCTCACAATCATCGTTTTCACAGACTGACGCTGTACCTACCTTAATCTTTGTAATATTAAATATTTTAATATTAATATAAAACCAATATACGAACACAGGTTCTATTGGTATGCAATATCCTTTCTTGAGCGTCTCTTATAATGTAAGGCTGTAGGAACGCTTTGTATTGGAAATTAAGCAAGATCTTATTATTAAAAGAACACATGATGTACGTATATTAAAGAAATAATATAGCAATATTATAATTATTTGGGACGTCGTAGCACAGTGCCTTACTGTAACGACGACGGTTGTAGGATCAAGTTCCATTTGGGGTAATAAAATATTTCTATTTCCTCCTTCTTGCAACAACATAAAACGGGGCTTGAGTTTCGCTACTCAACATGCTTGTCTCGATAGTTGAGCTGATAGTGGGGAACGGGGTGTCTTAAGACTAGATTTCCTCTGCGTAACCTGGTAAGCTGGAAAAAGCTTGAAAATGAAAAGAAAAATATAATTAGCGGACCCGCGCAGCTTCACCCGCTTGAACTATACGAATATTTTTATTACATTTGGAATTATTTCACACTTCGAAAAGAAAAATATTTATTAATAAAACGTATAAAAATTTGAACGTAGCGGGATCGGAAACCGTCCAACCGCTCTGACCATCGACGTTCCCATTGAGCTACGTCGAAATTTTTATACGATTGTTACAATACATACAATACTGTAATGTATTTAATACAGATTTTTTTTTCTATTCTAAATGACTAATTCTGTATTACATTAGTTTGTACGGCTTTAGCCGTATACGTAGGGAAGCTCTCCAATTCTCCCGTTATTTCAATATTTTGCCTTCTTCGATAAATCGGCTACCCAATATAAAAATAACTTCTCTCAATGT
Organism: Heliconius nattereri; assembly: GCA_013403645.1. NCBI lineage: Eukaryota > Metazoa > Arthropoda > Insecta > Lepidoptera > Nymphalidae > Heliconius > Heliconius nattereri. Next base: position 1,436,063 of record JAAIXI010000215.1, on the reverse strand, counting down.
TCCTGTAATATATAAATAGGGCGTTCAACTAAACCTCTGGCCTCGTTTTTATACGGTATCTATATATAAAAATTAGGCCAATCGTGGAGCAGGGGCACCAGCACGCGACTGTCAACGCGACAGGCTTTGGTTTCGGTTCCCTTTCGAGGAAATTATGTATATAATATTTTTATTTTCTCGTTTGGCGTTTATTTCCACGAGAAAAATAAGTATCAACTTGAACGTGTGTCTTAAATTTTTTTTTCTCTGTCTACCCTATTATGTGCAGAATATTCCGTGAAAATAAAAGAAATATAAACATTTTAAATGCCAGTTATCTAATATTCGAACTCGAACAAAATGCCTAAATGTATGTATTTGCAGGACAATTGCATTCAATAAGCACCTAGTGTTGTATATTATATATCATTTATATAATTTATATATGTTTGTAGGGTAATTGAGAAATGTTTATATTTGATGATCGTGGATTTGATTCTCGGTTTTATCAATTCCATTACTCTATTAGTCACTCATTATCTGTACAACGAATTGGAAAAGAGTAATGGAATGCCTATGATGTGTGATAAGTAATAATACTCGATCGGCGATAGACGCAAAACGTTGTCACATTCCGCCTGAGCCAAGCGTGCAAGCAAGGCCGGAGCTAGCGATAAAGAGGCAAGATCAGCCTTAGCGTTCGGCTTGTGACGCATTTATGCATTCATTGTAACTTGTAATTAATCTGGATAATTTAAGTAAAAAATATTAGTATTAACGAGTATTAAAAATATTAGTATTAATGTAAGTATCAACGCAGGGTAGGCAGAGGGAACCTTGTGTTAAGACACTGCGTTCCCCACTCTCCGCTGAATTCTGGAGGCATTTCGTGTGGAGTGGCGGAATTCAATACCTCACTTTGCCTCGACACCAGGCAGGATAAACAAAGAGAATCTTGCATCCTATCCTATATCTTATAAAACAAAGTCGCTTTTCGTGTCTGTCTGTTGTTTCTAACTCTTCTTCTTCTAAACCACCCAACGGATTTTGATGCGGTTTTCACCATTAGGTCGAGTATTTCTCAGGGAAGGTTTATATATAGTTTATTATTTGTACATTCTTATGTAAGTTAACATAAATAAGATAAATGTGTATAAAGTCCTACCCGTTGATACACTTTCGCGCATGCGCTGCTTTAATGGTAAGTACTACATGAAAATAATGTACTGGAGTATTATTTCTCTTAATAAGATCTACAAAAAAGTCCGCGACAGCATATTCGTATCTTTTAAGGATAACGTGTAGTGATCATATTTCTGTCTAAAAAATAATAATTTCAATATATTTTTTAATGTGAGGGATATTTTTCCATAATGGTATTAATCTTTATCCTTTAAAATACTTTATTATTTTTTAACGTTAAACGAAGATACAATTTGCTTTTTACACTATTTCGAAGCTGCGAATAGTTTTAGAGAAAAACGCAATTAATTGTTGACACATCACGCCGTTGACACATCAGCTATGTTTCACTTATCCCTTGCTCTCAGCATATAAATAAGTATATTAGTTACGTTGGCCATTTAATGTAGATCAAAACTGTCTTTTACTGTTTTTCATTTTAATAAGTACTTTAGAAGTTGTTACAATATCAAAAAATCCTTGCTGCGAAACGGCTCGCCACTCGCCATGCGTCCCGCGACGTTTTGCTTATACAAGCGCGTCCGCCGCGCCCGCCTGCCTTACAAGCATCGGTGGTTCAGTGGTAGAATGCTCGCCTGCCACGCGGGCGGCCCGGGTTCGATTCCCGGCCGATGCATTCTATTTAATTTTCCTCACAGGCAGCCACGTAGTGCTTGCTTTTCATCAGGGACAGAATACCCTCTTCAGCATTAACCACAAGCTCGAAAAAAAAAACCCGCCTGCCTCTATAGCAACGAAGATTTAGATGCGTTTGCACGTATTGGATAATTGGAGTTGAATGTATTATTTCAGCGCGATATATTTGGTTTCATATTTTTTGTAGTAGTTATTAGTAGGTAGGTTTTTGTTTATAATTTCTTCCGTTTAAAAATAGTCATTTAACTATCTAAAAATAGTCATTTAAATATATTTTAATAAGTACTTGAAAAGATTAGTAGCTCAGATTTAAAAGAGCTTTGTAAACATATGTATGTTTGCAAAGCTGAATATATGAATAATCCATCCATAATTGAATGAAAATATATGAATAATCCAGTAGTAAAAGCGGGCGAAGCCGCAAGAGGGTCGCTAGTTTATTTTATAAAATAAAATAGTATAATATCTATAATTTTACTTGTTATTTTGCAATTTGGTTCAATTTGAAGAAATTTAACTATTACTTTTTAGAAAACCTAAGTGTGGGATAACACTTTAAAAATAATAAACATATAATTTTACTACAATTAATTGTTTGTTTGTGAATATAAGAATAGTTAAAAAGTAGCTAATTAATAGCGTCTGCGTGTTGTTAGATACAATAAAATGTAAAATACATACTAAATGACGTAAATAGATAATAAATATTCCCCAAATGAGATTTGAACCCATCAATATCACAGATACAATTTCGTATTCGTTTAGATATTTAATACGTTCCATTAGACCTATCCAGTCCAATTATCCTAATCTCGTGAGTCGGTAAGAGATTTAAGTTGGCTGTTAAATGGCTTGCAAAGGTCGAACGGTCAAACTGATTTAACGGGGTCAGTTAAACGGCATTAATTACTATAGTACTACTTGACCAATATTTTAAGATGAGATTTGGTTCTAGTCTGTTGTAGTTTACGTAAAAATAGGGATATATTTAGAGTTGCTTTACAAAAAAGGGCTACAAGATTCTTTTATTTCGGCTTCACGCTTTATATGAGGATGGGGATACCGCTGCTAGGGTTATGGAAGAAACCTGGATCCCATAACACTGGGCCGAGCGGGAGCACCGTGAGGTGTTACTGATAGGCAGAGAGGACTCTGTGTTATGACCCTTTTTCTTGCCCGAATTCTAAACAAAGCGTCTTCAGTGGTAGAATTCATTGATTTTTGTGAATACCATGTCCCGAGTGGAGGATATTGAACCTTTCCAAACGCAAACTTTTATAATATTCACGTTTCATTAAATGCTATCCCAATATGTGGCTGTGGTAATTTTATCTATATTTTAATATGACATTTCCCTGTAAAATGATGAATTGACGCTGTAGAAAGATTATTCAATGACTTACAAAGGATAGGTGCCAGCTTGACATAGTAATTACAAAAAATAAGGCCGAGTTCATACTATATCCCTGGTCACGGTTTTATCCTAGTTCTATAAAGTATTCTTATACATATAAAAAAAAAACAAAAAACCAGCCCCACGCTGCTTCCTCCATAGAAACGTATGCAGAGAAACCTAATGTTATAACGTAGAATATCGGTACAGCGTATGTCTGTAAGCGGTAGGGTGGGTAGGGGTTCGATTCCCACTTAAGCGAAATTATTTTTATTTTGTCTTTCTGATATCAAGACTACCTCAAACCTTTCTAACATTATACATCGTGTTCATACATCGACAGAATACAGCTTAATTTATTTACCCCAAATATTTGACGCTAGTATTAACATCGTCTCTAATAAAGTTATATAGCTAATGTCAATGAAATATTAACTCTAAAACAACCACATAGAGTGTAATTTACAGTATAACGTTAAATGAGCGAAGGTATCTCTTCATTTAATAATGTTGAAATGATTTGTGGGGAGGCGAGTATGAAAAGAATACAGCTGTTTAACGAGACTTTCGTAGATATGTAATATTTTGTTCGTCTTCAATTGTGGAGAGAAGAGTGATTTGTATTTCTATATACTAATATTACTAAGCAAAAGAGTTTGTCTGTTTGAACGCACTAATCTCATGAACTACTAGTTTCAATTGCAAAATGCTTATTGGATTTGATTCCATGTATCAGCGGGGTCTATAGGCTATATTGCATCGTTAATCCTTTTAATCCGCTTCACGCTGTATTCCGCACATAGAAGAGTAGGTAGGGGATATCTAGGAGGCTAGTGATAAAACACTTCGTTACCATTAAGACACGGGATACAAAAAAATTCATTTTAAAGTTCCGTAATCCGTAATTCGTATCCGTATCCGTAATCGTAATTCCGTAATCTTAAAAATATTTTTTTAAAATTGATACACAAATGACGGAGAAATTGACGAATTGTGTGTCCCTTTAGTATCACAAAAAATATATCGTTGACTTATATATTTAGAAATCCTTCCTTATTCAAAAAATAAGTTGGTTAAAAAGAGTATTGCCTTTTATTTGATTGACATATTTTATCATTTTCATTAATCTGTTCTAACACAGCATTCGACTGTTTACGTGAAGTTTGTAGACTCCCACTCAGAGTAACGAATTATTTCCATTTCATCGCTCTGGTAGGAGGACAAAGCGCAGCATTGAATTTCTAGTTTCTCTCCACCTAACCTGCAATTTGCGGGAAACAGCGTGAATAATCGTGATCAAATTTGATGTAGTCAATTTTTTATATAAACTTAATCTCCAGTGAGATTTGAAAATACAACTTCACTTTATCTATTAAAATTGATATAATAAAAGCAATTGGCTGAAATTTTGATGTCTACAAATATATATGAAAGGGCGTCCCTAAGCAATAAGTCAATAATCATAAAATCCTAAAAGAAAATTCTTGTATTACTTTTGTATCATATTATTCTTTGAACGAAGTTTATTGCTTTCATGGTTACGTAAGGCTTTTATCATATACTACCTAAAAAACGTAACGCTTTGATCAGATAATATACGGCGTTGAGTTACACTCCTAAAGACGCAATGTCTTAAAAATAAGACAGAAAGTTGAAAACGGGAAATTGGGAGTGTCTTAACACTCATGTTTGTTACAGTGTGACGCTATTTATAACTATTTTTATTTTTACATCTTCGATACAAGTATTTAGATATATGTATAGTTGATAGAAGTTTTACATGATATAAAGCGACAGATAGCTGATTTTGTTCCCCTTTTTATAGATTGGTGCTGTATCCCGTATATAAGTGGGTAAACATATGGAACCTGGGAACCTAGTGTTACAAACCTAAAAAAATAAAAATATAAAAAATTTCACATACTTACATATTATGAAGTATTTCAAATGTTTTTTCTTTATTTTCTAATAAGCAGTTTAGATGCGGATTGTAGTTGATTGAAGTCGAGTGTGAACTTTATAGTCTTTTTGGATCTTTTTCTTTTGAGATGTTCAAAAGTTCTTCTAAACGTGTGACCGACAGGTTGAAAAACTACTGCTTTGATGTATGTTTTTTTTTATTATTTTTCAGCTATACGATGTTTCCCGTATGTAGGTAGCATGGTAAACAGAGGGAGCATAGTGTTAAAACACTTCGCTGCCCAATATCCGTTGGATTCTGGGGGCATTCCATGTTGAGTGGCGGAACATATATTTTTTTTCAACCATCTATTGTATTTATTGTACTGGACTAAAATAAATAAATTACTAACAAAATATCGCCACAGACAAAAATATCATATAAACACCGACGAGTGTCACGCCAACCCCACCTGGTGTGACAAAAAAGTATTAAATCCCCAAATAATCCTATTTGTTAAGCCCCTCAAACTGTCAACGTTGTTTCTGCGGTATTTATCTGTGACCAAAATGACGTGACCTTTTTTTATTATTTGTTTTGTTAAAAATATATATATAGGTACACTGTTATAGCGCAGCTGCCAAAGGCCTCACTGAATGTGTGGGTTCGATTTCCAATGTTAATAATTTTTATAACCTTGGTTAGAAGTGAAAGATGTTGAGTTTGAAAATGCGGAGAAAAATAGGATCGGAGTGTCTTAACACTACATTCTCTCTGCCTATCTTGCTGCGGAAACAGCGCGAAGTTAAAGAAAAAGAAACTATTCTACCACAGAATAAGTTTGAAGTAGGCGCAAAATTATAAATGCGTACGGAACTAATTATAATATTGCCTGGAAATATTTTTTTTCTCCATTGTTACATTATAAGTTGAGACGAGCCTATTTCTAGGAAATAGGACATCTCGTTCTTTCAACTTTCTTGAAAAACCTATAACAAAAGTTTAATTTTCTTTATTACAATAATTGCTTTTAATTAGTTTTTTTAGCTTTACGCTGTACCCTATACACGACGAAGTAGTTAAAGCACTTCCGGTCTCCACTTTTCGCTGTATTGAGGAGGAATTGCGTAATGAGTACAATAAGAATATAAAATATTTTATTTCCTCGAGTGGTAATGTTTGCAAAAACCCACAACCTTTCATGTTCATAGTCCTACGCTTATACCCCTGCACCAAGACTAGCCTAGTATTTTATAATCTACCTAAATATGAATGTCAAATTATATAAAACAAAACAAAATACCAACCTGTTGAAAATAATGAACTGAAAGGAAAAAAAGATATACAGAAATATTTTTGGTAGATCTTTCTGTACTAGTAGAGTGTTTGTCCCGCACCTCAAAGTATATACTTTAACATATTTTTCTCTTTTTACTTCATTATTTAAAGCAGTCGGGCTTCATGTTATTATATACCGAAATTTTAGTTGTTTCTCTTCTTTCTTAATTTTTATGCGATATCTATACTGTTGTCAAATAAAAGCCATTATTCTTTTAGTTTCTAAAATTCAACGAAACCTCATTGACGAGAACCTTTTAGCCGTTTGGGCTGGAGGATGTGCAAAAGAAAAGGACATACATACAAACGCTCGAAAAACATTATCACAAATATTGTGATTGATGCTTTAGGAATTCCGCTACGTTTCTTAATATGATTAAGAACATTGTAATAGAGAAATAGTTTAAAATATACTATATAATTAACATTTGTTATAAGATTTTTAATTTTCACTATTATAACCATTTAAAATTAAACTCTTTAGCCGGATTAATCGTGTATATTTAATATTATAAATACCCGATTTTGGATACCCGACGTTTCGAACACTTACACGTACAGAAGTCCGTTGTCACTCGTGGTGGTAGAATGAGGTGACATTCGCTTGTCAATTGACTTAATTATTAAATCCCATTACCGCCAATGATTTCTTAATTGCCTCGTGTACTGCCCTGGATTCTTGCAAAATCAATAAATGAACGTGACATATTATATATACATTAGTCAAAAAAGAGAAGCATCGGTGTTAGAGTCAGATCAGTTCAGATTATAATTTCAATATAGAAATCTTGGACACTTTCTTCTACCTGGAATCCACTCATAAAACCTTTGAAGTCTTCGTTCCACCACATCAGATAATAAGATATCGAATCATTTTGCAAGAATCCAGGGCAGTATGCGAGGCAATTAAGAAATCGTTGACGGCAGATACATATCATAATTATGTCAACTGACAGCCCGATACCACCTCAGTCTGCCACCACGTGTGACCACGGACTACTTTAAATAAAGTCTTGACACGTCGGATTTGCAAAAAAAATATTATACTAAATATAGTCGCTTAATCTACCACGTGTTCCTGTCACATGCCTAAAAACCTGCACCGAGTTAGAAAAGAACCATACTTTAAGCGTCAGGATTAATGACCCTCAAAAATTCCATCTAAGTTCCAGTCAATTTAAATGATAATAGCCTCAATAAACATCTTTATTAATATCAACAAAACGGTGAACTCCTTCGCAATTGCTTTACCAAATTTAATTTGACAAATGAAGTGGCAATTCAAAATTTGGTTCACCGGAATTTCGATATTAATACTTCGAAGTGAAATTTTCTACGTCAATAAGTTTGTAGATGCTTAAATGTCTTCATAGATTTTGATGATGGTGCATTTTTCTATGACTCAGCTACTTCTACCTATACAGACTAATATCAGGAATAACTAGTTTGAATTTAATAAAATACTTTTGTGTTTGATAGTCCTTTTATGGAGGAAGATCTTCTTTGAGTTCCGTCTATTAATACACAATGCGTTGCGAATTCATCGGAAAATGGCAAACAGAAATGTCTTAATGCAAAAAGAGTGTCTAAATACTAGATTTCCAGGTTCCTTCTGCGTACTCTTCTATCTGCAGGATATAGTGTAAAACTAAAAATAAAAACAAAATCAATTTACGAGTATACTATATACGAGTACATGTGAATACTATACATACATCTTCCATACACATATGAATACATCTTCCTCACTTTGCGAAAAAATCCATTCCCCATTTCCGTTTTAATCATTTGTTTCCCTATTCCACTTTTATTCATTTCCCCAAGTGGGAAAACCTATAATCATTGTATACATGTCAATTATTCCACGATAGAGTTTGTGTCTTACGGTCATCAATTAGTGTTCAATTTAGGCTAAATATGTATGACCTACCTATTTGCACCAAAGTTCCGGTTTAATGTCAATTAACATTAATTGACGTCTCTGGTCTCTCCTGTTTGTGCCAAATACTAATAAAACGCGAGCTGTGTTCAGTTATTTTTAGGTACTTGCAATATGTTTACAATTCTTTTAAAGCAAGAGAAGAAACAACTTCACATTCCACGGATTCGTGCCCATCACATTGTAGCTTGAGAAATTTAGAAAAATCCCTGGGATTTGCGATCCAAGTGTCAATTTTGAAGGTGTAATGCTCCTAAAACCTACACTTTGATAAAATATTACAAGCATTAAAAAAGTTAAAGAAAGATAAAAAATATACTTAAAGTAATGTATTATATTAGATTCTAAAACAACTAAATAGGCGATAACCAAAATATTCAGAAATTATGTAAAGCATTTTAACATTTTTAAAATGTTATCTTTTTTCTTACGTAAGAAAAATACTGTTTTATTATTACTGTTTTACTAATAATTAATTTGAGCTTAGCAGAATTAAAATCCAAATTTTCCAAGAAGCTGTTTGAAAAAAGCCTTATGTTAAACATTTAATCCACTACCTCCACATCAAAAACAACCATTCCAACATTCTTGCATACTACTTTAAAAATAACAACATTTTAAAAAATAGTCAACCTATTTCTTGCCTCCGAGGCGTTACCAAATTGCCTCTCCACAAATATCCAATGTATACCAACACCTGGTTCCTGTCATCAAATTTATTAAATTCACTACGCCTTATTTCCCAACCTTTTCCCTACCTCAGCCTCTAAATGACATGAGAAAACGCTGGGTGGATTACTTGGTAATATTAATTTTCGTTAGGCTTTCTAAATAGAGTGGGATTTTGGCAAATTTTCATTGTAATAAAGTGTAATTGACCTTTATGATATGATTATGAAATAATTTTGCGTATATTTTTTTTTTCATAAAACTTTATTGGTCGGTATAGAGAAAATGTACCTTTTCATCTTTGTTTATATTGATTTTTTTTTTCATTTTAATATCCATTATGTTAGAGTTTATTTTTACTTACTACTATTAGCCTAGCACTAGCCTTGCTTACGAAGTATATATCTCTATACCTTTATTTATTTTTTCATTTATGTTAGTATTTATATTTTTATATTGTCCAGATGTTTTCAAATTGATTAAATAAAGTGTGGTTTTTTCTCCGCCATTTGTCTCTTAGCGAGTTAGTATATTTGTAGTCGGCCTGACGAGAAGAAATAATTGGGAAAGTAAAATAATATTTTCTTCTACTAAATCTGTTTTCGCAATTGCATACGAATATATGGACCTAGCTTCGCAGTTTCCGAACTTTAAAAAACGTTCCGAAATTATCTAAGCGAATATGTGAGTCATACACAAATCGCGACCTAAATGTGTACGAAAAAAAAAATGTCAAATATTTGTTCAAAATCACTCTCATTTAATTCTTATAGATTAACCTAATACGGGAAAAATATGACACCAGATCATTATTCATTTTCAAGATAGTTTTCAAGAAAGATATTCGATGGATAATTTTTTTGATGACCACAGAACGGACACAGTTCTACAGAAAAGTATAAAGTATTAGTATTAGTGCTACATGTATTAGTTTGGTTTCCTACTTCTAATAATAATCGTATTGGTTAATAACGTCCTTGATTACGATATAATATCAATATTGTCACGAATTTTTTTAAAAAAATCTAGTAAATGTCAGATTCATACAGCAGATTCCTTCAGTCTTAAAAATGTAAGATAATCAGTAGTAGAAAAATATAATTTCTTACAATTACTGAATAGCAAACATATTAATCCATGTTTTCTTATCATTATTTGTTTGTTCATAATAGTTTCATTTATTTTCTACATAACTCAACGGCACTCAAAATCTTTATTTAAGCAATGAATAAATTTATAAACAATGTTAGCCTAACGATAATGATACTGTTACAAATACTACTTAAAACAATAAGAAAGAGTCCTAATCAAACTAAAAAATATCTATTCAATAATGAATGGCCAACAATTAACAATAACAATATCGAAAAAAATTGATAATCTACGAGTAGTAAAGAAAGATCCAAGTGTGTAAATAAAAATGTATTTTTAATCCACCAAAATGGACTGGTTGAACTTTTGATCCATATTTACAACAGTAATTTTCAGAGAATAATAATAATAATAAAGCCGAAGGGCAGCTTGTGTGTTGCTGAGCGACTGTTGCGAGACTGTTGCAAGTGGTGACCCCACGGAACTGAGTCCTCTGAGTGGAGCGCAAGAGCTATATGCTCGAAAGGGTGGAAGTACTCAATCTGCGTAATAACGGAGAAATCCGCTCACGAGCTCCTCGTGATGGTGAGTTCTGCTGCTGCTCCTTTCTACAGTCTTAGCCAACCACCCCGATGGTGCACCTGAGGCACTATGCCGCTTTGTGGAGGCCCATCTAATGGGCGGAGAGTCACCGTCCATCAACCATTAAATTTAGGACTATTGTAAAGGCGGACGTCCGGTACTCTCATCCAATAGCCTAGTAGCCAGTCCATCCAAATTCCATTTCATAGTCCTAGTTTAGATTTCCATATTTTCCATAGTTACTACGCATTAACCGCCGGCCATCTCTGGGCAATTACCTGTGGTTGCCCAGCGATGGATCCCGGCTGATGCGTCACAGTAAAACATTTGTATATTCTCTGAATCTTAAAAAAGAAACAATAATAATAATATTTATTAAATTGATAATTCATACATAACAATAGCAACTTTAATCGCAGAAATAATGACTGCAGAAGTATTAACTGTGTTGTAGTAAGTAGCTCCCGCCTCGCAGCCGGTGATGATTCAGAAGCTAATATGTACATCATCTGCTGGTGATGATGATCAATGTTGATCAATGTTTTGTTTTATAGATATAATGGCACATTATTAGTTAATAATAGCATCTTGTTTAGCTCTCCTTGTCTCACGTCTTCTTTTTTTTCTCTTCATTGGCTTAGTGCACCCCAGATCTATTTGAATAGGACAATGTGGCTTGAACAATGTAAAAAAACTAGGTAAGCTAAGATTTCGTTATTTAAGCTAATAACTTAAACCACTTGACACTTGTAAAATGCTATATGTTTAGTATAATCTGAAACATTAGTCTACATTTAATTTTGCAAGATATATACGATATATTGATTTTATTTTGGTCATTATAAAATAGCAAAAAAGCTGTTAGTTTAGTTTTACAAGCGCAAGCATAAACAAATAAACAATAAAATGATTTTGACATTACAACGTACATTTTTATTATTTATAGTATTTTATGTAGACATACATCTTTCCTGTGCACACCTTGAGTAACAGAAAATATGTCTACAGAATGGATTTTCCAATCGAAAATCAGCAATGGTCTTTAGTTTTCAAGGATAGAGAAATGGCAAGTGAGATTTCAAAAATACTCCTTTAAAGCCATTGTGCCTATATGATTACAAATATAAGTAGCACATACTTACCAAAATACACTAAAAATAGGAAAGACTCACTGATCTTTTACAAAATGAACAAAATACATGATTCTTTTAATTGGAATATAAAAATACACATCCGTCTTGCGAAATGGGTGTAAGCAAATTATAGCTGTCTAATATTACTAAATTAAAAGATTATATTTATGGTAACTTTAATAGACATTTTTTAAATGCAGATTTTTTGGATCACAGAAAAGAGTCAAAGACGTGTAACACCTTGTTTATTAGAAATTATAGTAAAAAGGCTGTAGCACATTTTGGAAATTATCAATAAAAAATCTACTCAAGTATATTCTACGCCGAAAATATGTGAGATTTCGATGACACGGGCGTAATAACTTAAATTACAATTTTTTGAAGCTATGAATTACGAATCTGAACAGCCCACAGAAGGGAACATATGTTGGAATTTGAATTTTTTTCTCTTCATTTTTTTTTAATTTTGATGTGTAGACCATCCACATATCATTAGGGGGTAGGCGTAGTTAAATTTAGAATGAAAAATCGTTCTATTTTCTTTTATTTATTATAGCTATTGCAACATAACACTCATATGAGTATGACCCATGTATTTGAAATGTAATATTTCAAATTAACACCAGCAAATACAAAGTTACCAACACCTATACTCAGAAAAGTCAGTTACCGCTTATCTCTTATTAAATTGGTATATATTTTTAAATTACAATAAAATGCAAAGTATTGTAATTTAATTTGTTAAATACTACTTGCTATTTATACGTGTTATACTCATCTCATTTATTTAGATCATTATTTTTATTTATTCTACTATTACAGTGACGTATTTCAATAGCAGGGCCTATTGCCTGTTTCTTCTTTCACAAAAAAAATGGAATCTACATAATATTTCATCCTAAACAGGAAGAGAGGGAAGTACAAAGGAGACATGGCGATTAATTCAAACTTCCGTTTCCCTTGGACAACGATTGCATAGCGAGCGTTTGTATATTAATTTCATATTAACTTCAACAACTAATTTTGCCTATCACGATATTTTAAATGCGACGGTTTTGGGTTCTATTTCCACTCGGGGAAAAGGCAGAAAATTAACTTTACTTTCTTTCTTTTGTAAGTAGATGGAATTTGATGTTGATACACTCCGTTCTCTATTTACGAGACATTACGTATTATCAGAGTGATTAAATGTTAACAATTCATTGCACATTCGTGGGAATGGAACCTTCAACTATCGCGTCTACAGTCCAGACCTACATAACACAGATATATCAAAACGAATGGGACGAAATATAGCTAATAGCCTTTCTAATTAAAGGAATATTCAATACAAAAAGAAGTTTCTGAGATAAACCCGTTCAACCAAACGAACTATAGATTTTTTAAATATTAAGATGACTATTTAAGCATTAATTATTGGTTAATAAAGAAGGGAAATAATCATTAGTAAATATCCATATTAACCAATATTGAATACAATTTATACCTGTCTTAGTAAATTGGCTATCTGATATCAAATTAGACAGAGATTGTTCAATAGTGATAAGATATCTGATAACATATTAATCTGTGAAATTGGTACATACTCGTACACTCGTAATGTATATTGCTCTATTAAAGATTTATTGAATCGAAATATAACAGATGATATACGATTATACAGACATTAGATAGTGAATTAGAGACATTAGAAACGTTCAATTTTTTTCAATAGTAAAATTTTCAAATGAACAAACCTATCTATTATATATGGAACTCTTCCTTTACCCAGTGATTTTCAGACAAGACACAGACGAAACTATTGGACTTACATAGATAACATTTGACAAATATGAGAGGATTTCTCGAAAATTCTACGAGAATAAGAGTAGGATTTACCATTTTACGTCTCAAAGTCTTTCTTCGTCTTTTTAAATGTTGCGGGTTGATGACTAGTAATGTATGAAAATAATGTAGATTTTTTTTACTGTAGCTTTAGACGCGGCCCGTATAACAGAGCAAGCAGGGAATTTGAGTCATTGCCATTTCAGTGGCGGAATTCAACGTGCTTTACCTTTACGGAGGCAAGAAATTAATATAATTAAATTTAATTCGCCCAAGTGGCAATCGGACCACCAGCCACCGCATTTATATGTAGACGTTGTTTCACTGCGCCAGCTTGGTGTGATGTTATTACATATTTTACTTTATCCCTAAACCATACAGGAAAACGGGTTTTTTTCCAAACGATGAAACCTTTCCGACCCTTTGCTTAACCGATTTCATTAATAAATTCGCTAAATAAGCAAATATGTATGGGCTTAATATTCGTATCGACATTATTCTCATAGAACAAGGGTGTAATTATTATAACGTTCCACTATGACTCAGTGGCAGAGCATCCAACTGTAAATGTGATGTTTGTGGGTTTTGCAACCATTTGGTGGAGCAAATTATTTTAATATTAACGCCCTAGTAAGACCGAAAGCAGAGTTGAACTCCGAAATTCAATATAAAATGTTTTTTTTTTATCTTCACGCTATATCCGACACGTAGTAAGATTCCGTTTTCATTAAGACACTTCCATTACTCATAGCCCACAACCTGTCGCGACTAAAATACGCTCGTTCCCCTGCGCTAGGACTTATGATGATGATTCAAATTTATACGGATGTAGAACGGAGAGTCTTCACACCGGGTCCTGTCTACTTGCACTTCAATACGGAAAATTAAAAACAGTTTTTTTATTGTTTTCAAATATTGCCATAATTATTGCAGAAACAGCGTAATTGTTGTTTGTTTTTAATTAATAAACGGTATATTGACAGCGTTTTGCCAAGTATATATTGGAGATGGGCTACGTATTTAGATTGAGAGATAAAAAATAATAGCTTACTAAATAAATATGACGAAGCGTTATTCTGTTAGATATTGTATTAGGACAGTGTAAGTTTCATGTATTTTTCCGCTTACTGGTTTAACCATACAAGGGACTTAATATTAAGACATTTCGTTAACAGGAGCTAAGGAATGAAAACTTTGAATATTTCATACACCCAATTGAAAAACGAAACCCACAATCGTCGCGTTTACGTTCACTCACTTTTACCACTGCACTATAACGATCTTACTATAACTAATTAATAATAATAAACATAATATAGCACATAAACCAACAATTTAACGCGTACATGAGTTCCGCTATTAATTTCGTCAACATGCGTAAGTACAAACATAAGAGACGAGAATTGTTAATTCCTTTACAGAACCAAATTTATGCGTCACCTTTTGTTATAAGTTCAAGGACTATTCGCTTATATTATATTTTAGGTTGACTCCCTAGAGGTATAGTTGAAATGTTTAAATGGAAATGGTAATTATGGATTCGACTTGAGTTCAGAGATTATTTTTTAATTATTCTTATTGGGATCAGTTATGTCACAGGGGCACTTGCTGCTGTAAATGTGACAGGTTGTAAGTTCGATTACCTCTCGAGAAAATGAAATAATTATTATGATTATTTCCTATGGAGGAAAAGCGCGGCGTTTCTCGTAAAAACACTTTAGACTTTAACAAAAGAACAGTGAAATAAACTCGACATTAGCCTTATTCCATTCTTACGCACGACTGGAGCTATTCTAAAGGCTGACCTAAATTTTAAAGGTTTTTCATCGAATTTCCGCATACATTAGTAAGTATGAGTATAGGAAGTGCAAGATAAACGTTTATATACTGAATGTTTTACTTGATTTTGCTTACAAATTAGTTTGAACTCAAAGTTTTACTTTTGAGTTTTAATTTAGAAAATTGGAGGCAACTTTTCGAAAGTTCTAATAATAATATTGCTACTAGTTATAATATGAGTCCATCGTGACGCAGCGTTCCAGAATTTGACGTTTGTGTTGACTAACAATTATTTAATAATTGAGCTTTAAGCGAAAAACGGAATGTCGTTATTACGTTCGTTACTCGAATCAAAGTAAATAAAAACAATATAAGTTTGAGGCAATCGTGGCAAACTAGACCACGCCTTAAATAGGCCACGTTGGCCTTACAACATAATATGTAACAACTTTAACAAAAACTACGTAATAAGTAGAAAATCCCAACGGAATTTACAATAAGTTAAAATTTTTGATTACCCAGGTAATGGCCCTAAAGTTGTTATAATAAATAAGTTTTACTAACTAAATGTAGTTAGTTAGAAAATAATGTAATTTAAATATTTTGTTACTAACTACATATAAACTACGATAATGGAAGTGGTGCACAGTGGAATATCCACTGATTCAATGTTTATTAGCATAATGAATAAAATGAAAATATTATATATTTCATTTCCCCGAAAGAGAATTAAACCCAAAACCTATACGACATACGAAGTTTACAGTCGCACCGTTGTGCACCTGCGTCGTTCCTCAATGCCACTTTGGATTTCAAAACTCATTTTTTTAACCATCCTCGGATCAACTTATGTCGTGATAGTTGACCTCAATATAATTAGCGTAGAACTTAAATTATTTTTTACTAAAATTATAATTAATTATTTCTAGAGTACACACTAGAGGCTTAATTAATTATTTAATTATGAGCCTGGTAGGTTCCATTTTCCATTTATATATTAAAAAAGGAACTTAACGCCGCTCTCTGTATATGATTTTAACTGATATTAAATACCTAAAATCATTTTGCTAAATAGAAATATTACCTAAAAATGTTGCACTATTTAGATATGTTATATGTTGACGAAACAAAATCACTCTTGTTGGCGATTTATGTAAAGATTTTGTACAATATGACTATGATATATATAACTTCATAACCTGAGCGGGCGAAGCCGCGCGACGGCCCCTAGTATTAAATTAAAAAGTAAACCATTGCAATTTCAACCTGAAACTTTAATAGCAAACTAAATTGAAGGCTGACCGTGGAAAAGCCCTTACTCCGTGACCCAAAAAGCCTCATTCATTTATCTACGTAATAAACAAAGTTAATTAAGTGAAACTTATTAAATTATTAATTTTAGTTAATAATAAAGGAGCGGATGAAGTTCACAAACAATTTCACGGTGATGTATAAAATCGCTTAAAATTAAATCGTTTCATTTTTTCGGTTAATTTTGTGTTGTCAATAACCACAATTGAGAAATAAAAGTGTAGATAAATCAAAAATCAGCTTCACACACATCAGGGTAGACAGAAATAACCTAGTGTTAATATGTTCCTCACTTTCTGCCTAATTCTGGAGACGTTGCGTGTTGAGTGGCGGAACTCAACGCCGCGCTTTGCAAAGTGGAGATTGTTTTGAAAGTTGATTCGAAAGATTATTGTGAAAGTGCAGATTGGAACGGACAAAAATAATTTTGTATGTAATTCTTAAAGACTTTTAAGACTGTAAACTACGAGTGTGTCATGTTCAGACCAAGCAGTAAACATAAAACCACAATATTATTCTAACACAAAAATGAAAAAAAGAAATTGAAAGAACATTTCTAATGTACATAATATACACGTAATTTCTATAAAATATTCCAAGAATTACATTCAAATTCAAAATGTGGAATAAGATACTTCTTATTTGTATGAGAAAAGCTTCCTACTTTAAATAACTTACTAGCTTCAGGTGTAACTTTCTTGTTTTTTTCTTAGGGGTGTCAAAATCAATTTAAAAATACTATTTAATATTGTTTTTTTTTAAATCTTTAAATGAAAATAAATAAAAATTTGCAAAGGAAATTAAACATAACGCCATCTTGGTCACAAAGACGCAACCGTAAACTCGACTATTGTGGGTTCGATTCCCACAATTAACGGCATCGTGGATTTAGGGCGAGCAAAGCCACTAGCGGGTCACTAGTTATTTATTAATGTATACTGTTTAACATTCAATGTAAAGTATTGTATTATAAGAATCAAAGTAAGTAGGATCAGTAAATCCCTTATTTATTATTCAAAGCACCTCTCCTTTAAGCGTTAAGCTTTCAATCTATCCAACTGTTTATTTGCGTATAGATTTTGCAACATAATGTGAGAAATTAAGAAATCGATAAAAACTTACAATTTTCAATAATTATTTATATTATTATTTATTTTTAGTTAAATGCCTTGTTTTTTGCATATCTTCCGAATATTACATGGTCAGCAGGAAAAGTCACTTATCACCCACATAAGATACTTTATGTGCTAAAGTAGGTAGATCGTAAGTGCATATTAATGGTAGTTATAAAAAGTGTTAAAAATGTAAATCGACCATTGTGTTCGAGATGCCAATAAACTAGTCAATTAAATTGAGAAAGACTTTTTGAAACAATTTAATATATTTTATTCTTCTGATATTATCCTCAAAATGTAGCGTTAATATACAATTATGATTTAAAAGTTTAAAGTTTTTCTAAAAAGGAGGAGGAGGAGGCGGAGACGAGGAGGATGGGCAGTATTTAAAATATTGGCCATTACTTTCTTTATTTCGCTGTCTCTAAAAAAACCATTTCCCTTTGTAAATATTTTTTATTGAATAACCAGAAAAATATATACATATGCCTGGAATATTAGTGTCCACATTCTTTAAAGCAATAATCATGATATTTATATTAAATTTGTATATATAATTATACTCTTATTCAGTTATACATTAAAACACTTCCGTTCCCCACTTTTCGCCGAATTCTCGAAGCTTTGCATGTTGAATGGCGGAACTCAACGCGAAGAAAATTTAATTATTTCATATTTCGTTCTCCCGAGTGGGGATATATGCGTACATATTTTGTAAATATATTGATTTTAAATATACATATTTTCGAAGTCATGCCAGCCCTAAGTCATTCCTAGTGAGCGTAATAAAACTTCCCCATATGCACTCCTAAAGTTACAAAACAAAGAAGTTCGTTTTGCTTTCCAGCGAATATTATCTAGTATGATTCATTATGAAAATTTTAAGACAATTTTTATATTTAGATAACTTTAAGCATTTTTCGGAGTAAAGGAAGAATTAATTAAAATCAGTCATTTCTTTCTCACGTCTTGAAGAATGTATCTCACAAATAGCAGGATAGGCGGAGGGAACCCACTGTTAAGACACTCCGTTCCCCACGCACCGCTCAATTGTCGAGACATTACGTTTTGGCGTTCTCGACCTCTTTAAATTAACATTTTAAAGAGTTATTAATGAAGAATACTTTTTTATACGAAATACAATAACTACTTACAATATTTTATTCAATTTTCAAACTAAGTAATGTTCTAAAAGATGTACGAAAATATAAAAATGAAATTTAATTGCCAATATTTTCTTGAAAAACTAATAACGTTTTCATAAAAATGAGACAACGTCGTGGAGATGAAGACTTTCATGAGTGACGTGCCATTATTTTCTATTTATAACTCTGTCTTGTCATTGTAAAATATGTTAATATTTACTTGTAGACAACCTACAAGAAGTTTTTCTTTTTTTTCGAAAATGTTTCGAACATTTGACGGAATAGAGAGTTTCAAAACTAGATTCCCTGTGCCTACCTAACTGCTATATGCAGGCGAGAAGATAACCAATACTTAAAACATATATTGCAACGCCACGCTTTTCCTTCTTAATGAATAATACATTTCCGCTGCTAGGAATCGAACCCACACCCCAGTCAGACACTGTGCCATAACAACCCCAAATAACATAACTATGCATTCATCTATTCATGTTTCTACATTAGAAATTATAGTTGATCTAAGGCTTCACACATCATCAATCATCCATTTATGCTATTTAAGCGAAATCCTTTGATATGAGACGTGAGGCGTGTACTTTAAGTAAATAGGCCGTCTGGCACAGCCATAAGTTAATTTACGACTCTGCTTATAAAAAAAATATTGTGATCGATTTTGTAGAGTTAAAATCAATTTTAATATCCTCGCTCTGGAGAGGCAGAGAGCGGCGTTGAATTCCCACTCAGCACCAATGCTTCCAGAATTAGATGGAAAGTGGATAATGGAGTGTTTTAACAATAGGTTCCCAAGTTTCCTTTGCCCTGCTATTTGCAGGATTCAGCATAAAGCTGAAAATCCGGTAATATTTGTTTGTATCAATTCTAGGTTAGCCAGCCAAACTTGGATCAAATCCCAAGTACGCTATACTTAGGCAAATAAGCGTTTCCTTTTACATAATCACGGAACAGATATAAACTAAATTTTGGCATATTGAACTAATCTAGATTTCGGGTCTTCGTGACCCGAAGCCATCTGACACAGGGTCACATTTACCCCATTCCTCCTTATTACCGACCTTTCATGTTATGAAACGTCTAAAGATTCGAAGGAAGCCTTCGTCGCACAGCGTATGAACGTAAAACGCGACGGTTGTTGGTTCAATTTCCACTCAAAGAAGTGAATTGAAACAGAAAGGAAATAAAAACACTTCTTATATTTCGTTATAAGCTTTGACAGAGATTCGGCTTACAAGCGCTTATTGTACGATACAAAATCAACTCAAAATGCATTACACAGCTAATTTATACACCTCTTCCCACCCTCCGGACAATGAAACGTCAACTGTCAATGTCAGCATAGGCTGGCTCGGCTCTATGGCGGACATGACTGGCTGGCTATGGCGGACATACACGGCTTAACGTTACAGAATATATATTTTTTGAGTACAAAACATGCGAGACAAAGCGTGGCGTTGAACTCCACTAATCAACGAAAGTGAGTAAAGGAGTGTTTTAACGGTAGGTTCCCACTTGTCACCTTGCTATATGCGGGATACAGCGGGAAGATAATAAAAAAAACAAAACTAATCTTAGGGTTGTCGGTCGTACCAATTCTAGGATTGTAGTTTACTAACTGTTATTAGGTTTGTGGAAATGTACACTAAATTTGTATGAAATATATATATATATTTTTTTCTATGAAATACACCACGCGACCCCGAGGTACATGGTATGGTACATGGACAGACGGAGAGACAACAAATAAGAAAATAATCCTATAATAGTTCCTTTTGGAATACGGAACCCTAAAAAAATCTAAGGATCAATTGAAACTTCAACAAAGCTTTGATGTTTGATTTATTTCTAAATTCTTTGTACTTAATAGTTTTTGGGACTACGGGTAAAGGAAGAGAGGGGTTTTTATCTTTATTTAGAGGGCATTGTAAAAGACTTCTACCCTTATCTATTATGTAACCGATTCCAACGATAGAGAAATGTATGTCAATTTTATTTTACGAAACACTTAGAGAGGGTGATATTTAGTAAATTGGTTATTTATTGTTTTTTTTTCGGAAACTATTTAGGATTTGTTACGTTCATTCTGTATTCTACACATGGCAGGATAGGCTGAGGGAACCTGGGAAGACACTCGATTCGTATTATGATGCTTCCGTTCTCCACTTTCCACTAGATTCTGGAGGCATTCCGTGTTCCGAGGCGAAACTCAACGCCGCGTTTTGCCTTGTCACCAGAGCGAGGAAATTAAATTTTAATTACTCAAATAAGAACCGAACCTTAAGCTTACACTCGCACGCTAGTACTTCTAAGATCTAGTAAAAATCTAAGACCCACGGTCACTGCCAAGAAATATGAATAAAATATATAGCACTGTATTGTTAGAAGTTCACACAACATATGTATGAATGTGTGGAGGATAATGGAATGTAAACACTTAAGTGCTATACAATAGTTGTGAATATAGTCGTAGACTCTTTCTAGTTGATACTATACATCTAGTTTGTTCTACCTTGGATAATAGAAATATACTATGAAGGTAATTATACTTTGCCTATTTTTTTAAAGATAATTATTACTTAATAGGTTTAAGCGTGAGGCCAGTGGCACAGGAGTACAAGCGTATGGCTCTAAGCGCGACGGTTTTGGGTTCAATTCCAACTCGAGGTAGAAACTCGGGAAGTATTTAATACTTTCATTTCCTCGCTACGGTCGACGAGGCTTGGCGTTGGGTTCCGCCGCTAACACGTTATGTCTCGAAAAGTCATTGGAAAGTGTTTTAATGAGAAGGAAGTATCTTAACAGTAAATTTCTCTGGTTTCCTCCCCCTCGGGACACGCTATCGAATAGACAGTATCGATACTATAATCGTGAGTTGTATCGATTTAAAAGTATTCATAAAAGTATCGATACAAAAGTATTGATATTTCATAGTATCGAGTATTTTTCTTAGGGACTAACGTGCATATGTTAGCACGCCAATACCAGTCACGTCATTACGTCACAGACGCTGACGTTATATAAACAGTTTGAGAAGAACAAAACATAAATAAATAATAGTTAAAAAACATGCTTTCTGAACCCACATCCATCATGCTTACAGTTGACTCTATTCCATTACACCACGGGTGCCTAACTTATTACTCGTATAATATAGACTTCCAAAGAGATACTTATACAAATATATTCTTCCATTTCATTAGCTAACGAGCTCATATCAATCTTCCAGTCTTTATAGAAATAGAGCTAGAACTTCAATGAGAATATTATACGTAACGTCACTTGAATAGCAATGGTTCATATTATTAGACGTTATAACTTTCGACTGTATAGTTTTAGTGATAAAAAAAGTTTTTAGTTAGTGTATGGTACTACGGTTATGGGTTGAGTTCCCACGCGGGACTCATTAAATTAAATTTATTTTCATTTCTTCGTTTTGGTAGACAAAGTGCGACTTTGAGTTCCGCCACTAAACACATAATGTCTCGAATCGAATTCGGAAAGTAAGAAACCTGTCAAGTGTCTTAATTTTTCATCTGATTATCCTGGAAAAATTGTGAGCTGTTTATGAAGTAAACAGAGAGAATAGTATTTTTTCTTCCAATAATTCCCTTTACGATAGTAATAAAATAATGATAATTTTAGCTTGATAACAAAAGAAAACTTTAGTCCGTCAAACAGAATTGAACCTACAATTGTCGCGTTTACCATCACGCGCTGAGCCACTGCGCCGCGGTAGCCTTAAAAAATACTTATATTTAACATAAAGAGTATGATCTAAATAATATTAGTTTCTATACAAAAAACAAACATGTGAATAAACAGATAAAAAAGTCCTCAAACCTTTATTTCCATATGAAAACCTCATGTGAAGATGAAAATTCGGTCCCATTGAAATTAGGCGTATCGCAAGTCGCCTAATTAAAATTTTCTAAAAGTCCGGGTTAAATGTTATCTCAAGGAATGAAAGGGATGACGGTCGCAATTAACTATAAGAACATTTTTGACGTGTACTCGTATAAACCCTTGTAGAAATGAAAATATTCATTAAAAAAGAGGACCTATTAAAAAAAATACATAAAAAATTTTAGAAAGCGATGGTATTTAATACTCATTTATTTCTTTTTCGCTTGGTTAAAAAAAAGCGGTATTCATATCCGTCAGCTAAAATTTGCAGTCTTTTTATCAGGTTACCTGCTATTAAATTATTCGAAAAAAAAAAATATTCGAAAATATACAAAATACATAGTAATAATAATTTTATATGTTTAAAATTTTCCTAAATTGAAACTATAAATTCATTTACAACAATATTTACATCAGCCGAAAGTCGAATATTCACAACATCACGTGTATTTATTTAAGTAAAAGGAGCGTCAAACTGTAAGCGCGTCAGTTGTTAGTTCAATTCTCACTCGGGTTGATGAATTATTTTCATTTTCTCACTCTGGCAAAAAGACAAGAGCAGCGTAGAGCTCCGTCTGTCACTTGTTTTAAAAACTACGCAGAAAATAGGGGACTGTTTTGTGCAGGATAAAGCGTGATAACCTCACTCTAAATATACAAAAAAAATCATCACCTCTATTTTACATACCTCTGAAACAGCATAATGTGACACTCATCCACTCATCACCACCAAACATTGCTTACACTTGAAAATCAAAGTATTTAAATTAATATTTACAATATATCTAAGAGAATTAATATTTTCTACAAACACACAGCACTCATTCAGTTCGAAATTTTGAAAAATTGTATGTATATGTATATCGCGGGATATTAAAGGGTTGAAAGGGTGATACGTCCTCCCTCGGTCGCGTCGAAACGGCAACTGAAGCCTGTTACTAAACACAGTATACTCATTTGTGCTGTAGGTTTTCACTGAAATTGCCTTTGATAGATAATAGATGGCGTTATTCTCTAAATTAATATTTTTCCACAATTTTCTGTAGTATTTAGTGGAGAAAATATGTATTTTAAGGATATAACCATATCAATAAGCATATACAATATTTAGACAATGTATAAAATACCAGCGTCCAAGCAATGTACGGAATATTTTTGTCCATGAGAGTTATATATACATACTCTACGTATATAGCAAATAAGAGTTATATACGTAGAGTATGTATACAATTCCTAGATATTGTATAGAGTAACTACTGTTCCACCGGCAATATGGAAAATAAATAGGCGTTGGTCTATATTCCTATATTCGGTTTTAAAATTGAAGGTTTAAGTAAGGTTATTTATTTATTAGTTTTAATGTTTCTAACATAGCCTTACCCAACATGCACTTAAAATCGGTAAATTTGTACGTTCCGTTGACCTTAGTACATAAGTACTAACAAAAATCTGCCTGTCGCATCCGCCCTTTCCTGCGCTTCCACATTGTATATTATAGAGTACTTACAATATTTCATACACTATCTAAGCATTTTAGATATTTTATACATTATCTAGTTATTGTGTAGAATACCAGCTTAGTCAGATATTTGTATGTACATAGAAAGAAACAAAATATTTTACCCCTTTAATACAAATGCTAGTATTATTTATATTTATCTATCACTTACGTATACTGAAAATAACATGTGAGTTAGATTTCATCGTACTTCGGATCAAAATTATATAAATATTTTCTTAGAAATGTATTTCTTGTTCTGTTAACCATCTCTGTGGTGCAAGTTGTAGGCTAAAAATATATATATGTATATTTTAATTATAAGGAAAACTAATGAGTAAACTCTCCGCTTATTCTTTGAGTATTAAAGGAGACGAACGAAAGAAAAATCAATACTATGGAGATACCATATTTTCGTAGGCTATGCAGAGTCTATTAGCCGAAACTATGAAAATGATATTTAAGAGATGACAGGTATTAGTCACAGTGAGAATAAAGAAGCTCATGTGACAAATAACATTGTTGAAGCAAGGGGGAGTGCAAGTAGGAGTGATAAAAGAAGCTGGATGTCTCAAATGAGCATCGCAGAATAATTATCGATGATACTGGAGGAAGATTGCGTAATAAGTGTGAAAAAGAGAAATTAATGACAGTGGACAAGACGAAACAAAGAAAGAGAGAAAGATATGCAGAGATCGTGATGTTTACCACATCTTTTTCTCTGGCTACTCTGCAGTGGACTGAAGTAAATCTTACCAACGGTACGACTTTTTTATTTTCATCATTATAACCTTTGTTATAATCGAACACAAATATAACAACTTTGGTGCCAAAATAGTTCCTAATCCTGCCTCTTAAACCAAACGCCAATTCTGACCTTCACTTATGTATTTGGAGAAAACAAACATTTTTCGGCATTAAATTTTCTTCGGGTTACAGGAACAATATTCCTAAATTACTTTCGATTTTGCCTCATCTGCTATTTATACCGCCTATATAGAAATCCCCCGCCTTTTTTTTTCCAAAGCGATTCTGTCCAAATGAAAATTTATTTTTATAATTAAGGGGTGGATTTTTTACGGAATACAATCGATTGGATGTAACTAGTTATACTACTTTTGAATACTTTGGTTGAATGCACGTAATTGTTTCCGTAACAATGGTCTTTTATTACAAATGTTACATGTACATATGTAAAGTATATCTTTTTTTATTTAAAACAGGAAATATACGTAGAAAAATAGTGAAACAATTAAATATTGAACTAGCAATCTATATCCTCCACTTTTGCTAAGTCACCTTTCAAATTTGTTTCTGCAAGAAGAGAAGCCACACACTCTCCAAATCCGGATAGACAGTAGGAACCTATTATGATATCCAATTTTCAAAGCATTGCTTGTTGAGTGGCGGAAATAAACATCGAACTTTCTTTCTGCATATCGAACGTTGACAAAGTATCGTTGACACAGTCTGGTAGTCTACCAGAGCAAGAAACTAAATTAAATTAAATAACAAGATAAGCAGAGGATAATGTTAATGTTTTTTAGTTCCCCAATTTCCGCCCAATTTTGAGACATTGCTTATTGAGTGGCGGAAGTCATCTTTATGATTTAACTATAGCGAGGAAACAAAAATAATTTATTCCCCCAGTGGGAATCGAACCCACCAACGTCACGCTTACAGTGATATGCTGTGCCACTGAGCTACAAGGAAGAATAATTTAAATAATGTTTATTTTAATATCTTATTAAGAACAAGATCCTGCAATACCAAAACTGTTCTTACGATAACCTACCATAAGTCCATTGTAACAGTCCTTACAAAGGATGCTTTGCTGTTCTATAACTCTAAACTTGGTAAACCTTCGGACGGGCAGTCAATCTGATAAAGTTTCGAATCCAATTTTCGTTAGTCACTAGCCTTACTAAAATACAAGCCAAAATAAACAGTTTCGGACTCATCCCGTACAAGGTCCTTAGAGGTTTACCGACAATTCTGAATGAACCAGGCTTCAGAGTTACAACAAGTGTACCTGATTATGACAATTTCGTACAAGATTTTGGTGGTTTTAACCTTCATATGGTCTATGTACATTCGTTAGGTTTCGTTATTGAGTAATTGACTGTGCGTAGTGCACAGAAGAACCTACTGGGGAAGCTGCACAGCTTAGGGAGAAGGAAATGTAGGGGGGAAGGTAGAAGACAGAAAAAGACTACTAAGAAAGGATTTATGAAAACTCCTACGGAAACGAAAACAGATGAGATTTTCCATTTACGTCTTAAAACCAACGTAAACGAAATATCGGGTGATAATTAGTTTGATATATAGAATTACATTTAAAAAACAGAGTGATCTTTCACTTCTCTATAAATTTAATTAGAAAAATGGCGTACCGTTCTTTACATTTTCATCGTAACTTAACCGATTAAGCCATCCTATCTCCATCAGTTAACCAAGATAGCCTCTAAGCCAAGGACATATTGACGTTTCTCATTAGATGCCACTGATAGGTGAACCTTGCTGAAGGTGAATCATGAATAATTAAGTTATCGATTTGGTAGCAATTTGTTTACCGAGTCGAGTCGAGTCGAGTCAAGTCAAGGCGAGTACACGCTCGTGTATTGTAATTGGATGTTCTCCTCATTTATGTTAATAAGAGTGTATCGGCGGTACTTTGATGTTTTAATTTAGTTGGAAATTTTATAAAAAATGTAGAAATTACATATGATTCGAAAATCACAGATATCGATCGTAGAATATCGTAGCGTGTATTTTTATTTTATCTATCTGGTAATAGGTAAAACTGCGGTGCTGTATTTCACCAATCAACGCGCAAGACTCCAAAACTGGGCGAAAACTTTAAGCGTTAATATATGCATATATATAAATATTTATACAGATCCAAGTTTTCTGGACTCCTCATCAACAATCAATCTCAAACTGTTAGTATACTTAATGATAAAAGTTTGGCAGGAAAGGGTGCTAATTATGTAGCACACTTAAGGGATCGTTTGAGAAATAATTATTTAAAGAAAAGCTACCCTTAAAAAGTTAGGTAACGAAGCAACAAAACTTTTTTTCATTGAACGATTACTTACTTTTTCTCTTCTCCATACAAAACGCAATGACTCGAAAATTCGACGGAATGTGGAGAGCAAGTGGGAAGTGTCTGACACCCCTCTACCAAAACCGCTGTGTGCAGTATACAGCGTGAAATTGATTTATTTATTTAGATTTTAAAATTCCACTTATGTGAATATATATATAGATACAGGTTCCATATTTAGATATGGCATTAAAAGAATACTGTTATAATTTAAAAGTATATTAATAAATAGAATTAACTGCAATTACACCCTGTGAAGCCGTAATAGCGCAGGGGCAGACGAGACTGCCATAGGTTCGAGTCTCTCTCGGGGGAATGAAATATTTAATATTGTCATTTCCTTGGGTGGGAATCGAACTCACACGGCAACTGTCCCCTGAACATTTACGACACTAGAATAATAATAAATATCTTATAGATAATTTTGTTGGTTCCATTCGATACGAGGTCACGCTTAAAATAAATCAATAATGTACATTAATGTATACGGTCCTCCTCCGGTGAGTGCTCCGGGGCTTATTGTTAACAAGTACTCGCGATAGTATGATATTGTGAACAGAAGTTTTTTCTTTTTACTTACTCTCACTTAAAATGTATATTGTAAATGTAAGAAGAATGGTGAAATTATGATTTTTTTCAATAATGTTGAATAAGATTATTTGAAATTTATTAAAAACGTCTTGATCTAAATGTGGTAATGAGTCCTGTACCACCTAATTTTAGTATCAATATATATTTATTATAAGGCCATCCCACTAGGGGGAGGGAGTTACTTCCATTACTTATTGCTCTAACAAGACAAAATAAGACAGAACATTTTTTCTAAAACTAGGCTGAAAAAGCGGGACTGAGTACATTAACACTAGGTTCCCTTTGTGTACCTTTCTATACAGCGTGAAAAAAGAAAAGAAAATATGGATTTCATTTTGATCGTGCCTCTCTTTCGCTTGTTCCGCGCTCTCGCTTCTACGTTCGGGTCAGGTGGAACGTGACAATGAGTCATGTCATTTCCGTAAATAAAACACGCCAATCGTATACTAACAAAGAAGACGTCGAAAGTAAATAGAAAAGTTATTTGAAGTTAGCTTGAAATAAAAAAACAGCACTTCTTCAACAAATACGAAACTTTGTTCTTATTGGAAGTAAAACATATTTCCCTTGTTAAAAACTCTAACGATCATTAGTATACTGCTTTCGGAACGTTCGTAGTAAACGACTTGCGTTTATTGATTTTAACTTTGTCTTTGTAAAAAAAATATTTTCAACTTATTGATTTGTATAATTTAAGAGTATACAAAATTTAATTTAAGAAAAGCGCAGCGTTGAGTTCCGCCACTCAACATGCAATGTATCTAGAATTTGGGGGAAAGTGGAGAACGGAAGTGTCTTAATGGGAACGGAGTGTCATCACACTAAAGCTAGTGCTAAGATACACTGTTTCACCTTAGTTTTAGATTAGTGTTACGATAATGGAAACGGATCCCATTGAGACCCTCTGCTTGCCCTGCAATATGTAGGATACAGCGTTATGCTAGAAAAAACCTTTTGAAAAAGTTCAAAAAGTTAAAAGTAAAGGATAATTTAAATTATTCAAAATTCTATATATTTAATATTATTTGTAAATAACAGAATTGGCAACTATACAAGTTTTTACACCTGACTTTGCCCACGTAATCGCAATCACGTGGGAGAAATCAGAGCACTATTGATTTTTTCTTATGGACAAGAAAAAGAAAACGAGTGTACGAACAATATTGAAGCGTCACAAATCCGGATGGTGTGGATGATATTTGAAAATTATTATAGTAGTATAAATTTTTGTATATGTGTATATTGGCATACAATCTGAAAAGTTTCTGTAAAATACAAAAAATATGACAAGATAAATCAAAAGGTAATTGTAATAAATATACCTGGGATCTGAGTTAATTTAAAATAATATCAAATTGTAATTTCTTGTATAATATTCATTCATAATATTTCGCCATAATCGTCGGTACAGCCGCAGGGAAATTAATATGTGCGCTTGGGGTTCCGTATTCGGAACGCAAAACACTTTTGTAGGCTCGTCATATCTCCCCATCTTTCTGTAATTCACAGCCATTTTGTAAATGCGATGGTTATTGGTTCGATTCCCAATCAAGAGAGTGAAATCTATATATTTATAATATACTTGAAATGAAATCGTAATGGTTAGTTGCGCGTATAAGGGTGGCGCGGCGCGGCGTTGTATTACGCACCTCAACACGCAATGCCCCTAGAATTTGGCAGAAAATGGAGAACGGATTATCTTATCACTAGAATCCATTAACAAATATATTAAAAAAAATAAAAAAAAACAAAAAAAAACAGTGTTACCGATGAATTTTACAACACAAATATTCATTTTAATAATATCTGTTATTCTCAATATAAATATATCCGTTATCTTTGCTTGTTACTGTGGAATCCTTTATGAGCTAGTCCGATTCACACTTTGCCACTTTTTTTGTATTAGTACCTACATACTTGCTTACAAATCCAACATTGTACAAATGTATGAAAATTTCAGTTTCGTAATACTCGTGTTATTAAAACGAACATAAGCTGACACTTCGGAATGAGGTGAAATATTTCAGCAATATAAATTGTGTTCTAATTTTCATAGTGAAAATTTTCGAATTATAGATATAGTTAGTAGTAAATTTCGTTTTGATTTTGATTGGTAAGTTTTAAATAATATACGTGTATCCAAGAATTTGTTGCTTCAAGCCCTGTATCCCGCAAACACTCTACTAAGATACTTTCCTCCCATATGTGCGAGGAAAAGAGAAGATAAAAGAAATAAAATTAAAAAAATGTTTTTTTTGCGTTACCTATATAGGTATAATCTAGTATAACTTTTTTTATAAATACCATTTAAACCATACAAAGAATGGAGGTATCCATCAAAATAAATTCCATTCCAAAGAAAGACAATCGAAAAACTTACAATCTATCGGACAATAGTGAAGAAAGTGGAAATTTATTAGCTCACGAACTAATTCTATAAGGTTGGCCCATTTAGTGCATTCTTGCAAAAAACTCTAATTACAGCTTTGCAAGAAAGATGAAAGTAGGTACTTGCTATAAATACGTATTGGAGTTAAACTTAATCTGAATAGCTAGCGGCTACGAAGAAAAGATTTTTTACTTAACGATTAATACTGTTCTAGAGGTTTTGTAAAGTCTTTATATTTTTTTTACTTTAAGGTCTTTACTACATAGAAGGTGACGTGAAAGAAGTGTTAAGATACTCCATTCCTTACAAAGCGGAAAGTACACCTATCTCCCGATTTACACGGTACTTTTTTTACACGTTTTTACACGCTTTTACACGGTTTTCCAGATAAGTTTTTTTTTTGTTTTTATCGCACTCTGCCCTGTGTACACATCTCACGGGGAATCCCGAAATGATTTGCTGACTTGCTGCATACGCACACTGCGTCTGTATTTCTTCGCATAAAATTAAAGTTTTATCTACGGAAAATTGTATTTGAGTGAAAGTTTCACAGTTTCAGAAAGATTTAATTTTCCATATTCGTAAATTAATGCATTTTATTTATATTTCTGTGTAAACCTAAAAATATTGAAAAAAATCATAACTGTTAAATAGTAAAATTATGCATTCTCTGCAAGCTTTTCGATTTACACGGTTTTGACTTGAAAATTTTTAATTTTCGCTTTACACGTTTTTCTCGTATCTATCGTGTAAATCGGGGGATAGGTGTATTCGAGATGTTGCATGTTAAGAGTCGGAGCTTAACGCCAAGCTTCATCTATCAAAATAGGAAAATTGAAAATTATTTAAATATAGTCAGTCTCCGCCTAGTACATTTTGGCAATTAAGGAAAAGGTAAAAAAAAATAACATTCAGATTAAGGCCAATCATGGTGCAGTGGCACAAGCGTGTTACTGTTAATGCGAGAGGCTGTGGGTTCGATTCCCATTTGAGAAAATGAAATGTTTTCCTAACTCGCTCTGGTAACGTAACAAAACGTTGAGTTCCGCCATCTAACATATTATGAAAATTTGGCGAAAAGTAAGGAACGGAGTGTCTTAACACTTAGTTCCTTCTGTCTAATGCTGAAAGCAGCGTGAAGCTAAGAGAAAAACTTTATTAAAACAGGAGTAGATTAAGTTACTTTAACACAAAGAGCTTAAAAATTATAATATATTCTCGATATTTTCTGCACAAAAATGATTGAACGGTATTTAAATCTACATTATATTTCATATATTTTGCTTACACGTATATACAATAATACATATATCTAAGAACACTTTGAAGCACATTGAAAAATCCTTCTCTCGAAATAATCTCAGATCAGCGAGTTTTCAGCGGCGCCGTAAATCAAAGTTCAACAATAAGATAGGAGGACCTCCGGAACAAAGCCGAGCTGTCGTGGAATGTGAGGGTTTTGGAAGTCATAAGAAAGAGCGGGTAAACAAAGTGTTTGATAATATATAGTGTTTGATATATATATATATATATATANTTAGTTATTTCATAAATTAAAATATATATATATATGACGGCGCGTTGCTATGTATTAGTTTTATTTATAATTTCGCAATCATTACATTTCGATTTTAATTGATTTATGTAATGGATTATATTAGAAGAATGTTTAAAATGGAGCGGGTAACCCCGAATAGGGTAGTAGGTGTAGCCACGAGGAATAGCAGATGTCATTGGTTGCCAGCTATGGCGTGAGATTTTCACCAATTAACCTATTGGCTCCTAATCTATTGTAATTTTGTTAATCTTGTGAGATTTATTGTAAAACTGTTATGTAAACGAGTAAAAAGACATTGTAGAATATAAGTGTGACTTTTATTTAAACATCTTTGTTGCTACAACGCCCACAAATGAATAGTGACAGCCAAGACCGTCATGAGGCCCCTTTTTGATGCTTCTACATATATATACACATACAGCTTCTAGCTGTATCCCGCATATAGACTAGCAGGGAGAGGGAACCTAGTGTTAAGACACTCCGTTCCCTACTTTCCGCAGAATATTTCAAGGGATAGTGAGTTAAGTGGCACAACTCAACTCGTTTTGCGAATTGCGAATGAGAAATAATGAACTTTAAAATATTCAATAATTATGTTAATTTCAATAACAGCCTATATCTTGTACCTTAGTGCTAAGATATCTAACATACTAACCAGCCAAAGCAAAAATATCCTTATTACCTAAATAATAAAAGATAAATAAACTGCATTACCAATTTAGCACATTTAGCAGACATTTCTGACAGACGCAGATGTATGAATAGAAGAGACGTCGAATTATTTTAAACTGAAATGAGCATAAAGTTAGCACATTTTCTCCTACACGTTCAACTAAAGCTAACACGTATTACATATGTATTAAATTACTTTTAGTATTAAACGAGCGAACTAAGTTTTATATAAATCTGTTTTGTGTGAATATATAACAAACATGCATTCTCATAAACTTTCAAATTAATAATATTAGTAGAATTTGGAATTCTGTGATTTTCCTTTTTTGGGGCTATTATGGCACATTGGGAAGTCGTTTAAAGAGATGAATTAACATATTTTATACTATGACTATATTCAAAACATGCAAGCAAAATCTTAAGAACACACACTCGTAAGTAGCTTTACGCTTTATCCCTAGCGAGGTAGCCAGAGACAACAGAGTGCTTCATGCGGTCTATCGTGCGGTCCTCTTTTGCCTCTTTCACTGTTATTAACCTCTTCATACATGCCCTCTATAGGGTTCTCACGCTTTTCTTCTACATATATTTCTGTGACATCGATACTATTTTCCCGAAGGTCAACCAAGACCCTCCCCCTACCTCCCTTATATAGTGTGGCTTATTTGAAAAATAAAACCCGACCCGATACCACAACAAAATACATGCAAGATCCATTAAAGGATCAAGAAAACTTAGATCTGGGAACTCTAAAATAAACTTACATTTTGTCTTAAAAGTTTTCCTGCTCTATCTATATAATATACGTTTTATTTTACCTCAAGCCTATTGTCTATAGGCAGAGAAAATCCATATTCCATCCGAATTCAAGATAATGCATCTTCAGATCTGAGCTCAACGCCACCTAACAAGAGCGACAAAATGAAAATAATTTATTTTTCCGAGTATCGATCGATTCCATAACTAACACGCTTAAAACATCCAAATATTAATTTGTGGAATATATAGGAAGAGTTAAATGAAATTAAGAGATTTCTGAAAACAAAAATTTGCATCAAGCTGTGTCTGGTGATGCCCATTCATATGTCACTAACTGTTTGTTTTAGAGTAGTAGTTTAATCTTATCAGACTATTAAGAAAACGAAAATAATGTTAAGCATAAAAAACAATTCCCCCGAGAGGTAATCGAACACACAACCATAGGACAATTAAAAATATAAAGTATTCTAAAAGTTCTCTTTGCGTTTTCCTTTTAATTTAGGATCGTAATTAGGCAGCGGTGTTAAGTTCCGCCATTCAATAATCAGTGTCTCAAATTCCAATGAAAAGCGGAGAATGGAGTGTCTTAACATTGGTTTATATCTGTCAATCCCGTCAAATGATGATCCCGTGAAATAAAGCATGAAACTAAACAAAAATAATAGTGTAAATAAAAGACAGTATCCAGTTTGTTCTATTAGTCCTCTTGTATTAGAACAACGTGCGATGCGGCGCTGTTGGAGTGGAAACATAATGGAGTTAGATTAGTAGGTTACTGCAGCTTGCTTGTTTACCCTTTTACAATTGAGTGTGAATTTTTATTATTATTTTTTCGTTTCATGCTGTATATGAAGAATATAGCAGGGAAGAATATAGCAGGCAGAGGGAACCTGGGAACCTAGTGTGACGACATTCCTGTGTCTTCTTCTGTTACTTACTTATTCAGGAGGCATTGTGTGTTGACTATATGAAGCATTATTACGAGAGCGAGCAAATGAATATATATAGTATTACTTTTTCTTTAGTGGAAATCGTACCCAGAATTTGTCGTAAATCGTACATTTATACTACAAAAAAGTCTAAGAATACAAGCTTATTACGCGTAACTACTTATAATATTTGACTTATCGATTCTGAAGGAACACAGTTCAATATAAAACAGGAAAATTCTTAGAAACCTTTTTTTACATTTTTTATTTGATTATTATGATTCTCTTTGATTTCGTAATAAACATTTTTTTTGGTATAACGCAGGAAGTGGTTAATGTTTCCTGCTTGTTCTTTTATTTATTGGGTTCTATGGGCCATTTGTTTAAATCAGGATATTATAAATTAAAGAATACAAACTTGCAAAAGGAATAAACTTAATAAATAAAATATTTTTGAGTTTCGCAAGCGAAACTCTTCAATAGATAGAAATTGAGGTATAAAGTAATGTATCACTAATTTCTCTCGTCAAATTTATTATATATGTATAGAAGACAACTTAGGTTATAATTAAAAACTCATAATAAAAATAAAAAGCCGCGTTTTAAAAGTAATGAAATACCCCAAACAAAAATCAAACTTACAATCGTCTTATTTACAAGAAGAAGACCGCCGCCGAACCATTGTGGTCTAAACTTATAATATATATTATTTTTAATTAAAATCTATATTAGCATCAATTACGCAGATCTTATTCCTTCTTAAATTAATGTAAGTGACTTTAACACGCGTCAACGAACGTATTCGTATATTAGGGGACATAACTCATCCTGTAAACAAATCATATGGCATTAGCTTTGAAATGAATC
Organism: Heliconius nattereri; assembly: GCA_013403645.1. NCBI lineage: Eukaryota > Metazoa > Arthropoda > Insecta > Lepidoptera > Nymphalidae > Heliconius > Heliconius nattereri. The sequence goes on along the minus strand of JAAIXI010000215.1, from coordinate 1,400,738 downwards.
TCCCGTAGATCCTTTTACGCCATCCATTACACACTCTGACCCTCACTAATGACTCGTAGTTTCTACCTGGGAACCTTGTACTATATATATATTTAGATATTTATTATTTGTTTCTTTGGACTTTACACTACTGTTCTGGATATAGAGGGTAGGCCATGGGAACCTCACTAGGTCACTTCTTAACTACACTAGGTAAGACACTTCTTAACACCGTATTACGCCTCGTTGCCAAAGCGAGAAATTGAAAACATTATATATTAAACTTCCCTCAGTCGAAATCGAACCCACGCCCACTCAACCTACTGCGCCAACACGACATCAATTATACGTTACAGCCAAATTGTTTTGTTGAATGCACTGATCTAAGGAACAACTAATACCAAAATAAAAACTTATTTTTGTGATGAATAGTCCATTTATCGGGTAAAAGAAAAGTATTCTACTGAGAGTTGAAGAATAAGGCACTTAGAAATAGAATGCGATACACAAAAGTTATTCGTGGCGCAGGAGTCGAAGGGTGTGATTATAAACGCGACAGGTGGCGGGTTTGATTACCACTAGATGAAATAAAATGTTTAATGCTTTCAGAGGCAGCGCGCGGCGTTGAATTCCCTCATTAAACACCAATATTTCCAGAATTCGGCGGAATATGGGAAACGAAAATGTCTCAATGGAAACAGAGTGCTAACGGTAGATTTCCAGGTTCCCTCTGCCTACCTTGGGGGATACCGCGTAAAGCTTTATAAAAAACAAAATGACCTGGCAAATTCAATAATCTTACAGACTGAAAATTAAACTTTACATCCAAATAGTGACGTGGATTAATCTTATTACGTTTCATTGATTGCTCTCGGAGTGAGTTGAATTGCTTTCCAGGATTTATAGGGTCGGTGTAGTCATTTAGATTAGCCCGCGGTTAAATACCATTGTTTACTTTTAGACCGGTAAGAGTAACGGTATAACTTTAATTTTATATATATATATATATTATATTATCTTATTTTACTATCGATACTAAAGACACAAATGTGGCTTCGCCCGCTAAAAGTTATTGTTGTATTTTGAATTTGGTGCCCAGTAAAACAAACGTGAGAGAAATAAATGGTATTGACAGACGAACAGACGACCAAACACTGGTCTTTGATGTACGGAACCCTAAATTTGGGCTAATATTCTACATATCTTATGAATTATTATATTAATTATTAATTATGAAAAGTCTAATTAAAATATTTCAAAATGTTAAATATAACTAAAACTAAATATGGATTTAGAATGAACAGCGTTAATATTTAATCAAATGATATTAGCGGAGTGCATTATCAAATGGTTTCCGGTATTTGAATAATTAGCTTATTTAGATTTTGCTATTTTTGATTATAGTATTTATTGAGTGAATATATAGATAAGAAAAAGATGTTATATTAAAGTTGGGAGCGGCTGCCTAAAAAGGAAAGAAACATTACTTATACCTCTTTGAAATCAAGCATAATTATAGCAAAGTAGGCAGAGGGAATCTTTGAACCTATTGTCGAGTAACTCTTTTCACATTAAGACAAATGAAAGTATTTAATTTCCTGGAGTGAGAATCGAACCACAATCTGTCTTGCAGACACAGGCCTGTGTCTGTGCGCCAGGACTGGCCTCTGGCCTGGCTTTTTTGAAGTTGGTTAAAAATGATGTCAGCCTGTGCTTCTTCACCATATAAACTTTAATCATACCATATATATTTATGAATTTTAATATGATAATAGCTCGATTTTCTTAGGCAGAGCGATCCCTGTGAGTGACTCCGTTCTCCACTTAGTACCCAATTTTCGAGTCATGCCGTTTTGATTCGCAGAACTCAAAGTCGCTGGTTGTCCTATTACTAGAGCAAGGAAATGAAAAAAATTAATTAACCGAGGGTGGGAATTGAATCCACCAACGTCGTCGTCGTAATAATGAAATAATTAAAGCAACACCACGCTTTTTTGCTTGTTTCATTTTGAAATATTTCTTATTATTTCGCAATATTTCCAATTTTCAGATCTAAATCACACTGATTTAAATCATCCATTACAGAAAGGGTCAAGTCCTTTACTCTTGTATACATAATACATATATTCAGCATTATTCCTGAACCGATCGACCTCTATTTACCTTCTTCGAATAAATCAAAATATTTTATTGCTCCCTATAATGGTAATTTTCTTATTTTTCCCTCGATTATTACGAATAATTAAGTCTTTTCAGCGTTTTTTTTATAAAAAGGTGGACGCAGGACGGATTGTTTTATACTGCTTTTGGAATTCGGAGAAAAATGAGTTAAAATTCCCATAAAATATTTAATATTCATTTATAACATCCATTTCAATTCCATTTAAAACTCTTTCCCATAAAGCACAATAACGTCATTCACACCGTAATTAAACGCTGCATTGATTTTAAGATGCACTTCGATTACGTGATGGCAACTATTAATGTAACGATGTAAAGACAGTTCTTTCTGCACTTACAAGTACAAGCTGCTAATAGTCACTTTGCTATTAAGACGCGACTCGTAGACCATTAGCCTCGATTTGGTGTTTGTATTTCATACTTCAAGCAATGGTTGTTAAATCTCAAATACAATAATTAATATAGGAATTTTATTTATTTTTTCCACTCGGAAAATCGGAATAAATTCCATTTCCTCGCTCTAGTAACGGGGCAAACCGCGGCGTTGAGTCCCACCTCTAAACATGCAATGCCACCGGAAATCACTGGAGACTGGGAAAGGGAAGTGTCTTAATGGGAACGGAGTGCCTTAATACTGTTTCAAAATAAAAAAAATATTTTGTATTATAGTGTTACGTATGAGTTTTATATTTTTAACAAAAGCAGCTTCACGTTTTTAAAAATTAAAATTAAAGCTATTTGTTTTTTTTTTATAAAGGAAAAAAATAACGCCTATATAAGACCAAAACGGCAAAAGCAAGTCTAGTTTAAGTATCATATTAACTGAAAGAGCAATTAGACCGCTCATTTTAGTACAAAATTGTTTGTAAACTATTAAGGTTTGAAATTTACATAGATACGTATACGTTAATTGTGTGGTAAAAGACTTTACGGCAGAAGGAAATTATATAAAAGTTATAATAATAGCACAGTTTAGAGTATGTAGTTTTTTAAATATTGAAATAATATATAATTTAAGAAAAAAATAATAAAATACGTTTTTCTATACTGAGTGATAAAAGTTCAATAGCATGTGATCAGTACCAAATACTGTATGAGCCTAAGCTCGAATGGTTCTCAAGTAACCTCTGAAGAGTTTCAATATTCAGGCCTTGTCTCCATCATCACACCAGGTCGTTGATAGTTTATCTTTATATTATCACCTAAGCTACGTCTAACTGGCAAGTTTCATCAGGATATAATTAATACAAGTGGTTCAAATTTAAAATCTTAGATTTATTACATACCTTTTTATAGCTAATAAAAACGTGTTAAAAAACATATCGTTTTTCCAATCTGTAGGCAGAGAAGAGTGAAGACTAATTTTAAGATATTCTATTTCATAAGTATATAATCATTTCCTCTAAATCTAAAATCTCTAAATCAGCCTCTATGTCACGACGGCCCTTAAAATATACGTATTTTTTATTTTTATTTGAAAAAGGAGACGGCGCGATGTTGGTTGAGGACAAACAAACTGACAAAAAACTCGAAGGAAATTCTTTATCCGATGTAATTTTTTTATGTTTGAGTTAGCATAACTTCTTTTCATTGTAGCAGAATATGCGACAATACCTGTTGATTAGCGTAACTAAACACCGCATATTATCTTTCAAAGACAAACATACATAAGAAAATTATTCACATTAAGCCCACGTACGGGCTTTCACGAACAGCCCGACGCAATTGTTACTTTTAATTGGATCGTACGGTTTTGTTCGCGCTTCCAGAGATAAGGCTGAGACGTTAGCAACTTTGTTCCCGTTTCCTTTCAACGTTCACAAGTCGACGTTTGTATGTTGCAACAGTATATGAGTATAGTATACTTGTAGTATGCGAGGGGAGCTTTGCTAGCAATTTGTGAGATTTCTAAGTAGGCGAAGATGAATATGCTTGTATTATCTTTATCATTTTATATTTACACTAGCGGACGCGCGCAGCTTGTCTTGCTTATTTAGGGAAAGAATTCTAGAAAACCATGAAACATATGTTCATTTAAATACTTTTAAGAGTCTGAATTTCAAATTCTAAAAAAAAATCTATACAACCTTTCAACCCCTTATTTGCGCCCTTAGGGGGAGAATTTTAGAAAACGATGAAACACGTGTTCAATTAAATACTTTTAAAAATCGAAATTTCAAATTTTATAAAAATCGGTGCCGATTTTTTAATTTTTAATTTTTTTTTCCATACAAACTTTCAACCCCTATTTCACCCCTTTGGGGTTAAAATTTTTCAAAATCCCTTCTTAGTGGATGTCCAGATTACGAAAGTAACCATCTGTCCAAATTTTACGTTTCTACGCACAGCGGTTACGCCTGTGCGTGCGTCTTACCTCAGTCAGTGAGGACAAGTCCTTTTATATATATGACGGCGCGCTGCTATGTATTAGTTTTAATTATAATTTCGCAATTATTACGTTTGGATGTTAATTGTTTTATGTAATGGACTATATTAGAATAATATTTAAAATGGAGCGGGAAGCCCCGAATAGGTTAGTAGGTGTAGCCACGAGGAATAGCAGATGTCATTGGTTGACAGCTATGGCGTGAGATGTTCACCAATTAACCTATTGGCTCCTAATCTATTGTAATTGTGTTAATCTTGTGACATTTATTGTAAAACTGTTATGTAAACGAGTAATAAGACATTGTAGAATATAAGTGTAACTTTTATTTAAACATCTCTGTTGCTACAACGCCCACAAATGAATAGTGATAGCCAAGACCGCTTTGAGGCCCCTTCTGATGCTTCTACATATATATAGATTTCTTCGTTCTCATCGAGGCAAAGCGCGGCGTAAAGTTCCGACACTCAACACGTAATGCCTCTAGACTTCGACGGAACACGGGGGAGTGTCTTAAGACTTAGAATCTCTCCGTCTACTCTGTTGAATGCTTGCACAAGAACAATACAGCGTGAATCTGATAAAAAGTCTTATATAATTATAATTCGTGTAATTAAGGGGTTTTAGATAGTATTATATATTACACAGTACTCCTTATACCTCAGGATCAACAGAGGGAGAGATATTTCATTTTTTCTTACACTTTCTGCCAAATTTTCGAGAATAGAACCAACAACTGTCACGTATAGAATAGAATAAGATAAAAAGGCTCTTGATACACCATGAAGCCAAAAAAGCGGGCAAAACTGCGCGTGAATGGCTAGTATAGTATAAAAAGACAACAAAATATATACTCTCATTACAATCCAATAATAACATAATCAAGGACCACAAATCAAAAGTGTTAATTAAAAGTTCCATAGACTAAATGCAGTAGCAGTAGTGGGTGGTAGCGAACCATTTTCAATTAATTCTTTTTTACTGTCAAGCACAACTCCTCGAGCAATTTAAATCAAAGTAACGGAATTCAGTCTCGTTTGTGTATCGACGGAAAATAAGCTCTGGAGAAATGTAAAAAAATATATAAATGTGATGCTTTTCAACAGTTTTTCCTTTACCGTGCTAGTTTTGTTGAATTTTGATAACTTACTAAGAAAACTGAAACGTTGTCGCGTTGTGCGTTCGAATCCAACTTAAAGAAATTAATTATATTTTTATTTCCTCGCACGTTGAGTAGAGCCACTTAATACGCAATGGTTCCAGAATTCGGTGGGATGTGGGGAACGTAAGTGTCTTAATGAAAACGGAATGTTTTACTAAGCTATAACTATTTCATTTGTCAAAGTAGATCATGTGTGAAGTGCCAATTTTCTCCCATCTTCGAGACACTGTGAATGGATGAGTGGCGAAACTGAACACCGCACTTGGTCATATTACCAGGGCAAGAAAATAAAAGTAATTCGGTCCCCCGAATGTCCCAATGGAATGGTCCCACGAATACGTATTCCGTACGGATATTTTATTATTATTATTAATATTATTTAATCTTTTCAACTGAAAAATTTTACCAAAGCGATAAAATGAAGAAAATTAAATAAAATTAATAATAATAAAATATTCGTCAATAGAATTCGAACTTAAAACCATAACAACTGCGCTACCATAGCATCGAACATATTAATCCTTACAAAATTTCAACAAAAGTAACATAATCTTCAAATATAAGAGACATTGAAGGTGCTTTACTTTTGGCTTTACACTTTGAGTTTCACACCTCAATCTTAAGCTACACTTCCAAGGCATTTAAAATGTTATGTAGATTAAAATAACTTATTTTCGCTGTGCCATTGTACAATACATCTTATTGTACAAGCAAAAAGGCTGAAAATTTTAAAAATTCTTTATATTTATACTACTTCCCGAGCTGAACGTCTTAAGAATGTTTCGTTTTCTACAAAAATGCACAACGTCTATTTCTATGAAGCAATTTCACTGTTATATCATTTCTGTAGTAAAACAGTGATATAAATGTAGTTTAGTACGAATAGGTTCGATTCCCGTTTAAAATATTATAAAAAAAAGAAGACTTGTATATCAGCCGAAACTTATTTTCCTTTTATTTTCATATTTTCACATGTAGCAGGGTAGGCAGAGATAGCCTAATGATAAGACACTCTGCTCCCCTCTTGACTTGACTTAACACGTTTACTAAGCTCTTAGCCTATATTTCCATCGGTTAATATTGTGAAGAAATGGTCCTTTTTTTATATACTGAGTGTGGTCAAAGTCATATTTTCTCCTACCTGATGGAAGAAAGGAACATAATTTTTATTAAACCTTGTCCTGAATTAACCCACAAAAACCCACTTATAGCCAAAAGCCCTTGCAAAAATATAATATCATGAAATTAATTAGTAAAATTAATTGTTTATTAACTTTTAACTGGAATCGTAAATTTGACTAACGTAATCGGTTTTGTGAGGGCTATCCGGCCTCAATTGAAATTGGCTTCTGTGGTATAAACGTATGCAATTTTATATAACTAGTAATTAACAACTATAAAAAGAATTATAATTTTAAGTTAACAACGTATAATTCTTCTTATTTAGTATTTGGTAGCTATTTTCTAGCATTACAAAAATCTATAAAAAAACAAACTTTATATAGAAAAATATGTCGGTTTGGATTTGGAAGCCTATCGTGGCACGAAACATAAGCGTGGATCTGTAAACGTGACAGGTCGTGGATTTGATTATTACTCGAGGAAATAAAATATTTTATATTATTCCTTTCCTCGATCTACTAACGATGCAAAGCGTGGCGTTAAATTCCGCCAATCAACTCGCAATGCTTTCAGAATTCGGCGGAAAATGGGAATGGTCTTAACAGGAACGTACTCAATGGTGGTCGAATCCAAAACTATCACATTCTATCACTCCTAACGAAATGTGCTACAATAGCGTTAAAATTAAATCATTAATTAACGTGGAAATATTAGTTTATCTAAATGTCTTTTATATCAAAGTAATTAAAAGGAAAATTTTCTCTTTTAGATGTTAACGAAACATTTCCTTTACAAAGTTCTTTTGAGCGTACACTTAATTTTTTGTAGAGCTCTAAAAACTGTCTGAATAAAATGTAAAGTAATTTTCCTCGATCTGGTCATATTTGAGCGCGGTGTTTAATTCCGCTACGTTTTGTTAATATACAATAATTCTTAATATATCTAATAGATTAATTTTCATGACTTTAGTCAAAAAATACTTATCCTTCCCAGACAAATTGACTCCCCCATATAAATGTATATTTAATTTGAACAAATAGTTGATGATATTAAAACGTTAAAATATTATATATAAATTTTCAGCTTTATAATAATGGTATGGAAAAGTGTAGATAGTAACTGAAATAAAAAAAAAAATCGTAATTTTTTTTTTATTTTATTTCAATTCAATTCAATTGAATAAATATATCCTTCTCAATTATAAAAAAATATAAAGATAATAAAATTCTAGGGAAAAAAAAACACATTTACTAAATCCAAAGCCTTTTTAATGCTTTTAGGGAATAAAATATATTTGACGCTAAAAAACGATATCAATCGTGCGGACGTTTAACTTTGGAGAATGACAGCCATCGTTTTTGGTGAAATATATAAATAACTATAGTAGGTTTATACTATATTTGCTATACCAAGGAAGCCACGTAGTGTCCTAACACTACGTGGCTTCTATCTTCTTCTACACGGTGTCAAGCTAATGCTACAACAACTTACTACAATATCTAATTACTAAGCCTGTTTTTCATTTGGCACCGACTTCAAAATTATAAAATCTTTGTAAAATAATTTTTCACTTTTTAGTTCGTTGTTAGAAGTCGGTTTTTCTTTTTGTTAAAAATTAATTTATTATAAAAAAGCTATGAGCTATTAGCTTTTAGCTTTTTATGAAACTACAATACAGGCTACGGTAATATACATATTTATATAAATATAGATGAGAATAAATTTTGTTATAGCATGTTATAGCTCTACTTATATACTAATAAGGTACTGGAACACAATCCTAACCCAAAATCCCACTGTGACGATTTGGGTCGATTTGGGAGTATTGCCAATTGTCGTGCTCTACAAAAATACTATAGGCTTAATGTTAACAATCGATACTGGAGGTAGAGTTAGTACGTACGTAGATGTCCACGAATAGTTAATTTACGTCCACCTTTTATAGAGATACATGGTCTTTGGAGACTAGAGTACACAGTTTGTATGGAGCATTTGTTCTTGTCTATACTTTTTTTAGGAACCAGCCAAAAATCTTGAATGGTTTCCAAGAGGCGCAGATTCAAATCTCGATATTTTCAAATTTTTGATATACTTCTTGAATGCTTTTCAAGTTGTCCAATTTTCCAGAAAATGAAAGTAATTCATTCTCCCAAATGAAAATCGAACCCACAGCCGATATGTTTCCAGCAAGACGCTGTTATCTGAAGTTATTCTCTAGACCACAAAATTTAATTCCATTACTATAATAATATTACACAATATTTACCGCGCAATTACTGAAACTGAAATTGGGAAACACTCTGGAGACCTAGCACTGGGTATCTAGTTCTAGGCTACTAGATTCCCCTATTTACCCTTCAGAATACAGAATAATGGCAAAAGAAAAAGAAACAACCTAATAGAATGTTCTGTATACAACTTTCTCTCTAATTTTAAACACTTAATACAAAGAAAACGCCCGAATACCACCCTGAGCCCGTAATTCAATATAAATTTTACTCTTTACTTCAAAGAGTATAATTTCGTCGACAATAAAGTCTTATTTTTGTCAAAAAAAATAAACATACAGCTACATTACAAAGGCGTTTGAAAACACCCCTCCTTTGGATCATTTTTTATTTGGCAAGAAAGTGACGCTTTTTATACGCTTTTGAAAGTGTTGAAATTCTTATAGCTATTATGCTTATAGAAGATACAGGTCGATAAACGGAATGGCAGTGGGTTTGTTCTCCGTTTGGGGAACGAATTATTTTCACTTTTCCGCTCTCAAAGACAACGCAGACAACGCTTTGAGTTTAAGCGTAAAATAGAGTATTTTAACATAAGCTTTGCTTACCTGATTCCCGTTGTTTTTAATAATTTCGAAAAAAATAATAAACAATACCAAACAAACGAAAGTCACAAGCAAAGACTAGTTTATATTACAACAAGAAGTGTTAAAATAACAATATGTTAACAATAAATTATAGCCTAGGATGCCCTAGTCATCTATCTTTTTTCGGCCTAAATTTATGGTATTAGGCTTTAAGCAAAGGTCGCTTGGCTGTGATGCCAAGTATATACTACAATACGATGACCTTCTAATACATGTATGAATAATAATACGAAAATAATAGGAATAATGTGTCCATCCTGGCACAGTGAGACAGTGTCTGAGTGTAGGTTCGATCCGCAGCTAGGGAAATGAATAATTTTCATACCAAAACTTGAACTTGACGTGACTTGGCTTGACTTGAAGTCGGGTGGAAGTCGGGTGGTTTTTCATTTTCCGCCTGAATTCATAATTTTGTATTTTGTACGACGAAATTTATCACTATATTATTATCTTACCAAAGCAAAGAAATCTGAATAATTTAAGTCCAATTTCCCTAAGCGATCATCGAACTCACAACCATCATACTTGCTCTGCTAAATGTAAAACACCAGAATAAAAAAATACCCACACTATGAAATAAGTTAACCCCAATTTACATTTTACATGAAAAAATAATACTAAAAAACCACAAACAATCCGAAATAAGGCAAAAGCGTGTGTACTGTATAGTGCGAACAAAAGTTTAATCTGCCGTATTCGAAACTGGCTTTCACAGTAAATCTGTCGAGATGGAGCTTTACAGTGTATTAACATGTACTTGTATAATTATACAGCATGTTCATTTAATTAATATTTTTCTGTAGTTTCATGTTGTATCCCACACATAGCAGGGTAAGTTGAGGGAACCTGGGAAGATATTGTGGAAACACTTCGTTTTTATTAAGCCACTCCTGTTTCCCCCTTTCCTTCGAATTCTCAAGATGTTTTGAGTGACAGAAAACAAAATGCAGCGTAGGGTTCTACCACTCAATTCGCTAAGCCCCGAGAATTCGGCGGAAAGGAGGGGAACAGAAGTGTCTTGATGGGAACACAGTGAAATTAAAAAAAATATATCTACATTCTGCGGATCTCACGAATTCGAATTTACAACATGACGGCGTTTTTTTAGTGTTTATTAAAAATATTTTTTAAAAGACTATATATTACAAAGTCTTTTGAATACATTTTTCTTTCATATTATATTTTTTTGTCCGCAAATTCTTAGACTTCATTCAAAGAACTGGCAAGTCACGCTTATTTTCCAACGTCTGGTGTAAATAACTAAATACTAGATGAAAAGTGAATTTAAAAAATATATTTCAAAGCTATATTAAAATTAAAGGAATAAATAATTTAATCGCTGACTAAGTAAAGTTTTTCTTGTTTCACATTGTGGATTCGATTCCACTTCAGAGAATCTTTAGGTTATTTTTATTTCCTCGTCCTGATATTAAAATAGCGCGCATTAGTTCCGTCACTCAACTCGCAATGTTTTGAAAATTGGAACAAATAGTGGAGAGTAGAGTGTCTTAACACTAGTTTCTTTCTTACTTCTCTACTACATGAGGAATATAGTATGAAGCTAATTGATTTAATAAGACTTAATGACTATACTAGAAAGACCTAGTAGTAGAAATCACTTATAATATATACAATTTATAGTTACGTACCGTCTTAGTATATAATATGTTATTATATTAGAGTTTCTTAACCCCCGACTTAAACAAGGGGGATAAGTTCATCATGTATGAATATATTATACATACATATCTGTCTGTGGCGTCACTTAGCAACGCTTAAGCTTATTTGTTATACTAAAACAAAATGTATTTATTTTTTTATGTAAAAGAGGCCAGTACGGGTGCAATGGCACAGAGTGTGACTGTAAACGTGAAAGGTTGTGGGTTTCGGTGTCGATTCCCACCAGAGCAAATTAAATATTTAATATTATCATTTCAAAAATGGGAAACAGAGTGTCTTAATACTAAGTTTTCTCTGTATACCCTGCTATGTGCGGGATACAGCGTGAAGTTAAACAAAAAAAATTGAACCTACTACCGTCGTCTAATGTCTACTGCACTAATGGTGTCTCAACGATATCACGTACAAGATACAAACTTTCCAACACCTTTCCAAATCTCCGAAGGCAAAGAAAAAACACGTTCCACTTGTTTTAGCGTCCATATTTATTTTTCTCAGCAAAATATAATCAAAAGTTACCCCATCAAAAGTAAATCGCCTCCAGCTGAGTTCTAAAAAGAGTGTTATTTTTGCAAATTGCTCTTACGGTGTAGAATTATAACGTGAGGGAAGAAATGTGCATGTTATATAAAATACATACGTCGTACATATAAAATCTCTGAGAAACTTCGTAGTAGGTTGTATATTATATAATCTTGTTTTTGGTTATTTCTTTATTATGTAGTATGGTTTTCAAAATATTTAATATGAAATTTTAAAAGAAGTTAAGTATAGAATTGTACCTGGAGTTAAATCGTGTCAGTTTTTTTTTTCAATTTATTAAGTAATTTAAACTGTATATATGTATAATATATAAAATACTTTAAATCACACTGTAGGACTGATGTTTACTGACATTTTACCTGTACTGTGGATTTATGAACTTTCACATAAATATCTGTAAAATATTTCATCTACGTTCATATATGACATATTAAATCAGGTCTTATATCTTAAACCCTTCAGTTACTGAGTGACTAATAGACAACGTACACACGAAACTATTGGACTAACCTAGTATTATTTAAAAAATTTTTTAGCTTCACGCTGTATTAGTTACAAAACGGTTTACGGAGAGGGAACTTAGACACTCCGTTCCTATTAATACATTTCCGTTCCTCACTTTTAGGAGTGACGGGACGCACGAAGAGAGGATCTCTTAAAACTCTTACGGTGACGGGAAAAATGTGTTTTTCCATTTAACATCATAAATTTCACACAAATGTAACGTCACGGGTTAAAACTAGTATTCATAATAAAATGACACTTTAAGCATTTACGTGAGTTTTATCTGTATAGAAGTGGCCTTCAACTCGACGATACTCTTGGCTCGGCCATGCGTATAATACGTCTTGCACTTTTAACGTAAAACGACGTTTTTACTATATTTTCTTTGCAAGTGGATAAATGTCGGGTTTCCAGCAAATATTTTATCATGTTCCATATTTAGATATAAGTGTATTTTTTTTGTGAAATTTCTTTTTTAAGTTGTCATTTTGAGTTTTAAGTTAGTGCTATTGAAACATTAATGAACTAAGTCAATTTTTGTCTAGTAGATCAATAATAAAAAATTCTTTACATTTAGCTTAGTTCTATAGTTCCTGATACGTCCAAAAAACGTTTCTGGCGTTCGCACGATAAAAAATATATTTAAAAGTATGTTAGGTATATAATTCGGCAGGAAGTAGGGAGCACTAGGTTCCTTCAGCCTACCCTATTGAAAGCGGTATACATCGTATACAAAGTATTAAAAATATCTGTTAACTTTCCGTAACTAACTTCACACACTCTACATCTTAGGCCTTAATATTTAAGGTTGCATTTACAATTTTAAATTATTTTATATCTCTATATAATGTTTGCACAAAAAAATCTCAACTCAAATTGCCAGTCAATACTATTTCTTCTTTTATTTGAATAAAGCGCTACCTATCGTATTTTCGTGGAACTTTAAAGGACTGAAAGCTGACACTTTCATTAATTTGACAACTTTGAACTTCGTATATACATATTTTATTAGATGGCGTTGTGAAAAGAAAACTGTCTAAAATATTATATTATTATATTTTATTATGTTCTTATATTTCATTATATTTTACGTTCAAGAAAATTGTAATATAAATTTGCAACTACATCCTCCATTTCCCGCCGTTCCGGGCATGGGGTGTTGGGTGGCGGTCCCCAACGCCGAACTCGTCACCAAATGTTGATCACTAGTCAAAAGAGACCATAATGTTTGACGCTCCGTTCTCTCTGGCAATCCCGCTAGGAATAAAGCGTGAAGCTAAAAGCAGTTAGCTAGCAACAATCTAGGAATTAGAAATGCTTCTACTATATAATGAATGAAAGACCATGAAAGTTAAAAACCATATTTTTTTTAATAAATATTATAAATGTCTGTCTTTACATATTATAACAATTGATAAGTAACATATTATAACAATTTTCTATCGATTTTTCAACCAAATTTAACATATTACATGTAGATAGAAATAAATTTAAATTAGTAAATATGTAAAAGAAAAAAAAAAGAAATATTATAATATTAAATTATTTCTGCCTGTTAGTAATAATACGCTAGTTAAACTGCTAAGCTTAAGATAACGTACAAGCATGTTCATTTCATATCGCTGCTATGCAGTGAAATCCTCGTAATAGCATAACATTATAATATTAGACTAGTGAATCTTATATTTCTTTTGTTTTACATAATTTCTGTGAATTGAAAAGTCAGATATAATTTATTCCTATACTATGTTATTACTATTATTAACTCGAACAGTTGTTCGAGTTAATAATATAATAATAATTATAATTTAATAGTTATTAAATTACGGAATATTTTTTATTATCTTTTTTCAGCTTCTCATTAGATGCCGCATGGCAGAGTAGACAGAGGGAATCTAATGTTAAGACGCTTTTTTCCCATTAAGACACTTCCGTTCCCCAATTTCCAAGTTCTGGACGCGGAATGGAACGTTTCGGAATCAAACCCCGCACCTGGGGCCTAACTCTTGACGGCAATCGCTATTCAAGATTGACGTCTAACATTGGACAATCCAATCCTGCGGCGACGTAGTTTTGGTACTCTTGAAACCAATATTGTCAATGTTGGATTACTATTTTCTTGGCCAATCGTAACGCCGTTATAACTGACAGTTAGTGTTGTACACTTTATACCGATAACTCTGCGATACATAATAACCATGCATTCCTCCTTTAAATAATTTATTTACATGCACGTTTTTTCTAAAAACAATAATAATAAATCATATTTATTTTGTTTTACTTAAAAAACAACGAAATCTTTAAAGTCGTTCTTAAGAATGGATATATTTTATCTGTATGTCTAATGATTTACACTGTTTTTATGAAAAAAACCATTTGATGTCTATATCTGTCTTAATATGTTTATGTTTACAATTATAATAAATATATTTCTACAACCGATGTGGATTTAGGCTATAAATAAATTTTTAAAAAGGTTGAAAATGTTTAATTAAGCAAAGTATTACATAGTAACAAGAGTTAAATGCTATTGAAGCTCACGCAAACGAAAATTAAGGGTTGTTTTTATTTGAAAGAAACATACACAAAATTGTATGTTAAAGGCGCTCAAAATTTTTATATTTAAAGAAAGATTTATTATTTTGGGTATATTATTAGTCCATTACGTTTATAAAAGTTATTAAAATAAAAGTGTTAATAAAAAAATGCTTTACTACGACATGTCTTTTTATTATAAGAATATTTATACCATTATCATATTATGTATAATATCATAAAGCTTAAGGCTATACATTAGTGCCATAAATAAGTACATAAAATTTGATTATATTTTATTGTATAAAAAGACAAACTTTTTCCTTTAACTATATGAAAAAACATACAAACATAGATATCATATCTATATTAATATAGAGGTACTATTAAACACTGACAGACTCATAATTTTGATCATTTTTGTAAAATTTTGATAAATTCAAAATAATTAATTTGAAAAACTAATATAATTTATTTATTATTTAATTGGTTTCATTAAATAAAACAATATAGTACAGTAGAATATAATTTTGTAATAAATACATAAGTACATTTTTACTCGGTAATTCTATCAAGCAATAGTAATTAAATATCAATGTTATTTTATATAAGTTTATAAGAAAATTCAATATCTTACAGCATCACTCAGCTATTTTTTATTTTAAGAGTAGTGTTCATTTTAAAACAAACATTGTTAGTCAATATCTTAATATTAAAATAAAAAAATATAAATTTATTTATAAAAACTTTTTTATAACTTCTGGATTAAAATAAACCTATTTTCTGTTCATTTTGCAGCTATTATATGTTTTTACTACCGTCAGTTAGTTGTTATGTTTGAAGGCTTCTACTTCTTCTGCCTCCAAGTCTTCCAATCCATTTCTAGGGTAATACTTTATCACATATGCTGTCACTTGCAATATGTGTTATTTATTTACAATGCCGCACCCTAGTGTTCCCATTCATGAACATAATTATTTATTTAGATTGAGCAAAAATGTGAATTTTGGTGAAATATTCTTCTAAAGTTCCTGCAAGCTGCATCTACATCTAGAGGTCATCAAATATCCACTTTTGAGCATACATACAGTCACCTATAAAATGATAATTACTATTATTACATGTGTAATTATATTTACTATGGTAGTTGATAAACTATTAAGTACCAATGATATATTAGTACTTATTAAATATGTATTTTTACAAAGCAAATACATTTTTTCTTTGATAGTATTTCAATGAGGTAAATAATATTTAATTGTGTGCTCATTCTAATTGAAATTCCTTCAAAAGATGAGTCCACTGAAAATATACTTAAATCTGTATTACACATATGAAAAATAAATACTCAGTGATTTTGCTTTTGCACTTTAATTAGCAGTTACTATTTACTATATATATAGATTAATACTTAACTTACCTAGTATTTTTAAGTTACGGTCATTAATTTCTCTTTAGATTTTTGGGCTTTATGTGACAAATTCTACTTATTTCTTCGTATCACCTCCATAACATTTTTAGACATTCGATAGTTTTAGTTTTCCTTCAAATTTCGCGAATCGACGCGTATGTCGTGATTATTTAAGGTCTAATTTATATATATATTGTCCTCAAAACACAATACAAAACCATTTTATTGCCGTTTTCACGAGAAAAATAACAAATCAACCTCTAACAAGTTACTATTTAGCTATTGACTAAATTCACAATTCCTTTCCAATTTTAGCTGTCATTATAGCTGTCAAAATCGCGTCAAGAGTACCAAATATCACAAAATTGTCAATCCTAACGAATTTTTACAATCATTTTTAGTTAAGGCAATCGACAGACAGATGGCGCTACTGGACTTGTTTTCAAGAGTACCAAATGACGTTTATTCTTGATTGATAGTTGGATATTGCCGTCAAGAGAAGGGCCCCTGTTGCGTTTACACCTCACAGTCGCACGCTTGTGCTCATGAGTTTGCGACTGTGAACGACGCCTTCTAACTAATTTATTAAAAAAATTAACTACGTTATTAATAAATTCAATGAGATAAGTATTTTTTATGGTAAAAGGACAAGGCAAACGAGCGTTCGGGTCACCTGATGGTGATCACCGCCGCCCACGACCCCGTGCAACACCAGAGGAGCTACAGGTGCGTTGCCAGCCTCTGAGGTGGAGATAGACGCGCTTTTTGAAGGTACCCATATCGTACCGACTTGGAAATACTGCCGCGGGTAGGCTATTCCACAGTTTGGTGGTGCGTGGAAGGAAATTTCTACGAAACCGCATAGTAGTGGTGTGGATGATATTTAAGTTTGTGACGTGATGTACGGTTAGAAAATTCGGCGGCAGGTAACAGGTGAAACAGTTCTTCAGAACACTCACCATGATAAATTCGATAGAGAACGCACAGCGAGGAGACGTCTCTACGTAGAGCCAAAGTGTCAAGTCTTTCACAGCTTACTGGGTCCTTAATGATTCGAACAGCTCTACGTTGTATGCGATCAAAGGGTCAAGCTGATACTGGCGTGCACCAGCCCAGAGATGAGAACAATACTCCATGTGTAGCCGAACCTGGGCCCTATATAGGGCCAATCGTTGTTTTGGCGTGAAGTAACGTCTCGCTCTATTGATGACCCCCAGTTTCTTAGAGGCCAACTTGGCCTTGCTTTGAAGATGATCGCGAAACTGGCAGTCACTCGAAACATTAAGGCCCAATATGCTGATACTGGGCGCGAGTGAAAGGGGAGTGTTCTGAAAGACTGGCGATACGATAAATGGGGATTTTTTGTGGTTAACGCGCAAACTTGTGTCTTCAGGGGGTTAAATTGGACCAGGTTCTTTTCACCCCATGAAGAGACATTCTCGAGGGATGCCTCAACAGAAGACACAAGTTTATTTTGGAACTGTTCAGCGTTTTCCCGAGAGAGACTTGCGTGGCCGGAGTAAACAGTGTCCACCGTGCTATCATCTGCATAGCAATGAATGCTAGAATCCTCCAGCATGTCATTGATATGCATAAGAAACAGCGTGGGTGACAGCACGCAGCCTTGGGGAACGCCTGCGTTCACGGGCATATGATTGGAGCAAAATCCGTCAACAGTGACCTTGATGCTGCGCCCAGTGAGAAAGCTGGCGATCCACCAGCATAAATTCTAGGATGGAAGTTTAGCCAGGAGCGCCCCATGCCACACTCGATCAAAGGCCTTCGCCATGTCCAAACTAACTGCCAGGCCCTCTCTCTTGCTTTCAATAGCTGCAGCCCAATGGTGGGTTAGGTAAACCAGAAGATCATCGGTTGAGCGACCATGACGGAAGCCATATTGTCATTGGTCATTAATCAATCGGTGATCCTCTAGATAAGCTAAGAGCTTGCTATTAATGATGCTCTCACTTTTGAGAGTAGGGAGGTGATGGCAATAGGCCTGTAGTTAGATGGATCGTAACCATCGCCCTTCTTCGGGATTGGATGGATAAGAGCGTTCTTCCATGAATCTGGGACTACGCCGACTGAGTAAGAGTGCCGAAACAAACGCGTTAGCACTGATGTCAGCTCAGGAGCACAAGAACGGAGCACTAAGGGAGAGATGCCATCTGGCCCACTCGACTTGTGGATGTCCAAAGAGGACAGAGCAGGCTCGCTTCTCGCCGATTTTGGCGATATGCACCTTGCCTTGGCAATTTGCCGCTTAAAGAACCTAGAGGCCCTGTTATACTCTCTTTTTGAGGTTTTCTCCTTCGGATCCTTAGTAACCAGTGCCTCGGCCCTGATTTGATATGCTTCGCGTTTGCTAAGGGCAGCAAGTTTGCAAGACGTATCAAACCAAGGCTGTGACTTGCCACCGATTAGCACTACAGTGCTAGGAATATAAAGATCCATGCCTTGCAGAACCACGTCGGCAACACCAGAGGCACAAGTACTAGGATCATCAGAAGAGAAGCAAACCGGTCCCAAGGGATAAGATGAGTAAAATGTACGCATCCCATCCCAATCTGCTGACTTGTAGTGCCAGACGCAACGAGTTGCGGGTGTTCTGTGACTCCAGCGCTTAATGGGCACGACACTCCGTACCAGGCAGTGGTAAGAAGAGCCCAAAGAAGCATCGACGACAACCTGGTACTGTTCCGGATGTGAAGTCAGCAGAAGGTCCAATAAGGAGGCATTGTGGTTGTCCACGTCCGGGAGTCGCGTGGGCGACTCAACCAATTGAGACAATCCATTCGCCACAGCAAGATCATAAACGGCCCTCCCTGCGGGGTCGGTGGTGCGTGATCAAAGCCAACTGGCATTGTGCGCATTAAAATCGCCAAGTATTACGACCCCTGCAGAGGGAATCTGTGAGAGCATATAGTCGATGGCCGATTGCATGTGCTCCATAAGCCGATCCGTTTCCGCGTTGCCACTGTGGGACCTGTAAAGGCTTGCGTAGACTCAGGTACGATCGTCCGAGTCAACGCGGAGCCAGATAGTTGACAGGTCCCTTCGAAATTAGCAAGACGACGGAAACTTAGGTCCTCCCTTACGAACACAGCGACCCCGGCATGAGGCAGAAAACTGTGTTCTATTTTGTAGCCGGGATATTGGATGTAGGCTGCGTCGCTCGGTCGGATAATTTGAGTCTCCGTCAGAAATAACAAGGCCGGCCGTGCCGTCTCAAGATGGTGGTGGACGGCATTCAGGTTGGAATGAAGACCCCCTGATGTTACAGAAGTCCACGTTTAGTGTGGAAGGGGTTGCCGTGGAACGTACGTCTCGTTTTCCTTGTTTGTGAATTTGTCTTGTCGCGGTACTGTGCCCTCCCCAGAATTTGAAGGGCAGCCTGAGTTTGAGAACTCAGGGAGGGATTCTCTAGCACCGGCGGTGCTGGTACCCTCCTGGGGTAATTTCTCTTTAAGTGCCGCTTTCATATTCTAGGGAGGGGTGGGGGTTGGGTGCCGGAGCCCGGCATTACCTGGTGCGCAACGCAGTGACATAAAGCCACTACTTAACGGTGGTTATAAATGATGGGGGTTGTAATGATCCGATCGAGCCTGCCCACGCGTTTTGCCATTGCTGGCAACGTGACTCTACCACACGTACTTTAGTCGCCTTTTACGACACCATCAGTACTAGGGTAATCCTATTCTAGGCCGGGATCACACGGCACAAAAGGCCGGAGGTAATAAGTATATGATACGAACTGAATTTTTTTTTATTTTAATATAAAAAAAAATTTGCCTTCCTTTTAAAACACGGAAGCTAATAAATACATAAAAGAGAAAAATAACAAAAAAGAATTACAAATTTAAAAGGTGCCTTTAAATTAGATCCCTATATACATATGTATCCCCTTCTCAGCTTTCCCAGCTTGTCTTACATTCGCGGGTCAATCCCTAAGGAAGGGACGGCGGTATGATAATAATCATGTATAATTTGCGTTGGTGGTTGACATAATTGTAATTAATTGCACTTTGAGTATGAAAAACACAGAGATTTTGTTTAAAAAAATCCTAAATTATTCTTTTAAATACGTTGTATTTATATATGAGTCCACTGTGCGGCGTTGCTCGATTCCTATTTGAAGGAATGATAATATTATAATATTTTAATTTTTCCGGCCAGCGTTAAGTTTTGCCTAATTTAGGCGGCAAGTGCGAAATATTTTATTAGTAGGTTCCCTTTGCCTACCTCATATGTAGAAGCATATCACTATCGCTCACCATCAGAATTATAAATTTCTTAATCTACTTTGCAAAAATATTGTTTTATTTATTTTTTTTTTTTTTTTTATATAGTTGTTTGTAGTTGTTGTTTGTTATCTCTATTCTATCACACCCTACTCATCATTCGATTTCCAACGCCTTAAGGTTACCTGGAAGAAATCGCTATTTCAGCGATAAGGTCGCCTATTGTACCATATTCTTTTACTTGTATTCTTCTATTTCGTTTATTTTTTGGGTGTACAATNACTTTTGCCCCCCCCCCCCCCCCCTCCTCCCCTCTACGTCACGACCTCATAAAACACTTATATAAACTTAGCACAAAAAAATAGAAACTTAACAAGTGAAGCGATATCGTACACACTAACTCATCTCGAAACTAACAAACGGCAAAAACTGCGGGATAACGAAAACAGCGCACAAAGTTGCGAAGCACCGGGAAAACGTTGCATAAATTGTCCAATTGTACGAAACTTTTAAGAACATTGCTAAAGTGACGGTGTTTTTATCACAAGTAAGAGCCGTTGTTGAAAACTGGGGGGATTTCAATGCAAGAATTGGAGGGTAGAAAAGGGGAGTATAGGGTGGAGGACTTTTTACTAACATATATTAATACTGCTAGTGATACACCCGCAGCTTCGCCTGCATGAACTACACGATTAGTATCCCTTTTACGTTCTCCACTTTTCGGAAATGTTTCCACAATATGTGTTGAGTGATAGAACTCAACGCCGCGGTTTTCGGAAATAAAAATAGCTAATTCCTTCATGAACATCGTGGGAGTCAAACCTTAAAACCATTGTTTTGGGGTTCAACCCCTACTTAAAGGATTGAATTAAAGTTTTACAGTTACATATATCTGGTCAGGCTGGACCTATAATTTTTCTATGTTTTAAATAGAGGCTAGTCATAGCGCACGGGCACAAGCATGTGACAGTAGCCACGACAGATTGTAGCTTCGAATCCCACTTAAGGATATAAAATATTTAATATTTTTATTTCCTCAATCAGACAACGAAGCTATGCGCAGCGTTGTGTTCCGCCACTCAACACACAACACCTCCAGAATTTGGCAGAAAGTTGGGAACGGAGTGTCTGAAGCACTAGGTGCCGTCTTCCTACCCCGGCTTATACGGGATACAGCGTGAAATTAAAAAAGTAACCAAGGTTTTATCCTTAATACATACCTAATCCTATCCGTAAATTAATCAAATTTTTAAGACGCCATATTTCAAAGTTGTTAAACAGCACTTCCACATCGATCACAAAATGTCTGACACTAAATCGGGCTCTCCAACATGAGCATGGTTTTGTATTCTAACTTTCGCAATTACCTTAGACGGGAATAAAGTTAGGGGGAACTTTCAAAATGAGACGAACGGTTACTACTGTGCCTGTATACTCGTATATGTATATACGCTTTAGTTGAGGAAATGAAACTGCGTTATTTTAAACACATAACTGGTTGTCTGCGAAGTCGGTTTACGGACAATAATTTTACGTGATAACCGTTTAAGAAAATATTGATGATAATTTTTTTGTGTAGTAACAATCGAAGTGTTGAAAATATTATTTTTCTGATAAATAAATAAATAAATATTTTTTACTTAAATAATAAACAGAAATGTTAAATATTTAATTATTTCTTAAAATCAATTCAACTTCACGCTGTATTACGCATAGCAAGGTACGCAAAGGAAACCTAGTGTTAGGTAGGACACTCTGTTCCTCACTTTCCACCGAATTCCAGAGGCATTGCGTGTTGAGTGGCGGAATTCAACACCGCGTTTTGCCTCCGCCTACGCAGACTATATGCAGGATATAGCGTGAAGCTGTAGCTGATTAAAATATTCATTTACATGAAGAATATTTGAAATTTTAATAATGTATTTTTAAATTGCTCGTAGCTTCATGCTATTGCAGTGACAACTTTTTCACTACATAACTAGCTTATTTAAATAAAAACTTCAACTCTTAAAACATCATTAACTCAACGTTGTTATGAAAAGTTTCTACAATCCCCAATTAATGCAGCGTTCTCTAAGTTCAGAACTTTGGTAGCTTTTCACGTGGTTTACGTATATCCATATACTTAGATTACAAAAAATATACTTATTTTTTTTATTTAATATTTTAATTTAGTTGTTCTGGTAGCATGGCAAATCGAAATCGAAGTTTTGAGTTCCGCCACTCAACAAGTAATGCCTTAGAATTCGGCGTAAAGTGAAGAACGAAAGGGTGTTAATAGAAACGGAGTGTATTAACACTAAGTTCCCGCTGCGTATATTGCTATGTACGGGATGTAGCATGTAGGTGAAAAATATATCACATTGAAAGCGGATTACCAAATGAAGCATAATTATTATTGTTTGTTATTTTATTGTAATATTACAATTTCAACTTATAATCCTTAATTACTTCAATATCTAATGAGATATTTATATCAAATGAATAAATAAATATTTAGATATGTCACAAAAGTAATCTTAATTAAATATTAAAATTTCATCGCTACTATGCTTAAGTTATAGGCAATGGTTTGCGTCGAAATCAAATCAAACGTTGACGGTCGCAGGTTCGATTTAAAGTAGGGGTAAGAATTATCATCGTTATCTCGCTGAGGTAAGAAGACAAAACGCGGCATTAAATTCCACCACTTAACACGCAATGTTTCTAAGATTGGGAGGAAAATGAGAAACGGAATGTCTTACCACTAGGTTCCCTCTGTCTTCCTTGCTATGCGGAGAAGATCTTTAAAAATATTTAAAACTGACAAATTCGTACATTTCCAACCGTACTTTTATACATATATTTTGAAATCTAAACGTCCAAATTGAACGCAGCCAGTTCCAAGCACTATCGAGCTATTCAAAATTCCGTTCGTTTTTTACAAATTGGCTTTACGCCGGATGTGCTGAAAAAAAGAACTGCTCTATTGAATTCTGTAGAGCCTTTGCGGTCTGTTACGTGTTGGCTTTTGAATAGATTAATTTTGTAATATCCATTTTTATGTGTATCTTTTAGAATCGTTCAACTATACATCTATATATAGAAACTGTAAAGTAAATTATTTGCATTTTCCCACAAAACGCGGCGTTGAGCTCCACCAATCAACACACTCCAATGATAAGGTTACGTCCGTCCACAGTTTTATGCAAGAAAAAAGTGAACTTGATTTTGATTCGACTGTACACGCAATGGCAAACATTTTGATATAAATTTCCTATATGCCAGTAAATTGGACAAAAATTTGAGAACTGTTAGACTTTTGTACTCTCATAGCTTCACGAACATTTCAAAGAAAAAAAATAACAAATGAAAGTTTGCTTTATCTACAACTAGCAGACAGTTCGCGGCTTCGCCTGCCTTAATTTTTTTTAGCTTCACCTTGTTTACTCCCATGTAGCAGCATAGTCAGAGGCCTAGTGCTAAGTCCACTTACACTCGGGAATCATTACTTGTTGAGTGGCGGAACTCAACGCCGCGCTTTTCTTTGTTACCAAAGCGAAGAAATAAAAAACATTACATATTTTATTTATGGAGTTTGTATCGAACCCACGATCTGTTGCATTTACATTCGCACTCTGAATAATTTCTAAGCGTTATAATTTTATTAAAAACAGTTGAGTGTGTAAAACACTGTGCGGCGTCGTAATTTTTTATTGACCATCCCTCGGGGGCATTTACTGGCGGCGCTGGTGTACCCTGCTGGTTTATGCTCGAATTTCAGTAATATCGGGGCTGAGCTAATTCCGTTTATCCATTTCCTTGTAAAAGGAATTTCTTCGCGAAAGTGTGTTGTTACCAAGATGTGTTATTGGATCAGCACGTGTTTCCCAAAGATTTGCCCTTTTGTTGTGCTGGTATATGGAAAAATAGGTTTTAATATTGGTTTATGTCATCTGATGATTCATTGTTTTTCTTTATTAATTTTGTTTCTAATAAACAATATATTTCATTTTAAAAAATATATACGTATTTGTATATGTATGTTGAGGCGTTCTGGGCCAGGGGCACTAGTGCGCGTCTCTAAATGCGACAATTGTGGGTTTAATTTCTACTCAAAAGAAGAAAATAGTTAACATTTTCACGACGAGCTTAATAATTGTCATTGGGGTATTCAAAATCGCTTTTGTTATATTTACTCTACAAAGGTTGACCTGAAATAATTGATTCTCTTTTTCTTTATACATCCTTCAAGGTTCCGAGATATAAGCAAAACTCAAAGTTGCAGTGTGTTTTGCTAACAAAGTAAAGAAAATAAGAAAAATCCATTCCCAATTTGGTAAGAAAACAATATTATATTCACAATTTCATACCCACCCATACCTAATTTCAGCTTTATTATTCTCAATTTTCAAGCAAAACCTTCACTTTTCCAGGAAAAATTTAATGATAATTTTCGGTTGGTTCACGTAAAAATGAGCACAAAATATAATTTAAACGAATCCAACGAAATGAAGAATACGCACCTAATAAAGTATAAAATGAACAGTAATTTCCATGGACCCTGAATTTTGACCCGTTGGGATATTCTTACTGCGTTTATTCGCGTTGAATAAACAACATTTTGTAGGAAACGCCTTCACGGCCCCTCATAAATCAAGTACAACGGTAATAATAATTAGAAGCTTTGCATAAAACATACATATTAAAATTTTATTTTAAATTACTTTTACTTTTGTAGATGAGGTAGATCAAAAATTACAAGTTTAAATGACATATTATATAACTTCTATCACAGTTTAGACACTTATGTCTAGTATACCCTATGTATGTATTTTAAATATCGTTTTATTTTCAATCTCCAATATAACGCGACTGCACGGTATTTTCTCATAGCAGAGTAGGGACAAAATAACTTAACGTTAAGACGCTGTTCCCCGACTGCTTCAAATTCAAATTCAAATTGAAAATATTCTTTATTCAAATAAACTTATTATAAGCACTTTTGAATCATCGAATGAACATATAAACAAAAAGCTACCACCAGTTCGGAGGGTAGTTCTGTTGAGAAGAGTCAGCAAGAAACTCACCCGGAGTAATGTAGTAAAAATAATTCATCCTCCATTGGAAACCGAACTCACAACCGTCTCTACTTAATACGGTCTACCACTTAATAAGAATATAAAACGAAAAGTAACAGTAAATCCCGCAATTCCACTGAACTAACACCATATTTGACTTATAGAACATATTGCAATAAAATATCCGTATCCAACACCACATATTGCTGACGGCGACAGCTTGCGATCACTGTTAGTCGTTCAAATTTTAGATATTTACTCGATACTAGTTGATACTGTGATTTTGTGTGAAATCTTTAGTATACTATAAGGTAGGTAAGTAGTTACGTATATCATCTAACTATAAGCGCGACGGTTGCGAGTTCGATCCGTACACTCAGAAATATTTATTTTTCTCATATTTTAGCTTCCCTTTGGTAACCTAGTGTTAATTAGCTCCGTTTACAGCTGCTTGTGCCACCGGGTAACGATTGTCTCAAAATTATTGAATTCATTTAATTTTCTCGCTGACGTACACAAAAAGTGTCATTGGATTGCGCAAATCAACAATCAAAAGCCTCAAAAAAATCAAAAAGCAGGACAGAGTGTCTTTACACTAGGTTTCCTTTACCCACGCTACTTTATTTGTATAGATATATGTAGTAAAATTTAATTAAATACATAAATGCACATTCATACGTACAAATATAAATTTAAATTATATTTCAGTGTAGGAATAGTAAGATTAATGCGGTAGTATATTTACAAGTTGTGTAGTGTACATTGTACGTGATAATTATGGGAAGTCCGGAGTGTTCATTATATTCACGATATCAGCCCGCAATATCGGTACTGAAACGATAATTTCGTTTTAAAGCGATACTTCCAAAGCTATTAAGTCACGCGGCAGCGTGCCGGCCAAGTTCAGGAAAATAAAAAAAGCTTATTAAAGGATATGTTTACAGTCGCCTGATTAACTGTAAATATGACCGTTGGGGGTTTGATTTCCACTCGTGGAATTAATTATTTTCATTTTCTTATATTATTAACAACACAAGCCCACCTTTGAATGCTGCCACTCATCAAGCAGTCTCAACAATTGGGCGGCACGTTAGGAACAAAGTGTCTTAATGCT
Source organism: Heliconius nattereri (assembly GCA_013403645.1). Taxonomy (NCBI): domain Eukaryota; kingdom Metazoa; phylum Arthropoda; class Insecta; order Lepidoptera; family Nymphalidae; genus Heliconius; species Heliconius nattereri. The sequence goes on along the minus strand of JAAIXI010000215.1, from coordinate 1,373,945 downwards.
AGTTTCATCTGTCCATCCTGCTACGCAGCTGAAAAGCATAAAGCTGAGAAAATAAAATATAGTTACAAAATAATTTCTATTGCAGTTTTTGCAATATACTGTACGTCCTTTATTTCAAGTGAATACATGACTTTGCACCCATAAATGTAGATCTTGATTCTTTTGTCGGTGAAGTTGGGACAGCCGTATTAAACGATATTTAACTCACTTTTTGCTCTCATTTCTTATTTATGTTTTTGGTAGAAGAAATATTTTGCATAGCTTCATACATTTGATAAAATATGTTTGTAATATCCATCGTTGTCCAGTGTCTGACTATAAGCGTAACTCTTGTGGGTTCGATTCTCACTTTGAACATAGCTGGAGATTGAGTCATTTTCATATCCTCACATCTATTTATAAGACTAAGCAGAACATGCAGCCGAGGCACTGAATATCTCGAAAATTTGGAGGATTATTTCATTTCCAAATTACACTACTATAATCAAAACGACAATTTAAAGATAGTTTCGAGATATAAACAAACAAATCATACAAATAATTGGCTAGGAACAACGGCCAAATGGCCGTCTCTGTAATAAATCATCATAGTCCGAGTAAAGTGCTACCATTCATGGATTTTGTCCGTAAGCGTCTCACAGACTGTGTTTGCGTAGAGGCTTATAGGCGTTGTGTCGTTTTGTTATTTGAATTTCTTTTTACGTTGCCTTTTTTACCTTTACAATGTATTCCACACATAGCAGGATAGGCAGCGGGAACCTGAGAACCTAGTGTATGTACACTTCGTTCCCATTAAAATGTTTCCGCTCTCCACTTTTGGTCAAATTCTGGGGGCAATACTTATTGAGTGGATGAACTCAATGCCGCGCTTTGCTTTGTGGCTAGAGCGAAGAAATGAGAATATTAATTATTTACTTTTCCTTCGTGGGAATCGAATCCACGACCGGTTGCTTTTATAGTCGCACGCGGGTGCTCCTGTGCTAATTTTAAGAAATGATCTGGTCTCAGTTGCCTTTTTCGTATTTTATATAATGTTTTTTGTATTTTTTCTTAGTATTTATACATATTTTTTTTAAAATCTCTCTACCTTCTGCCCAATTTAATTTTTATTCAGTTTCACGCTTTATATCGCATATCAGGGTAAGCACTGCATATTAAGCTGCGTAAATCAACGCCGCGTTTTTGAACGTACAATATGTTATATCTTATCTTGTCTATCTACACTATCAATACTCTGTACTTAAGTCATAACAATCGCTAATTGCTGGGTCTGGTGGCTTCGCCGGACAAGATCGGTGCCAATAAAATTTTATTCGTTGATTAAACTTGTTATATATATGATGAAAATTTTGTTCGTGGTAACCATAATCCCTCTATACATATAATATATTTCTGTTTTGTTTAGTTGCTAAAGCGTGACGTTGAATTCCATCACCCAACGCGCAATATCTTGAAAATTAGGCGATGAATTGGGGACGGATTGTATTAATACTAGTTTTCTACTGCCTAACTAACTAAATAAATATAATAAAAAAAATGTAATACATTTAAAATCCACTCTTGCACGAAATTGATATTAAATTTCCAATCATTTATAATTCCACTTCAAAATTCAATGTTCAAAGCGTCCTATAGTAATTCCATCAATCTTGCCTAAGATTAAGAAGGATAATATGTCAAAAAAACATCGAAACGGAGACATTTCGATTGACATAAGTTATGATAAATGGACTATTAGAGCTATAAGAGAGCAATCTATCATTGTTACTTACGTTTCATATTAGGTTACAAGTATCCCGATTTTGTGTGTATATTTTAGCTTTGAGCTTAAATAGTCTAGGCTATTTTTATTTCCCTAATTAGTCGTATGAATGGGAAAAGGAGTGTCTTAATATTGGGTTCCCTCGGCCTATCCTGCTGCTTATGGGGATGCTGCTTATAGCGTGAAGCGGATTTATTCATTTTATTTACTACTAGCGACCCCCTCGCGGCTTCGCCCGCTTTAACTACTAAATTATTCATATAATGTATGTTTGCAAAGCACTTAAGATAATGTGAAAATTAATTAAACCCTAATGCAACCCACATTTTCGTAGTTCAAATAAGGATTATCTAATTGTTTTAAAATAAACATAAATAAATAACACAAACAACAGAAAACTTAAACGAAAGAAATTATAAACAACAGACTACCTACTATTCTCCTACCCAAAAATACTTAAACGAAAGATGTAACCAACTATATCGCGTGGAAATACATTATAATTATTGGATAACTCCAAAATACGTGCAATCACTTCTAAATTTACTTTGCCAGTAGTAGCTCCGAACGACATCAGGGCCTTGGTTCTCTGACGGTTAATGCTGTTAGCCCTATTGGCTTTTACAGCGACACCGGTTGGGTAGGGAAGAGGGTACTCTGTCCCTGATGAAAAGCAAGCACTACGTGGCTGCCTGTGAGGAAAATTAAATAGAATGCATCGGCCGGGAATCGAACCCGGGCCGCCCGCGTGGCAGGCGAGCATTCTACCACTGAACCACCGATGCGTGTAAGGCAGGCGGGCGCGGCGGACGCACTTGTATAAGCAAAACGTCGCGGGACGCATGGCGAGTGGCGAGCCGTTTCGCAGCAAGGATTTTTTGATATTGTAACAACTTCTAAAGTACTTATTAAAATGAAAAACAGTAAAAGACAGTTTTGATCTACATTAAATGGCCAACGTAACTAATATACTTATTTATATGCTGAGAGTAAGGGATAAGTGAAACTTGAGCAACATACAGCTGATGTGTCAACGGCGTGATGTGTCAACAATTAAATGCGTTTTTTTTTCGCACTTTCGAAATAGTGTAAAAGCAAATTTTATCTTCGTTTAACGTAGAAAATTAATAAAGTATTTTAAAGGATAAGGATTAATATCATTATGGAAAAATATCCCTCACAATAAAAAATATATTGAAATTACTATTTTTAGACAGAAATATGATCACTACACGGTATCCTTAAAAGATACGAATATGCTGTCGCGGACTTTTTTGTAGATCTTATTAAGAGGAACAATACTCCAGTACATTATTTTCATGTAGTACTTACCATTAAAGCAGCGCATGCGCGAAAGTGTATCATCGGGTAGGACTTTACACATTTATCTTATTTATGTTAACTTACATAAGGATGTACAAATAATATACTATATATAACCTTCCGTGAGAAATACTCGACCTAATGGTGAAAACCGCATTAAAATCCGTTGAGTAGTTTAGAAGAAAAAGAGTTAGAAAGTTCAGACAGACAGGTAAAGCGACTTTGTTTTATAAGATATAGGGTTATTAAAATTAGGTTACAATCCAGCTCTAGTAGCTAGTAGCTAGTAGCTTGCTAGTAGCAATATCGCTTTTTAAGGGATACTTTGTATCTATTCCGATTAGTTTATTCATCATTTGTAAACATTACTACTGATATCTTTTCAAGTATGTTTTTTTTAATAGAAAGGAGTGTCTCTACTACTACTAGCAGTGACTTTATTCCTTTTGAAAGACCAACCTCCTTTTGAAAAACCCAATTTAGAAGTGAGATATTAGAGCTTTACACTGTATCCTGCTAAGCCTCTTTCTCTAGATAGAGAAAGAGTTATTGTCAATATACTCTCTTTTATACTTTCCGCTCTAATTCTAGATATTATGTACTGAGTAGAGGTTGGAAAAATGACAGTAATCGTTGCCTCGAGTAAGGATCTAGCCCAAGCTTTGGATTTACAATCAAAAGCCACAAATTTCACTATCATATACTTTTTAAACAGCATTTTATCAGTAAAATAATAAATGGAGCTATAATTTTATGTCTCAAACGTGCCACTTTCAATATTGTAACACTTAGTTTGTTATTTCGCTACTTTGTATTTTTAATTTACTACATAGTGAAGCAACGAGCTCAGAAAATTTGTAAATATTGTTAAAACGAAAATCCAAATATAAAGGAGAAAAGAAAATTTAATTAAAAAATCTTTATTCTATCATGGTTTAGTCGATAGTATTGTAAAGTTTCTCTTTTTCGTAGGATGAAAAATTTAGAGACTTGTCAATGCTACTTTATAAATTGCAAGTATGCAAGTAACTCATAAATTTGCCAATTTTTTTTTGGCATTAGTTAACCGTATAAAACAGTCAATGCCAGGATCTTGATCTAGAGTGGTAGGCAGAGGGAACCCGGGAACCTAATTTAAATACGTTCTGTCTCATTAAGATAACTTTAGTTCCTCACTTTCCGCCGTGTTGGTTGACAGGAGTCATAGCCACGCTTTCAATCGTTACCAGAGAGGAGAGAAAGTGAAAATATTGTACATTTGATTTCCTCGAGTGGAAATCGAACCTATAACTCTCGTGAGCAAAGCCGTGAGTAAATATATTTTTTTAAATAAAACAATTCATCACATATATTTATTTATTTTAGTTGAAACTATTATTACAATTTGAATGTTCCATAAAGCAATAAAAAAAAATTACATTTATTTTTAAAACTAGGTTCTCCTTGTGACAACGGCCAAATCATAACACGACAACGAGAATTGTAATGGAAAAATCATACTAGTAGAATTAAAACTATTTGACTATATTTTTTTTAAGAAATCTATTAGTTCCTCTATTTTTTCTGTGAATCTGTGTTAAGAATATGTATACACTAACTTTAAACTATGCATAATATAAGCTGTGACTATCATAAAATATAGTTCTATGGTTTATTTTGTTGGATATAGCTTCACAATGTATAGATAGGCAGAGTGAACCTGTGTACCTAGTGTGAAAACAATTTAGTTCTCCTCTTTCCTCCGAATTTTGGTGGCATACAGTATGGAGTGGTCCACCACTCATTCAATCAACGCCGCTAACACGAAAGTAAATTATAAATTATGAAGTTCAAGCGGGCGAAGCCGCGAACGCATATAATATTTGTTATCATAAAGCGACGACCCCAGTCACTACAAAGCAATTAGAGTAAGCCGTTAGTTCGGTGAGTCCGCAAAGGGCACGGCGCCAGACCAACTGATCTTGGCTTCCTGCCACCTGCAATGGAAGTTGTATGGAGTTATTTCAATGGGTAGCAGGTTCAATTGCTTATATAATTAAGGTGTTTTAGATTACAGATGAATTCGTTCCTAGTACGTAGGTACTTATATAGATTTCGATTATGATAAAAGATTTTTGTTTTTTTTTTCGTTTTTAGGAAAAGAGTCTTTTCAGTGTTGTTTAGCTTCACGATGTATTCCGCAAATGAAAGACAATTGATTTTAAACTTTTTACCTACTTTTTGAGACACAGCTTACGTTGTGTTGAGGAGTTTAACGCTGCGCTTTGCCGGGTTATAATAGCAATGAAATAAAATATATATTAATATATACAATATATTCTCCCCAATTGAAATCGAACCAATCAGCAAGATTATAGTTAAAGGCTGTGCCACTGTATATGGTATTAGATAAATATTTTATTATATTCTTAGATCATTTAAATCAGCAGGGTCGATCATTATCTAAAATTTGACTACAGACAATTTAACCTACTAAGACACTCCGTTTCCCATGCACCGTTCAATTTTCAAGACATTACGGGTTGAGTGGCGGAGAAAGTGAAAATAATTAATTCACCTAAGAGGGAATCGAAATTACAACGGTTGCTTTTACAGTACATAGTTCCGCCACAATGGTCTCAATATATACCTACTTTAAGCTTTATTCCTAGGTTACCTTAGGGAAAATACAGAAAATAGTTTCTCAAATGTATACTGCATAGACGATACAGCGCCATTGCTCTTTCAGTTGTCAATTTTCTATCAATTTTTAAAGTATACAAGTCAAAAATAATATTGAATGTTGAAAATATCTGCTTATGATATTGGTTGATTTGAATATAATATATTATTTAATTTTGACGCTATATCCCGCATACAGAAGGACAAAGAAGCAGCAAAAATCTAGTATTGAGAGACACTATGATTACCACGCACGGTCTAATTTTCGAAACCTTGCGATTTAAGTGGCGTCAACGCCGTACATTGTCTTATTATGACCCAAATCGAACTTACAACCTTCACACCCAATAAAACAACATAAATAACCAAATAAGCCTAAGCCCCTAGCTTCCATAATAAAAAAGAATTTACTTTCAAACTAAGATCTATTTATTATATGCACGTCATAAATTCATTACCTAAACTCTGGTAAAGGCAGGGCTTTGTATGGACAAAGTTATTCTGGCTGAATGCCACTACAAGTTGGCTGGAAAGTTAAGTAACACAACAGCTCCTTCCCAAATTTACTTAATTGATAGTTGAAATGTAACGTATCTTTGGATTTGATTATAAGGAACGAGTATGTGGGTTCAATTTCTTTTTATTTATTACGCTTTGTAATGATATGAGGCTGCCACAGCGTCTGTCTTGAAACGTAAAGATTTTTAGTTCGATTTCTTTTTGAGTTTTTGATTTACTTCCATTTGTCTACTGTGATAAGAGGGCAAATCTCGACATTGACTTCCCTTACTAATGTCTCAAAAATTGGGCTGGAAATCAGGTATAACATTAGTTTCCCTCTCTGGGGGCCCTGGCCCAAGCAGGAATCGAAACCACAACTACTTATGATCTTAATATAAAAAAATCTATATATACTTAGTATGAATAAGTTTTTCAAGCGGAGTAGCGCTTATATCGTCGTTTCTCATCACAGCCGTTTCTTCTTGAGCTCGAGTGTCCACGTTCAAGAGGACATGACAGCCACCACATGTGTAATAATGTATGTCAAATCTAAAATAAATATACAAATAGTATTGGAAAAATGTATTGAGTTCAGTCACTGCAACTAAGATAAAAACTTCTACATTCCTCTAATATCTTTTTTGGTACTGCACTCCACTGATTGAGTAATTTTCAAAGAAAGCATTTTTTAGTTTCCCGAGTACGGGATACTGAGTAAAGCAAAACATGGAGAGTTTTGACTAAAATTGGGCGTGAGGAACGAATACTCCATACTCCACTCACTCAACCACAATTTTAGGCCGCTATGGTTCAATTCAACCACAGCGGCCTAAAAATTTCAATCCCACTAGTTTTAAAAAAATATAAAGTGAATTATTAATTATATAAATTATAGAATAGGTACCTTCTTTCGGCGTGGTAATTCCTCAAAAGCTCTCGGTTCGTATTAAAAAGCACTCCGTAGTGGCCCGAACAGCTTGTCACCTGTAATCAGTCTTCAATACTGAAATATCTAAATCACTGAATTTTGGTCGACAATATTGATGAAAATTTAAATTAATTTCAACATTACTTTTAAGGTTGACGAAGATTCTTCTTTTAGAGAAAATATTTCAATTACTGAAACCGCCGCTGGTTTCTTTGTAGCCCAGTTGTGATGATTTATATGCAAGCATGATAGTACCAGGGTGTAAGTCAGTGAACCAGGCTTTCAGCCAGTAGAGACAAGTGGCGAATATTTGTGAGGCGTAGAACATCTGCCCCTAATGTCACTTTGTGATGACCACGACAAGAGTGTTAGGGAAGATGATAGACCTAGGTTTGGGATTTTGTTTGGTTAAGAGCGCTAATTTCAAGAAGCACTGATTTAAATACAAAAAAAATATGTTTTTATGTTATAAATTTCTTGTTTTAAAAGTTTCTCTCATAGTTTCCATGATTCCCAACACTACCAAAACATACAAAAATTCCTAAAATATAAAAACAACCTGGCTACAAAAATTATACTATACCCATATAGGCAAAGCTGGTGTTTTCAAACGTGAACCAGGATATTGCTTTGAAATATTCTTAGTTACGTTGTCTTCATTTCCGTACCACACGAGTAGGCCGACGGAGCTTCGTGATAGAACACCAAATTGGGGCATGGCCTACAAAAATATTAAAAAAAATTAAAAACGAATGAAAAAATATTTATATATTCATATATTTAAGTATATTTTTTTACATTGATTATATTATTAACGTCTTGTCTTTTTATCAGAGCGAGGCAATCTCAATCGTCACGTTTACAATCACACGGTATATCGATTTTAGATATAACTCAAATTAGCTTCACGCTGTATCCCGCACATAGCTGGGTAGGCAGAGGGAACCTAATGTTGTACCACGCTTTGCTTCGATACCTGAACGAAGAAATTAAAATATAAAAATTGAAATAAATATTTGATTTCCTCGAGTGGGGATCGAAAACACAACCAGTCGTCTTTACTGTTACATTTTGTGCTGCTGCGTCACAACTGGTCTCAATCACTTAAATTAAAATCATTTTCCATAAATTCAGATGAAAAGAAACTCCATACATAATGATCCTCATCCCCCACATATTGCACTCCATTATGCAAATACGGTGTAGCGCGTCCGGTCAGCAGCAACGTTGTCACGTTCCGAGAGCCCTCCACTTGTGTAGACACCAGGTATGTGAGTTTACCGTCCAAGTCTTTTTTGACGCTGGAAAGGTTTTTATAATTATTTTTTGCATCATAAATTATGTTTAGTATGTTAAAATGGACTGTGAAAGTTTAAGGTTGGTAGGTTTTTAATTTTAGTATGTTAAAGCTGGTGGTTTTTTTAGATTGTAGCTTAGAATTTTTTTAGTAGGGTAGGCAGCGGGAACTTAGTGCAAGTACGTGCACTGCTCTATTTTCGCCATATCGGGTTTTTGCTTAAATACGAGGAAATGAAAATTTTTAATTTCTTCGACTGGGAATCAAATCCACAACTGTCGCGTTTTTAGTCATACGTTTTTCTGCTGTACCAATTTCCGTCATTGATTATTTTTTATTAACTAACACATAGGATTTTGAATAACTTTAGAAAAAATACGAGTCTATCTAACAGTAAGCTAATATGTAAGCACACACACAGCAGGGTAGGCAGAGATAAGACACTCCGTTCCAAATTTTCCGCCAAATTTTGGAGGAGCTAGTACATAGATATAATCATAAAGATTGAAACTTACTTTTCACACCCTCTAGACAAAATGCAGGCGTACAGTAACAGTAAAGATCCTGAACCGTCTTCCGACTGAAACTTAATAGAACATTTTGTTAACTGACATCTACGAGTATATAAAGTTTAAAGCATTCTTTAGAATATTCAATTACTGATATATTTTCAAAAGCTAGTATGTATATTAATTTATATTAAGTCTTATAGATTTCAATTTATTTATTTTTTGTAAAAATTTCGTTTACTAGTTATAACGCACGTGAAACACTTACCAAATACAAGTACCTCTTCAGAAATATCTGTAGATCCTCCAAACTTTTAAACTCGAACAAATGCAGCTTGAAATAAATAATGAAATAAGCTGTGAAAATAAAAATAAATTATTTCACTGTTATACTTATAATCAATTTTAAATTAGTAAGATAATTAATTTTGGATGGGTTTTTTTTAGCTTTACGTTGTATCCCGCACATAGCAGAGGTAACTTGCGTACCTAGTGTTAAGACTCTCCGTTCCCATTGAGACACCTCCGTTTTCCTCCGACGTTCCTAAATAATAAACTTATAATCTCCACCTAGTGTGAAGACATTCCCTTCCATTTCTCACCGAATTGTGAAGGTATGGCTTGTTCAGTGGTCAACGCCGCGCTTTGCCTCGGGTCTATAATATTAAATAATTCATTCTCTCAAGTGGAAATCGAACCTCAGTCGTGGTCTGTCGCACATTCGTACCTCTGCGCAGCGATAGGCCTCTAAGTAAGGGAATTGATAATAATTTTGTAACTTAAAAAGTAATGTCTCGAAATTGGGCAGAATTGGAAATTACCAGAGCAAAGTGCGGCGTTGAGTTCCACTGCCCAAAAAAGGCTTTGCTCAAGAATTCGGCGGAAATTGAAATATTAGCACTATGTTCTCTGGTTCTGTTTATCTACTCTGCTAAGTGCAAGACACAGTCTAAAGTTAAATAAAAAAGAGGAAATATTGAGAGTAATGACGTACCGATTTTCATTTAATGATAAAATATATACTCGAATAAGTAAAAGAATGTCTTTAAGGAGGTATTCACAAAAAGCGACAAAGTGAGCATTATCACCTATGAATGTCTAAGACAAAGGCTGGAATGTTTTAGACAAGATTCCTTAGACATGCCTGTAGTAAAGTTTACTTCATACGGGTGTAGTAAATGCAAGCGTATGGGACGATAAGAACATTATTAGATATACGAGTACTTCAATTTAGTTCGTAAAGAGTGTTGATAGTTTCCTTAACTTTCTTTCACGTTGGATCCCGCACATAGCAGGATAGGCAGAGGGAAATCTAGTATTAACCCACTCCGTTCTCATTTAGACACTTTCTTTGTTGAGTAGTGGTACTCGCTTTGCCTCTGAATTTAAAATCTTATACTTCAATCAATTAAAGTAAAATTGAAACCGTCTGAGAGGCGCAAGTTCTACTCACGGTATGTTATATGGTATATAATTACCATTTCAGTGATCCCATCTTGATAATATGTAGAGCTATGTTGCACATGTACTTGACTAGTCGGTAAACCCACGGTTACTTTAACTTCCGGTTGATTATTGTAGCCACCGCCACAGCGCCATATAACTTCACTGCACGCTCGCCACAGAGCTTCTTCTTGACGTTCTTCATTGGGACGCAAGTAACTAGAATATTATAAAAAAATGGATATAATTTTTGCTTCAGGCTGTATTCCGCGTATAGCAGGGTAAGCAAAGGGAACCTAGTATTAAGATACGTTCATCATTACCATTTGAACGTCGCATTACACCTTTATTAGGCATATATTTTTTTCACATAAATATTGCTACTTATACCTAGGCCAGTCGTGGTGCGGGGGCACAAGCAATGCCCCCAGAATTCGACGGAAAGTGAAGAACAGAAGTGCCCTAATGGTAACGGAGTGTCGTAACATTAGGTTCCTTGATTCCTCTGCCTACCCATTCTATGTGCAAAATATATCGTGAACTGACCGACCGACCGACTAATTAACAACATTTTAAAACAAAAAATCTTAAAATTAAAGTGTAAATTTAAATTTTACTGCAAGAACATAAAATATAAAATTCAACATAAACTGAGTGGCAAGCGCGACCTACCACATTATGATATAAAGCATATTGGGCTTGATCGTGAAAACCGATACTAAACCAAATGGCGTTGTAAATTCGCGAGGTAAAGATGTAGCCGTGAATATTGACCTAGCCGTTTCATGCTTTAAAGTTCAATATTGAAATATTATTCTGTTAAGGCCGTCGTGGTATAAAACCTAAAGCAGATCCAATCCAAGCGATGGTTATGGGTTCGATTTCACATTGAGGAATTAATTATTTTCCTTATCTCGACCTGGTAACAAAATATCTGAAGAGAAATATATTAATGGGGAAGGGATACTCCCTTAACATGAGGTTCTTATATTCCTTAGGGTAGGCAGCCCTTCTATGTGGTCCATCAAGCTCATAATTAGAAGCTGACCCACTGCGCGACAATGGTATTAGAATCGCAAAACAAAAAAGCGGTCACGGAAAGACAAAATTATATGACTTTAATATAAATATAGATAAGTTTAAAACTCCGCCGGTTAGACCATAATGCTCACCGTTTTAGTAAAATATCGTTGTACCACATAGGTACTAGATTTATGCTAAAGCACGAGGTGGAGTCGAGAATTATGATCGGCATTTTGAAGCTATGTTACTTTCACGTGTCCGTGGCGTTGAATATTTTGTGAAGCGTTTTTTGTCATGGAAAATTATATTAGAATAACTTTAGATTTTTTTTTTATTGTATGGTTTTTGTGTATTTTTTTAGTCTTCCATTACTGAGTCAGGAAACTACACGTGCGCCGTGTAAATTGTATGACTAAACGTTGAAACTATTTAGTTTCCTTGTCGGTAAGTATAGGATGCAGCCCTATACTCGTACTGAAAAGGATTTTCTGATATTGTTACGGGAGTGAAATATATAGGGGATTTTATAGTCCATGCAAGCGAAGTACATATTCGTATTAAAAAATGTATATATGTAAAGTATTTATAAGTATCTATAAGTATTATTAACTTTATATACATAAACAAACTTACCTATCCGGTGGTTCAACAGATTTATTGTCCTTTGTCATTGGTCTGGAATCGAACAGCAACCACTTAATAATATGCGCCTGGAGTGCTGATAGAAGGGATCTGGTGCCGTTTCTGGGCGCAGCGAGGCCATAACCCAAAGATTGGTCTGAAGGCCTCATTACCAGGGGGGTATGAATCCATTCTCCCCTGGGAGGGCAGGAAGACGTGCCAAACGCTGTTACACGCAATTCCTGTTGCAATCGGAGATTTTTTTTTATTAAATTCCACACATACATATTAATGGAAACCTAGTGTTAAAGCCCTTCCGTTACCCATTTCCCGCCGAATACTGGAGATATTGCGCGTTGAGTGGACCACTATACCCACAACCTGAATATTATATAACCAAGTGAGATATAAATCCATAAGCATTACTAATATATAATAGAGTAGTTTCAGCTTTGAAATATATTACAAAAAGATGAAACTTACGATCGCTAATTCCTCTGATATGGGCTTACCGCCTATCACCGCCGGCCTTGCACCTGGTTGACGGTTCCTGGCATACAGCACACGTTCTGGAAGCAAAAAACTAAATTAAAAACTCGTAACGAATCATTTCTTCAAGGATTTTATGGATTAAGTTAACCTTAAAAGTAGCTGGAGATTGTGATATTTATGTGGTAAGTGGTAAGTTCAACACTAAAATAATAATATCTAATTTTAGCTTCAATATAACCATTTCGCCATAAAAGATTGTCTGTTAAACAATCACAGTCAAATTGGTTTATTCATTTCAGTGATACAATATCACACACAACAAACAATTATACCTATAAGTATAATTGTTTTTTGGCTATAGCCAAAAACATCACTAAGTTTGCTTAAAGGGCTTAAAAAATACGAATTTATATCATCTTTCTTTTAATTCTAAAAATTTATTTATCAGAATTCTCAAAAATATTTATTTTATAAAAAAATATGCACCATACATTTCTTCTTGCGTTGTACCTAATGCGTGTTTTCTAATCATTGTTAATAGTAATATTTTTTTTCAGCTATTTTACATAATTTCGAATATTATTTTAGATTGAGATTATTTTGCAAAAAATAAAGGTTTTTACTCAATTAAGAATAAACTGTTTGCATCTATAAATTAATTAAAGTATCGGTGGTAGAGTAGTGCCTAGCGGAAGTCTATACCACAGTGCCTTCGAATGCTTATTGAATGTAGGTGATAGAAAATAGATTTGAAGTGAAATCGTAGCAAATGTGAAATGCGAGGCTTCCATGGTAATTGCATTCGTGTCTCGGTATAATAACGATATGTGGGTATTGTTCGAAGGTATTAAACGAGGCATGAATGTATATAGACGTTATTGCAGTACAGTTGAGAATGGTTTCATTAAACACGGAGTGGTTGTGGGTTCTGAGTTTATTAAGATATGATTTATTCTTTTTTTTTTAGTTTCACGCTCTAACCCGTATACAGCAGGTTAGGGAGCTTGTGACCATAGTGAAAATAATTTATTTCCTCGACTGAGAATCGAACCAACAACCGTCAGACTTTCAGTCAGACGGTGTTAAGTGATAAGGCATTTACATTTATACTTACAACAAAACAATACAAAACATTTTTTTTTGCATATGTAAATGCCTTAATACCAACTAACTCTAGAAAATGAGCTTAACCAATTAAATGGATAATTTGAATACAAATAAATAAACGTATTAGACTAATTTATAGATATAGTAATCAAAAGTGGGATTGACAAGATCAGACAGACAGATCCTAGCTTCAATTTCCGTCCAAGAAGAAATTTCGTATGATATAAAATGGATTTTATAAAATATATATACTGTTTACAAATAAATTAATTTTTAACAAAAAGAAAAACCGACTTCTAGCAACGAACTAAAAAGTGAAAAATAATTTTACAAAGATTTTATAATTTTGAAGTCGGTGCCAAGTAAAACAAACAAGCTTAGTAATTAGATATTTTAGTAAGGTTGTTGTAGCATTAGCTAGAAGTCTGTTTTTCTTTTCGTTAAAAATTAATTTATTTTAAGTGATGGGTAGATCTTATATGATACTTCTTAAACGAGTGGTTGTGGTCCTATGTAAAACTTCATTTATTTAGGTATTACTTTTGTGCAAAGTAACATTATATTATATATAATGTCAAGTATATTGAGAAGAACATACATAAAAAGTATTCGGGCGAATTGGGTTGGGTTGGGTTGAAAATGAGAACGTCCCCTTTTTTGAGGTTAGTTGAAAAGAAGTGCAACGATCAGGAATCTCACTTCTGACTTCAATTTAGAAAGTTTTTATTTGTAACTATTGTAAAAATGTCAGGTGATAAGTATAAGAAAATACTTAATAACCATAATTTATTGTTGCTCTTTTACATATACACACTTCTAACACTTTACACAGCACTCTTTACACGGTTTCTATATAACACTTTACACTTATACACGTTTCAAAACGCATAGTTCCAACAATGACACTGATTTTAAATACTTGAACACTGTCACAATTTTACACCTTACGGGAGGCAGAATAACGACGTACTGACTCAATCCTGTCTCTTATACACATCTTAGAGAATATATGAAAATTTGCTATATATTTTTATATTATAACTTTTTATTATAACAGGTACAAATTTTGTTAAGGTTTTTTTAGGTTTATCCTAAAATTTACAGTCATTGTGTGCTTAGTGGCGGTACTCAACGCCGCTCTTTGCTTGATACCAGAGCTAAGAAACAAAAATATAAATTTAATTAATATTTCATTNTCGCGCACATACCTAATGCAAATTTAAGACTTATGTGATTTTCTCATAGATACCATTGTCAGACATCGACCAAAAAAATGGGACCATTCGGGAAGCACTACCTTCAAATAAAAAAAAATATCCAAATCGGTTCACCCAGTCACAAGTTGTGAGGTAACAAACATAAAAAAAAAACAGTCGAATTGATAACCTCCTTTTCTTACAGAAATCGGTTAAAAAGACATGTACTTTTAATTAACAAATAGTACTTAACTAATTATTTTAT
Source organism: Heliconius nattereri (assembly GCA_013403645.1). Taxonomy (NCBI): domain Eukaryota; kingdom Metazoa; phylum Arthropoda; class Insecta; order Lepidoptera; family Nymphalidae; genus Heliconius; species Heliconius nattereri. The sequence goes on along the minus strand of JAAIXI010000215.1, from coordinate 1,358,817 downwards.
AGTACAATATGTATTTTATATTACATTGTCAAAAGAGAATTAATTAAGCACAATATTTCATAGTTTCGCACTGAATCCCGCATATAGCAGAGTTGACCCTGGAACCTGGGAACCTTGAATTTAAACACTCCTTTATGCATTATAGCACTTCCTTTCTCCAATTTCAGTCAAATACATTGAATGTTAATTAGCGGTACTTAAGTAAGTATTTAATATTTCTCCGACTACAGTCGCACGCTAATGTTCCTGTGCCACTTCAGTCTCTATATAAAAATTAATATAATTTATAATATAAATACCTTCATGCATTACTCGCCCGTTTCCAATAATTATTATAAAATATGTAAAATTTTCTTATAATATCAACACCCAAGTCCTATGCTTGGGCACGTCACACCTAGCTCAATGGTTGATATCAAATAGAAATGGAATGTATTGGATGCACATAAATATACTATGTAACTTTTATTTTATTGCTTTGCTATGAATTTAAAGTTTTCATGTGTTAGATATAGTTTAGGGGGAAACGCTTATTATTATTTGTTAGTAGTTATTCATGAGGCCTTCGTGGCGCATTTGTGGGTTCGATTCCCACTTGGGGAAATGAATTCGTTTCATTTCTTCAATCTGCTCTACGCACCGCTTTGTCTTTTTGGGGTATTTCATTTTCATTAAATTTATATATATATATTTTTTTTGTCAGCTTGTTGGTTTGTCTGTGCGTTTGTGAACGTTAATCTCAGAACGGGCTCAACTGATTTAATTGGAGTTTTCACCATTATATTTTAGCAAGCTTTCTTTAACAGTAAGTGTTATATTAAGTTATTTTATTTCAATCGGCTTATATATAAAAACTTATATATAAATTATTTGGTTCGATAAAATTATCACAAAACAACTGTTTTACTGTATTTGCTTTTCAATATATAGATATTATTTTAAAATAATAATACTATAAGAACACAAAATTTATTCATATTTGCAGAAAAATAATTTTGCAGTTCAAGCGGTTAGTATTATAGCATAACAAAACTGACCTTAAAGTCTGCTAAGCTATTTAACAAGTGAAAATAATTACAATGGAGTAGGAGAGTTTATTAAAACGCAATATCAATTACAAACTAATTTCACAAGAAAATTGTGCATCGCCTTGTATATTGATGTTTTACCACGTAGTGCCCTTGTGGGAAATGAATGTTGTATTTTTAGAACTAAATGCAACCCTCTATGAAGTGCTTTATATTGTATCAAGATTTAACAATTCATAATGCAGTTGAAGGTTCGATTCCCACGCAGGGTATTGAATTATTTATGCTTAACAGGATAGGCAGAAGTAGTCTACTGTTCATACACTCCATATTTCACTTTCTCAATTTTGAAACTTCATCCACTTTGTCTTGTCACAGGACCTACAACTATCTCGTTTGCAGTCTTACTGAGATGCTCTGAATCCAATGGAACGTAGTGTTAAGACACTTTGTTTTCATTAACACTAGAAGTGCCTTGAACCGCCGTCGTGACAAATTTGTCCCATTCTACTTATTATGTTGATTGTTGGTATAATACAAAAAAAATATATTATTAAAATAACTCGTAAAATATGTAGATCATCTTTAATAATAAATTTTTATTCTTTAACAGACATAAAAATACCATTAAACAAAACACAAAGAAATAATCAAATATTTCAAATGCGTTCTAAGGTCGTGACAACTAACTGAATAACTCTTACAAAATTATAAGTTATTGAAATTAGTTAATATTATTATTAAGCCAAGTAATGCATTAATATATTCTTCATCAGTGATACATCAAAGATGATTTATAACATTGCGTGGTAATGCCTTCATAATTCGGCGGAAAATGCCAGTGGAGTGCATAGCACTAGGTTCCCAGGTTCCCTCTACCTACCCTACAATTGCCCACATTTGTTATCGAGTGTTTTTATGAAATTAAAGCCTAGCTTAGTCATCCTTTCATCTGATACCTCACTTGAACTAGCGGCAAAATTTAGTATTGGCACCAATTTTACCCCACTTCTCAGGCTATTATTTTTTAAGATTTATACATAAATGTATAGTTTGCAGATTTTTTCCTATATTAGTACTACATGTAGATGCTAGCTGCCAAATTTCATTATTCTAAGTTAACTGAAAGTACCTTATTAATGTGATTCCCTTTATAGTGTCGAAATACACGTTTTTTACTATATAAATGGTCATATCTTTTTTTAAGGGCGCTTTTTCAGGAAATCAAGGGACTGTAGATCGTCATATAGTTGATATTCATATACTCATATGAATATCAACTCGATTTCTCCAAGCATTCCTGAGATAAAGGCACAGACAGACGGATGGACAAAAAAAAGATCTTATAAGGGTTTTTTTTTCCTTAAAAGCTACAGAACCCTAAAAACTTAGGCATTGACTGCTAAACCTACTATTCAATTTTTTTCCGCCCCCGCATCGCCCTTTCACCTCCACCTCGTCCCCGAGGCATGAAAATATGTCAAATTATACCCTCAAATAATAAAATAATAATGGCGGGACAAAAATGACCCAGCGGCAGTTCTAGGTAATTTTTTTTCAAAAAGTATTTCTGCTATAAAATTATTCATATTTTTAATTAAATAAAGGTGTAAAATTGGTAATAGTCAAAAAGTTTCATCTACATAAATTAACAAATAAAAAAGTTATATACAATCAAACTTGCGTTTGCGACAAAAATGGGACGGCGGCGCTTCTAGTGTTAAGACACTTCCGTTGCCCACTTTCCGTTTCATTCTGGAGGCATTGCGTGTTGAGTAACGGTACTCAACGCTACGCTTTACCGCTTTACGAGAGCGAGGAAATTAAAATAGTAAATATTTCATTTCTTCCAGTGGGAATCGCCAATATACCACGATGGGCCTCAGATTGATCAAAATTCATAAATAAATTATCGCCGTACCAACCGCAAATGCTGTACTATCAGTAAAAGCTAGATTAATCCTTTGAGCTATTTACAGCTAATTTCAGTGGCAATTGATAAGGAAAATGAGGTGTTATCTAACAGTTGGTTCAACGTTTTGTTTTGAAATTTGATTAAGACTTAATTTTTTGTTAAAATTTGTATAAATATGCATGTAAATGCCGTTGCGGCGAAACGAGGAAACCTCTTATTGCTTTACGGTTTTGGGTTCGATTCCAATTCGAAGGAATAAATTATTTAATTTCTTCGCTCTAATACGTGGTGTTAAGTTCCGCCACTCAATAATCAATGTCACGAAAAAAAAAAAACGGAAAACAAAGTGAGTGAGTTCAGTTTTTTTTTTCAGTTGAAATGTAAAAACAACAATATTTAAAAGTACAGCAGAGTTTTATTCGAGCATCAATTCAAGCGAATTTCCCGCTTCCAGTTTAGAGAATGTTAAAAATAAAAGTTAAAAGATAAAAAAGCTAAAAAATATTTTAGAGGCCAAAAAATACATTTTATCCGTAAAATCGGTGACTATTAATTTGTACCCATGACTTTTCGGCTATTTCTATAAAATAAAAATGTGCGTAAGTAAGTTCTATCCAATTATGAAAGAAAAGGTAATTGATATGATACAAATAGACGCGGTATTGGCGCAGTAGCACAAACCTACGACTGTAAACGCGACGTTTTAAGATTCGATTCTCCCTCGAGTGTGAAATATTTAATATTTTAATTTCCCAGTTACTAGAGCGAAGGAATTGGAAATATTAAATATTTTCAGTTCTTCGAGTGGGAATCGAACCCAATACCGCCGCGTTTACAAACCCACGCTTGACCCACGGTGACCTCCATAATAATATCAGATTTTCTAATTCTATTCCGCTTAAAGAATTGTTCTAATAAAGATTTCAAAGAACATTTTACAGCTTAAATTGTTTCACAACTTTGGAATTTCTTATATTAGCCAATAGTGGAACTATTGTACGCATAGAACTATTAAAACTTCTAAACTTCATGTTCTGATTAATTACTATAACTTTATATCTACGGCTTGATTCATTCTATTCTGGATAACTACTTCAACCTTAGAAGTAACTCACATAAAACAGAATAGGCAGAAAGAACCTAGTGCTAAAATACTCTTTTCTCCACTTACTGCTAAATTCTATTGTGTGTTGAGAGTAACCTTGCGCCGTCTTTTGCCTTCTTACCAGACCAGACCAGAGGATGTTGAAAAAAAACACTTTTCTACTTTCTGTCCAAATTTGGGATATTATGAGATAAGTGTTGAAACAGGGTAATGAAATGAAAATTAAAATTACGTGTTCTTACTATCGCTATTATTCCATTTTTTTATGAAATAGTGGCTATAATAATTCTTAAATTGTTAATATAGTGACATTATATAACACCGACAGAAAGGCAAGACATATTTTTACAAATTTTGTCATACTATAAGATTATTTTTCGATCATCTATACTTTTTTTAAAAAGTGACGGGACCTTTCAAAGGCCTTTTTCATCAAAAATTCTAATACTGCCTATACTCGACAGAAATTATCTTTAAAATTAATGAAATTAAAGAAAAAAAATTTACACTTTCAAAATAAATAAAAACACTAACCTTTGGGTTTCCATTCATAAGTATCGTCGTCCATTTTGAATATTCGTTATTATATCTTAAATACAAGTACTAATAAAGTTTTAAGATAATAGCCATATTTAGACAATAACATTTAAATTTAAGTTTAGAGTGCGAGGTGCGAACTACCTTTCCAGGGTCCAATTACAAACTAAACCGATGACTTAACTTTAGCGATTTTAAGAAGTGCATTGTAATTCATAGGCGGTAGCGATTATACATATTTATTTAGCTTTAACCTGTTTCCTGCTGTATATTGCAAAATAAGTAGATAAAAATCTTGTGTCCACATCTCACTTGTTTATCCAATTTTCGAGATATAGCGAGATGAATGGAGGAACTCAGAACCGCTTTTCATCTTATTACCAGGCTTGGAGAGGAAAATCAGTTTTCCCCTTAATAGAAAAAAAAACCTGCAACTGTCTCGATTAGAGTCAGGTACTGCCACAACGGCTTTAAAGTTACATAATAGATTTAATAAAAGTAAAGATCGGTACTCATTTCCAAAGGGTTACGGGTTTAAATTTCACTCGAAAATATGCTTTACATAGAAAAAAGGAACAAAATTGATAGTACTCATTTCTTATAAAAGTAATGTTCTGTAATTTTAATACTGTATATGCCTTAAAAAATGTCTGAATATAAAAGACGGCTAAAGTTTTTTTGAGTATCATTTTCTTACACAAAAAAAATATCACGTACAAATATATTACACTTTGATCGTTTTATTTACTGTTTATCTCAAGTCAACCTTTTTTAAGGTTCACTAGTTGGTCAAGCCGAGCCTAGCTCCTAGCTTACTATAAAGAACTGACGACAAGGGTCTACAAGAAACCTTTTTGTTTTAATATCTATTCTGTACCGAGATTTAAGCTTGGCCTAAAAATGTTTTGCCATATCATCTTAAACAAGAATAATGTTGGGAGTGTAATTAATTTAGAGATTTGTAATGTAATGGAAGTAAATAAAAACTCTAATTAATTACATATGCAAATGAAATAGAACCCTTTAACGCATAACGGATTGGGCCAAATTTTCAAGACATGCTGCGTTGAGGGGCAGAAATCTGCGTGTTTGGGAACGAGTTTGAGTCCTGTTTCTTGTAGTAAATTCTACCTTTTGACACCACTTTCATTTGCAAAAACTGAAAAAAGTAGTGGCAAATCATTTACAATCTATTCACCCCACAAAAGACATGAAAATCAAATAATAATAATAAAAGCAACCCATAATCCTTATCCACAATCGTTCCGGCTATCGGTAAAAAATAAAACACCGTACAATTGTTGTTTATGAAACGCTCTAAGCCCGTTATAGCTTTGTGTTTACGACGTGAGAATTCAATTGCTCTGTAAAAATGATGGAAGAGTTAACAGTGGATTTATGTAAGCAAATATTAATATATAATTTTATTTTTGGTAATATTTTTTTGGATAGCGTGGAAGTAAATTTTAGGCACATAGTAGGTTATCCAAAGAGAACCTAATGTTAAAAACTCTGTGCCATTAAGACACTTCCGTTTCTCATTTTTTGTTGTATTCTATGCCGGCATTACATGATGAGTGGCAGAACTCAACACCGCGCTTTGTATCGTTACGTTAAAATAGTACTATAATATCATAATATTTTTTTACCTAATCTAATACAGCGTATTACATAATACATTTTCTACATAATCATACAGCGAAAATAAGGCGATATTGTCATAAAAGTTATAACAATTCTAATTTACTATATCAAATTGGTAAAGCTAACAATAAATACTATGTTTGCTTAAAAATTCAGTTCAGCTCAAACATTCCGGTAAATTTTAAACAGTTATGTTACGCAGAGCACAGAGTTACAGATGCCACATTAACGTCGCTTTGTGGGTTAAATTTTCTCGGGGAATTAAATATTTAAAATTTTTATTTTCTAGCTCTGGTAACCACTCAACACACAATGCCTCGAGGATTCGGCTAAAAGTGGAGGACACTAGTGTATTAATGGGAAGAGAATGTCTTAACACTAAGTTTCCAGATTAATTCTGCTTACAAAATGCTAAAATTAAATGCTTCATGATATAATTTAAATTTTTTTTATGCATGTGGATTATATTAAAATGTTTTTTCTTGTACCACACACCAAAGTTATAGCGTTCTCTATCAAACTAATCGACGTGATAAGCAGCGTGTAACGTGTTCGTTTTGTTTCAACTTTCACTTGTAATCAAATGCATGTGCATTCCTGTTTATATTCTCTATTATTCTTTTCACCATAGCAGCCTTTAGAGCGTTACCAGGTTTTGTTGAAGGCCGAGCTGAATTAGCTCCGTGATTTCAGCTTGGTTACCATTTTAGGGGTTCGAATGAAGGGATTTTACGGCGTCGCAAGGACGTCTCTTCCTAACATTGACGACCTAATTTATACGTAGTGGAAGGTTCCGGTAGACGTTTAGACAGCCGAGGCCTCTAAAAATGTTGAAATCTAGAATTTACACGTTACCGCGCCTAAACACGGCTGGTGGACTCTAACTAACACTCTTCTGCGTCTGGATTTAGCCTAGCCGTTGGGCTATATATAAAACTATTATTGTAAGGGGTTGATAGACAACGCTCAGCCAAAACTATGCCTATCCATAACTGATCGTATAAAATTATTTAATCCTAAAATATACAATCCGTTTATTAATATGCCCTAACTCACATAATGTAGATCATGTTTTCGGGAAAATTTTCCAACTCTAAGTGGACTTGCAAACGCCTACAGTACTGAGAGAAAAGCCATTAAAATATTACAAACAGGGTCAGGGCCAGAAGAGTGCAACTGTGAACGCGATGGATTGTGGGTTTGATTTGGTTAAACGGGGAATGGGGAACGGAAGTGTCTCAATTCACAGGTTCCCTCTATATATCTCTAAGATTGGGAACTGACCTGTCTTGACACTATGTTCCTGCTACTTACCCTGCTATGTGGGAAACAAAATGACGCTGTTTAAGTATTAATATTTCTACTTACCATCAGACATTTTCTCAAGGTCAGGCGAAAGCAACAGGAATCTCTTATCAATCTCACCGCTTTTCTCCGTTTCTTTTTTCACTGATTTCATTGCTTCATAATTCATACTGTTCTTAGATACCGGCGTTTTGTTGTACACAAGAAATTTTGTTAACTGATCCATTATTAGCTAAATGATGTATTTACAGCGAATCCAAGGCGAGATGGTGTGAAGATGGAAAATTTTGCTCAAAAAGTTTTTGCCTATATATATCTAAAGCTATCGTATAAACTCTAGATGATTTTACAGATCAATAACCATTTACTACTGTTTCGTGCAAATACTTTGTGTCAGTCGATTTGGTAAATTTAAACAAACCCTATAAAGATAAAACAACGTGCAGGTGCGAGGTGTGGAAATGGTGGAATAATTCTGTGTACGCCAACACAATGTGGCACAAAATGCTTATGCAAATTACAATTTGCGTTATACATATACCCACATACATATATATGGTAGTCTTGTTTAAATATTCACATGGATATAGATATATAGCGTTTAGGGGGAAAAATTGATTTTAGATTCGTGGTCAAGTTATGGATTTGATAAACAAAACAGAAATTGTCTAATTTTTGCATTTTTGGGCTTCTTCAATTACTTTACATAACAATCTATAAAGAATTGGCTTGGTTGAGTAAAATTATTAACAATTGAGAGATGTTTTTAGAAATTGAATTTTATAGTATTTTTTTTACCATTAACATTAATTAGGCTAAAACTAGTTGTCCTTAGACCCGTATCTGCTTAAAACGTCTCAAAATGGATAGAGACAGAGAATGAAGAGTGAAATCACATTACTTACACTTACATACGGTAAACTCGTAAAGAAAAAAAATAGATTTCATTGAAAAACCTTGGAAGCTACCAAGCTATTAGTTTTCCTATGCTACTTCTAGACCAAATCTTAGTAATTCTATCTTTTTCACGACAAACAACATTTATATTCATATATATATATATATATATATATATATATATATATATATATATTTATATTCATATATATATTTCAACATATTGATATAAATATACTGAATAGTAATAATGTTGACGCTATAATAAATGACTCCAGCCTGTTTCCCCCAAACTAAATCCAAGTCATAAGCGAAACGAATACAATCCCAAGCAATCTTACAGCAAAATGTACTGTTGATGGAAGTTATTTATTTGGTCAGGGGATAATACAAGGATATGCCATAATCGCATCTATTTAGACCCTTCGTGGCTACAAGGAAAAATTCTATCGAGTGACGTCCAATTTTAGGCGCAATTTCTTATCTCTCTGCCCTTTTTTACGTATAAATTAGCGCTATTTGTTTGTCTTGCCGTTGTTTTTGTTTTGTGAAATTGAGTTTTCATGTTTGCTTACAGATGGTTCGCAGGTTCGATTTTATAGAAACTTATTTAAATATACATGATGTTTTTTTTATTTATGACTTAACATTAGGTTCCCAAATTCCGTCTGCCTACTCTGCTATGTTCGCTAAATAGCATGAACCTAAAAAATATACCACATCCGTCCTACTAATGCTATTAACAATAAGATTAAGCGGGCGAAGCCGCGCGTACCTAGTATTACATAATATTTACCTATGTGCACCGGTACGTGCATTTCGCATTCTAACTTTGCACTTTGTCAGCAAACATATACCACTAGCAGCTTATCGCGCACTTTGACACTGACATTTATGTACACCACTCGATAGATTTTGATGATGGATGCGGAAATAAAATTCTGAAATCCCGTTTTTACAACTTTTTATGTGATTTGCCGTGTTAGTGTGAGTTTTAGTCAATTTGGCCTACTACCTAGTGTCCGATTTAGTTAAAATTTGGCTTACTCTTTTTCTAATCTTAATAAGATATTGCAAATTGATATGTGATAGGTATAGTACTTTTTTTTACCCAATATTCTGCACATAGCAGGGTAAGCATAGGAACCTCCATGCTATGGGTTGAAGGACGTGGTAATCTAGTGTTAAGACACTCTGTTCACCATCCAACAGGCAATGCCCAATTCTGGAGAAATTGCGTGTTACCAGAGCAAGTAAATTATAATATTAAATTATTAATTTAATATCAAATTTGAGTGTTGTGAGTAATAAACAAAAATAATTGCAAATGCCAAAAACACGCGTTGATTTAGCTTTTGGATAAATAATTAATATATATTCTATACCAACTTATTTATTGTACCGATAAATGTGTATATAAAGTAATACAGGGATAGCTCACGTACACTAACTTCTATTGGTTCTATAGCTTCAGACATAATACTTAGTGTACCTATCATTACTTAGGTATTAGTTGAAATTCCCACAGGTCAACACACTATTAGTCTCTGAATAGCTTCCTGGAAATGGTATGGGACTGGTAGTTTAATTATGTCATATATAATTCTGATAGAATGGTGTTTAAACTAAGGATAACTAATGAAAAACTAATAACTAATAAAAAATAATATTTTCTATTACTAGTACAGTAAAGATATTTTTTATGCGCCCCTTTCAGATTCCATTGAAAAAGAAGAAAGACAGAAGTCGGCATAGCGTGCGACTGTAAGCGTGACAAATGTAGGTTCGATTCTCACTCAAAAAAATTAATTACTTTCAATTCTTTACATTAAGTTCTGTCAAACTATCATAAACCATAACATTATATTTAAACAATTTCTTTTTTAAATATATTTGAAATACAAATATCAAACAAATATATCGCGATACACAGATTTCAAATCTAGAATGATTTGTAATTGGTTCACACCGCAAAGTGGCTGGTTTCCGTTAACATTACACTGCTGTGCAGGGAGGGAGTCATGTTGACAAATCTGTAATATAACAAATAGTGAGGTAGGTAAGGTTAACACTAGGTTCCCAGATTCCCTCTGCCTAACATGCTATGTGCGGTATACAGCCGTATACCATCCGTATACAAACAAACGTCCGCAATTTTCTTTACGTGGACTTTATGAAGTAATACGAAAAATTTCTCTTTTTCCCTAATACTCCTCCAAGATCCTATATGATACATTTAATTCTTCTATACATATGGTTTCGATTGTGCATTGCATTTCACTAAGAAACGTAAAATTTTTATAACTATATCCTATCTTATTCTATTCATATAATAAATGTGTGAATTTGTAACGATGAATGTTTCTTCGACTTTCACGCAAAAGCTATACTGAACGGATTTATATTAAACTTTACGGAAATGTATAGCTTCTACATTAGAATGGCACGTGGGCTACAATTTATGTACGAATATGATATAATTCAGCTTTTTTACTGATTTTAAGCAAGCAAAGCTGTGTTTGGATTACTAGTATTACTCGTCTATAGATGTGCGAAGATAAAAATGTAGTATGTTGAAGATAAAAGTGAAATATTTTTATAATAAGTTTTAAAATCACTTATATCTACATTGTACATACTCGTATTTACCTCATCGTATTTAAAAACTTATTTAAAATTCGTATCACAGTAATTTTTCACGTTTTCTTTTATAATTTTCACAAAAGTTCACTAAACTGAACACGTTTCAGTAACACCTCTGCTCCTACTGAGGTTAGTGACAAGCAGACTCAACCGGTATCGTAAATATATTGCTTTATCGATATACTAAAAGTAATAAATATTACACTTTATAGCTACATACATATATACGTGCATATGTATGTCGAAGAAATTTTAATACATTATAATATATTTTAATTAAGTTTATTTAATAATTTAAGAGAATTTACAAATAAATGCACGAGGTACGATAACAAAAGATAAACTCTTCGATCTCCATTTTTGATCTCAAAATATTTTTATATATCAAAAATATTTTTTTAGAAAAGGAAGTAGAGTGCCAAGGACCTTTTGGATATAAAGACAATAGTCAGATACGGAGGAAGAATTGCGATTCTTAGGCCGAGCCGACCGGTTGAGCTTCTTTCAAAGCTGAAGGAAGGTGGAAGTATTTATAAAAAAATTTATAATTGTTGGACATCACTTTCAGTGAATTGCTCATGCTGTTTTGCACATAACAGGGTTGGCAGAAACCTAATCTAGGAACCTAATATTAATAGTAATTCAAAATAAATTATCTTCTGTTCCCTACTTGCCACTGAATTCTTAAGTCATTGCGTGTTGAATGGCGAAAATCAATCAACGGGGAATCTTAATGCCTTTTTGGGCCATACAGCGCACGCGAATGCAGTTGCGGGCAGCCACTAGTATATAATAATTAATACGGGCTACCTGTGATTTAATAAAATTTGTACGCCAACGCTAGCTAATTGCCTATATATCGTGGTTTCATTGAAAATTATGAGCTTATAATATAAATTCAATTTGCTACTAAATACGGCAGGAAACATTTTGTGTCAAACACAGTTCAATTAATCATCTCATTTAAAATTTTGCATCGTTTGGAAATTTATTATATTTGCTCGCGCTAGTGTAAATAAGTACTAAATCGTATTGGATATTCGCAGAATAATCATTTCGATTTGGTTTTAGTTATATTAGACTAGTCAGTCAGAGGCCAGTCGTACAGTTTGCCTGTAATCGTGACTGCTTATAGGTTTGATCTTCGGTCGAGGTTATTTATTTAAATTGATATTTTCATTACATCGCTTTGGTGGCGAGGCAATGCGCCAAACGGAGTGTCTTAACACTTGGTTCCCTCTTCCTGACTTGCTGTGTGTGGGATACAGCGTGAAGGTGATTTTTTTTGTAACTATGTTCATGGTTGGAATGACCACAAAAAATGTCAATTTCAAAACAAATATGATCTTTCAAAAATAGTCATATTATTATTTTTCATGTTAAAATAAACATTATGATAGTTTTCTTCTACTTATAGAACAAAAAAGAACTAAATAGGACGCCAATTATTTAAGATATAAGCAGTATTCATGAAATATCAAAAATAACGGTTGCGACTTTCGGGCCGTCCATTCTACTCGGAATAGATATAATATTAAAAAAAAAGTACATATGCGCCTACACAAGTTTTAGTTATTTCCATTCGACCAAGAGAACGAAACCGCAGGAGAACACTAGTTAATAACAAAAATGGTACGTACCTCGATCTTTCTTTACTTTATTTGAATTTTCATTAAAATACAATTGTAATTGTACAGGATTTTGTGCCACATTTAATTTCAAATTTGTCCAATTATTCCTTCTATTCATGGTAGTGATGTGTTCGTGTATAGAGGTGGTGGGAAGCGATGACTTAACTACTGTCGCCTACAGTATCTAGGTGTGCACTGTCTGGTGTCAGCTAGAAATAGTTTTGCCAGGTTTTACATGAGGTGCTAAAATGTCGGTCTTTTCTTTTGGATATAGATGGAGATGATAGTTTTGATACTTTACTTATATCATTTATAATATCTCCTTAAGTGTAAGGTTGTGTAAGAATATTTGTATCTACACGTTTTGCATATTTTAGATAAAAAAATATCAAAATATTTTATATGAATAAATGAGAATCTAACTTATAATTATTGTGTGTTTGGTCAGAAGCTTATCATCTATTGAACTATGGTATCGCTATTATTATTTCTTTATTATTTTCACTGTATCTCCACAGTAGACTTACTGTAAAATTAATCTTTTATCACTACATGTTTCCAATCTAACATCTGTTTGTAACTGGTATTTTATAACATTTTGAAGTGTTTTAAGCATATTTAAAAAATGTTTTATTAATTATGCATTTTTCATTACTTTAATAAGAGACATTTGTCTGTTGGAAATAAAAATGATACATAGCCGTTTTCCCTTGATGAAGAGGAATGAACAAACATACACAACACAAAGAAATATAATAGGAAACGGAGCCTAATTTAAACCTGTAGTTCCTGAGATCAAGCTAAAAACAAAATTTTCAGCTTTATAGTATAGATAACATTATATCAAAACTAATCAATCCACTTACTATATTTGAGTGTCGTACAAGGGTTTAATAGTCACTTCAAGGTCAAACTGTTTCCATTATAACCACCGAATTGACTTCCAGAGCCAAGTCATTAGTGACTAATAGTCAAGGAATGACTATCAAAATTTTCATTACATTTTAATTCTGTATTTGAATGGATTGTATGAAATATATTTTGGTAGACTTTTATATTCCTGAATAAACACTTAAATGTAGTTTCATTTATTTTAATTATGTCAGTTTTTTAATTTTGCATAAATGGGATTTGAAGCTGTAATAATATTGTGTATTTACGCCGTCACGTCTAGGGCCACAAGCGATAGCATTTTCGACATATTGCGTAAGCAGTCTGTCTTACTTTACTATAGTTATAATATGTGAAGATTCTTTTATTTGACGCCACCGTAGCGCAGTAGCATAGGAACGACTGTAAACGCTGCGGTTCTGGGTACGATTCCCACTCGGGAGGGTGAAATATTTCATATTTCAATTTCTTCGCTCTAGTAGCGAGACTACGGCGGAAAATGGAGAATGAAAATATATTAATGGCAACGGAGTGTCTTAACACTAGGTACCCAGGTTCCCTCTTCCTACCCTGTTATATGCGTGATACAGCATAAAGCTCCAAAAAACATTACAGACATAAAAACCATTACTTCCATTGGCTTCAAAATTGTAATTTTCTCACAATCTTTCATCAGCTTAATTAGAATTCAAAAATATAAGTGATTGATGATGGTTCGCTTCAGTAAGCGTTCAATGACCTTCAATGACCTTAGTTTACCTTTTAGGTACTTATATATGTTTTATAATAATAAAAGTTCTTTTAAGCTCTTTTTGTCCAACGCGATAGACAAAAACAACGATAAAGCGCGGCGTTGAGTTCCACCTTTCAATTTTTCTTTTAAACGATAGTTTTTACAATCATTCTCTACATTTTAATTTATCAAAGTCACATTATTCTACCCACGCTATACTATGTTTTATACCCTAAATTGAATTGAACTGGCGATCCAAATTGTATTTTTCTAGCATAACTAACAAAATGTAGGTATTACTAGCGGCGTTAAAGACGCAATTTTTCAACATTACTAATAAACTCGGTCCGTACGTGAGAGAAATCTGTAGCGTTCTACAAATGTCCCATTTCAATCAACGTCACGGGTGTCACCTGTATTTATTATCAGCTTAGCTACATAAAATATATGATAAACATATATGTTTTTTCTACAATACTAACCAGTGCTAGTGCCTCAAGTGCCTCAAGTTGAATTAGTAAATGAAGAAGACTTGGACTTTAATTATATTTGTGCTATTGTTGGTATTATTTCAATACCAAAGTGAGAATGAGAATGAGTTGTTTTTATGTAGGTGGAGTACACAATAAATTAATCTTCAACAAAAAGAAAAACCGACTTCTAAATACGAAAGAATTTATATTTTTTTAAAATGAATTAAAGAAATTATCAAAATCGGTTCACCCAGTCCAAAGTTATGAGGTATAAATATAAAAAATAAAAAAAATAAAAAACAGTCGAATTGATAACCTCCTTTTCTTACAGAAGTCGGTTAAAAAACAGTTTCACGCTTTATTATGCGGTAGCCAGAGTAAGCCTAAGGTAAGCCAGAATACGACTTATAATTTTGAAACATGTTGAGTGACAAAACTTAATTCTTAATTCTTAAATCCTCACCATCACCACTCACCATAACTTACCGCTTCGAGTTGGGATCGAACTCACAACTGAAGCGCTTATAAGACAAAAAGAGCTAAAAAATCTTACAAGTACTCTAATTTTCGCCTCTTTTCACTGACTTTACAAGCAAATACATATAATTGGATAACAGAAAATCGAACCTACAATCACTGTTCTTAAGTAAACTGAGTATTTTTTACAATTTCTGGCAATATATTAGTAAGCAATCTATATTTATGCCAGCTATTGAACTCTTATCCTACATTGAAGCTAGAGTTGATGGCAAACGATACGTTGATGAAAGCGCTACTTTTATGAAACACTCCGTATATCCGGTTGATAAATAAGAATCCAACGTATTCAATATTAGTATCTACAGAGTTGTAGAGAGATTTTTTTACAAATTTGAGGAAATTTCCTTTTCGACTTCACGCTGTATACCGTATGTATACAGTAGCTACATAGCTAGGTAGAGACAGGGAGCCTAGTGTTATGACACTCTGCTCTCCACTGAATTCTGGAACTATTATGTGTTGAGTTGCAGAACTCAACGCCGCCCTTTGCCTCGATACCAAAGCGAAGTAATGAAAAAAATGGAAAGTTGGCATCGAAATATCTTCACTTATTCTGCTATATGCGGGATATAGAGTGAAATTAAAGTATTGAGAGTACTCTTACCCCGCTCTTAGTCTACCAGTGCGAGAAATACTACAGAAATTTACAAAAATTTCAACTTCAGATTAAAAACCAAAGCAAATAGTCGTAACTATGACAAAACTCCCATATTTTCTTCTATATTATATTCTTATGCCAGTTTTATGATACAAACTTTGAAGTTTTTTAAATTAGTTTCTTGTATTTACAGCGTAAGGCTGCTTCGCCTTTACGACCCATAAACACTACTAAATTGCATACTACTTTGATTCACTGCATGTAACGGTCTTAAGCATTTGTTCGGGGATTTTCTTTATTTTAGGTCTTATAATTATTATAACGAGTTTTTTCCAACTTAAAAAAAAAGATGTTATCAGTTTGACATATTATGTGTGTAAGCGTCGTAGTCGTAGTTTGTGGATACGATTCCCACTTAAAATTGATATAGAATCCTTAGTGGGCGATTATGGCTCACGCTTGACTGGTTTATATATTTTTAACGTTAAGCTATGTTGTAAAAGTTTTTTTATTATTTCTTAATTCTAGTAATAAATAAAACCTTAGTCTTGTCATGGTGTTGAGTTACACTACTTAACACGTAACGTCTCGAAAATTAGACAAAAAGTGAGAAACGGTGTGACTATTATCTAGGTTCCCACTACTTCCCTTCCTTGCACGAATAATGAAAAAAAGCCCACACAAAAATTTCACAATATTATAAAAAAATTAAAACCAATATTAATAAGTAATAAATTCCTCCAAAGAACCAGGTTAAGCTTACAGAAGTGATCGAGATGATACTCAGAGTGCTCCATCAAAAGGCAATTTTCATTAAGTGTTTACGTTTCATTTTGTATTCTGTCGAAATATCTTATTTAAGCATTCGTGATTGTGTCGATAATAGCTTGGATATTATATTGTTTATAAATTTTATTACTTTTTTTATAAATAAGACTTTCACGCGACGGTTGTACGTTCGATAGGCACTCGGTATATTAATTAATTTAATTTTCTTGAATGCCAGTCGCGACCCAGGCAGTTGGTTCGATTCCCACTCGATGAAATATACTATAATAAGCTTGTATTTAATATTTTTATTTTCGCTCTAGTAACACGCAATGACTCTAGATTTGATCGGTAAGTCTTCACAAGTGTCTTAATATAAATTTTAAAAAACCTAGTGATAAAATATTATCCATTTAATTTTCGGCATTAAATGCCTGAACTTAACTCCGCGGTTCAACTCTATTAGAATGAGAAAATGAAAATCAGAGGGAACCTGGAAATCTAGTAGTGTTGAGATGAAGACATTTCCATTCTCCACTTTCCGCCGAATTCTGGAGAACTTAAGGCCACGTTTGGCCACAGCTTCTTTACCAGAGCTTGGAATTGAAAATGTTAATTATTTTATTTCCTGAAGTAGGTACATAACCCAACATATCGCGGTTGTATCCCCGCGCCACAAATGTCCTCAACTGATAGCTTAGTGTAGAAAAGCGTGTTATTTTTAGTATTTTTTTTTAAAACTATATAATTACATACTTTCATCTCAAATGCATCACTCGTTCCGAGCGCTAAGCGAAATCACAAGCGCTTTGTTTCAAAATAAATGAGACGTGAAGACGCCGAGATTTAAGAAAACAGCAATTTTAAGCGGCAATTTCTAACCTTGCAGTACACTTAGTGTAATGTACTCATAATGTAGAAGTATATATGAATAGAAATATATGTATGTAATATTTCAGTCTGTCTGTGACGTCTTGAAGTAATTTTATATTCTGTTTCTACAATACCTTGCTCGGTCGGTTGTGTGAGAAAAGATGTATTGCTTCACAATTGGCCTATTTTTGTGTACGTGTATTGTGGGTTCGAGTCCCGCTATATTAAATTTTGTATATGTCTACAAAAAATATATATTTATTTTTTAAATAAATGATTTCTTTTATCAGGTTTTAGATTTTATATTCCTAGTTTTTAAATATTTTAAGAAATGCCATATAAGATGATAACTACAATTATATAAGCCATAATAAGATTAGAATCAACGTAATTATCACGAAAGTGAAAAATAGTGTCCTAACACTCCCACTAAATCCTTGTAAATACAATAAAGAAAACCATCTACAAAATTCAAAATTAACCCAGTACAAGCGTTCGTGTGAACATTAATTCCTTATATAGCACACTCGTATGTACTAAGCCCTTGATATTACTCTCAAGATGCCAACAAATTCGACACCTTCACTCGTATAAAATATTTCCTCCCCACTTTATGGCTCGCAAGGCCTTTCTTGAATTATTTGTCTTTTGTTTCGTTGAATTTAGTATAGAGTTGTATTAATTATTTTTTCTGCTTATAGCAGAATATGCAGAGCGGTCCTGGTGTTAATATATTCCGTTTACCAAATTCAAGATGCTTGTTGATTGAGAAATGAAAATAATTCTATGATGAGTTACAGTTTTTGACAAAATGAAGAACTTGTCTTAACGTAAAATTTCCTCTACCTACCCTGCTATAGGTGAAATATAACGTGAAATAAGAAATAATTTCCTTGTCCCAATTGTGGCGTTAGGTTATGCCATCTAACAAATCTCTAAATCTCTAAAATGGAGAATTGAATAACAAACAACTACAAAAATAAAACTATAAGTACATTAAGAAATCAACACTGCAAACCAAAGAGATATTTCAAAGTGAATAGGAAGTAAATTAATTACTTTAAAAGTGTAAAATACGTGAGGATCTAGTGAAGGGAATAAACTTCCTCGAGCTTTTTATTGTTTTATTTTACACTCTCATGGGAAAGCCCCGTCGAGTAATTGTGGGTTATTGTCGAGAATTTTTATTTAAGGTTTATTCAGCTTCTCGCTTTATCCCTCATATGCGTGTTAAGATACTTCGTCCATCGCTTTCCATCTGAATTTTAAACGTTACGTTTGGCGACGGAACTAAACGCTGCACTTCGTCGAAGAAAAATGTAGTGATGTGAAAGTAACTTTTTGACCTTAAAATTTATTTAGTATGTATTGAGGCTGATCACGGCTCAGCGGTACATCCTCTAAAGTAATTTCATGTAAACGCGGCGATTGCCAGTTCGATTTCCATATGGAGGAAAAAAATATTTTTATTTCCTTCCTTTGGTAACATGACAAATCGTTACTTTGAGATCTCCTGTCCTGAAAATTAAGTGATGCGTGGGGAACTTATATTCCTTAATACTATGTACCCTGTGCTTACCCTGTATTGCGGGATACAGAGGGAAGGTAACTGCAACCCTTCTAATACAAAGACAACCCCAAAATAAAATTCATATAAATCTACTTAAAATATACACCCATTTAGAATGTAATAGATCACATTCATATCTCAAAATCAACTGGAATGGCGGGTCACATCGTAAAACAGTCCAAATTTTGTCGCTACCTCACCTTAATTGTACCATTACGTCGTTTTCTCTGCTATCTGCGGTTACCTTACTCTAAGAAATTATTTCCACAGTACCTACTTTTAAAACGATAAAAGAAATCATTAATTTTAACGTTGGCTCAGTTGCCTGAGCAATTGTTTGGTTCCCAAATCTCGCTGTGGTACGAGGTAGGTACGAGGTACGAGGTTAAGCGCGGCGTTGATTTCCACCATTTAACACATGATGAGTCCATAATGGAAGGGGAAAGTGGAGAACAGAAGTGTCTTAATAAGAAAGGAGTTTCTTAACCGATTAGGATAGGTTACCGGTTCCTTTTGTCTATTCTGTACAGAATATAGTATGAAAGTAAAAAGTATGCAGTTGAGGAATATAGATTGTTCTCCTTTTTGGAAAAAGAATAGTTAAAAAATTAAGGCCAACATGGGAATGTGGCCAGCTGGTAATAAATCAGTTTCGTTAGAGGATGTCACCTATTTGGGCGTAGCGCAAAAACCAAGTAGACACTAGATTCCTCTGCCTATTCCACTACATGCGTGATTCAGCGTAAAAGAGTAACAAATAAAATATAACAGTACAATGGAAACAATTTCTTTGAAATGATAAAATATGGCTGTTTCAAAGCCTTACGTAGAAGTATTTTCTGGTTTACCACCTTATTTGTTGCGTCTCGCGCTCCTTCACTTTTCCTAAGAAAGCTCAGTAAAATATAATTAGTGTCATAATTTCACATTTTTTATTGAAAACTAAATGTGAACTGTTTTTCTTGTTCAATTATTTTTAATAATATTTGTATACAAAGAATTTGCTTTGTATGAATTCAGTTAGATTTCCAGATATCCTCTACCTCCTAATGCTCTCTAGTGCAATAAAAATTGCTAAAAAAATCGTCTATATTGAAATAGAATCGAAACTATTACGCTTGCAGTCATATACGACTATAGACCCACTGCGCTACAACGGTCTAGTATAACAATTAAAGACAAAAAATATATGAACATAAAATCACCTTCTCTTTAAGAAGACAAGACTTCATGTAAGTGAACTAAAGTGACATATCCATGTCCCTACCACATTACTCCTAGTTAAATACTAAGCAAAACAAATACGGTAAACGTTCATTCTTACCAACAATATACGTAAGCGCCGATAATTTATACTTACCAGGATAAAACTGTGCTTATTATTTAAAAGCTTGATAAACACTTTCTCTCCGTTCTCTATTTTATTCGGTGAATATTTGGAGCATTGTATGTTAAATGACTCAAAGCCGCGCTTCACTTTGTTACTAATGCGAGGAAACAAAGATATTTACCAATTAATTTCCCCGAGTGGGAATCGAACCCACGACCGTCGCGCTCACATTACGATGGCCTCTAATAACTTTAATCCAACCTTTATTATATAATACGAGTATATGATGTATTTCAACGTAATGTAAATATCTATCCGAGATCTAATATCAGGTCTCAGCAAACATTGAGATTAAGATTGCACCGCTAGCGATAATTTCAGAACTGAAACGGATGTACGGCTTTAGAGGAGAATTTTAATATGTTCCACAATTTGCTTAGCGAGTAGTAGTTAAAGTTAAAAATGTATTTTGAATAGAAAATGTTTTAAGCCAGTACTAGTCGTTGGGACACAGGTTATGGGTCGATACCCACTCGAGGGAATGCGGCGGTGTTGAGTGCCGATACTCAACACTTCCACTTTGTACCGAGTTTTGGAGGAGTTGCGCCTCCAGAATTTAGCGGAACAGAGGGTGTTGACACTAGGTTCTGTCTGCCTACCCTGCTGTATGCGGGATACAGCGTGAAGCGGGATAACAAAGGTAGATACATTTTAATGTGACAGGCTTCCCATATAGGAAGCTATATTCGAATCCATCATTATCAAGTAAAAATAATTATAATAAGCAAAATAACATTTATTATGTACCTATATGAGAAAATTAAAGTCTTATTCCACCAGAATGCAAGAAAATTATAGAATTTTCTTATACTATAAAACGCATACATAATGAATATACGACTATTGTTCTTACCTGCATATGTTATAAGAATCTAGATAGAAATTGGTTTTTATGTGAGCCTAGGGATTTACATTTAAATAGACTTTATGGATCGCACGTACGGAGATTGTAAGAAAAATTCTCTAGAATAAGTACTGACTACATACAGGCTTTAAAGCCTGTATGTAGTCAGTACTTATGATATGTATTTCATTATATAAATAATTATATAATATATATACCGTGATCTACTACCTAGTTAAATATGAAAGTCAAATATAAAACCAGAACATATAATTTCCTTGCGTGTAAATCGAACACACAACCTATCGCTTTTAGAGTCGCACGCCTGTTCCCTATAAGTGTTAAGCTGATACAACTTTTAAAAAACTCAAATATCTTCCAGAAACTGAAATGGTAAAAAATAGACAACTATTACCACATTATAAATCATTAAAACCGTTTTACCGAACCGTTTTCGTCCTCCCCTTTGAAATAGAGGCAAACTTTGTAATGGCCCGATTCGAAGATATAAATTTGTTTTACGACGTCCAGGGACTGCAGTTGCCACAGATATAAGGCGTTATGACGAATCGCCTAAGAATTTCGTGTTTTCTAATAATATAGTGGATCTTCTTTCGAAATATTTAATGTTTTTAGAATAAATAAACTATTAGAAACAGTATAATAATTCTTCCTAAAGAATACTAATAGGCTTCAACAATTTAGCGTAGAGTTAAAAAAAAACTTATGTCATCTCAGCACAAATAGCCGCTTTCATCATTGTATCATAAACCCGGTAGGACTTTGCATCTCGAAACTTCCTTATCTTCCAATTACCTGCAATGTGAGAATTTATGAAATTCATTAAAACTTGCTTAATTCTATAACAAAATATTAAGAGGACCATCGCAAACTTGGAGCCGTATTTTGAATATAATAAATGTACCTATAGTTAGGCGAGTCTTGACGTCGACGACTTGAGTCACAAACTGCAGCCCCCACTCGAGGAGTTGAAATATTTATTTAAATGTATATTTCTAGTTCTTCGTTCTGGTGTAGAGGCAAAAGCGCGGAGTTCTTCCACTCAACATGCAATGCCTTCAGAATTTGGCCTTTCAGGAAAACTGGGGAACAAAAGTGACTTAATAAGAGCCTGTCTTAATAAGAGCCTTAATAAGAGCCTGATCTCTTAACTCTAGTTTCTTAGGTCTGCCCACCACTCTATATGCAGGATATAACGTGAACAAAAAAATTACCTTCTATAGATACTAAAACCACTTAAACCAGTCAATAAAGAAGAAAATTACAAGACGACAATACAATTCGCTATATCTTAATCGTAAACTCCGTAATTACTGAAAGCGAAGCAATTCCAGCATAAAACTTGGAACGCGGTGTGAATAGAATATAAATTGTTAAGTATCGTTTTCTTTTAAAAAAAGGAAAGTATTTTTTTTATTATAAATGGTTTTAAGAATTATTTGATCGTTTGGAATGTTTGGTAAATGTGTTTATAGAATTACAGGTAAAAACGGAACCCTATAAGGTACTTTCTGTAGATTGACCTATGAAACTTGGTACAATTCTACTCTGTGGACGACTCTGATTCACACTTAAACTATTTTTATTTCTTTGTTTCGGAACTAGGCGACGCTTACACTTTATTTTGGCTATGTATAAGGCACATAGCAAGCAAGGCAAGCAGACGAAACTTGGGAACCTAGTCTTATGACTCTCCGTTCCTATTGGCACACCTGTTCCCCACTTTCCACCAAATTCTGGAGCGTTCACGTTTTATGTGGTGGAACTCAACGTGTTTTGCCTTGTTTCCACAGCTAGGAAATGAAAATATCCAATATTTAATTTCCTCACATAGGAATCGAACACATAGCCTACAACGTTTGCAGTCGCATGCTTGTGCCTGACCTGACCTGCCCTCTGTCATAATTCAAAAGAAAAAAGCTCAAGGAGAGTCAATTTATGTATTCCACTGGTAATGCAGTAAATAATTCAAAAACAATTTTCTCCTCTCTTAACCAAATTAAGCTGTCGTCGTAAATAAGTTTTTAATTTTCTCACGTTCGCAAAGTAACGGGGACGTGATTTGTTATTGCTGTAAGGTTGGTTTAGTAGTGTGACTTCTCACTGTATTGGAACAAAATAAATATATAAATATTATTATATATAAGTAACTACACCTGAGGCCAGTTAGGGCTGGGACATAATTTCGGTTCGATTTCCACCCGAGGAAATCAATTATTTAATATTTCAAAAACGAGACTTTGAGTTCCGCCACTCCACACGCAATTCCTTGGGAATGAAGTGTCTTACCAGTAAGTTCCCAGGTTATCTGCCTACCCTGCTTAGTGCGGGATACAGCATGAAGCTAAAGAAAATAAGTTCTAAGCTGCAGAGCGTAGGAATAAAAATATTAAATATTTCATTTCCTCGAATGGGAACTGAACCCATGATCTGTCACACTTACAATCTCTTATTTATACCCATGCATCACAACTGGCCTCATATAATATCATATTTAAAAAAATTCTAAAAATACTTACAAATTCACAAAAGAGACGATTTTAATAGATAATTTAAGATATTTTTCCAAATAAATAATTCTTCGAACCCTTTTAATGAAACCCCTCATTCCGGCAACTTTGCGGATAACATCAAAAGAAATTAACTTCTTAATAATCTCGAAATGAGATCGTTATAAGTCTATATAATTTTGGTTTTAAAATGCTCAAGTAATTTTCATAAATTTTTAATTTTAATATTTCAAAGGAAATAAAATATAAAATTATATAACTGTTAATCGTATAATTTTTTAATATAATATAATAATTATATTTAATATTTATTTATTCGCTCCAGTAAGGAGAAATTCTTCAGGCTTTGCAATTTGAGTATGGTCTCACTTTTTGAGTATGGTCTCACACAATTCAGGTCTACGGGAAATACCGTGTAGGTTTTGATTACGCTGTTAAACTTTAGATATACGGAACTGTAGAAACCATGAGTTATATAAATAACAATGGGAAAACCAATTACATTGATATCGACCAATTAATAATAATTATTATTATATTAATCAGAGCAGAAAGACTTCAATATAATTTAAAACGATAAGAGTTATTATTAAAACTGACTTTAGCGCGGACGTAGACATAAATAAAAAATGTATTTTCGGTTCACGTAGGAATTTGTAGAGATCATAATACCTTAGCGCTCCTACACTCCGTAAAGTTAGGGTAATTACATTTCTTTTATCTATACCGCACATAGCAAAATAGACAGAGGGACCAAAGGAACCTAGTATTAAGACATTCTATTCCCCACTTTCTGTTGAATTCTAGAAGGATCGAAGGAATAAAAATATTAACAAAATCATTCTCCCAAGAAGGAATTGAACCTACATTGTCTGGTAGTCAAATTATAACTTGAAGCTAGTCATAGAGTTGAGACACTTGATTGTTCATACGGTGTTATTTCCTTTAAGTAAAGAATAAAATGTCTCGATACTTGACTTATCTGAAGACTCTTTTTCACTTTTCCTTTAATTAAGAAAGAATACATTTATGCAAATAAAGATTTACACTCTATCTCACATATAGCAATATAGACAACTAGATAATAGTGTTGAAACATTCCGTTCTATGGTGCATGGGCGCCGCCAAATTTTACAGGAATGAAAATAATTCATTCCCAAAAGTGGGACTCAAACCCACTGACACTGTGCCGCAATGTCACGAAGTACATATATGCTATTATAATAATACATATATGCTATTATAACAATACATATATTTATTTTTACGGCCATCCGTCGTAGAGCCCATTTCCTGGCATTCCGGGACGAAACGTGATTCGACCGTTAGGTTGAAATATGTATTGGCAATTTTTTTTGGGAATAACTCAAGCTAAATATGAGAAATTATTTATTTTGATTTATATCCCTCAGAATTTGCATCAGCTAATTATTGTTATTAGCTTATTAAATTAATCTATGTACAAGTATGAGGCTGGTGATGGACAAGCGATAAATAAATGTAAATGCGACATATTATTCTGAGCTCAATTCCTACTTGAGGAAATGACATTTAATATTCTCATTTTTTCACTCTGATAACGAGGTGAAGCGCAGCGTTGAATTGCCAATCAACACGTAATACCCCCAGAACTCGGCGGAAACACTAGGTTCCCAGGTTCCCTTTCCTATTCGCAATTCCTCAAAAAAATGGCGAGCTATGACTAGTTTATTAAACAACATATGGACAAAAAATCTTTAAATTGATATAATTTCTATCTACTGAAAAAAAAAGAGAAAAGAGAAAAGATAAACAATACTTAATTCAGCTTAATTGACATGAACTATAAAAAAACGGATACGATAAAAAAAACCATTTCGCAATGTTATCGAAAACGATGCGGGTGGTTTCATATAAATGAAATAACAAGATAAACAAATGTTTATTTATGCTAGTTACATAGTTTAGTGAGGACGTTTTGCAATATGCTGTTATATATTTGTTTTTTTGTTAATTTATTTATTTATGGACAGTGCAATGAAGATAATAATAGTAAGTAAAATTAGTTTCACGCTGTATCCCGCACACAGCAGGTTAGGCAGTGGGAACAGTGATAGATAATTCGTTTGCCACGGTGATCTAATAATAAGTATTTAATAAGATTTTTTCTATAGTGGTGCTTTGGAATAGTGTCTTACTGTGGATGTAATGTTGGTTCGATTTCCAACAGTGGAAATACAGGTAAAGCTGACATTGAAAATATAATTGGTTATTTTTTTTCTTTTATAGCTGTACGCTGTATCCCAAACGAAGCAGGGTAATATCCTGGAAACCTAGACTACGTTCCGTAAAAGACACTTCCCACCGAATTCTCTCTCTTTGCCTTCTTACCAGAGCTACAAAATAAAAATATTAAATATTTTATTCCTAAATGGAAATCGAATCCGAAACAGTCACATCGCGTTAACAGTCACACGCTTACTCCGCCTCTCGACAGAAAAAAAATGTCTTATGTAATTTTTTTTACAGAATTAGAAGTTTACAGCTATGAGTTACCATGTTCTACGTATCTTGGCGACTGTGTAATGGAAAAAGACTGCCCATCAGATCGACTCGTATCCACGAAAGGGTTGTGTCCCACGCAACAGAAATATGGGGTAGAATGCTGTTATAGACGTAAGTAATGCTAATCTCTTAATCCGTGTGTCCATGCAGGGGCACAAGCGAGTGACAGTCAGCGGGACAGATTGTGGGTTCGATTCCCACTGGACGAAATGAAATATTTAATATTTTATGTGGCGAGGTAAGGGGCGGCGGTGAGGTCCGCTACTCAACATACAATTCTTCTAGAATTCGAAGTGGTGAGCGGAGTGTCTTAAAACTAGATTTCCTTTGCCTACCCTGCTACATACGGGATACAGCGTGAAGCTGAAAAAAATCAATTTTTCGCAGCCATCTCCAGTTAATTTCAGAGTGGCCAATATTCATCCTCCGTACTGCACTCACAGTTTATTCAATTTATATTGCAGACAATGATCCCGTGTCTAAGTGTTATCGAAGGGGAGGTGAATGCTATCCAAAACCTACCAAATGTCCGGATTTCCTAACAGTTAGAGGACCAGGTGTTTGTTCTGATGACGAAATATGTTGTATTTTAATATAATAAAGTATATGCAAATAAATGTAATTTTTCTCTTTTTAAAAATAGTTTTTCCTAGCTCTTATATTATGGAAAGCTTAACAAATGAATGAGAAGACAAGAGTGTCTTAACACTATCTTTTCTATCTCTGCACTTCCTTAAATGTATACATTAAAACATACTTCTACCAACATTCAGCTCAAAATAATCCATTTAAAACCATAAAACAAACATTCATTCCATTGTAATTTCTAGCTGTTGTTAGAAATGATTGCACGCCATTACGTTCCTCCTAATGATCGCACCAAAAACACGATATTGAAGCTTTATTATAAAATTATAATAATTTTAATGAACCCATTGTTTTAAAGGGGTCGTGGGACTTTGTTTTATTTGGGTTAAAAATGTATAATTTTGGTATAATTATTGGTTACGTTTGCGTTCGTGGTCAGTTTCAATGGTTGTTGATCATGACATTGTTAATTCTGTAGTTAGCGTAGTAAAATATAACCAGCCAAGTGCGAGTCAGTCACGCACGAAGGGTTCCGCACCATTATCTTATAAAAAAAGCAAAAACTCACGTTTTATTGTACGGGAGCAAGCTTAAATATAATTTTTATTTAGATTTTTTAATATTTGTTGGTATAGCGGGACAAAAAACGCACTATCTGCGATAATTTCAACTGTCTAACTATCACAATTCACGAAATACAGACAGATTCACGGAACTTTAAGATGCAGCACTATGACGCCTTTTTTCGCAGAGTCTTCTTCCTGGCATTAAGCCTGGCTATTACCAGGGTCTGCCTTCCTGCTCAACCTACTCCACTTTGCACGATCTTTTGCGTCCTCGGTGGTTAGACCATTGGCTCTCATGTCCTGCATCACGACATCCAACCAGCGCTTCCTTGGGCGTCCGGGAGGTCGCGCCCCAGGAACTGGTATAGCAAGGCACTTGCGTCCGACATAGTTCTTAGGCCGGCGCGTAACGTGGCCAAACCATCTCAAGCGACGCTCTTGGAGCTTATCCGCTACGTCACGGACCCCAAGACTACCTCGAATGAATGTGTTGCGTATGCGGTCAGACCGCGTTACGCCGCACATCCACCTCAGCATCTTCATTTCCGTGACGTGAAGCTCCTGAGTGTGCCGAGATAGTGCTGGCCAACATTCGCTGCCGTATAAAAGAACCGGTCGGACGATGCTCTTGTATATCAGCCCCTTGAGCTTGGGCGGTATTCTGCGGTCGCAGACCACACCAGTGACCTCCCACCATTTGGCCCAGGCGGCGCTTATCCGGCCATGGACATCGTGATCGATGCCTCCAGACTCGTGCATAATGGATCCAAGGTACCTGAACTTCTCCGACTTAACGGCTGGCTCAGGACCTATAAGACCCTTTTTTCGCAGAGTACACAAAGAAAATTTAGTGATGAGACACTCTATTCGATGCTTTTTACGAAATAAGGTTTTACCACTCATGATTGAATGTCTTAATATTTTTTTTGTGTCGAGAACAATTTATCTCTTAATTTGCAAATAAGACAAAATAAGCCTACCGGAAACAGTAGACTCTTTTTACCTGCCCTACACCTACAGAAGTATTCATATATTTTGTTCATATACGTACGTGAAGTGTTCTTGAACAGATATCATCATTGAAGGCCTCTTATTTAATCTATTAATTAGGTAATATTATTTGCTTTATATTTTGTTATATTTTGGATCAAATATTATTCCAATGAAATATAAATATTTTACTTGAGATCACTGATTACATATTTTTAATCACATTATAAGAACATAAGATAATCAGTCTGTACTATAGTTATTTAGTATTTTTGGATTGCATATTTGAGTGTGGTGGTTTTAATTAGGTGTATGTTTGCCTGCAAATTTCTCTGAAACTAAAAGTCATATCAAGATTATGCCTTATGATTTAGTTGGGTTATATTCAAACTGGAGTATAACCCAACTAAATTATAACCCAACTAAAAAAAAATATTATTTCTGGAGGACCTTGGCCTTGACCTCCCCGACGCCAAGAAAACGCTGGTAGAATGTCGTGATGCAGGACATGAGAGCCAATGGTCTAACCACCGAGGACGCAAAAGACCGTGCAAAGTGGAGTAGGTTGAGTAGGAAGGCAGACCCTGGTAATAGCCGGGATTAACGCCAGGAAGAAAAAAAGGGGCACATATTTTTACTATACGAGTAGTATAAGTATATACAGATATTTTGAAGTCCGATTAAGTCTTTAAATCCACACTCAATTTTTTACTTACGTTACGTACTACTTTTACATGTAAAATATAAAATAAATCATGTTATTTTTACTTATTTTCTATTCTCATTCGATTACACCCTATATTTATCTTGTTTAAAAGAGAAAATCACTCGAGGCTTTACTTCAATTAACACCGTATACCAATACAAAGCGCAGTTTGTCAAAGTCAACGAAATAAAAAAGTTTCCTTCCAACTCCCTACTATGGGTTTCGTAGTTCGTTAGCGTTAACGTTAAAATATTATTTTTTAGGTTGACTTTGTAGTGTGTTAATGTGTATTTTAAAGGGGTCCTATAAGGCTACTCTTGTGTCACAAATCCCAGGACTACTTCGAGCTCCTTTCCCTATAACACAATGGGAAACACGAAGAATCCATGGAATCCTAAGAAGTTTCTAAAAGAGTATAAGATATTTTTTTAACCTCTCACTGTATCCTGCACAACACAGGTAAGTAGAGTGAACGTGGAAACCTAGCTCTAAGAATCTTCACTTCGTTCTCCTGAATTTTGGAGACGTGATGAGTTTATCAACTCAGCATATTGCGTGCTGAGTGCTCATCACCACGTTTGGTCTTGTTACGAGAGCGAGAATTGAATAAATGAAAATGTTATATATCTTGTTTCAGGGGCGCAGGGGCGCAATGTATGACTGCCCACTAAAGCAAATGAAAGATTTATTTAAATTTATATTTATCCTAGCGACCCGCTCGCGGCTTCGCCCGCCTTAACTACTGTATTATTCATATAATGTATGTTTGCAAAGCACTTAAGATAATGTGAAAATTAATTAAACCCTAATGCAACCTGCATTTTCGTAATTCCAAGAAGGATTTTCCAATTGTTTTAAATTAAACACAAATAAATAACACAAATAACAGAAAACTTAAGCGAAAGAAATTATAAACAACAGACCACCTACTATTCTCTGACTCAAAAATACTTAAACGAAAGATGTATCCAATTATGTCGCGTGGAAATACATTATAATTATTGGATAACTCCAAAATACGTGCAATCACTTCTAAATTTACTTTGCCAGGCGCAAAACATTCTCTCGGCCATCTCCGTACTAGCTCTGAACGACATCAGGGCCTTGGTTCTCTGACCGTGGTCTCAGGCGAAAACCTGCTTTAGAGCAGATACATGGAAGGGGATGCGGAAGGGGATCGGAATTGGGCTCTCGGTTTCCTGAGGGAGGCGTTGATTAAACGACCAAGATGACTGCTCATGAGTGGGATTTGGAGGAGGATAGAAAGTCCCTCGGAAGAAGACGTCTGACCTCGGGCGGCCGGTATGCGGAGTGCTGCTCCTTAGGTGCAGGTGACCCGATACACCGGCGCAACGGAATACGTTGGACGCGAGACGACCAATGTGTACCTCTAGGGTTTCTATTTTTAGGTTGCGGTGAGTGGCGCGTGGTGTTCACGTAATATGGTGCCTGCGTCACTCGCCGGAGGGTGAGGTTCCGTACCATCTACAGGATTCCTCGTTGAGTAATACTCGCTAGGGCATTGTAATGTCATCAATGTATAGTGCGTAGAGAGCAGGTGACAAAATTCTGACTGGGACAACGGCAGCGATCGGTTCGCTGCTAGACCTCGCACTCTCAACTCTCACGCAAAATATCCTGTCACTTACAAAGCAGAGCGGCAAAGTCATGCGACGTGTTGGGGGGTGCCGGCTCTGAGCACTTTATGAAATCAGCCCGGGTGCCAGACGTGGTCGAATAAGCGTGCTACGTCAAGGAAGACTGCTATTGTACACTCATACTCTCTCGGTTGATCACTGTTGCGAAGTTTACCCAGAGTGGTATACCCGCTCCCCAAACTGCTCGCTTTGTGGGTGGATGTGCGACTGAAGAAGTAAAAGGAATAACTTCTCAAACAGCTTGGCAACCGTGCTGAGGAGGATTATAGATCGGTATCCCTCAGCAAAAAGATTTATTAGTACTGTAATTTTAAATCTGTGTTACTAATCTTTTCAAGGACTTATTAAAGTATATTTAAATGACTATTTTTAAACGGAAGAAATTATAAACAAAAACCTACCTACTAATAACAACTACAAAAAATATGAAACCAAATATATCGCGCTGAAATAATACATTCAACTAAAATTATCCAATACTTGAAACACATCTAAATCTTCTTTGCTATAGAGATAGATGCATTCGAGCTTGTGGTTAATGCTGTTAAAACGGCGACACCGGTTGGGCAGGGAAGAGGGTACTCTGTTCCTGATGAAAAATTAAATAGAATGCATCGGCCGGGAATCGAACCCGGGCCGCCCGCGTGGCAGGCGAGCATTCTACCACTGAACCACCGATGCGTGTTAGGTTATTTATAGTGTTAGGCGGGCGCAGGGGACGCGCTTGTATAAGCCGTTTCGCAGCAAGGATTTTTTGATATTGTAACAACTTCTAAGGTACTTATTAAAATGAAAAACAGTAAAAGACAGTTTTGATCTACATTAAATGGCCAACGTAACTAATATACTTATTTATATGCTGAGAGTAAGCGATAAGTGAAACTTGAGTAACATACAGCTGATGCGTCAACGGCGTGATGTGTTAACAATTAAATGCGTTTTTCTCTAAAACTATTCGCAATTTCGAAATAGTGTAAATAACAAATTTTATCTTCGTTTAAAGTAGAAAATTAATAAATATTTTAAAGGATAAGGATTAATACCATTATGGAAAAATATCCCTCACAATAAAAAATATATTGAAATTACAATTTTTAGACAGAAATATGATCACTACACGTTATCCTTAAAAGATACGAAAATGCTGTCGCGGACTTTTTTGTAGATCTTATTAAGAGGAACAATACTCCAGTACATTATTTTCATGTAGTACTTACCATTAAAGCAGCGCATGCGCGAAAGTGCATCAAGGGGTAGGACTTTATACACATTTATCGTATTTATGTTAATTTACATAAGAATGTACAAATAATAAACTATATATAAACCTTCCCTGAGAAATACTCGACCTAATGGTGAAAACCGCATCAAAATCCGTTGGGTGGTTTAGAAGAAGAAGAGTTAGAAAGTTCAGACAGACACGAAAAGCGACTTTGTTTTATAAGATATTGGTGGGCCCGGACGCGGCTACGCCCGCGAAAATATAAGCCTAAATAATTAAAATAAGTTAAAAAATAATAATAAGTGGAGATTTATTATTAGAAAAAATGTCTGAGTAACCGAAATGAACAAACAAAAGAAGTAAAAGTAACTAAAGGAAATTCTTAACATTAGAAAAAGTACCTAAAGTTTGTCGTGCGCGCGTACTAAACATTTTTCTATATTAAATAATTATTAATTTTTGCGAACAATATTAAATAAAATCCCAAATGATTAAAATTACGATATTTTAAGTGTATAACATCGGTATAGATAACCGAACTAAGATTAATTAATTATAAGCAGCAAGTAATTACATAAAAAATAATATTAATTCGAAAATATATAAAAAATTACAAAATCAACAAAGTCATCTGCCCGTTCGCGTCGGTCATACTACACAACTCGTAGGCTAAGTCATTTGGAATCAGTGACATCTCCTTAATTATTTATTAGAATGTTATACAGTAAACTATAATTTCCATCTAGATGAAATGCTAAAAGTGACTATTATATTTATTTTCATAAGGATGAATATCAAATTATAGAAATCATCTAATTTTTGTTAATGTATACAAATCTATATCGGCGCGCGCCATGTCTGCATTAAGCAAACTCACTTTGGGTGACGTTTTCTTAAAACAACAAACTTTGCAAGCCGTTGCTTAGCAACGCGTAGCGACCATTGTTATTAACATGGCGGAATAAATTGCATGTCAAATTAATTATTTTAATATATTGGTATATATCGAAAATATTACAAATATGAGGAAAAAAAAAGTATCCTATGTTCATCCCGGTACCCTCAAGTATCTCTATGTGAGTATTTTATCACAATTAAATTAGCGGTTTGGGCCTGATTGCGTAAAAGACAGACAGACAGACAGACTGAGTTACTTTCGAATTTATAATATAGGTATGGATTCCTTCGCACCCGTGACGTTGCGTTTAGCCAATTGACAGTGAAAATAGGAAATGAAATGGCTTAATATTAGATACTTTTTGCCTACTCTGAAAAAAATAAAAAAATACTGGCATGTAAAGCTGAAGAATCGAGAGTATACAGCGTAAAGTTAAAAAAAAATATACAAAAAAAAATCCTTAAAAACTTAATCCATAGTAATTTAAAGTATAAAAAGATTTTAATTCGAATAGAAACATTTCTCTTGTTCCTTCGAAGACGCAGTTCTTGATTAATAGAAGCTAAGAGATAAAAAACTTTGGCACCAAAAAAGGATCTACGCTAGTTCCAATTTGACCTCGTTAGTGTTTTTTTATCTGTTTGACTTTTCGTCTCTTTTCTTTTTAATTGGGCGGTACTTTAAATAATGTGTTGAATTTTTTCTCCTCTGATAACAAGGCAAAACGCAGCGTTGAGTTTCGCCACTCAACACTAAAATTGGCAAATGAAAAAACAAAACAGAGTTTCGTAATACTAGATTCAATCTGAGTATATGCGAGATACAGCGTGAAGCAAAAAAGAATTCTAGAGGCATTGTGTGTTGAGTGGCGGAACTAAGCGCCGCGCTTTGCCTCGGCACCGGAGCGAAATGTAAATAAATATTTCATTTCCTCGAATAGGGATCCAACTTACAACCAGTCGCGCTTAAAAGCAATCTTTGTGCTACTGCATCACGACTGGCCCTAATAATAAATACCTTTCATGATTCTCACCACAGCCATCGAAAGTAGAGTACCAGACGATTACTTCAATAAGCGATAATATAATTTTCCATACAATTTTCTTATTAATTTGTTTCCTCTAGAATGTTCGAACACCTCAACCGATCGTATTAAATGTCGTCCGTGACAGCGACAAGTGTTCTCTTAAATCGAATCCGTAACTAGTTCCTGCGAGATAATTGAAATATCGATAGTACTTACTTCGACTTAACTAATATTTATTGGCTCTATTATTGGTCTGAATGGGAAGAAAATGAGTCGTTTTTGTAAAGATAATATAGAGACAAAAAAAAATATTTTTATCTTTTATATATATTATCACGCCTTTTCTTGAGTAGTAGGGTAGGGTTTGGTACTCTAACGTTAAGACATTACGTTTTCCAATTTTCGAAACATGATCGCCTCTACGAGTAAAAAATGTATACATGTACCTCATTCCTCTAAGTCCAGATTGAAAACACAACTACTGTGGTGACATTCAAAATTCTTCCCTCTGCACCACACTAAAAAACTCATGACATATTCAACCCTAATTTCAATGAACCAAAGGATCTTTGTAAAGAATTTAAGTCTAAAGCCTTTGCGTATCTATGCCTCGCAACGAGTAATTACATCCTTGATTTCGAAATGAAGGAAAAAAATGGCTAATGAGACCCATTGAAATGGAACCCACCATCCAACTAATTGTCTACTGCAAAATCCTGCACGGAAATGTTCGTTACGTACAATTTAGTTGTAAATAGGGAACGCCATTTTGTTTACTATGTTACTGAGTAACACTAAATAATTGGTATGAATGAATGGAATGGATCTGTTTAACCCTTCTTTGCATTACAGAGTAGGTAGAGGGAACCTAGTGTTAAGATACTCCGTTCCCTACTTTCCGCCAAATATTTCTAGATTGAGTGGAGGAATTCGACGTAGGGCTTTTTATCTTGGCAAACTACTTGTGGTGCGCAAATAAACTTTCATCGACTTTATGATTGATTTGTAATCAAAAATGGACTCTTTTATCACCATCGTCAATAGTGTGGTTGTGAACTTCAGGACTATTGCTGTTTCCGTCGGTTCTTAACTTTACGTCCAATGTTTAATAGATGGTAAGACTCAACGTTGCGTTGCATCTAACCAGAGTCAGTAAGTTAAAATAATTGAAATTAAAATTCCCTGAGTGGGTATCGAACCCAGACCGTCTAGAGAACGTAGCGATTTTGCTCTTATTTTGGTACTTACCCAATTATATATTAGGATATTTAGAATTGTGTAGTTTCATTGCTATTATTTTTCCGTAGTCTAATAAATTTCATATTTCATAAATACCAACAATTTTGCGTATCGAAGGCAGTATTTTCGTTTGGAATTCTCGCTACAAACTGAAAAATTAATACGCAAACCGCACACGTTACCTCTGAAAATGTGAAACGTTAACTAAAAAAACTAAAATCAAAGTACAAAAAGGCTTAAGTAAATATTTTACATTTTACTTATTTTGTCTTTTGTTAAACCAAAATTCGTTAAAAGTATTAGAGATATAAAGAAATAATGATATATAATACAAACTTTATGTATTTTTTTCAAGTTATTGGAATTAAATGTGATAAGTTATCCAACAAAAATATTATAATATTATAATATTGGGCCTAGTTGTAGCGCAGGCGCACAACCATGTAACCGTAAACGTGACTGATTGTGGCTTCGATTCCCTGTTGAGGAAATTAAATATTTAATATTTTTATTTTCTTCGCTCTGGTTCGAGTGGCTTCGAGTCAAAAGCGAACGTTGAATTTTTTCCTTACTCATAGTGATGAGTGTAGTGACACTGGATTTTATCCTAAATTAAATAATTTAATTACTTTTGATACCTTCGAAAGATTCTAAATATAATTTGACAATATAAAATAGGTACTAAAACCTTTTTTAAAACTGTACCCCTCATATGAGTAGGCAGAGAGAACCTTGTGCCCATACACAAAAAATATATAACGCCGAGTAAAAATCGAACCTGCTACCTTGCGTTTACAGGTAGAAAAACAATATTAAAAATATAATTCTAAATTTCAAAATATAATTATTGATATGAGTATACATTTTTCAATCTGTTGCATCATAGCGAACAGACTCCGGAAGGAAACGTTGGAATCACGTGAAGTTTTAATTCTTTATTAAAATTTTATTTAAGATAAATCTGTCGGACCAAAGCTGAAGCTGAAACTGGAGATGTAGCTGTACCATATTTTCATACGTTCCATTAATTTGTTCGAAATCTTCACGAAAATCAATAGAATTTCTCGCTTTTTCTTCGATACTGAGGTTATTGCT
The DNA here is from genome assembly GCA_013403645.1 of Heliconius nattereri. NCBI lineage: Eukaryota > Metazoa > Arthropoda > Insecta > Lepidoptera > Nymphalidae > Heliconius > Heliconius nattereri. The sequence goes on along the minus strand of JAAIXI010000215.1, from coordinate 1,322,368 downwards.
ATTAGAACTCTCTGCTCTATGTCTTGTTCCCAATACGAAAATCAAACCAAAAACAGAAACAATAAACAATATTATAATTGTTTATTTTTTGTTTACTATAATAAATTACAGGTGACTTCACGTATTTGATGAGAGAACGTTTGATGTTATTTAACACTAGAACCGCCTCCGTCCCATTATTGTCCCATACGCAGGTTTGATTGTATGTAACTTTTTTATTTGTTAATTTATGTTGATGAAACTTTTTGACTATTACTAATTTATACAAATATACATTTTATAACAATTTTATAATACTTTTCGAAAAAAAAATGATTTACCTAGAACTGCCGCTGGGTCATTTTTTTCCCGTCATTATTATTTCACTATTTGAGGGTATAATTTGACATATTTTCATACCTCGGGGGCGACGTGGAAGTGAAGGGGCGACGCGGGAGCGGAGAAAAAATAGAACACTAGATTGAGCAGTCAATTTCTAAGTTTTTAGGGTTCCGTACATTTTAAGGAAAAAGGAACCCTTATAAGATCACTTTGTTGTCCATCCGTCTGTCTCTGCCTTTATCTCAGGAATTTTTGAAGATATCAAGTTGATAAGCATATAAGTATAGTATAAATAAACAAATATCTTCCTGAAAAAATCGTGCTTAAAGTCGTATTTCGACACTCTAAAGAAAATAATTTTAATAATAAATAATAAGGTATACTTCTGGTTAACCTAGAATAATAAAATTTGGCAGCTAGCATCTACAGGTAGTACTAGTTCAGGAAAATATCTGAAAACTTTGCATTTGTGTTTAAATCTTAAAAAACAATAGCCTTAAAAGTGGGGCAAAATTGATCTCCTTACCAAATTTTGTCGCTAGTTCAAGTGAGGTATCAGAAAAAGACTCTGGCTAACCTAAGCTTGAATTTCATAAAAACGCTCGAGACCAAATATGGTTAAGGGTAGGTAGAGGGAACCTGAGAACCTAGTGTTAAGTACTCTGCTCGCATTTTCCGCCGAAGACTAGGGGCATTGCGTGTTGTGTGATGAATAGATATAATATATAAGTAAACTTATAAATCTTCTGTGAAGGTACCACATATACAAAAAAAATGTCTGTAATAAATGCACTAATGAAGAATATTATTATTAATGCATTTTTTAGTCTAATGAAAATATTAACTAATTTCAATAACTTATAATTTTGTAAGAGTTTATCAATAAGTTGTCACGATCATATAACGTATTTGAAATATTTTATTTTTACTTTGTGTTTACTTTTTTGCTACTTTTATGTTTATAAAAAAATAAAAATTGATTAATAAATGTGGTCTGTATATTTTATAAATTATTTTAATAATAATTTTCTTGTCTTATTCCATCAATCAATATAATAAGTAGAATGGGACAAATTTGTCACGAAGGCGGTTCGAGGGGGGTGTCAATCTTCGGCACTAGTGTTAAAAGGCAATATTTCTGAGAAGTAAAACGGTCCTAACATTTAATTTTAACAGAACATCCTGTAGCTCGTTATTTGTTTTAACAATTATAAAATAAGAAACACAAATTATGAGTTGCGTATTTGAAGAATGCTTTAAGTAGATAAATAATAATGCTGAATTATATATTTTAATAACCGCTGGGGGACGAAAGTGTCTTAAAGGGAACGATCTGTTTTAACACTATGTTCCTAGATTCCATCTACATCTACCCTACTGTCTACGGGATAAAGCGTGAAGCTATAGAAATATAATAACGAGAACCGAGTGTTAAAACACTCCGTTCTCAATCAAGACACTTCCGTTTTACACTTTCCTCCGAATTCTGAAGACGTTGTGTGATGATCAGTGAAACTCAACACCGCGGTTTGCCACATTATCAGAGCGACGAAAATGAATAAATAAATTAAATGTCAAATATTTCACTTCCTCAGTTTGGAGTCACACAAAACTAAAAATTGGTATAAAAAAGGTAATTTTTAAGGATAGAAATTTGTTATTTGAAATTAAAACTTTTAATACTAAAAGGGTTTATTAATTTCTGTAGATCATAGACTATTTTTAGCTCAAAAACATATCTTAGGACTAAGTACTAAAAACCACGAGCAAAGACGTGAACAGAAACGTATATCTAAAATAAGATGATTATATTAAATCCAATCTATATGTTTGTATTTCTAACATAACATAGAATTCTGCATTGCATACCGTTTGTGTATTTAATTAACAATATGTTAGATTGATTACCAGCGATAGAGCAATTATTGTTGGTATCTATTTGATACAGGAAGTAAAGGACGTCAACTATCAGGGTGGGTGCTCACCAGCTGGGTGATACTCTGAGACCACGGGTGCCCACTGAACAGTGTCTGACTACGAATATGATGGTTCTAGGTTTGAGTCCTACTCCAGAAATGATTATATCAAAAATAACCGAAATATTAAAAAAAAGATTATTAATGGAAAGATTTAAAACTTGAAAAGTATAAAATATTGGTAAAATCGACCGAAACCTCACCAATTCTCTTTATATTTATCAAGTTTTTTCCATTTTTGTTTATCCTTACATTTATCTGTGACTTTGCTTCCGAGAGTAGTTATGGCCGATTGCTCTCACAGATAACTTTGATCTCTAAGTCTTCTAGGTTTCTTTAAATTGGAACGGAGTCTCAAAACGCTAGGTTCCCAGGTTCCCTCTGCCTATTTTACCCAGCACGGGAGACAGTATGAAGCTATAAAAATATGTATAGGTTGAGTAACAGAACCCTCAAGAATCAACTTTTAAGTAGCGTAAGTCCAAGTTTCCAATTACAAAACACTTCAACTTAATTCCACATTGTCAATGACTTTATTAAGCTAACTATTGACAATAGCTTTGAAAGTCTTGAAATACTTGAGCCTAAAACTTAGAGGAGTACAATAGTAATATAATTGATATAATAATAATCAACTTTCAATTTTCTATAATATAAACCCCACATAGTATTTAAAAGTGGGCTCAGTGGTTTCAGAATATGCAGTTTTTCTTGTAAATATAAAAAAAAATCTAAATATCTTCTCTAGTTTCTTAGCAAACTGAAACCTGAACTGCCGTTCACAATACGACTAGAAGCACACATCAGCCATCCAAAAATTACATCCCTAATTGAATTCAACGCAAGCGAAAACAAAACAACATTCATTCCGTAATGAATAATACTCTATTTACTCCGTTCCGAAACCTAACCCTAATTGTTACCTGTGCTCATTTGCGTCTCTATATTTATGAAAGGAACCTTATTTTCCAGGTTGTAGAGTCTAAATTTCCACATAAATATAATTTTCCAGAGCAACCTTTATCAGTCTTACTCAGCAAGGCGTTATTTGTTCTACCAGTGTAATGGTGTCAGCATGATTTATCATCTTAATATAAGCCTCCTAATTGACTAAGGTGTAACGGCTCAGTGGTTTCTGAGTTTGCGTTTTTTTTAGATATGCAATAAAAATTTAGTGGCATTTTTCTCCGTTTTAGGGTACAGCTTTTTTTTGAAGATAGGTAAGCATTTATCCGCTATCTCTCCTGGTGGTAAGTGACGATGCGAACGATGGTGGAGTATTCTTACCCAGATAATGTCTATTCACTCTTTCCTTGAAGACGGCCAAGTTGTATTTATCGGGGAACAGTTGAGCAGGTAGAGAGTTCCACTCCTGTTCGCATAAGGAAAGTGATTTAAAACACTCCTTTAACCACTAACCTCGAAGTAAAAAAATCAAATAAAAAATATTAAAAACAAAACAGAAAAAATCGGAGAACATTACTCAATCTCGTATCACTATTATTTAAGACTTAAACATCTATACTGTAAAAATATTGCAGCAAGTGCTGTACTAATGAATTAACACTGCTTGTACAGACGCACCTACCTCAAATTATTGTAAAATGAACCTTAAATATATAGGCTTATGGTCCACAATGACCCAATCAATTTAGTTGAAAACTGTCTCAAAGTATAAGCCTGACTTAAGGGGGTGTTCCAACTTGAAATAATACACTCTCGAAAGTTTGTCTCTCCCCAGGAGTTTATGCAACATGCTTTATAGTGAGCTCTACTTTTTTTTTAGTTTTAGTCGAGCAATTCCTGTAGTTGCGACATATTCGAGCATATTTTATAATGAAAACGGAGAATTTAGTAATAAATCACGTATTCTTTTTTTGAAAATGAATTATGAACTAAGTTTCATTAGTTTTTTTTTTGTACAATAAATTATTTAATTTGAAAAAAATGCTGAATGGCCACTGTGGTGCAGTGTCTGACTGTAAAGAAGATAGTTGTGAGTTTGACTCTCATTTGAGGAAATGAATTATTTTCAATTTCTCTGGTTAGAAGATAAAGCTTGGTGTTGAGTTCCACCCCTCATTACGCAATGTCTATGAAGTTAAGCGGAAAATGGAGAGCGGAGTGTCATAACGTTAGGTTTCTTTTGCCTACCCTGCTATATATATATATATATATATATATGTATGTATATATATATATATATATATATATATATATATATGTATATATAGGATACAGTGTGAAACTGAATGAAAAAACATTCTATCACATTATAATACGTAAGTTTATGCGCGACATAGAATACCTTAGTGACAAGAAATTATCTTTTGCTTACTTTTGACAATACAAGCTCATTCTTAGTTTAATTAACTTAACTTAGTTTTAAATTTCATAGCTTAACAATATACAGTAAGACATAACTGATATACCAAATGCAATTCACATATTTAAGCTTCAGAAATATAAAGAAAATGTATGAAAAACGCTAGAGCTTAGATAGCGAGTTGCAAATTTAGTTTTTACTGCAACCGATCGTTTGATATTGGCATATAAATCACACAGCACTTCTTTTATTCTGCAGATGACTGAAACGGACTCACTGTAGAAATTTAATAAAATATCGCTTGAACTATTTCAAAAGACATTTCTTGAATATAGTTTTTTTTCTTAGGTTACATTTATATTTTTAAAATAAGGTATCAGAGCAGGATAGACAGAGAGAACCTGAGAATATAGTGTTAAAAATTGTCTCAAGGTACAAGCCTGACTTAACGGAAGTGTCTAAAAGGAGAAAGGAGTGCCTTTCCCTTTGAGACACTTTCGATCCCAACATTTCGTGTTGATTGGATATCAGTACGACGAAATGGAAATATAAACGTAAATAAATATTTTATTTCCTCGAGTGGGGATCGAACCCTTAACCGTCGCGTTACAGTCACACCCTTGTGCCGCTGCTCAACGACGACCTCTATTTAAATTTACCATTAAACGTTTTGCCATTAAAAAAAAAATTGTTCGAACTACTAATATTAAAATTATCTTCTAACTGATACCAAAATTTAATAAGACAACGCCAATAAACAATACATTTTGGAACAATTTAAACAAAAATCCATTAAAATTCATACCCATCTACATCTAAATAGAGCATATCTTAATACTTTTCACACATGCCCGTATATGGAATTAAGACAGTAATAATAATCCTCTTATTTCCAAACACGTCACGCAGGGATGTACTGAGATTAGGCTGGTCTTATCGTATCTTACTCGCATAGTAGGAATTTGTGTTGTTAATTTATCAGATTATATTGAATATATTGTTTTGTATATATTAAAAATGGTTTTCAACTTTTAACATGTTATTACTCACTAAAGCAAGATTTTTATTTGAGGAAATTTATTTTTCATTGCGAATTGAGTCGTGAAACTTAACACCGCGCTGACTGCTTTTAACAGTGATATTTTGTCTTGGAATACTTGGAAAGTCGAAGTGTCTCTCTGTAATTTCTATCTTCTGTTTCCGATTTCTTCTGTTGACCATGTTATTCAAGAAACTATAATTAGATCAAGCAATAAAGGAACGCAATAAGAGAAATTGTGAGTAGCGGATAATATGTCAATAAGTAGGTACCTTTAAGTTTTAGGTATTTTAAACGGGATGAACGGACATTGTTTTTTAAAACGCATGAATTAAAGTCAACCGTAATAAAACTGCTCCAAAAGGGTTTCAAATAATGAAAAATACCAGTATATAATATTTAGAAATAGGTATAATCATTTTTTTCTCATCATCTTCATCATCATTTCAATTCATTTTCAAGTATAACATGTATCTTTAGCTACTATATGATAACATAAATCGTTTTTAAACTAAATAATAGTTGATATATTGTCTAAACCTAGCACGTTAGTACTCCAGGGAAATAGCTTCAAACTGATGCTGCGAACTTGTTGTGAAGTGAACATGCCCCAGGGTACGTTTGCTTCATAATATAATACATTAATTTTCTTAGATATTTTGTTTGAAATAAGAATTTATAGTATTAGAAAACTAGTATAGGCCAGTCGTGCGTCTACGGTCGTGGTTTCGATTCCCATTAAATTAAATTATATATTAAATATTTTCCTTTTCTTGCTCTGGTGTGTCTTAATGGGATTGGAGTATCTCTATGTGCGGGATACACCGTGAAGCTATGCGTCACGTCTATAGTCGCACGCTTGTACTCTTGCATATGCCTATTTCAATTTCGGGCTGAATGCAGAAGACGTTTTGTCTTGACACGAGAACCTCTCTTCACGTTGTATCCTGAATGTAGCAGGGTGCCTAGTGTTAAGATTCTCCACTCCCCACTTTCTACCGAATTCTAGAGGCATTGTGTGTTGAGTGGCGGTACTGAACGCGGGCTTGAAATAACAAAATAAATAAAGCTAAACTAGCCGTATCTAGAAATAATAATTTCACACATTCTAGCAACAATAAATTAAATCTCGATGCAATCTAAAATGTAATAATTATCTACTGAATCAACGTTTCATATTAAAAATGTTAGAGTTTACTCGCTGTCAGTACCGTGTGTTGATACCATAGACTTAGTTACAGAATAGAATAAAACATAGTACCTACTAAAATGATATATTAATTTATGTCTATATAGATATATAGCTTATATAAGGTGAAGAGTTTGTCCGATTAAAGAGCTAATCTCGGGAACTGCTTTTAAGAATTGAAAAACTATTTTCGTGTTTTTTGTGTACCGCCCGACTGTAGTGGCCATTTGAAACATATTTATATGCTTATTATTTTTAAGGCCTTAACAGCGCACTGAAACAGCATCTGAGAATAAATGGTCGCCGCATTTTTTATCTTTACTTGAGGAATTATTTTCATTTGCTTGCTATAACAAGATATATAGCGGTGTTAAGTTCCGCCATTCAATAAATGATACCAAGATCGAAAAAGTTCACGAAAAGTAGGGAACGGAGTGTTTAGACACTAGATTCCCTCTGCCTAAATAAAATAAGTAATTTAAAATAGCTCAGTTCAAATATTTTTACACCAGCGTTGCCTTTAGCAGAGACGGACGTTTAATTGATGGATGAATGTGATTTGTTACAAGACTGTCGTACGTACGTGTTCTGCAATTGGAAATAGATTGGGCCATTAGTGTTTTACTATATGAAGAGGATAGCAAATATGTTTTAGTTTTTATCTATATCTTATATTCTCCATTCTTCACTTTATATTCAAAGAAAAAGTAAAATAAAAAGAGAGAATAATAAAATGATCTGTTATTGTTGTTCTCCACCTCTTTTCCTCTACATCACGTAGGTTAACCGCTACATTTCACGACAAACTTCAGTGTAGCAGAAATAAAATCAACTTTCACAAGCGTCCTCGGTATTGAATATCGCGACTTCAGCGTCTCCAATTGTATTATCTAGAAGTTTCGATTCTGCACCAAACGGCTTCCTTGAATAAAGGCACTTATCTAACAAAGTTTGAAATATACTGTAGACTGCTTGTGACAATATTTTGAGTTAGTAAGATTTTATCCTTTTAGATTTTTTTCTTTATGTGTATGTATTGCTGTGTGCGGCATACACCGTGAAGCTGATTTATTTTTTTTTGTTCCTCATGAAGTCAATGGTGAAATGAGACAACGTCTGATTATATGCGATGGTTATGGATTCCATTTCCGTTCGGAGAAACAATTATGTTTAAACTAATTTCATTTCCACACGCAATGCCACAAAATTCCGTGGAAAGTGGAAAACATAAGTATCTCAATGGGAACGGAGTGCCTCAACACTAGATTCCCAAGTTAGCCTTCCCAAGCCTAGCCTATCCTTATGACGATACAGCGTGAAGCTAAAAAAAATTCTTTATCTCTGTATCGTATCTATTTTTACTTAAACATATATAACAAATATATGTAATGACAGGAGCTATTAACGTGGCGTTAAGTTTCGCCACTCAACCCAAGTCACTTTCGTCTTGACGATTACAAAAAGTGTGGAACGGAATGGCTAAACACTAGGTATCCAGTGTAAGCAGTGGATACCCTCCTACCCACTCCTCCCTACCCTTCTGTAAGTACAGCATGAAATTAAAAACGCAACTGTAAATAACCCTACCCCAATATTCCACTTATCTCTACTTAGCACGGACACAGCTTAGCCGTATAACATAATTCTTAACCCCCCCAAGGGTAATTCATAAAATCGAATCCCACACTACTTTCCTTATCAAAGCAGCGTTTCCTTAGCAACATCACGTATCGCGACCTGAATAACTCAAAACGCCTTTGTAACTGGACATAAATAAGAATTTTAGCTACCGCGTCGTCAATCCCCGCACTATCATATAAGGCGGGATTTATCGCACCCCTTGATTACGATTTACATTTCGGATTAAGTCATAGGCGGGAGCGGGAACTGGCTTATAATATTTAAAAAAAAAAACAATTTTCTGAATTACTCACTTTTTGCCGAATTCAGAAGCGGCTGAATCCAACGCCGCGCTGTTGTCTCGTTACCGGTGCGAGGGAAATGAGAATGTTTAATTTCCTCAAAAGTAAAACCGAACCCACAACCTGTCGCCAAGTTCTACGGTGTCTTGACGTGAACAAAGCTAGCGGTCGTGATGGTATATCGGCCACTGTGTTGAGGAGTTTTGCGGCTGAGTTAACTCCTGTTTTAACACGCCTTTTTCGACTTTTTCTTGCGGTTGGACAAGTGCCTTAACTCTGGAAGCTTGCCAACGTGCAACCAGTGCCCAAAAAGGGCAGTCGCGCCGACCCTGCCAATTACAGACCAATCTCAGTCACGTCTATAATCTGTAAGGTCATGGAACGTGTTCTGAATAATAAACTCTTGGCATACCTAGAAACAAACGACCTTCTCAGTGACCGCCAATATGGCTTTCGGCGTAATCGGTCTACTGGGGATTTTCTTGCGTATGTCACTCATTTCTGGAGTGAGGCCATTGAGAGGTATGGTGAGGCAATGGCCGTTTCTCTTGACATCTCAAAGGCCTTCGACAGGGTTTGGCATGATAGCCTTATAGGAAAGTTACCAGCATATGGTTTGCCCGATGAGTTGTGTTCTTGGTTATCAGACTTCTTGAGGGACCGATCAATACGTGTAGTCGTGGATGGCTACTCGTCTGATAAAATGAAAGTAAATGCCGGTGTTTCTCAAGGGTCAGTGCTCTCTGCAACTCTATTCCTGCTCCATATAAATGATTTACTCATTCCTGGAATTCTTGGATACGCAGATGACAGCATTGTCGTAGAGCGCTACATGGCTAAAGCAACTGCAAGTGGGTCTGAAATACAATCGCATAGGGATGCTATGGTTGAGCACCTTAATTTGAACCTCCAGGCGGTCTCCCATTGGGGAGATGCCAATTTGGTCAAATTTAATGCCACTAAGACCCAGGCGTGCCTGTTCACCGCGAAAAAAAGGCCATTCGAATTGTCCCCCTCGTTTCGAAGTGTATCGGCCCCGTTAAGCGACCACCTTGAACTTCTTGGCATTACTCTTTCATCGACTTTTAACTTTGGATCTTACATTGAATCCAGAACTCAATTGGCTGCTAAGAAGCTTGGCGTCCTCTCCAAGGTGAGACAGTACTTTACACCTCAACATCTTCTCACACTGTATAAAGCACAAGTTAGACCATTTATGGAGTACTGTTCTCACTTATGGGATGGCTCTGCCGGGTATCAATTACAGACTTTGGAGTCAGTTGAGAGACGAGCCAGAAGGCTAATCAATGACAAGACCCTAGTTGATACTCAACTGCAGAGCCTTAGCCACCGGCGCAGGGTTGCATCGTTGTCAGTGTTTTACCGTATACATTTCGGCGATTTGTGCCCTGCCCTGCCCGTGCTGTGTGCCCTTGATTTGCATAGCTTAATTCCCCCAGCCCCTTTTTACTTTAGAACTTTTAGGAATACAGCTTCAGGATTCAGCCATCCGAAAGTAAAAATATCTTAAACTTTTGTATATAAAAACTATTTTATTAAAAATATTATACAATTTTATTATTAAAACTAGTTTTTAACTGTAAGAGTGCTGGTAGTGGAATCGCCTTATCCCCAAAGTTGGTCGGCTTTAATACAAATTCGGGTGTCCCCACCCCTGTGGCTCGTCTCTCACGATGCTTTGTTTCTCATGGAGTTATTATATGAAATTCCTTCGAAGTCGTAAATCTATCAGCCTATTGACATCGACATCCAAATGTTCATGTGCCCCAACATGTGCCTGTGTGAGTCATAAACCTACCAAGGGCCCACATGCTGTCGGGTACTTGTTTTATATTTATTATCTTTTATTTAAACCATGTGTTACAACAATATTACACTAGGTTGACTCGTACATGGTAGAAATTCCTACCGTACGAACGAAACGCTTTGAGGCTAAATTCGTCAAAATAATTCAAGGGGTATAAAATATGACATACTTAAAATTTATATACAAAAGGGTTTCTCAGAGCTTTTTTTGCTTTTTTTTTCTCAGAGCTAGCAGAGCAGAGAGTTTTTTTCCAGCTTTATCCTGTATTTGGACCACACTACAGCTTGATAAGGGAAGATATAAGAATGTTTTTATGTGAGGCGCGACTTGAATGCCTTACGATTTACGAAACATTTTTTTTCATCGTTTCTTCTAACACATAAAAACACATGATATGTGTTTACGGGATTTAATAAGAATTTTCAATTTTATTTTTTTATCGTACTATTTTTTTTTATTTAGTAATTTATTCGAATGAGTTCCATTAAATTGAAACTCAAAATTTAAATGTTAAGTTAAGTTAATACCCTACTATTTGTTTTTTGTCGTATTAAATCAATTTCATAAAATCTTCTTAAACGATCCTGTCAGTATAATATTTGGGACCCTATTTAATTATGAAATTCCTCTTATTATAGCCCTGGGCTGGATATTAATATGTCAATCAATAAAAATTGTTTTCATAACGAAAATTGCACAATTTATATTATTAATCATTAATAATTTATTTATGCATTAAGAATATTATTATTTCTGATACTAATTGGCATTTTTACAATTAAGGAATATTTGTGCTTGAGTCCTACTATAATCAACAAGTTATTGCAACATAAAAAAAATACTCAGCCTAGATGGCAAAGATTCCGTCAACTTAGATGGAATTTTAGGAAAAAGTGGAGAAAGTTTTTATTTTTTTAGCGTTTGAAGATGGATATTAATAAATAAGTGTAAATGTAAGTAATTTATTTTTAAAACATGCGTGTTAGATTTTAATACCACTTAATTTCGCACCAAGGCAAAAGTTCGGCATGTCTTCCGCCACTCAACTCGTGTCGTGCTTCGAAAAATTCGCCAGAAAGTGGCAAACGGAGTGTCTTAACACTAGGTTCCCTCTGCCTGCACTGTATATACGAGATATAGCGTGAAGCTGATTTATTTATTTCTATAAAACATAAATGAAAAGGGAGGAAGGAATTACGCACCGAAAAACCGACTAAACTGCTAAAATATATAAATTAAACGCCGATGCCACGCATTATTTACGAAAATTCCTAAGGAACTAATTTCGTTGGAGTGGCTCAGTAAAAATTCCACACCGTCTGTCTATACAGTGCGCGGACCACGTCACTGTACACTTGATATAATTTTAATTAAAGTGAAAATTCGTTGAGAAATGAGAATTCTTGTAGATTATACTCATTTTGCATTGGGATATATAAAATTGAGCACTTAGATCCTTTTTCTGATTTGGTTATATTTAAGTATATTTGTGGTAAGTCTAGTGTCCCTCGGGGTATAGAAAAAAATGAAGCTTCTAAGTCAACGCAATCAAAAGATACGAGCTTTTATGCATCGATTTTGCTGCATTTTGTATGAAATTTGTCGCGTATTAAAATCTTAAAGAATACTTCCCGTGGATCCACAGTTATTAAATTTGGCACAAAGTGTGAACTTACAATACAAGTAAAACAAGAAATATGAAAAGTAAGAGTTTATAGGTATACTTTTAAATTAAAATTAAATGTTACTTATAATTTATTAGAAAGGTATTATTTAACCTGTAGTCAGAGGGGCCGGGTCTGTGAGACCATTATTATACTTGAAACATAAGCTATGGTATCAGTAGCTGGAACTGTTGAGTTATTCTATCCGTCTTAAGGCAAAGCGCGGCGTTGAGTTCCGCCACTCAACACGCAATACCTCCAAAATTCAGTGAAAACTGAAGAACGGAAGTATCTTAATGGGAACGGGTTACCATTTTGCATTTGCCTTAGCCTATGCGCGGGATATAGCGAAAAATTAAAAAGATGCACATATATCAAAATTTACGCATACAATATGATGGAATGGTTAAAATTAAACATCAACAATTAAGCAATTGAAGGTACAAGCGGTTATGATATAAACTTTTTACAGCCTCGTAATAAGCGGAATATGGAAATCCTTTGGCAAAGAGACAGAACGAAGTTTTTATTAGCTGGAACGGTCTGTTCGTACAATTTGAGGACATTGTAGCGAAACGGGCGCGCGGCCAGATAAAAACTTATTAGTTCATTTTTGTAATGTAATATACATTTTTTTGTTTTCTGTAGTGACAAATGATTAATATTGTGTTGATTTGGTTAATTTTGGTTTTTGTATATAATTATGAGATATAGGCTTGAATCCTGAAGAATTATTGATTTAATTTGTATTCTTAATAAACGATTTCTATTTTATTAGTGTTTCTAATATAATTCGATGTGGGTAAAAGTATGGAGCAGGACTACCTTAGTAGGAACCGAGGGTTTTAACACTAGGTTCCCAGGTAGCTTTTCTCTACCGTGAAAATGTATTTAGTTATAAAATGTATTATTTTTAATAATTACATAGGTTACATAGGTTATTATCTAATACAATTTTTCTATTGTTTTTTTATTTGCCTGTAAAAATAGACATTTCAAACGATTTTCTCATAAAATGTATCTAGACAGTATTTTTCGTTATTCCAATTAAAGTAAGTAATATATATCGCTACATATTGTTATCCATTTAATTTATGCATAAATTTAAACCTAATTGAAAGTCTTTGTAACATACTCTGTCCTCAAAATTTACTGAGACATTCGTCTTGTATTTCAAATGAAAATCTTCAGTATTTGTTATAACATAAGGTTGATTTTGATACTTTGGACATATATCTGAATGTTGGCTTGTTACTTTGAGAACAATGAACTTTCGATGAATGAACATCTTCGATGTCAGAGTGTCATATGGTAATTAAATTTTCACATACGTCTTTATTTAATGGCAGACTTATTGGAAAAGGTTCTAGAATTTGAGCTTATGTTAGTAAAGTTTTAATAATGGAGTTATTTAGGCTTATTGTGGATATAAATTAAATAGTAAAAATTACTTATCTTTTTTAACATTAAACTGTAATATTTTGCATAAATATGCTGCTAGGCTACAGAGGTAACTTAGTGTAAAAGCACTCCGTTCCGTATTTCGCTACCATCCGTTTCGTTCCGTTTACCACTTACCGTGGATTTCGTACCAATTGTACCAACGGCTTCCCGTGAACCTATTACACTATTTATATAACTAAATAAACTTAAATTCCGGACCTATGCACTCGTTCTGTATGAAATGAATTGTAAATACATGTTAATACTTATAATTTTTAAAAAAAATTGGTAACAATACAAACCATGCCTTTATTTTATTTATTAGGTTGATACAATTTTCTCGCGTAGTAGAGTAGGAAGAAGGCAGCCAGTCTCATCACATACCGCGGAATTTTAGAAACAGCGTGTTAAATAGCGGAAATCAACGCAGCCCTTCGTCTACCAGAGTGGGGTAATAAAAATAAATAATCATATATATATTATGATATAATAAAATAATATATTCAGTTTTAAAGATTTTCTTGTCCTACCACACCTTCAGATTTACTTCTACGAAACAATTAATTTAATTAAGAAATTAGCAACTCTGTCTGTATAATATATATATTAGTAACAATTAGAAAGATATTATATATCGTAGAATAATGAACCTCCACCAATTTTTACGTCGTTTAAAATAATAGCAAATATATTTTNACACAATGTCACTTATGCGATAACACAATTTAACTTAATATCTATTATAATATAAGTCAGGCATCGTCGTTACTTTAGTATTAGTGCGTATAATAACTTAACAACAATATCTTAGGATTTACCATCAAGACAATAGTCATTTAATCTATTTCAGACAATAGTAAAGAAAAGATAAAAGTAATAATTTACGCACCTTCAGATTTATTTCTACGAAACAATTAATTTAATTAAGAAATTAGCAACTCTGTCTGTATAATATATATATTAGTAAAAATTAGAACGATATTATATATCGTAGAATAAAGAACCTCCACCAATTTTGACGTCGTTTAAAATAATAGCAAATATATTTTTATATTGTAATCAATTTAGCTGTCAGAAGTGTCATAAGACCTAAAAAATCATAACTCCGAATAATGGACGATACCTTAAGTTTTAATGAAGATAGTAAGAAGACAATTTCCACAACTGAAGTAGCAGCAGGAAGGCAGTTTGGAGTACAAAGCGATGCTTCATTGGTTGCCAGTGCTTCAAGAGTGTCTTTTCAACAGGATCTTCATGTGCTGTCTGGGGTTTGCATCAAATGAAATTATATTATTTTAAATTCATGCGGTATCTTACCGAGTATACCGAGGGAAAGGTAGTGTTAAGACTCTCCATTATCCATGAACCTCCTAATTCTCGGAACATTGCGTTTTAAGTTTCGGAACTCAACGCCGTACTTTGTCTTGTTAAGAAAGCGAAGAAATGCAAATAATTTTCATTTGCATACTCACTTTAGTACATCTATGTACTATGTATTTATAAATTTAATATTAAAGGAACTCTTCTAAGTTGTTGTCGAACTATGAAAGAGATCTTTTCTTGTTACATTTAAATTTGTTGCTAAAAGTATATATAAATTTATTAATTTTTATTTTAAGAATAAATATTTTAAATTTTATTTTTTGATTTTAATAGAAGAAAGTAATAATAGAAGGGCCACTAATACCAGCAACTCTTGTACAAAAGTTGTCTTACTTTTCAATGTACATATGTACCGTTGGCAAATTGGAGATCTTGTGTAAGCAACAAAACAACGTGAACAGGTATTTCATCAATTTGAAATATTACTTATCTGAAAGTGTGAAATAACACCTTAAAAATGTAAAAAAACGTTAGTTCTTGTTCTTCTCTTTAATCTCTAATTGGAAATTTTGATTGGTATGAATTGTATTCACGAAGGTATGAGATAAAAGGTGATAGAGCTTAATATAGTATAACAAGTAAAAAAGAAAATCTATATCGTTAATTATTAGATATAAACCCCCCAGATATGATTAGCTACCCGTTTTGAGAGCGTTCAAGTAAAACTATTAAGATCTCTCTCTCTCTCTATTCTTCTCGTTTTACAGATTTTTCTGGCTTTACATTGCAAATGTACTATGCAAAAGTCTACCAATGACATATGTTTATTTATTTTTAAGCGCATACGCTCCAGATAATCATTTATATATTTCGAAAATGGTACCACTGTGTTATGGTAAGTTATCATTGAATGTTTAAATAAAAAGTTTAGAGGGTAGTTTATATATAAAAAGACAACTATCTCAACCGAGAATAAAAACTACTTAGTTTACTTAGAATGATAATTCTATTGATTACTCGCATTCCACGTTGTTGCAGGGTTTTTAAGGGGCCCCCTTTAATGTGCATTACTCTCCTTATTTTCTACCTTAAAAAATCAAAATGATACTATTTTATTGCTTTCGAATAAACGTAAAGTAAAACTTACATCACAGGGCACATCACATGCCTATCCTGCTAAATAGAAAGAAGAGAAAAAAGAGAGAAAAGTTAAAATATTAATATGAATAGACATCCACCGGGTCAATCATTACGTATTTCTAAGCATATGTCCCTAATATGCAGGTACCAACTGGATATTTGCTATCACGGGGGTATTTCAAGTAATAGTTATGCTGAATGCAAGTTCTATATATTTCGTTTATTTTATCATGGGCATCTATGACAAGGTGCCTTGGAAAAGGTAACAATAGCATATTTTGTTATTTGTTATTTGCAATTGTTATTTGTCTGATTCCTAGCTGAGGAAATGGTTGCACAAGCCTGTGACTATAGACGTGACAGGTTGGAGATTCGATTCTCCCTCTAGAAAAGGAATATAACATATTTTCCTTTTATTGCTTTGGTATACAGTTCCGCCACTCAACACGCAAAATCTTCAGGATTTAGCGGACATTGGGGGACGGAAGTGTGAAGTTAATGAAAACGGAGTGCTTCGACAGTAGGTTCTCAAGTTCCCTTTGCCTACTTTGCTATATGCAGGATACAGCGTGAAGCTTATATTATATTAAAAACTAAAACTCCTGACCATATGATCGTCTAGTGTGAAGCTGCTTATACAAAATCAAACCTAAATTTAATAGTCTTTAGCGTAAAAAAATATATTATAGTTTTATAAGTAACTTTCAAGAGTTGACACTGTCGTGATAATAACATTCACCTAATATAGCAGGTCTGAACTCTATCCGGTCCACAAAAATATTTTCATTTTAAATACTTGGGTAACCTGGTCTGATCAAAGACCAAGTGCGTTGGTTTCTGCCTGTTGTGTTTCTTATTTAGGAACGGTGGTCACAGCGTCTTTTCTTCCTACTACTAACTTTGCCCAAGAAATGTATTTTTAGTTAATTTTAATCTTTATATAGATGATCTCATCCAGTCTTGTTGCAGCAAATCAAGGAAAGAAAAAATAAAATAATAATAAACGCTCCTCCGAGTGTTTCTGTTGTGTAATTCACATTACGCAAGAAACTATCCTGAAGATTTCGTCTTTATTTTCTAGATGTATTTCAAATACTTCAAATATAAACGGAATGACGTGTAATTGCTATAATTTGGTCGAATTTGCTAAAAAGTGCAATAACGCTGATATAATTTACAATAACTACTTTTATTCAACACCAGAGGAAAACTTCTCTCTTGCGCAAATTGAATACTTTGAGTAAGTTTCTAATTGTGATAATTTTAAATTTTTTAAACTATTTCTACACAATTTATATAAAATTATTTTTAGATGTGTAAAACTTTGACGTAGCTCGACTTGAAAAAGTACGTCTTGAAACCGTCTTGAAACCGTTCAGCGGTCTAATCAAGCTGAATCGAGCCAAGCTATATAATTATGATACTTGCTATTCTTAATATATCTCTGTCTTGCATCTTTTTTATTATGCAGAGAAGTAAGCAGAGTGTAGTGATGTCTTTGCCTATTTTATTAATACTGGGATGTTAAAATCAATTAATCTCCTAAAACTAAAGACCGTTTTAATAATTTATAAATATCTTTTAATATTATTGTAAATGTTATCTTGCTTATCCTACTTAATAAATGTAAGAGTATGTTAGGATATCCATCATCCATCTGTACATTCCACTCATATGCAAAAAATACAGGATTAAAGGATGAAATTACAGTAGCACGCGCAACGTGGCCATATCGTCTCAGGTGCATCAGACGCTCTTATATTTCTTATTCGCCTCAATTAGCATCCCTGCCTTCATCAAGCGGTCGCAGGCGGACGAAGCCACGCGTGATTCGCGAGTCGTAACTTATAATATACTAGCGGACGCGCGCAGCTTCGCCTGCTTATTTGCACCCTTAGGGGTGAATTCTAATGAAACATGTATCATTGAAATATTTTTAACACTCTCAATTTAAAATTTTATAAAAATCAGTGGCGTTTTAAAGATTTGTCCATACAAATTTTACCCCTTATTTGCACCCCTAGAGGATGAATTAAAATAAACCACGAAACATGTTTTCCATTAAATATTTTTAAAAGTCTTAATTTCAAATTTTATAAAAATTGGTGGCGATTTAAAGATTTTTCCATACAAGCTTTCAACCCCGTATTGGCACCCTTAGGGGGTAAATTCTAAAAAATCGTGAAACACATGTTGAATAAAATCATTTTAAGAGTCTGAATTTACAATTTTATAAAAATCGGTGCCGATTAAAAAATTTTTTCATACAAACTTTTAACCCTTATTTCACCCCTTTAGGGTTAAAATTTTTCAAAATCCCTTCTTAGTGGATGTCCAGAATACGAAAGTAAACATCTGTCCAAATTTCACGTTTCTACGCACAGCGGTTACGGCGGTGCGTGCGTCTTACCTCAGTCAGTGAGGACAAGTCCTTTTATATATATAGATTATTTTAAAGAGAATATTTATTTCCAGCTCTCTCATAGGTTACCTTGAGTCAGATATATGGGTGGCATGTTATGTTATTACTTCACTTGTAATTATATTGGCGCTTTTAACCTATCGTCAATTATATAAAGAGTTTATTTGGAAGGTTAGTTATAGTTTTTTATTGTAATATTTCCTTTAAATATAATAAACTAGCGGACGCGCGCAGCTTCACCTGCTTATTTGCTCCCCTAGAGGTAAATTCTAATGTACCATGAAACACATGCTCAATTCAATATTTTTAAGAGTCTAAATTTAAAATTTTATAAAAATCGGTGGCGATTTAAAGATTTTTCCATACAAACTTACAACCCCTTATTTGCACCCTTAGGGGAAGAATTCTAAGCAACCATGAAACTTGTGTTCAATTATATACATACTTTTAAGCGTCTGAATTTCAAATTTTATAAAAATAGGTACCGTTTTAAAAAAAAATCTATACAAATTTTCAACCCCTTATTTGCACTAGGGGGAGAATTCTAGAAAACGATGAAAAACGTGTTTTAAATTAAATACTTTAAAAAATCTAAATTTCAAATTTTATAAAAATCGGTGCCGATTTAATTTTTTTTCCATACAAACTTTCAACACCTACTTCACCCCTTTAGGGTTAAAATTTTTCAAAATCCCTTCTTAATGGATGTCCAGATTACGAAAGTAAATATCTGTCTAAGTTTCACGTTTCTACGCACAAAGGTTACGGCGGTGTGTGCGTCTTACCTCAGTCAGTGAGGACGAGTCCTTTTAAATACATGGATAATGATAATCATTAAATGTACTATTCATTCTTTCGAGTTGGAATCGAATCGGCAATCATCGCGTTTAAAATTAGATATTATAGCACTACATTACAATGATCTCACTTCGGCTATTTTTTAATTTAAGAGATTTTAAGATATTAATAAACATGTAATATAATAAATAGGTGCTTTTCTACTCTCACATGGCGTTATGCGCTCTCTTGTTGGGTATATTTGTTCACGTTGTGATAGCGTATGAAAATAAACCAGTAAAAGATATTACATCTACTGACACAAAGACGAGTGAGTTTTTAATGGTAAGGGATATTTTTTTTGTTAGTTACGTAAAGTGGAAAATTACAGTTATAAGTATAATATACTGTCACCATCATCATCATATCGACTTTCCTCTGTTGCACATAGGTCTCACCCAAGGGTCTCCGCGTCTATCGATTCTTTTAGGGTCAGGAGGGTAGCCGGCCCCGAGCTTCTTCCGGTTCGTGGCCGGTGCTCAAGAACCTTTCCACCCCAACAGTCTTTGGTTCACTTCGCTACGTTTCTCACCCACTTCCACTTCAGCTAAGCAATGTCCATAACGTTTATTCTCATACGGATGTCTTCATTTCTGATTCTACAACGTAGGGAAATACGTGCCACTGACACTGAGCCTACACAAGCCTGCATAATTGGCGGCCACGACTCGCTACCGTATGTTATTACTGGTAACACACACAGGTGAAGTAGACGTAGCTTCCCGTACGCTACCTGTAGAAGTAAACAAAAACATCTAATCAGATGTTTTGTGAAGATCATCATCTCTATTACAGAGATAAAATTTAAAGCAATGTATCATTTATAATTAAATAGATATTTTTTGTTGCGGAATTTCGATATAAACTTCACTTAATTTATAGAACCCAATGTTAAACATTGGGTCATGTCAACATGTCATTGTCACCTCATCAAAGTGCTATTTTGGCGTTAGACTCTAAATAGTTTCGCGTTTTCCTAGAATGCTGATTTTGATCTTCTCGCTGAATCTATGACTGCTCCACCTATTGTACACGTAATAAATTCAAGAAGCGTTAATCAAGTAAGTTTATATCTTGTTATCAATTTAGAAGCTTTCATAAATAATTTATTTTCTAAATTTACTTAATTCGTTCTTATGTTCACCCATTTAGACCCATAGCCAAACTAGCAGTAAATAAAAGGTTTTTTAGAAAATCATTGATAGATATCGATGTAAAAAAAATAAAAAACGTAAAAAAAAAATATTTCTTTTATTTAAATATAAAAAAATGCCGTCCTTAAATGGGGCCAATGCGCACATATAGTATGTAAATTTTCGAAACTATTTTTGAAAATTATAGTATTATAGTATTTGAAACACGAAATGTTTTATAACACTTTTTACACTATCAACGCGTTTTTTATGGCAGATTACACGTCTCAGTTGCTAGCAAAATTTTTGGTAGTAGTGGTCTACTCCGTGGTGCTGCAGAATTGGCACTGCAGAAGCTGCTGGTCGCATAAATAGGTTGATGTTTTCGTCTCTTAAATCGTGACGAGCGATGTAACGAAAAAATCAAGCTAATCTATCCTATTTATATTGGTTAGCAAGTGTAGGTGCCGCGAATTTGCAACAGCAAGATCCTATGTATGTGTGGATAAAACCCACCACTATTTTTTGCCACGTACAGCATTGCTATATAGGTAAAAAGATTGATCAGCCTGATCAACTGTCAAACCTTCGCACTAATAAAATTTGGTTAACTTGGTAAAAGCAGTAATCAAAATCGGCTCGGTTTTTCTTTTCATATCCTTTACTGCTGAGTTTCATCTTTTAACAATTCTTAAATTTCTCAAGACGACCTTGTATATTAGTCGTAGTTGGATCACTTTTACACCAACGGGGTTGCTCAAGATTACGGTTCCTCTACGTCTCTTAGCAAAAGGTTGATAATTGCTACTGCCTCAATTTTCATTGCTTCTATTAGTAAGCAGGCAGATTAGCAGTGCTTCGTATATTGTTATCACTTCCTTCTTCGTCGATTACCACAACTGGTTCTAGAGGCAGCGCAACTAAATATACCTCTCCGAAGTTTTTTTTTTCAATAATTACAACTGTGATTGCTTCTTGAAGACTCTTATATTCATTGCGACCACTGTCAATCCTAAAAGTCATTATGAACTTTTGATGGACATGCGTATAAAAACATAAAAATGTACCTCTGATGTGCCCACTGACAGCACCGTAAAAGCTGAATTTGTCCTATTACTACTCTTCTTTTCTAATCAAATGTAATTATATTACATAGAATACTAAGTACTTAAGTATGTTTTGTACCAAAACAAATGTATTTAGAAGAAAAAGTTAAAAATAAAAATACTTACATTTTACCTTCACAGATTTCGTAAAACGGCTTTACAAAAGGCTCGAAATGAACGATTGTAAAATTTTTTTATTGGATTTTACGGCTACAACATAAGGATATACTACTTATCTTTACAATTCTAGATATAAACTGTATAAAAATAAAAATATAAATAAAACAAGGGTATTGTAGGTGTACCTATTTGGGCACGGCGGGTCTATATGGGTTAAGTAGCAGTCAGAATAAAAAACAAAAACATAGCCACAAATTCTCAGTGAAAATTGTATCTAGGTATATCACAAACGAAAGTTTACTAATTTTAAGACATTAAATAAGGTTTGCTCTGCATTTTTATATAATTTAAAAAATAACCCCTAACAGATACAGCCAAGTTTCGGAAGCGGAATCATAACGACTGCGAATGCAGCTATGTATATTTTCAAAGCTCTTACTTCTTATTTGATGGAAACACACTGTGAACGTTTTGTGAATGTCCCTATTATTTATTGGCACTATGGTTATTATTATAGAAAATATTTAAAGATTCTCTGATAAATCTTTTTGGAAAAAGAGTACGTAATTACTTATTGTATTTATTCTGTCCAAGATTCCACCCGCGGCTTCGCCCGCTTGGATTGCACAATTATTAATTTAATACACTGAATTACTTTAGTGTTCTTATATTTCATTTATTTTAACATAATTGTTATGCTTCGCTCTGGTATCGGCTCTGGCGGAAAGTGGGGAACTTAGTGTTTTTTGTGAAGCTGATTTTATTTATTTTTATAACAACGTCGTAACCGGTCAGTGAGTGTATATAAAATATATTATATTTCTTCTGATATATTTTACATAAGCAGACACCGATCAGTTATGTTTTTATTGTTCAGTATAGATTAAAATATCGAATTTTAGACAAAGCGTCAGCTTTCTACATCTGGCCAATTTACTTTGCAACAATATATTTTGGTGATTTCTTTGTTCTAATATTCTTCGCAGTCAATGCTGTTGTGGACTATTGTGTTTGCGTAAGTATACTGAGAAGATATATACGTATACCTAAAAAAAACTATTTCTTTTATAGGTTTCCAATAATTTCACTATTATTTATATCTTGGTTCTATTTTAAAGAACTAAGTATAAGAACTAAAATTAAGAAGAATATAAAAACATTAAACATATTTTTTTCAGTTACTAACATTGCACTGCATAGTGGAAACTATTCGAAATGAATGGAAGTGGATAAGGCCGTGGTGCATCATTGTGTTTATATTGATTGCTTTTATTATTGATCATTTTGCTGAATATACAATGGTAAAGCGGCATTCACGTCTTAGCTTTCTATTCTGCCTCGCACTCTTCTTACGTTTTAATTCTTGGCACCAGAGCGAAGAAATGAAAATATTACTTAATAATAGAAAATATAGGATTGAACTCACAACCAACGCCTTATAGTCACATTCTAGTGCCTCTGTGCCATCACAGCGACATGCTGCTGTTGTGAGAGGCCCGAGGAAGTATGATCAGGTCTCTGTGCATGGTCACGCAAGTCTTAGGCGTAAAGCAAAAAAACTGTGTTTTTGTGGACATCGTAGAGGTTAGAAGTGTGTGAAATAAATTATGGGAGACAAAGTCAACCGATTCTTGTTGAAGGATGTAATATAGACTCACTCATCCTCTGTGCGACTTGGAGCTGGCATGTCGCTTTGGTTTGACAGCCAATCGAGTCAAACAAGGTTGCACCATTATTACATTAAGGAAAAATTTCAGATAGCAGAAATTTGTTTCATAACATGGACAGGCTTTTGCACACTGGCTGAGGCAGTTACAATATTCTGGATGTACCCTCTCAGCAGATTTGTTGACGATATAACGTTCCATTGTGGCTCACCGCCTACAAAACTAAGGGTTTTGAGTTTTAGAATTTTACCAATATTTTATTTAGTGAGTTTTATATGTTTCTTCTTTTTCTGATCTGAACACTGAATATCTAGTTTTATATCACAAATCAAACTTGAAGTTAATACGGAAGCCTTGATGGACATGTTCGACTCGCATTCGACGGGTTTTTTCTTATTTTATATTAACATACATAAAAAAGATTCCGACGAATTGAGAATGGAGAGTAAACAACAGAGTGATTTATGTCTGGGTTATCTGTATAGTTGTTACAATGAAACAAAAACGTTACTTTCAGATCAAAATCTATGTAATGTTCACCAGATTTTTAAAGTTTGAAGATGTTGGAGTCGTAGATTATACATTCTTCAATAATCCTCAAAATACATATATCGCCCAATCTACCTTATTTTTATTAGGCATAGTGTTTGCCATATACAAATACGTTTATAAACAAAAAAAGGTATATATACCAATTTAATTTCTGTAGTCTTTCTTTCTTGGTAATCTACGCGCATAAAGCTTGATTTTTTTTTGTGTATGAACGATCCATCCAAATTGCATGTTCCTTGATCTTACCAGTGTTGGATGCATCCGCAGAAAATATGTTCAGGATTTATTAAATAAGGAAGCTTTGGCCACAGGCTCTTCTGATATCAATAAGCTTTTTAAAGAAGGCCAAAGGCCTAAAGCCATACACACTTGGGTGGCATGTCTCAGGCACTGTTACGTGTTTTGCACTTTGCAATGCGTTGAACTTTCATATAGTGAACCTATTAAATTATATGACGTTTCTTCTATAGTAGTAAAAATTATGAAAAAATATTATTATTAAAAATTAAATTTTTGATACATATATTGGCAGGATTGGACTCAATTATTTAAACCTTTACCTGAGTGGGGTCCAAAAGACTTTATCAGCAGACAATTAAGGAAACAATTTAATTCAAATGAGGTAGGTTAGGTTTTAAATGTTGGTATTTTTTTTAATAGTTTCACGCTTCCGCACACAGCATATCTGCTTCTTATCAGAAGAGGGAAGCTACTATTAAGACACTCCGTCCTCCATTTCTTGCCGAAGACTGGAGGCATTGCAAATTGAATGATAAAACTCAATGCCGCTTTGCGTCAGTGCCAGAACGAAGAAATGAAAATATTGAATATTTCATTTCCTCGAGTGGGAATCAAACCCCCAACTTGTCGCGTCATACTTTGTGTCAGTCATACTTATGAGACAACATTGTGTCATTGTTGTTACAGTCATACTTTGTGTCCCGCGAACGTGACTAGCCTCAAAATTTCGGTTCATTGGTAATATTATAATAAACGGTGGAAAAAAGGTTTTAATTAGTTTCGATAAATAGAGGAGCTCAGACAGTAGAGGTGAGGGAAATCAAATCTTAGGGGGAGTGACGGAAATCAAATCTCCCTCAAATTTTAGGGGGGCATATTTTATTTTAAACCTTAACTTAACCCTAAACTTAGTCGCAATTCCCAGGCACTGGTTCGAGCTCCTTTCCCTATCACTCCAGAATAAATTCATGGAAAGCTCAGCATTTTCTTCTCTTTTTTAGCCGACTTCTGTAAAAGGAAAAAGTTATCAATTCTTTTTTTTTATTTTAGTTCATAGCATCTCAAGCACCCAGGGACTTAAGCAGACACTTGATCAATAAAGCTGAACTAAGATCTTACAAAGTAGATGTACGTTATAGTACCAGTTCTCGTTCAACTTGGACGAAGATGAATAATGAGAAAATAGATTAAAATAATTGTTTATATCACTGTGTATATACGAATATAATGATTATTTTCTTTTATTTTGAAATTATCTTAATATGTTGGTTTTAATGTAATAGAAAATAATATAAAACAGTATATGTGTGTATAATGTTTTATTTTATTCTTTCGATGTAAACGTGATGTCTCATGGTAGCAGTCCAGTCTATTAATTGATTTTCTCATATAACGTTCGCAATTTCAATTCAATTTGTTAAAATATATTTTTAATTAAAAAATATTTTTACTTTTGCTATAATAAATAATACTCAACTCGTAACTATATCATTCTGACATAATAAGGACACGTAAAACCCCTGACGTTACAGATAAGGGAATGTAACCCTAATAAGCAATATCTCCAATATTGGATTAATGGGCTTTCTCAATTTTCTCCCGGAAATTCCACCCTTATTAACATTGACATGGAAAAATAAATGAAATTCCGCTTCTAAATATATGGAAGCTAAAACATTTTTTAATTTCAACATAATTTGGTAATTAAAATGTTATATATATGTCGTCTTATATTCTTATGTTTGTTTGTTAATTGTTGATTCAATAAGAGCACAACGGTGCTGCCTCTGGGTGTAAATGCGAGGGATGTTGATTCATTTCCCATTCGGGGGGAGTGAGTGATTTTGAGTCTCCTCACTCTGGTAATAAGTCATTGAATTTCTCCATTCCACACAATATCTTGAAAATTGCACGGAAAATCGGGAACGGAGTATGTTTAAACTATTTCCTCAGCCAACTCTTTTATCTTTTAATAACAATTCGATTTATGCCCTATTTTGATCACTTCCACCTCCACTGTAATATGTCCAACTCAACAATATTAGCACAAAAATGAGGGACAAGAGGTAAATCTGAGTATTATTTTATTATTTATTTGTTCATCCAAGCGGTAATATTATATTAGATTTGATGTGACGGTTACTTTAACATGTTTATTGCCTCTTTTGTCTATTAAGGTTCATATATGATTCGTCGAATATTAACAATATTTACAAGTTATTTTTAAGTAAGTAACAGAGAATATAGTGAGAAACCATTTTCAGGACTTCCTCTCATTTTCACGGCTGCAAAGGAAAAAAAAAATGATTATATTAAAATTTTATTAAGAGAGAATTAACAGTTATATAAGTTTAAAAAGCCATTATACAGCATTTCTTATCACCACAGTCGGTCGCACCATCGAACACTAGGCTGGGATTGCAGAAGTCTTCAGGTTTTGTACAGATTCCGCCGTGTTTAACACAACGCGTCTCTCTCATTGATACTGAAATAATATTTATAACAAGTGTTATGTAAAATGGACTTGAGTTATTTTTTCCAGCCTCACGCTGTTTCCCGCATGTAGCAGGGTAGGTAGAGGAAGCCTAGTGATAAGGCACTCTGCTCCCCACTTTCCGCTGAATTCTGAAGGCATTGCGTGTTAAGTGGCGGGACTTAACGCAGCGCTTTGCTCACCGTTCCCACTTCTACACCAGAGCGAAGAAATTTTAAATAGTTCGTTTCCTCGAGTGGGAATTGAACCCACAATCTATCACGTATTCAGTTGCACCTGGCCTAAATTGAGTAAATGTTTTTTTTTAAATTTATATAGAAGTGTGGAACTAGGAGTACTGTGTACTAGAAAATCTTGAATAGATGTATAATATAAATAAGTTAATTCATCTCTCAATGATTATTATCATCATTCTAAAGATTTCATTTTTTTTATTGTTTACAAAATTATTTGTAAGATATTTTGGATCAACTTTTTTCGTTTTTTATAAGTTTGAGCCCTACTCGTGGGAGTGGACAATGCGCGGCGTTGAGTTACGATAGGCCCCTTAGTCTGTTATTAACATATTTTACCTCCATGGCAACAATCAATCCCTTGTTTCTTCTGAGTAGGACAAAGCCCTTGTCTCTCTGCAAGATGACCCTTAGGGCAGTCAACTGCTACCGTACAAATACCACCTGCTTCTACGCACGGATTTTCTTGTATTATGGAATCGATGATTCTGACTGAAATTATTAAAATGTATCATTTAGGTTATGTTATGATATTCAAGTCTTCTAGGCGTAGTTTTACCAAAGTTGAAAAGTTTTAAAAAATAATTGTTATTAACATGAGATTTCCATTTGAGAAAATGAATGGGCAAACAGTGGGGTGCGGAGTGTTCTAACACTAGATTTAATATGCTTAATCTGCGATATGTATATAGTATACTATTTCTTTGATAATATGCTTCATAAAAAAAACCTCAAGATTATCTTTATAATCAGTTGCGAATCCAATGAGAACAAATAAACATATAAACCTCTAATCTATTAAATGTATCGCAATAGTCCAATGCGAATTCTAATAAATATTCACTCCATATTCAACTTGGCTCTTATTACAAATGAATAAAGCTTAAATTGATATTGAGTATTTTTCTCAGCTACTAATATAAGGAGCGATGACTCGAGCAGACAAAGACGATTGAATAATGATCGCTTCCCTTATTAATAGGATCGATAAAACATATCTTCATAGATGTAAGCTATTGTTGTATGGTTTATATGTGTGTATGTATGTGGACGCTGTGTGTTTATTAGTTTGTTGATATCTACTAAACTTAACGCATAAATATCAAAAATGCGACGGTAGTAGCTTCGATTCCTATTCTGGGGAATGACATATTTAATATTTTAATTTCCTCGCCCTAGTAACGAGGTATACCGCAGCGTTTAAATCCATCCTTCAATACGCGGATTCGGCGTAGTGTGAGGAACGTAAGTGTCTTAATGGGGAACGGAATGTCCTAACACTAGGTTCCCAGATTTCTTCTGCCTACCCTGATATATGAAGATATGTCGTGATCAAACATGGTTTTGCAGATTAGTTCGGACAAACAGTATATTAATTATATTAATTATATAATTAGCTATTTGCCTTGAAAAAATACAATTACAAATAGACATTCATTGAGATATACGACTTTCTACTGAAACAAAATTTTTAATACAATCCAAGAGGTCGCAGAACACTTGAAACATTTTCTTTATCAGAGCTTGTTTTTGTATTGTCTATTATTATTCCTTTGTACAGATATTTCAAAGAATCTTTTATGATATTTCATATTAATTATAATGCATAGAGTATTATGTGAACTAGTATAATAAAATAGTTATAATTATCTTTACTCGTACGTACATAAATAATATGAATGTTTTGAGGCTCCGTTTCCCACTTTCCTCCGTATTCTAGAGGCGTTGAGTGAGTGTGAGCGGTGAGTGGCGGAATTCTACACCACATTTTGCCTCGACACCAAGAAATTAAAATATAAATTATTTCCTTTCCTGGAGTGGGATTCGAACCCATAAACTGTCGCGTTTACAGTTACACGCTCGTGCCCCTGGGCCACGACTGGCTTCTTTAATATTATATCCAGATGAATATTGACAATATAAAACTTGAATGAAAAAGTAAAATTGGCAACATAATGAAAATACCTTCAAGGTAGAACTATAGACTAACATTTGGAATTTTGATATGATTATTATGAGTTTTTGTAAATTTCTGCATAATTTTTCATATTATGTAGTATACTATAAGAAATAACACAAAAAAAAATTGAGCTGTTTCACGCTCTTTCCCACAATCTAGTTCTCAAGATACAATAGCAACGACACGACAAGACGAGACATATCGTTAAGCGTGTTGAGTGGCGGAGCTTAACGCCGCGCTATATAAATGATCTCCTGAGTGAAGATAGAACCCACGAACCTTTCGCCTTTACAATCAGACACTGTCCCCCTGCGCCATACTTACAATAATTATAATCTTAGTTACCGTGAAATAGACGTCATGGTTTTTACTGAACGTTAAATATTGTTTATGTTCTTATTATTTCATAATGTAAACACTAATTGCCACAAAATATTAATTGCCTTACTTGGTGTTTCGAATTTCTATATTGTTCTTAATATTTGAAAAATACAACGTTTTTTTTTAATTCACGCTGTATCCTGCACATAGCAGGATAGGCAAAGGGAACCTGGAAACATTAAGTTAAGACACTGCGTTCTCATTAAGACACTTCCGTTCTAAACTCGGAGAAACTCAACGCCGCGTTTTGCCTTGTTATTAAAATCAAGAAATGAAAATAATAAATATTTCATTGAATTGAAAATGATTCATTCCCACAAATGGAAAATGAACTATCAAACTCGTCGCGCTTATAGATACGCCATGGTGCCACACGGCCAATCAAGGATTTCCCGAAACCGAAACAAAAACTCAAATATTTTTTTTACATTATTAAGGCTATGCTAATAAAGACCGGGAACTCGTTTCTAGTATTTTATCAAGCTGTCAGATAAACTGATATTGAGTTATTTAATATTCCACTTTTGTCGTAATTAAAGAAGCATTATAAAATAATCTACAATCGATTTTAATAACTTTAGTACCAAGTGCAGTATAATAGAACTCCGTATCGTTAGCTATTTGACATTAAAATAAGAAAAATATATTATCATTTTATTTTAGCATAGCAGGCAGGGAGAACTTAGTGTAAATAACGGTATTTTTTGCTTTGATTCAAGACATTGATAGTTGAGTGGCTAAACTCAACGCCGCGTTTACCTTATTGCCAAAACAAGGAAATTAAATTTATTCATTGCTCTGAGTGAGAATCGAACCCAAGACAGTCAACACTATACCGGTAAGACAGCATTAAAAAAGCTACTTTCCTATACTAAAGTGAGTTATAAAAAAAACAAAGAAAAACTCACAGTCTTCTTCATTTCCACAAACAAAATGCAATATAACACAAGCAATAACAAACAACTTCATAGTAGCGTCTGCGCTTGCGCCGGTCTCAATGCAGAATGGCGAGTTAAACGATTTATGTAATTTGAATTTTTATTGTTTCTTTTTTCAATGTATAGAGATGTCTCTCTTTGATTAATTTCTTTCTTATATTAATGAAATTTAGTAAAACGCCATTATGGTACAGCTTTGAGTGCGATAGTTGTTGGCTCAATTCCGACTTGGGGAAATTAATTATTTACTTTCCCTCTCTCTGGTAATAAGACAAAACGCGGCGTTGATATCGTCATTCGAAAAGTAATATCTTTAATCTCTCTGCTTTCTGTGGGTATTGGATCCGCACTCGAGAGAGTGCCCAGATTTCGACAATACAAGAGTTGTGTGTAGAGGAACTGAACGCCGCTTTACATCTAATCAGAATAAGTAAAAAAATATCCTCAGTGGACTTGTAACTACCACCACCACCTTTACAGTCGCATACAGACCCACTATGCCATAATGGTCTCGAAGATTAATTGACTTTATTGGTTTATCGCAATATAGAAGTCTCTAGTTGCTTTTCATGAATATAGGTTCGAATTTCATTAGTATAATTGAAAGGTGAATTTGTCACTTACAATTGAAATGACCTTGGCATTTATATAAATGCAGTATTAGATAACATTGCACAATATTTATACAATAATGACAAAATAGTGAACAATAAATTAATTTTTAACAAAAAGAAAAACCGACTTCTAACAACGAACTAAAAAGTGAAAAATAATTTTACAAAGATTTTATAATTTTCGTTGTTAGAAGTCGGTTTTTCTTTTTGTTAAAAATTAATTTATTTTACGATTGTAAGTGATGTGTAGATCTTAAAATGATGCTTCTTAAACGAGTGGTGATGGTGGTGGTAGTGGTTGTCAACGAGTGGTTGTGGTTGGCCTATGTAAAACTTCATTTAATTAGGTATTATTTTTGTGCAAAGTTACAATTTCGTATATTGACAAGAACATACGTAAAAAGTATTCGGGCGAATTGAGAATCTCCCTTTTTTGAAGTGGGTTGAAAATGAGAACATCCTCTTTTTTGAGGTTGGTTGAAAAGAAATGCTACGATCAGGAATCTCACCTCTGTCAATCTCATCTGATCAATTTAAAAAGTTTTTGCTTGTAACTATTACAGTATAATCAATTTTTTACCAAAAAAAAACAAACTTTCTAAATTTTGACCGGATCCCATAATCGGAACCTAACCAAACTTACACCAAATTATTCTTAAAGTGTATCCTTTCAAATAAAAAAAGAAAATTATTGTTTTTATATTTCTCTTTTAAGGTTAAATAAATTATTTTAACGGGCATGTTTTTATATTTTCCTCATTGAATATTGTTTGTTGTTCATACATGGCTATCTATTTTTAAACTTGACATACATTTTAACGACACCGTTTCAGTTTTGTTATGTAATATTGCACTGATGACACAGTTTTTACTGATTCGTTCTCATTTTATTACTGGTAAAATTAAGTACGGTGTTAGGTTATGCCATAATGTATTCCGTAGCAGAAGAGCCAGAGAAAACAGAGCTCCAAATGTTAAAGTAACTATATACCTCTTTCACCACGTGTACTTTCTCTACCTCGTTATATATGCCCTTATAGGGAATGTCTTGTTTTTGACTTTTTCAACTAATATTTTCCTCCGCCTCCCATAACACTTACTCTTACTTGTTAAACAATTAGATAACAATCAGATTTTCATTTATCATTTTGAATTTCCATAAATCGCATTGATGCTTTCATACTTTTGCGGAACTCATCGCCGTTCATTGCGACTTTTCAGAGTAAGGAAATAAAAATATGAAATATTCCTCGCATACTTGTTCGCCTACACAATGAGTGGCCTAAATGTGGCAAGAACTTATAATATATGGACAAACAGAAAAACAAATGTATAGTCTATTTCTTATAATTTAACCAAGTCATTGTTATAGCCTGTACTAGATAAAATACACTAAAATATAGTGAACATCTTAGCGAAGTCTATAGAATATCCATATAAAATTACCGAATGAAATATCCGCCATCAAACCGAGGGCACCTGGGGTGCCGTCGTAATTACTGTACAGTCGTCCACACAGGTATATACTTACCTTACCTTTAAGTATATACTTCACTTTTTGTACAACAGGCAGTGGGTAACGGAAGTGTCTTAATGGAAAACGGAATGTCTTAACACTGTGAAGGAGGAAGCAGGGACTCTGTGAAATAAATCATTTCAATACAAACTTTGTCCAGAGTGACGATCGAATCCACTACTATTGCGTTCACAGAAGCTGTCCTGCTGCTGCCCGCAAGGACGGTGTCCATGATGAATATTCTATAAATACATATATACTTTGGTTGACGCATGTATTTAATCCTTTATTGTGATGGATACTGTCTCCAGAATCACCTGAACATTATGATTAATGATTTGTTTTGTTAGATGAGAGTGAGACAGTTGTTTGTATAGGCGACGGTCAGATAAGATTATATTATACATATAGATAGACTCGGTGGCGCAGTGCTCACTGTAAACGCGACGGTCCTGGATTCGATTCTTACACCGGGGAATAAATTATTAGAAAGAAGGAGCGTTTAGGAAGAAATGAAGTTTCTTAAAACTACTTTTCGTCTGCCTACGCTGTCATATACGGGATACAGGGAGAAGCTACAAAAAAGAACCATTCTTGGAAACTGGTTTCTTTTGTTTGAAATCAGTTAAAAAGGTGAAAGATAAATATAATATAAAATACTAGCGACCCTCTCGCGGCTTCGCCCGCTTTAACTATTGAATTATTCATATAATGTATATTTGCAAAGCACTTAAGATAATGTGAAAATTAATTAAACCCTACTGCAACCCGCATTTTTGTAGTTCCAAAAAAAATTTTCCAATTGTTTAGTGTATCACAAATAAATAACACAAACAACAGAAAGCTTAAACGAATGAAATTATAAACAACAGACTACCTACTATTCTCTTACCCAAAAATACTTAAACGAAAGATGTAACCAATTATGTCGCGAGGAAATACATTATAATTATTGAATAACTCCAAAAAATACGTGCTATCACTTCTAAATTTACTTTGCCAGGCGCAGAATCGAAGCATTCTCTCGGCCATCTCAGAACGACATCAGAGCGTTGGTTCTCTGACCGTGGTCTCAGGCGAAAACTTCGTTTAACGTAGAAAATTAATAAAGTATTTTAAAGGATAAGGATTAATACCATTGTGGGAAAATATCCCTCACAATAAAAAATATATTAAAATTACTATTTTTAGACAGAAATATGATCACTACACGCTATTCTTAAGAGATACGAATATGCTGTCGCGGACTTTTTTGTAGATCTTGTTAAGAGGAACAATACTCCAGTACATTATTTTCATGCAGTACTTACCATTAAAGCAGCGCATGCGCGAAAGTGTCTCAACGGGTAGGACTTTATACACATTTATCGTATTCATGTTAATTTACATAAGAATGTACAAATAATAAACTACATACAAACCTTCCCTGAGAAATACTCGACCTAATGGTGAAAACCGCATAAAGATCCGTTGGGTGGTTTAGAAGAAGAAGAGTTACAAACAACAGACAGACACGAAAAGCGAGTTTGTTTTATAAGATATAGGATAGGACCATATCGATTATCGAAAATGTTCTACCAGTATGAAACAGGAGTGAATTAAAATGACTCACTCATTATTATCTACGACGAGGGTCTGATGGTAGAACCAGATGGCAATCCCGACAATTACTTTGACGTTTTAGAATTGGTAGTATTGCTTTCCAGTAAAGTGAAATGTAAAATTAAAGGCAATTGGTTCGTTTTCTTTACGAAGATATTTTTAACCAACGCAGAGTTTTATGTGTTTATATGTTTTTTATTTATATTTTGTCTTCATCTTCACGCTCTATCTCATAATGTGCCTACCTTGTACATTATGGAATAGATAGAGGGACCCTAGTGCTAAGATACTCCGCTCTCCACTTTCCGCCGAGTTCTCAAGACAATGCGTATTGAGTGGCAGATTTCAACGCCGCGCTCACACGCTTGCCTCGACACTAGAGCAAAGAAATGAAAATAATTAATATTATTTTATTTGCGGGGAAAATGAACCCACAATGACAGCGTTTACAAACACATACTTGTACTCCTACTTCACGATTGGCCTCAAAATATTATATAAATATTTGTATTTATTTTGCGCATTGAATATTAGTTCACAGTTTTCTAGGTCCCATACCATTGGTATTAATTAAAAGTTATTATTTTACCTTTTTTGATTGTTTACCTTACAATAATATAGGCCATCTGTGGTGATTACAGTAGCAGAGTTGACTTAATGAATTATTTGTATTTCTCTGATCTTTGATGAGATAAAAGGCTTTCGATTTCCCCACTGAATCAGCAGAAAGCATCGGTTTGTTCTGACACTTAATTCTATTTCAACTAAATAAACGATAACTAAGCAAATTTGTCTCTATTATTGTAAAAAAGCAAGAAAAACGAATAATTAGAATTTCTTTTTTTTTTATCAACTTTTAGGTGGTTAGTTAATAAATCAACAATAATAACAATGTTAACCTTCACGCTATAGCATGTAGCAGCAGCAGAGTACGAAGAGGAAACTTAATTTATGACACTCCGTTCCTCATGCACTGCCCAATTTCAAGAAATCGCCTGATGAGTAGCGGATCTTAACGCCGCGCTTTGTCATTTTACCAGAATAAGAAAATGAAAATAACTTATTCCTTCTATTAGGTATTACTAGCAAAACAAGTAGCAAAACTATCGTTCTACCATCAGATGCAGTTCACATAAAAATATTATGAATATTAAAATTCCTTTAAATATAAGTTGAAACTCATACTCAGCCATAATTCTATCACTGTATTTCCACGATCGCTTCGCAGTAAGAATTAATAATAAAGTAAAGATTTACTTTTCGATTTTCTCTTCCGTTTGCTTCATAATTTATAATTTAAATATTACTAGAGTATTGGTAATGTATAATGATGCCGGTTTGCATTTATTATTTTAGCTTCTCGTTGTACCACATAGTATATTAAGCAGACGAAACTTGGAAACTTAATGTTAAAACACTCCGTTAGTCATTAATACTTTTCCGTTCCCGAATTTCCACTGAGCTTCCAGCAAATGCCGCACTTTGTTTACCAAAGTGGGGACTCTCTGTTTTTTAATATGGACATGTTTCCAGCAGAAGTGGAAATCGACTAAAGTAGACGTAGTCGTACTAACAATGGCATAAGATTATATTAATAGTCTTCCATGCAAATAAATAATAACAACTATAAATATGAAGTTTTCAAGATTATTACACTTTAAGCTCCACTCCCTTCAAGTTTCAATCACTCGCCCTACATAACTTAAATTTTGTTTACTCACGTAATGGAATAGGTTACATCGTTAGTGAACTAACACTTACATTATAATGCATCAGAATCATAGTTGTTAATTATGGATTATATAATACGAGTATTAATTTTATATGTAGGAGTGATAAATTATTTTCATTCACTAGCTCTGGTTAGTCTAGCGTTGAGTTCCCCCACTAAATACGCCTGAAGTTGTTTAAGCTATATAAGCTTTTTTGAAAACATGTGCATGTATTTATTTCAATGTATTTCTTGCCTTTTGAAGCTTGATAGAACCTAATTAAGACAATCTTTTAATTTTCTGCTTATTTTAGCAATATTAATATAGGAAATTGGCAGCGAGTCAGCCTTCGTGTAATTAGAGAATCGACTAACTAAATGCAACGTTAAGCTCCGCAACTCAGTAAGCATTGTCTCGTCGTGCGGGAGTAAGAGTGGAGTCCTTCCGTCTACCCTGCTATATGCGGGATAAAGCGTGAAGATGATAAAAAATATATAAATAAGTATATCAGTTACATGTAATACAAAATATTATAATATTATTAGATAATTTGAAATCAATTTAGTAATACCCAAGCTCATTTCGTATATATTTAACAATTCCTTTGTCTTGTTCTTGGTAATATATATTATAGGTGTGTGACGTCACACTATACGAGTATATTAACTTATTCTATCTATTCTTGTCGTAGCTAGGGACGAACGGTCTTACTAGAATTTAGTTGGAATATTAATTTATATATACAATATTTAAGAAGTAATTATGAAAAAACTTATTCATGAGCGTTTGTAAGATGAGGTAATATTTTTTTGCACATGTAGGCAGAGGGATCCAAGTGTTAGGACACTCCGCTCCCGCATGTAGCAGAGTAGTCGCAGGCAGGGAACCTAAAGCGCTACTGTTTCCATGCACTGCTCAATTTTGAAAATAGTCAAAATATGTGAAATCCCGCAAGTGGTAATCGAATCTGCTGTCTCACGCTACAAATGTCGCGTTTACATCAACTACGGTCTTACATACAAAAATTCCATTAGATCTCAAACAAAATTCAATATACCTTATAAGAATCACTTGATCCACTCTCAAAGATAGCGCTCACAAAGGATTGAAATACTTACGATCCTTACAAAAGAATCAGAAAAATAATTCCACCTTGATGGAAGTCGACGCGTCCGATAGAAACGTTTGCTTTTTTTACCTTTTCCCCTACTACATGCGTTGCTTATATATTTTTTTAGATTTTTGTTTCGGTATAAATTAGTGTGTGAACTCAATGCACACTCTATATATATTAAAAGGACTTGTCCTCATTGACTGAGGTTGTTTCTACGCACAGTCGTAACCGCTGTGCGTAGAAACATGAAATTTGGACAGATGATTACTTTCGTAATCTGGACATCCACTAAGAAGGGATTTTGAAAAATTCTAACCCTAAAGGGGTGAAATAGGGGTTCAAATTTGTATGGAAAAAAACTTAAATCGGCACCGATTTTTATAAAATTTGAAATTTAGATTTTTAAAAGTATTTAATTGAACACGTGTTTCATCGTTTTCTAGAATTCTCCCGTTAAGGGTGCAAATAAGGGGTTGAAAGTTTGTATGGAAAAACCTTTAAAACACCACCGATTTATATAAAATTTGAAATTCAGACTCTTAAAAATATTTAATTGAACACATGTTTCATGTTTTTCTAGAATTCTTCACTTAAGGGTGCGAATAAGGGGTTGAAAGTTTGTATGGAAAAATTCCTTAATCGCCACCGATTGTTATAAAATTTGAAATTTAGACTCTTAAAATATTTGTATAATAATAACTTATGTTTCATGGTTAATTAGAATTCACCCCTAAATAAGCAAGCGAAGCTGTGCGCGTCCGCTAGTCTTGTATATAGCTTAATTAAAAAAGGAAACCCAGACCAGAATACAGTGTTGAAACACTGTTCCCCACTTTTCGCTTAGTTTAAAGATATTGTTTTGTGTGTGTATAGCTTAAGCGAAACATAAAGCCCCGCTTGTCCTGTTACCAGAGCCAGTAAATGAAAATAATTAGTTCCCTCTAGGGGGGATAGAACCCACAATTGTCGTATTTACATTCAGCCGCTATGCCGCTGGGTCACGGCTTGTGTAGAGAGATCTTCTTTCCATCAGAAGTCAATAACTTCAAGTACTATCGTTGCCTTTTAACATAAAATTACATAAAGTATTATTCCAATGGGAATAAAGTGCAACAGTATAATTAATTGATTTAAAAATGAAAGCGTCGCAATCGAGTATCGAACAAAGCAAATAATGGGTTATATATCAAAGGTTACTTCCTTGTAGGCGTTTGTCTGCTGTAAATACAAAAGATACAATTAAAATAATTGTTATGTATAATAAAAGACTGAAATCGTCGTGTTCTGGTAGCAACACATAGAGCGGCGTTAAATTCCTTCGCTCAATACTCAGTATCTAGAAAAATATTGGCGGAATGTGAGAAAAATTTAAAAAAAAATGTATAATAAAATATTTTTTTACTAAACCATGTTTGTCCTTTTGTTAATTTTTATTTAATAATAATTGCCACCTATGATGCAATTTTACTATAGAAATTAGAGAATGCAGCAAAAAAATCGAGAGATTATCAATATATATAAAAGGCAAACATAACTTAAAAAAAAGGTAAATCGTACCTAATGAACTTAAAACGTTTTAAACCTTAAGCAATAAAAACTATTTAACGAGTGGAAATTTCCACCATGTATGTTGAGATAAGGAAATTCGAATTTTCTACGAAAATACCGATTGCAGATAAATGAATTGATTTTCCCAACTGACCAGAACGTAAAGGCTTCTGTAAACTTAAAAGGATATAAATATATGATATGATATTAATTCGGTGGATCGATATTAAGAAGGAGAGACTTATTTCTGTCAAATTTTTAAAACATTGTGGGTTGAGCGGTCGTTGTCTATTTATACGGAGCGGGATTCAGCGTGAAGCTATAGAAAAAGAGTATTGATCAATTTCTTAGTGTACGGAAACTGTGTGTGTGTGTCAGAGGTGATAATAACGTAATGCATTTAATATGCACTGCTTGTGAGAACTTTTCAACTCCACTAGGCACAATGGGTTCACACAGCGACTGATGTGACACTTATTATCATAATAATAATCAGTTTCACGCTGTATCCCGCACTCTGCAGGGTAGGCACACGGAACCTAGTGTCAAGACACTCCGTTTCCCATTTACCACCGAATGCATTGCCTGTTGACGACTTATTATTGTGTCATAATAAATTTTGCAATTAGGGACACTCGTGTCACTCTATGTATACACTGAGTGTACCGTCCCGTGATAGTGTCGTAGTCTATTCTTACATTTAGTCATTTCAATTTGACCACCCAAGCACAACCGCAGGCTAAGCCTAGTTTTCTCATAAAATTCCCAGGCTGGTTTGCGGCGCGCCTAAGCCAACCCTTCTCATTAAAGCGCGCCGGACGCCTGACCGCAGCTTGTAATAGTTTCACTTGCATCTGGCTTTCTTTACACTGTCTGTCCACAAGTGCTCAAACTATAATTTGTATGGGAAATTTAGAAAAATATTATTATAATTCAGCATAAAAAAAGCGTGAAGTTGTTTTTTTTATAACAGAACCAAAGCTAAATATATAGTAAAACGTGAGGACCGTATTATTGAATTGGGTCAGTAAAGTCACCCCAAATTACTTAACGACAGAACCCTTCAACTGTCATTAACAATCTGAAAAAGTTCGTCCTAAATCGCCTCAAATTCGAAACTCACTGTCGAAACGTTTTTTGTCAATCCTTCCAATTGATTTTCAAAGACTTTTTGCTATTACAAATGTGGAATTGGGAAATTTGTTGGTTGCTTTGAAGCCATCGTGTTTGATAGTTTTGGGTTCAATTCCCATATTCCCATAAGTAGTATTTTCATTTAATATAAATATCTCGAATGCTTGATCGGAAAACGGGTAACGAATGCTTCAATTACGTTTCTCCATTGGTACTTAGGTTCCACTTTACTATTCACTTCTCTATTACTTTCAAATTCAAATGCAAAATATTCTTTATTCAAATAGGCAATTATTATAAGCACTTTTGAATCGTCGAATGAACATATGAACAACCACAGGTTCGGAAGGCGAGAAACTTAACAGTTGCTCTTTTCAAAATCAATCTATTACATTAGTTGGCAGCTATCCTGCATTACATTCAATAGACATTAATTCCAAACATGCTTATCCTCTAAATATTCTTGAACTACACTTTACTACACTAACATACTTTTTGCTTTTATGTATATTAAATAATACACGTTTTTAAATTTAGAAGGAGAAAGATAAAATTTCATACCCTTCTGCTCCTTCTGATTCTCTGATAAAAAAATATAAAAATCGCTCAATATTCGATTCCATCTCGAGGAAATGAAATATTTAATATTTTTAATTTAATTTGCTCTAATAAAGAGGGACACCACCGTGGAGTGTTACCACTCAACACACAATGAAATGAACCTTTAGAATGAATCGGCGGAAAGTGAGCAACTGAAGTGTGTTAATGGTAACAGACTTAAATTAACACTAGGTTCCCGAATCATTCTTTCTGACATCCAAGTGCAATATGCAGCCTGAAGCTAAAGAAAAATATTCGAACCCAGTACCTGATGGCCTACCAAGTCTAACGTATAATATTAAAAAAAAAAAGAAAATTACTATAATATATTACAGTTCGGTACTCACAAACACTTTACACTCATTATCTTTCCGCTTCATAGTGCTTCAAGTCTTGCATGTATCACTTATACATTTGCTCTTCAATTGTCTATAATGAATTTTATAAGAAAAAATATTTTATATCGTATTTTACGCCGACGCCACTTAATGGGAAAGTATATGAGATTGATTCTTTTTGCCTTCCATATGTCCCCCACATAGTGGGGTAGGCATATGCATCGTGGGAACTTAGTCTTCAGGCACCACATTCCCTCAGCACGTTTGTTATAGATTCAAATTTATTTGCAAGATCGTAAATATAATAATATTAACGATATCGATTAAAAGAATCTCATCACTGTTCTGTTTAAGCAAAATATGGCGTTAGGTTCCGCGACCAAACTTAGAGAAAAAAAACCTAGTAATTTACATCTAGACCATTCGATACACAAAGTAAGA
Organism: Heliconius nattereri; assembly: GCA_013403645.1. Classification (NCBI taxonomy): domain Eukaryota; kingdom Metazoa; phylum Arthropoda; class Insecta; order Lepidoptera; family Nymphalidae; genus Heliconius; species Heliconius nattereri. Next base: position 1,281,495 of record JAAIXI010000215.1, on the reverse strand, counting down.
ACTTCGTTCTTTGTATATTTTGGCGGAACCAAACGCTGCGAATTGCTTAATAATTCTAAAACGTATCCCTAAATGAGAATCGAACTGTGAAACATCGTATACAAAACACTTTTTAATGCGTCACGTAAGGAAAAGCAAACATAATTATACCTTAACGAGGAAGCTTTTCCTCATTACACCTTTATTTTACTTCCAATTTTGACTTAAAAGCCACAATTCCTATTTTCAAAGATAATTAATGAGAGCTTAAGGATGAAATTACATACACGTTATTCAAAAATGCCGTATTATAATTGTATTAGGTACTTGGAAAAGATGTCAATGCTGTGTTTTTAAGACTCCGTACCCAAGGGGTGAAATCTTATTACTAAGACTTCGCTATCTGTTTGTCCGTTCAACTTTATCTTATGAACTGTGAAAGATATAATAACAAAAACAGAATTAAATTAATATCTAAGGAGGTTCACATACAACACTTAATGGTACGGAGCCGTTCATGCATGTGTTGGACTAGCACAATTATAAACCACTTATACAAAACATATAAAAAAAAACAATTAAAAATCATTTTGAAAAATTCACAGCAAAACTTGAAATAAATATCTCACAATAAATTATATTAATACATACAAATACAACACGTTATATGAAATACTAATTTGTCTGGTTCAGTAGTACATTAGCTATGGGGATCGTTTATCTTCATCAAATCCCGTGGGGTCCCGATATCTCGCATATCCGGGGCAAGGCCACTAAATACTTTTATCCAGATAATCCCTAACCAAAGTGAGTTTTATTTAATTCGTTGAACGAAATAAAAGATTTGCACGTTTTAATATGGCACAATAGAGACAGAGTCTGTTTGTAAAGGCGAAGGTTGTCGGTTCCATTCCGATTCCTGGGAATGTAGTATTTAAATTTTTTATGCCCTGAAAACAAGACAAAATGCAGCTCGCAATGTCTCAAGAATTCGACGTAAAGATCTGAATGGCGAGCATGCGAGGTAGAGCGTGAAGATAACAAAAAAATATTTGAATGATCAGATTTCTTCTCGCGGAAAGCTTTTGATGCTCATGAAATCCATGTAGGTACCTTCACCTGTTTACACCCTTAGCTGACTTGGCTTAAACCCAATAATCTCCAAAGTTCTCAATAGATCAGCTTATAGGGGGTTAGTGGTGTGTATCATCTTCTGTCTATTCGATTTATTAATAAATCGGTAAAAAAACACGCTATTCAAGAAGCGTTTGTTCGAATCCTACTATGTATTTTTTTTTTAGTTTTATACAATGAACAACAGATTAGGCAGAGTGAGTCTAGTGTTAAAATACACCGTCTGCTTTCCTCCCAAAACCATCACGTTTGCAGATGGCAAAATCTAAACAATCATATGCATAAATTGTCATGAATTTTTAAACCAGCTACACGCTGTATAAGAACATAGAAGAAGTACGCACATAGAAGAGTAGGCAGAGGGAACTCAGTGTTAAGACACTCGTTTCCCCACTTACTTACCGCGGAATCCCTGAGGCATTTCGTATTGAATGGAGGAACTCAATGCCACGCGTTGCCTCGAAAACTGAGCGAAGAAATGAAAATATTAATTTTAATTAAATATTACTATTCATCGAGTGGGGATCGAACTCACAACCAGTCGCGTTAACCAGTCACAGTTTGCGCCCCTGCCACGACCGGCCTCCAGTTCTAATATAAATTGCTTAAATATCCAAAAAGTAAATAAAGGAACCAAAGAAAGCCTTCATCGGCCATGTTTTAACCGTTCACTGTGAAAGGAGGCATTCATTTTATTTCGGCACACAGATAAATTCGATGCATATTTTATTATCAGAAAAAGAACGTACAATTTTGTATGTAACCTGTGCGGGGACCGTGAAAAGATCAAGCTTTGGAAGCTATCCAAGCTCATTTATATACTCGTATATAAATATATATATAGATAGGTGTGTATGTAGGTATGTACATTATAGTAAAATTATAGCGAGGCCTTGTTGTATGTATATATTTTGTGCCAGGATATTTCTGGAATTGAAGCGGTTTGAATGATTTTTTCTTAATTATTTAAAATTTATTATTTTTCATAGAAATCTAGTGACCCTCACGTGGCTTCGCTTGCCTATAATTGTTGTTTGTATTTGATAGTCTATGTATTTTTCTAATATATGTTTAAGCTATATTAATATAAAATTTCATCTAAATAATAAAATTAAGTTTTAGGTAAAAGTTGAATATTTTCATAATATGTGATGGATTGAACCCACAACTATCGCGATTACAGTCGTACGCCGTCCCAGCGTCACAATCGCTATGCAATTTTAAGTATATATACATATATGCATTTATAAACAATCCTGCCCCTTGACCCGACCCCTCTTTTTCTGTCAGGGGTGAGAAAACATTGCTGATATAATAGGTAAGATAATAAATCCACGGGGTTCTTTTACGCGTTGGGTTTATCCTCCATTTGTTTTAATCTTGAATGTTAGATTTTTTTCGCTTTTACAAGACTTTCCTTAATGGCTTAAATTATCGTTAAGATAATGAGTTCGAGAAATAATTCTCTTTTAGAATGTATTTTTTTGTTTACAACTACATCATCTATTCTTATTATTAGAAAGCTGAAGAGTTTTTTTTGATGAGCTCGCTAATCACGCTTAGAAAAAACGCCATTCGTCTAGAAAAAAATATATAAAGGATTGTCAAAAGTAACAGAAAAATAAAGAACAAAGGAATTTAGCCTTAATAATTTCCATAGATAATGAATTACCAAAATCAATAATCAATTTATCAACGAAACAGTCACTCTTCAAGTAAATTACACAAAATGACCCAGAATCACAACACGTCGTTTAATAACAATCCATTAGGCATTATGACACTTGGAGTGAAATCCGAAATCCGATATTTCAGTCGCAAGCCGTTTGATTTATATATAAAACTCACCAGGTGGACTTGGAAATATATTTTTCAGTACCAATTCCCACCCTGAAAACCATCAATCTTCATCGGCCTCATATTTTTGATACTAATTGGTTTAGGATTTAGGAGTGGGCGTCGGTATATGTATAATATAAACAATTATATATAACATACAATATTATAATACATAATTGAGACCTGTGAAAAGATGAGATAGCATCAACTACTTACATGATGATTGTGAGTTCAATCCCCATTTAGGGGAATAAATTGTTATCTTTTGCGTAAGACAAAGTACGGCGTTGAATCCTGTAATTTACCAAGGTTTCTGATTTGGGGAGAAAACAGAAAGCGGAGTGTATTTGATTCTACGATCTCTTTGTCTACCTTACTATTTGCGAAATGCACACCCTTGTTCCTCTGCATTACGACCTTTGTTCTACTAATCGATTAGTTGGAGATGCAGAATTCTTATTATCTGGTCTGAGTTGAAGATTTTTTAATATGTTGGATATTACATTTATTGAAGAAGACTATTTCATATATAAAGCCGCCGAATAAAAGATATATTGCATATAGACGAAAACTGTAAGCCGAAAATAGTATCACCAGATCCAATCTACCCACCCTGAAATGTGGAAAAGATAAAAAAAACAAAATAAAAGCCTTACTTAATCTTTACCAATTCCATCTACAAGATGACACTACGGAAATCCCAGATTTGTTCCAGGATAACTTCAGAGGGGGCTGAAAAATTGCTTCGCTGTATTGAAACACTGCCATCCATCATTTTAAAGGCCCCCACGATGTACAAGTACCTACGCTTTAAATACAGAATCGTGACATAGCGTTTTAAAATATTGTATGGATTATGTCAGTGTGAGTTTTTTGATTATATTGATTTTAAATTAAATTCACGTTCCTAGAAAATATTTTTTTAGCTTCACATTGAGAACTGCGAGGTGCAAGCAGAGGAAACCTAGTGTTAAGACACTCCGCTGCTTATTGAAGAAGAAGTAGCATCACAACGAGACTGTAAAAGCAATTTTTGTGAATAATAAAATTTTACATGAAATGTTAAAATTGTAATATATTATAACAAGACTAATGATAAAATTTTATAAAAAAAATAACCCTAAAAAACCCAAAACCATGAACATCAACTCAAAAACAATAATACTTTAGTACTCTAACCTTTTTATATTAAAAATCTTCTTAATACTATAAGAGTCATAAAATCTGTGCCATAACCAATTCAGTTTAAATGAAGTTAACTAACTATGATATGTGAAGATGCGTAAATCTGGCCAGCCCAGTTGGCTCAAGAGTATTGGCCACTTTCCAAATTCAATAATGTTTGGGCTCAAGACAGGATATAACTAGGGAATTTCAAATGTATTAATATGACTAGAAATTAAGCTAGGTTTGTTATTAGTCAATTATTGTAGTATTACCTACAAAAATTGTGGAAGTCAGAAGCTAAGGGAACCTAGTGTTAAGACACTCCGTTCCATTAAGACACTTCCGTTTCCCACTTTCCGCCAAATTCAGGAGGCATCGTATTGACTGGCGAAACGCAACACTGTGATTTGCTTCTTAGAGCGAAGAATTGAACTCACAATCTATTTAATCTATATAATTAATAAATTATAAGCAAAAAAATATTTTTAGCAAAAACTTTTATTTAAACGCTCTAAAAAGGAGAAAATAAAATTTGTTTTTTAAATTTTAACTCTCAACTCATAACCTCGTTGTACACAATTTATATGATCATAAAAGCTTGTCATACATACATTAAAAATAACTATTTCGCCATCTTGCACGGTCCGCCATATTAGATTTAGAATGACGTCACATATTTTATCATGCATTGTCACCCAAACTAAACGTGTATACAAAATTTCAGCTCAATCGGTTGAAGATATCTACTTCAAAATTGAGCTCAAAGATTTCACCCGAACCCACATACATACATTGCAAGTTAAATAAAAGCTTTTAATAATGAAGCTGTAAGGAACAATATCTTGTCGACGTAAAGTCTAGAACAGAGTGATCGAGCGAATTATTTTTTTTGTTCAATTTTGAATGATCTATTTATTTAAAAATAACTATTTTATAATTTGTGAATATTTGAATATACACCCAACAAGACTTAAAATTGACTAATTAGACTGTCCAATTAGAGTTTCCAATATTTTCTTAATTAAATGGTCTTTTGATGTACTTTGATTAGTTTTCGATAAATGCATATTTGATCTACTAGTCGGTAAGAACGTATTTATTATATTACCAAAAGATACTTATAAATATAAGAGAACAGATGAAAAATGAAAATATAAAATTTAAATAAATATTTCATTTTCTCGAGTGGTGATCGAACTCAGAGCCAGTCGATTTTACAGTCACACTTTGTGACCCTGAAATCGAAATAAAAAAAAATAGAAATATTTAATTTCCTGGAGTGGAAATAGAACGCAGAACCTTTTGCTTTTACAGTCACATGCGTGTGCCCCTGTTCCATGATTGGCTCTTACCGCACCATAATATAACAAATGACCTGACAATAAAAAATAAAAAAGCCAAGCGTACAAATCACATCTAAAACAGTACTAAATTGCATTTTAAGGCTATTGCGCTAAACAATACCTTTACAAGCATTAAAACGACGTAACAACTGTACCGAGACCGCTAGCCAGAATTTATAGTTATTAGGTAGTTGCTCTTTAGTGCTTTAACTGTGACAATGATAGGTTTAGAATTGGATTTAATCTCTATAATGATATAAAATACACATCTTTCATAAATGTGGATAGAAAAGTGCAGCGTTCAGTTACGCCAATAAACAATATCCCGAATATCAGATGGATAGTTGGGCGGTAGTGTTAACATATTTTGGTTAACCTGTGCCAATACTGATTATGCTGATTATATAGGACAGGATTATAACAAAACAAACATTATTCTAGGACGCTAGGAAGCCTAGCTAGAAGGACGCTATGAGGGCGTCGAAGAAGCGGGTGTGGATGAGGAGCGCACTTACACGCTTCGACGGTGAGGGGATTGGGGTGAAAAGTAAGTGTTAGCGCTTAGCTAGGCGTTTGCAGAATTTCTTTAGCGTTATTCACGTTGCGTACGTATCATGAACATCCAGACGCCATATGGATGAATTTGTTATGAACCCTCTGAAGGAGGTCTACCTTGGTGTGCGAACACGACACAAGCATAGGTCATGATAGATCGAATGCAAGTTTTGTACAACGTCAGCTTGTCACGAAGTGACAATTTACTCCACTTGCAGATGAGTGGGTACAGCCTGCTCATGACGTATAGAATTTTTGAGTCCAGTACGACGCTGGTATTTGGGATTTCCTCGGGATCGGCGTGCCCTGTAAGTAAATAGCCAAGATTTTTTTTGTGGTAAAAGGACAAGGCAAACGAGCGTTCGGGTGCGAGCCTGATGGTGATCACCGCCACCCCCGTGCAACACCAGAGGATGGAGAGGTGGTTTGCCGGCCTTTGAGGTGGAGATAGACGCGCTTTTTGAAGGTACCCATATCGTACCGACCTGGAAACACTGCCGCGGGTAGACCGTTCCACATTTCGGTGGCGCGTGGAAGGGAATTTCTACGAAACCGTACAGTAGTGGAGTGCCTCGTATCCAGATGGTGTGGATGATATTTAAGTTTATGACGCGCTGTGCGGTTAGAAAATTCGGCGGCAGGTAACAGGTCAAACAGTTCTTCAGAACACTCACCATGATAAATGCGATAGAGAACGCACAGCGAGGAGACGTCTCTACGCAGAGCCAAAGTGTCAAGCCTTTCACAGCTTACTGGGTCCTTAATGATTCGAACAGCTCTACGTTGTATGCGATCAAATGGGTCAAGCTGATACTGGGGTGCACCAGCCCAGAGATGAGAACAGTACTCCATGTGTGGCCGAATCTGGGCCCTATATAGGGCCAATCGGTGTTTTGGCGTGAAGTACCGTCTCGCTCTATTGATGACCCCCAGTTTCTTCGAGGCCAACTTGGTCTTGCTTTCCAGATGATCGTGATACTGGCAGACACTCAAAACACTAAGGCCCAATGTGCTGATACGGGGCGCGGCTGAAAGGGGAGTGTTCTGAAAGACTGGCGATACCGTAAATGGGGATTTTTTTGTGGTTAACCCGCAAATTTGTGTCTTCAGGGGGTTAAATTGGACCAGATTATTTTCACCCTATGAAGAGACATTCTCGAGGGATGCCTCAATAGAAGACACAAGTTTATTTCGGCACTGTTCAGCGCTTTCCCGAGAAAGACTTGCGCGGCCGGAGTAAACAGCGTCCACCGTGCTATCATCTGCATAGCAATGAATGCTAGAATCCTCCAGTATATCATTGATATGCAGAAGAAACAGCGTGGGGGACAGCACGCAGCCTTGGGGAACACCTGCGTTCACGGGCATATTCAATTTTAATAGAAAAGTACGGCGTTCAGTTCCGCCACTGATTACACAATGTTTCGGTAAATTTCTCAATATATCTCAACTCTCTCTCAAAAAATCTCGTTAACTTTAGTAACTGAACCAGTATAGATATATATAATCTGGAATAACAAATAATATTATATTACAAACTAAGCCCACACCACTCCATCTAAGCGCCAACAGTGCATGAGGCTGCGCTAAATTACTATGAATGTATATCATGAATTAACATACCTCTACACATATATATCGCTGTTCATATAAGATATGTTGATATTATACGACTCTAACGTTTTCACGTTTAATTTGTAAGATAGGTTCTTTGGTTCTGTGTTCGTATCTGAGTTAGGATAGTATACCAAGATGTATAATGGATTCTTTATGATTAATACGTGGTGTATTAATCACCTAATCACTATCAGTCAATCCCTTCATTCACCAGAGCGAAGAAATAAAAATATTAATATATAATTATTCCCCCGAGTGGGGATTGAATCCACATCCATTGTGTTACAGTCACACTTCGGTGTCACGATGACAAAAAAAATGAAACATATCCTAAAATGAACCCTATATTAATAATAGCTATCTAATATTTCCATCCAAATACCTACTAAAAACAAAAATCGCTGATCCAACCCTATTGATTTAGCCCACATTTTTAAACGGAATTGCCCCAAAACCGCTGAGTGAAGTTAACCATTTTATACCAACAAATTTGTTTCTACGCCTGAATTTGCATTCAACTTTAGTAATTAGGAGCCAGCTAGGTGTACAGAAGTGATTAATGTTTCCTTCTATTATTTCAAATTTTCAGTTTTAGAGTGTATTTAAGTGGGTTTCATTTGAAATTTCTGATTTGATCTAGTATAATGATTTTTTTTTATATTCACACTGTTTCCATCTGCCTACCAGAGTAGGCAACCAGGGTAGGAATCTGGAAACCTAGTGTTAAGATGCCGTTCCTATTAACATATTTCCGTTCTCTTTTAGAAAACAGAGAACCACACCCGCCTCGACAGAAGCCGATTTCCGGAAGCAAAGTGTGTGGAGGGGCGGAAATCGATGACTTATAATATTTTCTTTAATTCTTTACAAGATAATAATGAAATTTTAAATACTAAAGAATATCACGAGGAGAATTATGAAACACATAAATAACTTTAATTGTATGTTAATTATAAACATTCTCACTTAGCGGGATATGAGGTTAGAACTAATGCAGCTAGTAAAATAAATGCTTAGCTGTGGTTTAGCGCTAACGTTCACAATAATATTTGCTATGATTTATTAAATTAAAGTAATTTTAGTTAATCCTGTTGTTACTTCTGTTGATACTAATATGTCCCCTCGGCTTCGTCTGTAAAAAGGCGGCTTTCCGTTTCTCTCGCATAGCAACCTATTTAACTTTTTTTATTTTACAATTTTTTTATTTACTATATTTAAATTATTTTCTTTTCTTAGGTGCTGGTACCGTCATCCAAAACGTAATATATCTTACTGAGAAACGATGGCGTTAATCATAAAATATAACTATATATTTTCTTATTCTTTTTTTCAGCTTCACATTGTATCCAGCGTGGAGCAGGGTAGGAGGCGTCTAGTGTAAAACACTCCAGTCCCACTTTCTGTCGAGTTCTGGAGGCAATTGGAGTGGCGGAACTCAACGCCGTGTCTGAGTCTAGAGTTACACGCTTGTGTCCCTGCGCCACGAGGAGCCTAAATCTAAATCTTTTTATTCATACTTGAAAAATATAACAATAAATGAATTTAAAGCCACACCGTTTTCCTTTTACTTATTCAATTTATGAATTTTGTACTAAAACATTTATAAGCAATAGCAAATAGCAATTTAGCTTTAAACAGGAGAACGTACGATCGAATCCTTTAGTATTCCTTTCAGATGAAGCAAACTATAAATGTAAAGACACAGTAGGTACTACTGTATTTAGGCACTCGTTGAAATGCACACGATGTGCCTTTGCAAATGCAACCTACATAGACGGTAATACTAAAATGTGTATTTATCTATGTTTATATTCATAGAGCTCCTTTTAAATGAACATATCTATTCCATTAAAATAACTATATTTTTATCGTATTAACTGTCAAAAAATCGCATAAGTAATAAAGTGACTTTTATTTTGTCTACGACAAATGCAGAATGAAAGATGACGGGAGTTTTTTTTTTTAATATAAAAGATAGTATTTTGTAAGGAATAATTTTTAATTTCAATATTGATTAGAATTTATAGCAAAAAAGCTATAAATCATGAAATAAAACATCGTAAAACTCAGCAAAAACATTTAACTTCCTCAACAGTGCAAGGAATGAATGTAAAATTAGTTTAAAGAACTAAATTTAGAGATCTCTGCAAATTACTTTGCGAATAGACGAAACAAATTAGCTGGGACTAAGTTTTAGCGCTTAACTTTAATAATTAGACGGTAATATTGGCCTTACATTGTTATATTCATTATGGCAGTCTCAGCTAGGAAATCTTAATTGAAATTCTTTTATAGAAGACTTTGATTACGAAGACCTATATATGGGATCTTAGAATTAGATAAAAAAGTTTTCTTTCAGTATATTGAATTATTTGGTTGGCAAGAATATATAAATGCTATAATTATATATTTATAAACTAAGAAACATTTAGTTCGGAACTTAAGTAGCGTGGAGAACTCTAACGCCACTAGCTAACAGTTAAACTAATATTCATATCTTACCACGCTGTACATCAAATGACAGTGTAAGTAAAGAGAATTTAGTACTAACACACTTCTTTCCGCCAGAATTATGCTCAGTGGAGAAACTCACACCATACTTTTACCAGATCTGGGAAATAAATCCCCCATCATTCCTAAAGTTTGTTTTTTTTTCAGACAATTTTTAAATGTTAATTCGTTACTCTGAGTGGTATTTGTATCCATAGCCATGACGTGCTATCAGTTATCCACTTTGAAAATGGTAGTATAGTAGCTGGAATTCATCTTTTTTCTATTCAAATTACAATTTGTAAGATCCACTTTACAGTTCTTGGCAAATGATATAACCAGGAAGTTAGCCAAGTCATACAATGAGCCAAACTTAAATTAAAATATTGGAAATTTTAATGTTTCTTTTTAAATTTAATCTTTTTAAACATAACTGCATAATCGGAACCAGTTGAAAGCTTAGAAATAATATATATTTTTATTGGAAATGATTAATTTTTTTTTTGATGTGCAGAAGAAATCGTGAAACTAACAAAATGAAGTATTTCGAACGACACATCGTCTGACTGTAAGCGCGACGGTTGTGATTTGGTTTCCCGATCTAGGGACGAAATTATTTACATTTTATCTCAATTTTCAGAGAGTGTACTGAAAAGTCAAAAACGGAATATCTGAAAATATTAGATTATCAAGCCTATCTGTTCGAGAGAAAGCGTCAAGATGCTAAATAATAATGAGATAAATTATAAGTTAATCTATACTTATAATAAATCTGTACAAAAGGAATTTCTGTACATTGAAAATATTTCAAAGAAATAGCTAGAGTGTTAAAGGACAATTAACAGAATCCATTTCTAGCATTTTTGGAATTTTTGTCTGCTTGTCTGTTTATGTGAACACGTATCACGTAAAAAGTACACAACGACTTTAAGCAACTTCCTATCCTATATCTTGTAAAACAAACTCTTCTTCTTCTAAACGGATTTTGATGCGGTTTTCACCATTATGTCGAGTATTCCTCAGGGAAGGTTTATATATAGTTTATTATTTGTACATTCTTATGTAAGTTAACATTAATAAGATAAATGTGTATAAAGTCCTACCCGTTGGTACCCTTTCGCGCATGCGCTGCTTTAATGGTAAGTACTACATGAAAATAATGTATTGGAGTATTGTTCCTCTTAATAAGATCTACAAAAAAGTCAGCGACAGCATATTCGTATCTTTTAAGGATAACGTGTAGTGATCATATTTCTGTCTAAAAATATTAATTTCAATTTATTTTTTATTGTGAGGGATATTTTTCCATAATGGTATTAATCCTTATCCTTTAAAATACTTTATTAATTTTCTACGTTAAACGAAGATAAAATTTGCTTTT